>OY293413.1:20164352-21364352 GCA_958502065.1 Chrysolina americana
GAGGCCACGACCCTCCAAATTGGTTCCAGCGAGACAATCAAGATGGAGATGATGTTATCCGGGACGGAATAACCTAGAAGAGGAGGCAGTGTTACCAACCTGGTAGTAGATAGAAAAATCATGAATCCTTCTATTTGCCTTCTAGAAACCCATTAGAATGTACTAGAATCATTAAAGTTTATTCGAGAACTTAGTATGGAATGTTCTGTTGAAAGTTCTATAGCTTCTAAAATAATGTTATCCTATAAATACGATCAGATTTGCCAAGTTTGGGAAGTTTTTGAGTTTTGTTTACTTTTTAACATTTGACTGTTGTAACGTTACCAAGTGAAGTTTGAAGTATTTATTTGAACTGCAAAGTGTCAAACAGTGTTGTCAGTTGTATTATTTGTTCTGTGACAATAAAGGCGAGTTTACAAGTAAGTGTACCACTTATTGAACCTGAAAAACGCAACACTATATAATACTTTGATCAGACCTAAACTTGAATATGGTGCTGTAGTATGGCAGCCTTCTCAACTCGTTCACAAACATAGGTTGAAAAAAGTTCAATACAGATTTCTAAGATATCTATAATACAAAAAACATAAAGTATACCCGGACTATAATATAGTTAGATCAGTAGCATTGAGGAATGAATTCAGAATACCCAGTTTAGAAAATAGAAGACAGGCAAGTATGGTAATAACGTGTTATAAAATCTATAAAATATACTATAGCTGCCCCTACCTCAAGTCTTTATTCAAGAAAAGAATTCCCAACAGATCAAAAAGACTTGCTCAGTTCTTCGATGTACCAAACGTTTCAACAAGTAACTGTTCACCTATCATTACAGTGATCAAAACATCAAACAACTTTCTACTACTCTCAGATCTCAACTTTGCTCTCCCCCCAAAACAATTTTATATTATTCTTAAAACATTCGTTTCAAATTTGGAATAAATTTTATTTTTATCTTTTATGTATGTATTCACATGTAGATATTAGAACCCTCATGAAATACTGTTAGACTGTAGTCACATTTGTTATAAGAAATATGATTTTCATGTAATAAGGTTTTTTACCTGTTTGAAAATAAAAAGGTAAATGAAAGTATTGCTTTTTCAAATTTTAAACATTACCCAGCCATATCTCGAAATTAAATTAGAAAATATCTTAATAATACTAGGTGGAGTGAACAACGTCGAAATTGAGTTCCACCGGTAAGCTAAATACTGTTTTGGATCATAATAGTATGGCGATTTCAAAGACATGACATATTTTAGCCAAATTACATGAATAAATCAGAAATAATCTCAATTTGTGTAAATTAATTTTATTTTGTGTTATCGTAACATCTTTCAAAATCACCCTGTTTCTCCGAAACTAATCATACGATTCTTTTATGGTCCTTTTGAACTGTTGCCGACAGATCGCGATCTACAACATACCCGAGTTTCATTGAATTCCGCAATACACCAAAATCCCACGTATTCCGTGCGGGGTCCTTCAAAAAAAAAATTTTCGGTAAGTATGAAGGCTATCGAAAAATGGCTTCGATAGATTATATGGAATAACAAAGTAATCTCCTGTAATACTTTTAGTAGGCAAGGTTAGGTTCGGTGAGTTCTATGCTTCATATTTCAAGCAAATCCGTTTTTATGAGCTCTGAAAACGTTGTTAGTCGTTCTTAAATTGTCATGAGGACTATCTGTCATCGTAGAAAAGAGGTCAGAATGCTTACTGAGGTTATGGATAGGCCTCGCATCTCATTCATGAATCGTATGAGAATTGCGAGGATGGCTATTACACGTAATGTAACTGTGTTACAACTGTTTCAATAATTTTTATTTCAAGAGGTTAGTTGGAATTGGGATAAATTTTAATGTTCAATTTCAACCACAGAGGTGTACATTATGTGACAATTCGACTGAGATGCGGTCACGAGAACCGCATTTCTTGAAAATTTGTTTTGGGATTTTCATTTATTAAACAGATGAGAGTATCTTCAAAACCGACTGAGATGAGTTTCTAAGACATATGAAACCTGGCAATAAAACACAAATATGAAGTTTTCAAAACGGAATGCTAACAGGATAAAATAGAACCAAACTACCAGAAACTATAACTGAAGGCTAAAATAACACATAAAGTCCCAAGTTAGAAAAAAATATTGATTAAACTGAAAAATAGCCTAATACAAACTTTGGCAATTTTTCAATACAAACATAGTTATAACATCGTGGCATACCTTATTGGTTGATTATGAACAAATGGTGTTATTGCAATGGAAACAATAGTGAAACGTTTTTATTTTCTTTGATTGGAGAACAAGTGAAACAAATTTCTTCTGAGAATTAAGGAGATACTGGTCTACGATTCTTCAATAGTTTCTTCTTGCATGACATTCACATTCATATTAATAATTTTTTCTTTTACTTTGTATCTATATTGTAAATAATATCAATTCCTTCCTTTTGTGACCAACAAACTTAGTTTTGTAAGATTTAACCATTTGAATATACACCTATACCCTCTTATCCGAATGTCATTTATTTCTATATAACATTCTCTCAGAGCTACTAATAATAATACGCCCTCATAAATACTCGTTGAGTGTACCCAAAGGCATAGCCTGTGCGGGTAGAGGACGGCTATTATTATTATTTGCCGTGGCGCTACGGGGCGACTTACTGATATTTTAGGTGATGTCTCCACTTTTCAGCTGTAGGAAAACCCGGAAAACCTACAGCACCACCTCAACTCAAAATATATATATATATAATAAAATATATATATATATATATATTTACTCCAGTCAGGTAAATTAAGCGATTAGTCTGCAGCGGAGAATAACAATTGTCCTCCCAAATGTTCCATAGGTTAGAACTAACTCTGTGAATTTTCTCTTCCCGAAGAAGTCAATAAAGGTTGACGAAATATTGAAGATTTAAATCGAATGAGTTCAACAGACCGCTACCCGAGAATTCCTACTTAGTTATATATATATATATATATATATATATATATATATATATATATATATATATATATATATATATATATATATATATATATATATATATATATATATATATATATATATATATATATATATATATATATATAAAGTGAATAGAAAGTAAAGTAAAATACTCTATTCACTTTAGATTCTGCTTGCGTTCCTCATAACGCACGAGAAACTTGATTGAGTCTTGGGTTGGACAGAACAAATAAACATTTGTCTGCCTGTCAATGTTGTAGGTAAACATCTACCTTTGGATTCCACGGCTCGTGTCGAATTAAGTTTCAAACTAGTGACTGTAGATGTCACAAGTTACTATTCATTTATACTCTCTTTGCCTTATGGTACTAATTCAGAGTGCATTCGTTTCAACTTCGAGAGACCTCATAAAGCCGTGCTGATGAGTTGGTAACAACGAAACAGCGCTGTCCACGGATCGTGAGCTCTCGGAGTTGAAACGAAAATACTCTATTCACTTTAGATTCTGCTTGCGTTCCTCATAACGCACGAGAAACTTGATTGAGTCTTGGGTTGGACAGAACAAATAAACATTTGTCTGCCTGTCAATGTTGTAGGTAAACATCTACCTTTGGATTCCACGGCTCGTGTCGAATTAAGTTTCAAACTAGTGACTGTAGATGTCACAAGTTACTATTCATTTATACTCTCTTTGCCTTATGGTACTAATTCAGAGTGCATTCGTTTCAACTTCGAGAGACCTCATAAAGCCGTGCTGATGAGTTGGTAACAACGAAACAGCGCTGTCCACGGATCGTGAGCTCTCGGAGTTGAAACGAAAATACTCTATTCACTTTAGATTCTGCTTGCGTTCCTCATAACGCACGAGAAACTTGATTGAGTCTTGGGTTGGACAGAACAAATAAACATTTGTCTGCCTGTCAATGTTGTAGGTAAACATCTACCTTTGGATTCCACGGCTCGTGTCGAATTAAGTTTCAAACTAGTGACTGTAGATGTCACAAGTTACTATTCATTTATACTCTCTTTGCCTTATGGTACTAATTCAGAGTGCATTCGTTTCAACTTCGAGAGACCTCATAAAGCCGTGCTGATGAGTTGGTAACAACGAAACAGCGCTGTCCACGGATCGTGAGCTCTCGGAGTTGAAACGAAAATACTCTATTCACTTTAGATTCTGCTTGCGTTCCTCATAACGCACGAGAAACTTGATTGAGTCTTGGGTTGGACAGAACAAATAAACATTTGTCTGCCTGTCAATGTTGTAGGTAAACATCTACCTTTGGATTCCACGGCTCGTGTCGAATTAAGTTTCAAACTAGTGACTGTAGATGTCACAAGTTACTATTCATTTATATATATATATATATATATATATATATATATATATATATATATATATATATATATATATATATATATATATATATATATATATATATATATATATATATATATATATATATATATATATATATATATATATATATATATATATATATAGTTAGTTATATATATATATATATAGTTAGTTATATATATATATATATATATATATATATATATATATATATATATATATATACACAAATTGAGATTATTTCTGATTTATTCATGTAATTTGGCTAAAATATGTCATGTCTTTGAAATCGCCATACTATTATGATCCAAAACAGTATTTAGCTTACCGGTGGAACTCAATTTCGACGTTGTTCACTCCACCTAGTATTATTAAGATATTTTCTAATTTAATTTCGAGATATGGCTGGGTAATGTTTAAAATTTGAAAAAGCAATACTTTCATTTACCTTTTTATTTTCAAACAGGTAAAAAACCTTATTACATGAAAATCATATTTCTTATAACAAATGTGACTACAGTCTAACAGTATTTCATGAGGGTTCTAATATCTACATGTGAATACATACATAAAAGATAAAAATAAAATTTATTCCAAATTTGAAACGAATGTTTTAAGAATAATATAAAATTGTTTTGGGGGGAGAGCAAAGTTGAGATCTGAGAGTAGTAGAAAGTTGTTTGATGTTTTGATCACTGTAATGATAGGTGAACAGTTACTTGTTGAAACGTTTGGTACATCGAAGAACTGAGCAAGTCTTTTTGATCTGTTGGGAATTCTTTTCTTGAATAAAGACTTGAGGTAGGGGCAGCTATAGTATATTTTATAGATTTTATAACACGTTATTACCATACTTGCCTGTCTTCTATTTTCTAAACTGGGTATTCTGAATTCATTCCTCAATGCTACTGATCTAACTATATTATAGTCCGGGTATACTTTATGTTTTTTGTATTATAGATATCTTAGAAATCTGTATTGAACTTTTTTCAACCTATGTTTGTGAACGAGTTGAGAAGGCTGCCATACTACAGCACCATATTCAAGTTTAGGTCTGATCAAAGTATTATATAGTGTTGCGTTTTTCAGGTTCAATAAGTGGTACACTTACTTGTAAACTCGCCTTTATTGTCACAGAACAAATAATACAACTGACAACACTGTTTGACACTTTGCAGTTCAAATAAATACTTCAAACTTCACTTGGTAACGTTACAACAGTCAAATGTTAAAAAGTAAACAAAACTCAAAAACTTCCCAAACTTGGCAAATCTGATCGTATTTATAGGATAACATTATTTTCGAAGCTATAGAACTTTCAACAGAACATTCCATACTAAGTTCTCGAATAAACTTTAATGATTCTAGTACATTCTAATGGGTTTCTAGAAGGCAAACAGAAGGATTCATGATTTTTCTATCTACTACCAGGTTGGTAACACTGCCTCCTCTTCTAGGTTATTCCGTCCCGGATAACATCATCTCCATCTTGATTGTCTCGCTGGAACCAATTTGGAGGGTCGTGGCCTCGGTATTCTGCTAACCTCTCCACCTGAACAACTTTGGGTTTGCTCCTTGGGGTAAGCTGGATGCGGTACACCAAATCGTTGATTTTCTTTACGACGACATAAGGGCCTGTCCAGTTCCTCTGTAGCTTGGGACATAGTCCTTTCTTTCTTTGAGGTTGGTACAGACAAACAGCATCACCTGGCTCAAACATAGTCCCTGGAGTATTCCTGTCAAATCTCTTCTTCATCTTGTCACTGGTGATTTGAAGACGATGTCTGCAGAATTCATGCACTCGATCCAGTCTTTCTCGCAATGCTTTGACAAATTCTGGAAGAACTTTGTCCTCATGTACATTCCTGTCGAGTGGCATTCCAAATAGCAGATCGATTGGCAGTTTCATTTCTCTCCCAGTGATTAACATTGAAGGGGTATATCCGGTGGACTCATGCTGAGCACTTCGATAGGATAGGAGAAATACTGGCACCAACTCATCCCAATCCTTTTGATTCTTGGAGATGAACATCGACAGATACTGGCTGATGGTTTTATTGTGTCGTTCAACCATTCCATCTGATTGTGGATGTAAGGCTGTTGTGCGAGTTTTCTTCACGCTTGAAATGTTCATCATTTCCTGCCATAACTCGGATTCGAAGTTTCTTCCTTGATCTGAATGTAATTCTAGCGGAACTCCATGTCTGGCTATCACATTTTCTAGGAAGGCCTTTGCAACTGTCTGCCTCCTGGTTTGGAATGGGCAAAACTTCGGGCCATTTGGAGAAATAGTCCATGGCTACCATCAAGTATTTATTTCCATGCTCAGTAACAGGAAACGGCCCCAGAATGTCAACTGCTACTCTTTCGAATGGTTCACCAGAAAGATACTGGGCCATTTTTCCTTGACTTCTGGCTTTCGGTCCCTTCTTTGAAGAACATAGATCACATCTCTTACCCCATTCTTCAACATCTCGACGGAAATTCACCCAATAGAATCGATCTTGAACTCTAGCTAGGGTCCTCTTGATTCCGAAGTGTCCACCTGCACGACTACTATGAAGTTGATCAAGCACATCTTTGACATGAACCTTTGGCAGCACCAGTTGGTACACCACGGTTGCTCCATCTGGGCTCTCCCATCTGCGATGCAATAGGCCATCACGAAGACATAGGGAATCCCACTGAGCCCAGTATCCTTTGGCAACTGCACCAAACTTGGATACTTCCTGCCACTCGGGTCTTACTCCATTTTTTAGCCAGCTTAGGACTAACTTCAGATTGTTATCTTTCTTCTGACTTTTCCTCATTTCTTCTGTTGTCCATAAATCAGATTCTTCGGACTCGACTCTCACGGTAGTGGCTTGCAAAATTTCCTTGCACTGCTCTTCATTGTAGAAGTTGGCCTCTTTGTTTTCAAGTTTCTGACAATACCGGCATTCCTGCTCCAAGCATGGACGTCTTGATAAGGTGTCTGCATTGCTGTGTTTCCTGCCCCTACGATGAATTATTTTGAAGTCATATTGTTGGAGTCTTTCTATCCATCTGGCAACCTGACCCTCAGGCTTCTTGAAGTTCATTATCCACTGCAGAGCGCTGTGATTAGTCCTCACGAGAAAACGTCCGCCATAGAGGTAGGTGTGGAAATGTTCAATGGCTTTGACTATCGATAAAAGTTCCTTTCTCGTAACACAGTAGTTCTTTTCGGCTTTGCCCAGAGTTTTACTATAGTAGGCTATAACTTTCTCTTCGCCATCCTGTTCCTGAGATGAAACAGATCCAATACCATGCTGAGACGCATCACAGTCCAAAATGAAAGTGCCTTTTTATTGTGGATAAGCTAAAATAGGTGCAGTTGTTAATTTCTTCTTCAGTTCAGTGAATGACTGCTGACAATCAGAACTCCAATCAAACTGAACGTTGTTCTCAGCGCCATATCTCGGTAAAAAATTGACACACAAACATGTTTGAGGCAACAAATTCGTAGGGAATTTAACGACGTTGTTGCTGTAGAATGTAAGGAAAAAAAGATATTGAGGAAAAACCACACCAAAGTCGAAAAATTTGCAGTTTCCTCCCCCCCTCCCCTACTTTTTTAGCACAGAGTCCTCGAGGTCCAAAACTTGAGAAAATGTTAATCCACCATACCTGAACAACATCTTAAAGTTTCATTAACTTCCGACCTTTTTCTATCTGAAACTGCCTGTCGACTGAACTATAATGGCTATAGTTCCATGTGCGGGAACTGGGTTGGTGGGAAATGAGTTGATGAAATGATCAACTCGAACTTTTAGTTTTCAAATATCTGACCGCGGAAACCTATCTGAACATATGTCTGAACATATATATATATATATATATATATATATATATATATATATATATATATATATATATATATATATATATATATATATATATATATATATCTAGCGCCAACTCAGTTCCCGCCCATAGTTCACCTCGCGCCAATACATTGCACACGGCCATTACAGCCACGTCCACTATAAATACAGTTCCTCAACCCACAATTCCTCAGTTCTCTCGAAGGAGTAGGCAGATTGAGACCTTAGAGAGAACCAGTGACGACACATGGGGAGTAGGCAGATTGAGACCCCGACGTCAAGTCACAAAAACCGAACGTAATTATACCTGAGGAGTAGGCAGATTGAGACCTCAGCGTAGAATTACGTTTCAACCATTTATTAATTTTCTTTCCTTTTCAGTTTTTGAAAATGGCTCCAAAATCGGAGCCGAAACGTCGAATTTCAACAAATTCTAGACGCGGTTCAACCCGAACTTTTTGTTTTCATATATATATATATATAAACAATTTATCTAAGAATATTCTCAGTGAAAATATCCCTTGGGGTTGCAGTCAGAAAAAGTGGCCTGGTAAAGAACAACTCTTTGTTAAATTGTCGAGCTTTCGAAAATATTTATTTTCATTTTCAAGACATCTGAAAATATTAATTGTGTGAACAAACAGAACACTCTTAATATGATGTAAAACAACTTACTAACGTGAGATTAATTTTGTGAAAAGAAGTTTTCTGCTGTTTTCACAAAATTAATCTCATGTTAGTAAGTTCTTTTACATCATATTAAGAGTGTTCTGTTTGTTCACACGATTAATATTTTCAGATGTCTTGAAAATGAAAATAAATATTTTCTAAGCTCGACAATTTAACAAAGAGTTGTTCTTTACCAGGCCACTTTTTCTGACTGCAACCCCAAGGGATATTTTCACTGAGAATATTCTTAGATAAATTGGTTTTTTTCTATATATATATATATGGATATATGTGTTCGGATAGGTTTCCGAGGTCAAATATTTGTAGATTACTGAGTTCCTGGGTTGAACCGCGTTGAGAGTTTACAACTCTATATGTGTATATTCATTTCATTTATATTCCTACTTTTCAATATGTTTATATTCTCTTTTATTCTAAATGTAAGGAACCAATTTTTAACTATATGTATTCAGCGACATCGCCTATCTATGCTAATTCTAGACTGACATGTTATTTATATTGTTTTTATTTCACCTATTTATTATTGTTTTGTCAACAAGATTTGCATCTTTCGACAATAAAGTATATTTTGATTGATTGATCAGTATCATTATTATGTTTCTTCACAATAAAATTGTTTGACTTAAAATTTTTTCACTTATTTTATTAAAGAAACGATATAGTGCCACTGGCAAACATAATTGTAGAGCCCTTGTATTTTTTAAATATAAGTGTAGCTTGTGGTTTTTCAATTATCATGGTTTAAGGGTTTTCACATTTTAATTAATTTTGAAATACATATCTTCCTAATAGGATATTTTCAAGTACTTTTCTGATTACCCCGATATAGTAAAATACTGTGTTTGTATCATAATAGTATTGCTTTTTCAAATTGTAAACATTACGAAGCCATATCTCGAAACTAAATTAGAAAATATCTCAATAATACCAAGTGGAGTAAAAACGTCGAAATTGGATGTTTTGAGTTTCCCCCAGTAAGCTAAATACTGTGTTGGATCATAATAGTATGGAGTTTTCAAAGGCATGACATATTTTAGCCAAATCACGTGAATAAATCAGAAATAATCTCAATTACTTTTATTTTGTGTAACATCTTTCAAAATCACCCTGTTTCTCCAAAACTAATCATACGATTTGATTATGGTTCATTTAAAGTGTTACCGACAGATCGCCATCTACAACATACCCGAGTTTCATTGAATTACACAAGCAGCCAAAATCACATGTATTCCGTGCGGGGTCCGGTATATGTTCCACCTCTGATTATTAGGTAAACAAATTTTTTCCTACTGAAAATGATGTCAATACAACACGTGCCAAGGTTTATAGTGCTACAATTCATTTTCAGTTTTGGCAAATATTGGTCTGTTGTTACGGACTAAGTTGCAAAGTCTCAAATTTTGCTTTAATGAAATTTTCGCTTGCATTGTACGATTTGTGGCCATCAACATCTCCAATTTCAAATGACGCTTTTCAACTTCACTAACTCGCATTCTCTTCTAGCAGATTGACCTAAACGAAAAAATTACAGAAATGAGCTTTCTACACTGTTGTAGTTCCGTAAGCCAATTAGGTAATCTGGACCAGAACATACAGCGCCAGCGTCGAGCTATAATAGAATATTCTATACCACAGAAAGTTTGTAATGGAAAAGTTTTAACGGTATCTCAAAGTCAGAAGATAATCTTATTCTGCAACAACATGCTGCAATCTGCTTACGTCGCAGTGGAATATACATGGTGCTTCAAAATGAAATATGACAATTTTGAAGGTGCATTTCTCAGGTCGTTTGACTTATTTTTTATAAATATGAACATATGAGAGCAAAAGTTACGTTTTAGAGTATACATCATCTAGCATGTCCGGTGAGCGTAATAATTTAAAGGGTGACATTATTACAGCGGTCAATCCTCTTTTCATCTCATCAACTTTTTTGTGGTGTGACGCTGACGAATTTCAAAATACGGAATTAATTTTTGTTTTTATTACGAATTTTTACGCATTTTACGCAATTCGCTACATTTAATTTAATGAAAGAGGAAACCTGTTATCACAATGAAAACAAAAAATTCTACTTATTTGACTTTTGATCTTAAGTACAAGATTCCTTAATCATCACCTAGAAACAACGAAACCTAATAAACCTTTGTTTTTTTATAAAATGTTCTGGGAGTGCCCTTCTCCTCTGCGAAACAAAACTCCACCCTTCTTCTCATAGACTGCTGTAGGCATTCTAGAATTCTTACGGTTTGGAACGCATCTATAATTTGTTCTGCTTCATAAAATAATAATAATGATAATAAAATATTTATTTGCCAAATAGAAATTAGTACAGAGTACATAGTAATAATACATGAACGGCAAATAAATATAGGAAACCCACAGACGGACAGGACCTCGAGCGTGAAAAGACCCTATACATATCCCCATAAAAAGAATTCTAGCGGGTTGCAATCTGGCGACTGCGAGGACTAAGAATTGGACCTGCTCTGCCAGTCCACCGATTGGGAAACACTGTGAGTAATCGCGAAGGGTGACAAAAAATGAGGGAGGGGGGGGAATCGTACATATACCATAGTTGTTGACACACTTGTAAAAGCACATTTCCACTTATACAGGCAATTATAAAATGAAAGGACCAATTATGGTATCTTCTACTATTCTTGTCTATATGTTTATGCTGAACTGTTCTTGGTGTCGAGATTGTCTGCATGTTCATATTATTAGATTTTCTATTGCCCAAATATAAACTGTGCTAATTCGCTGCTCCATCGAGTGTAAATTGAGCTTTGTCGGTAGAAGAACTGCAAGAGCTGTGGAAAATTTCGAGGAAGCAAACCTCGGATGCGCTGGATATATATAATATGGGTATAACATGTTTTCATCGAAAACTCTTCAGACAGTTCAATGGAAAGCATCAAAATCCCGTACTATTTGTCGAGTACTCATACCAAGATTTTCGTCGTTTACATTTAAAATTTCTTCATCCATCACTGGGTTTCGTGGCTGGTTTCAGCCATAACAACAAGTACACAATTAGACTTAAACCAACTTTTGAAAAGTTTCAAATCCCAATGTTGAATAATAGTCGAGATCTAGATGTCACACGTGAAACATTAAAGTTGGGAGAGGATACTAAGGCTGAATATATTAAGTTGACAATTTTATAAATTAATATTAAGTCGCCATATTCACGGTGCTTTCTTGAAGAGCACAAACAAAATTCTTCAAGAAGCAAATTGTTGTTGTATTCTCTTTCCGGATAGAGTCGCGGTTTTTCAGATAGTGAAATTTTTAAAATTCAAGTGAATGAGATTCCACACTGGGCTACAGTATTCGAGCTGACTTCTGACACGAGATTAGTACTCGGTTGGTAAAGTTTCTATTGAGATGAATTCGTTACTATTTCTTCTCAAGAATCCCAATGATCTAGCGGCTCTTGAGATGGTATTATCGCCTTTCGAAAACGTTAACGCCATGGACTTTAAATTCAAAAACACTCGAGTCCGATTTGTAGATTTGATAATCAAACTCAGCTGGAATTTGTTTCCGAGTGAATGACATAATTTTGCATTTGTCAATATTTAATCCTAGTCTATTTTTCTCACACCAACCACAGATATTTTTTATATCCTCCTGTAGTAGAAGTTACATTCTGATAAATTATTAACGAGATTTTCACGTCATCAGCTTATAATAACTCAAGTGAATTTAGTTTGTGTATTATATCATTGATAAACAGAAGGAATAGAAGAGGTCCTCAGTTAGAACCCTGAGGAACACCCGAAGTAGCAATAAATGTTGACGATTCGACAAATGAATTTCTATTCGATATATATGATTTTGAAACTATTTTAATATCAGATGATAAGAGGAATTATGGTAGCTTTCCCAGTGATTGTTCCTGTGAAACCCCTACTAAAATCGGTGTAAACAACATCGACTTGATTTCTGAAGTCGAGGGCTTCGGATCATACTCAGTAAAAGTGATTAGTGAAGGTAGAGCGGGGTTTATCAAATCCGTGTTGAGAATCTGAGATCAAATTTCTCACATGAGCTTACATTAGGTCGACAAGGATTATCTCGAACAGCTTTGAGAATACAGTTATGAGGATAATAGGTTTGATAGGTATATTGTCGGTTCCACAGGTGAATTTGTTCTTCACCTGATTTGTCGCGTTATTCATTCGTTCATGAAAATATAATTTATATTGAAAGAGTTGTGACTGGCGTTTGAGTGTTCTTCATTATCAGGATCGTTGTGATCTGCGGTAGCAGAGGGTAGATAAAGTATTTCGCAGATGCATTGACAAATGTATTAGGTGGTGAGAAAGTTTGTTGTTAGTAAAGCATTCTACCGGGTACACGCGATTTATTCATTTTGAATTAATGTTCCAAAAATGTTGGGGTTTTACTTTCAAATCTGTTTCTGCATTTTTCACGTAAAGAGTGTAAGTCTTATTTATTGCCAATTTTAGAGTTTGTCAGACGTTCACCATGCGTTCTAGGTAAAACAAAAATCTAAGTTTTCTATACAGTTTCAGAAAATAATTTTTCATTTGCATTTTTGTGATAATATCTCTTGTGAACCAAACTGGGTATTTGACTGATCGACATGTTTTTAAGGAAATATATTATTCAATTATACGATGGATGGAATTGCTGAAAAAGAAGGATCCTGAATTTATATCTGGGAAATTAGATAACTCGCACAATTTCATTCCACTAAATAGTCGCGAAAGTTTAAAAAAAAATTATTATTTTTTCCTGGTAACCAAAACAAAGAATTTATCTCATCCACCTGCAGCACATCACAAATTAGGGTATGAGGCTTGACCTCTGAAAACCTATCTCCCTGCAGATTCTTACAATCTTGAGACTGGATTTTAAAGCACCTTGTATACACAGAATTGTATATTTTGAATAGATGCCAATAGAAATTATTTTTTTAAAGTACAGGTGAAACGGACCTTTATTTAAAAATTTAACTATTGATGACAATGCTACATACTTAATTTCATTGAAAAAATGCGGGAGAAAATTTAAGTTAGGTTCAACCCTAAATAGGTCTCAACCCTGAAACATCAAATGTTGCAGATTGCATACTACACTCATAAGTACACAATAGGAGTTATTTTTTCGATGTATTCAATTATGTTTAATCAACAACAATTTTTTTGTGAAAGGCTTTCGGTGCCATCGCTACTTACTTGATAATTATTCGGAGTTTTAGGCCGATGTTCATGACGAGATAGACTTTCTCTAGACAGCTACTCAATTCACTATCAGTGCAAATATATAGATTGTTAAAAAAAAATTATTGATATAATTGTTATATCCGTCAACCGGTTGCACCCCTACGTGCATCCCTCAGAAGTCAGAGACTTGTGCGAGCTAGGGGAAGACGTGTGATGCCATTCACGAGACCGGTGGCAATGCTGAGATTCGAACTCATGCTCTTTGGCTTATGAAGAGAGAACTTAACCCGCATACCACCGAAGAAAAAGAATAGTATTTACAATGAGTTGTGAGCACCATGACGACATAAATGAAGTTCAATTACATCAGTCTTATTTATTTAGAATTTTCGTTGTTCATAGGTCTCGGAGTTTTGTCAAATGTGAACCATTTGACAAGTACTCATTGTTGACAGTACAATGGTTCACACAAAACATCTATGACCAGGTTTCTCTGAATATGGATTTGAATATATCTCTGCTGTTGAGATGGGTTTGCTTTCACCAACGTACAGCGAGTCTTCTCGCTCCTCCAAAGCCCGTGTTTCTGCTCGTCCCTTCTACTGCCAAATTATATCTTCTCAGTCCCACCCTATTGTATGATAGGTTCAAGTTACTGAAGTTATCCTGAATTATTATCAATGGATTGATTATTCTTGAAGTAGAGCCAGTAGAAACCTAGCTGGGAAAATCCCCGCAAACCAAGGAATCAAATGGGCTATCAGAGGTATAAAAGAATTAAGTCGCCAGGAGAAAATGGAATATTTCCAGCCTAAATACAACGTCCTGAGAAGTCTAATCAAGGCTAGTCTTAGCTTCGGCTGAATATCGCAGATCTGGAGAGAGGCAGCGGTGGCGTTCATACCAAAGACTGGAAGCAAATAAATCCATACGATTTATTACAATTTCTGATTGAATGCATTAAAAAGACATTCGTAGCAAAAGAAATGGCTCTTTGTTCCTTCATCGACATAGAGGAAACATTCGATAACACCTCACATGCCCCTATTACCAGATCACTAGAGGAAAGGAGTATCAATACCTCATTAATCAGATGGTGAATATCAATGCTGAAAAGCAGAATCATTGTAGCGACCTTGGGGAGAGAGACAGTCAGGATGACAGCGGAAAAAGGTTGTCCCCAAGGCAGATTTTTATAGTCTTGATTGCGATCACTGGTTGTCGAAGACCTGCTAGTTAAGCAACAAGACAGAGAGAGAGAGAGAAATATACTTCTTTGTCGAAGAAAACATATTTTTGTTGACAAAGTTTGTGAAAAATAAAAAAAAAATATTTAAAAATAACGGTTTTTAATTTACACTTGAGTTCACGAATGTTAATAAAATTTTAAAAATATAAAACACATTTATGTAAAAGAAACGGACACTGTATAAAATAAAAAAATAAATAATTTCAAATAGGTAAGTATGTCAAACAATTGAAAAATAAAACAATTAAAAATTTGTTCAATATGTAAAATAATGAAGTTAAAAGTATGATTTCAAAAGTTATACAATAGAAAATATATATACATTCAATACACATGCCATGAAATAAATAATCACAGAGTCATCACAAAGTCCCACTGTAAAATTCGTCAAATCTGGGTTCACGACTCAAGGTTAAGCCGATGACCTGGTCGTCACCATTAGGGGCAGACATGACGGGGTAATATCCGACCGCACGCAAGTAGCCCTGAACACAATTAGAAGCTGGTGCGCGAAAGATAAACTCAATGTCAATCCTAGCAAAGCAGTAATGGTCCCATGGGACCCAGTTAACATTTTGCAAAGAAGTAAAATACCTGGGCGCTATAATCGACCAAAAACTAACATGGAACGGCCAAATCAACTACATTCTTTCTAGGGCTATAGCGGCAAGCTGGACATGCCGCAGAGTGTTCGGTAAGACTTGAGGTCGGAAACCAAAAATGATTTATTGGTCATACCAAACGATCATCAAACCAATTCTCACTGTTATGGTGACCAAAAATGCAACAAATTTTAGCACAAGTAAAGTTGCAGAAAGTGCAGCGGCTAGCTGGCCTGGAAACCACAGGAGCAATATTTACGTGCCCTACTGCAGCTATAGTGGCAATGCCAAACCTTCCGCCATTGCATCTAAGTGCAATTAAAGGAACAGCAAATAGCGCCTTCTGATCGGACATCTGAATATTTTAAAATAGATCTCCCTAGAAACCATGTCTAAACCGACAGATATCATGCCGATCAAGTACGACTTCTAAGTGCAGTTTGAAGTGGTCATAAACAACCACCAGATTCACACAGAGAGAGGTCCTCCTTTTGCAATGGATGTCTCAGTGTGGTACACAGATGGATCCAAGATGGACAAAGGGGGAGGCTCTCAAAACTTCTTGATAGGCCCCCAACTATCTTTCAAGCAGAAGTACATGTATCGAGATTTGTGCCCAGGAATGCCTTGAAAGGAGCACCCGTAGGGCATAAACATATATACTATCAGATAAGCTGACTTGGAGCTGTAAACAAACACTAAAACAACTGGCAGCAAACACTCAAATAACCCTGATGTCGGGTCACAGGGGCATCAAAGGCAATGAGGAAGCAGACTGTCTTTCTAAAAAGAGGACGAACACACCACTTCCTGTCCCAGAATTCTTCTGTAGTGTTTCCACTCAAAACAAGAGTTTCGACACTGGGAACTCGATGAAATAACTCTCACTGGAATAAAATGCCAGGACAAAGACAAGCGAAAAGGCTGGTGAGCTTATCGCTAGGGAAAGCTGAACAGCTTCTCGAGTTGTACAAAAATTACTTGAAATTGGTAACGAAATTACACTCACTGGGCATTCAAAGAGATGGGCAAGTCAGAGAGTTATACCTGCTGCTACTGACTGAACTTCGCGTAAACTGCAAAACATCTACTTCACGAATGCCCAGCACTCTTCTGCAAGAGGCTCAAATTTCTAGAAGGGGCAATCTTAATGCCCTCCGACATGATGAACTAAGCTCCAAGGAAACTGATAAACTTCGCACGAAGTCTCAGAATCACGGGTCTTGAATAGATGAACGGTCACACAAAAAAAAGACCTTACAGATCGAGGTGCTTATGAGGCTGCACAGCCTGCACGACCACCCTACAATCTACAAGTTTTTATTCGAAATTGGTGAATTGTTGAATCATACTACCCTTTTGATATTTCGTTTCTTCCATATCGTCTGTTTTTTTACCATTAACTACCTGAATATACGCCTTTCACTCAGAGGACATATGAGTTCAAATCCCACCGTCAGCCACGGGACTAGCGTGGTTCAGAATCTATTCTCACGAAATGGGTAGGTTTCGGGTCATCTTCGCACACATTTACTTTGAGATCAACTTCTGAGGGGTTTCCTGGACGATTCGTTAAAGGAAGAAATCGTATCTGATACGTAGACTCAACTTCCATTATTTCAGCCATCGTTTCATTACCCAGATTAGTAAGTAGCGTTTGCTTATCTTTTGAGAAGTATAAATAGTTTCGACATCTAGGTAGGCTGGGCCCAGTTTTGGCACGATATCGACCTCCACTAGGAAAATTTTCGTTTTCCTTGTTCTTCAAAAGCTGATTATTGTTTTCCTACATGTGGTCATACGTCTTTCCGAATTTTACTCACAAGCTTATGTATTATTCTGAACGTTTTTTATTTCATTGTATTGGTAGGCCTTTCCCACACGATTCCTGTTTTTCACGCAATACAACACATACTCCTTTATCAATAAATCGAATAAAAGAACTCACCTAAAATAGCGACTACCATATTATTCTGCACAACCTCCATGGAGCCATTACAAATATAATAAATATAGCTCAACGCGTCCCCCTTGTGTATCAGATATTCGCCTGGAGCACAGAAGTTTGTCCTAATGTGAAGGGAGAGAAGTTTCAGGCATCCCTGCGAGGCTGCTTCAAATATCGGGAGTTGTAGTATTTCTCGGTGGAGATGCATAGACACATCACCTCTCAGTTCTTCGGGAAATTCTTTCAGCGTCTGAAAATAGGAAGGAGAAATGTATAGTTGATGAGCAAATCAATTTAATTGAAGTAGAGCACATTAGTGAAAAATATCCATGGGAGTCATTTGTGAAAATTTTGTATTTGTTAAGAGCAAAATACCCAGTCTTTACGTATTTATTTCAACAAATGTATACCAAAAAAAACAGATGGCACGGCATCAACGGAGTTGAAACTGAACAAAACGATTTCTTTTTAGTTTAGTGTTACAGTGTTTCTGTTCCGCAGAAAACAATAATACAGTGACCGGCAGAAAGTACGCATCATATGGGAAATTCTTTTGTTAATAGATTTTGACAAATATCGATACGTGCAATCGCTTCTGCATCTAAAGAAACCCCAGAAGACGTTGTACAGTGCCGTTCGTCTTTTCTTATGTGGTGGGAAATTCCAAAAATTTAAAATTTTTGTCTCAAAACACACTTATTTGAATAAATATCGAAAAATGTTATTCGGAAAAGTTGTTCAGAACAACATTTCATAGCTATGTACAAGTTTTGAGAGAAATCTGAGATAAAAAAATAAAAATTAATTTTTTGCCATAAAAAATTTTCTGTTTGGAGATAATAGAAGCTCATTAGTAATGACAACAGTGATATTTCAAATAATATTTTGTAGAGATTCACAAGCTATATATATTGTATTCAGAGAAAATTTTAAATCTGTGAATTTGCCATGTGTTCAGCTGCTTCATAAGAGGTCACTGAAATATCTTCAGGACATTATAATCCCGTTATAGAAAATTATTGATAAAGAACCATGTTTCTACACAATTTCAATTTGAATTTTTTATTAGAACAAAAAGTTAATGTCAAAATTTATTAACAAAAGAATTTCCCATATGATGCGTACTTTCTGCCGGTCACTGTATAAGGAATTTGTGAAATATCGTAGCGCTCAAATGGAATTGGGAAATTGATCCTTGTTTCCACATTCTTAATAAAAGAAGGATCTAAACTGCCACGGTATATATTTTGAGGAAGTAGCTGATTGAAAAGTTGAAATTCTTGATGAAGGGATATAAGAAAATATTTCGAGGGCATGGCAGAGTGTTCCGGTAAGATGTCAATAGCTTAAAAATAATTGCATATTTTCGACATTCGTTAATTTTGGTTTCGTATATGGTGTATGTTTCTCACGTCTCGAAAGCAACAAAAATATTAATGATATTGGAAAATATTATAACAGTATGAATGAAGAGTGACAGAAATCCATTCCAGAACTACATTTCAATTGCTTTAAAAATTATTTTTTTTCTTCTGTTAGGGCTGAAACACAATGGAAGTTTAATTTTTTTGTTTTAAATTTTCCAAAAACTTATTACATAAAACTTCCATTGTGTTCACGGTCTACATATTACTAAAGAGTATTTCCCTGTCATAACATCATCGAGTGAAATGGAAAGGTATATACAAAGTAACCCAGGGTTAAACCGCCCGAAGTTTAGCATCGGTTTTTTTAGAAGAAGCATGCTAACTTGCTTTGTTTCCGAAGTTCAAATTTTCAAAATTTTCAGAAACAATTTTTTTTTATAATAGATAATTGATATCAGGACAAATCATTGCACTCCACTGTTTCATTGCATCTTTAATAATTTTTTGGACTAAGCACTTAATTTTAAAATTATCCCGAAAAAAAGTCATTAAATAATTAATAAAATAATTTTACTATTGAGACAAATGTATTTTATTCATTGAGTAGCTTTAAAAAATTCGCAAAACTGCACAAAATGATCATCTTATTTTTGACACTGTACTGTTGTGATATCTCGTGCTGCTTAGACAATCCATTCCCGGTGACCTTCGTCGTTGATGGACTCAGAATAGAGTTTGTTTTTCATCGTATCCCATAAAAAAAAACGATAGGGGTTGAATCAGGGGGGAGCGCAGGCTATCAATTTTGAAATCCTGTATTTCGAACAAAGTTTGGATACGTGATTATAGAAAAAAATAAAAAATTTCATGTAAAATAACCATCCTAAACGTTTGGCGGCTCAGCACCGTTCATAATAAAAATTAATTCTATTGAATTCTAGAGTTAATTGGCAAGTATCGAACGAAAAACGATTGTTGTCACCTATGACAATTGAATAATATTCGTCAGATATCCTTATAACAGCAGGAAACATACAGTGACCACTTGAAATTCGCTAAAAGCTTGATATTGCCATTGTGGCAAAAAGTTCAGACACGTCGGATTTCTTTTTGATCTGCGTATTTTTTGGTCTACTCATACTTTTAATGACGTCATCACTGTTCGAGGTACGACAATCATTATAATTTTTTTAAATGGCTGTAGCCCATTTTGATAATACCTTCAAAAAGATCGCATTTGTCTGAATATGGATGTCATATTTTTTCTGTCACATAAGAACATTTCCAGAAATTATTTCAGTATACTAAAATACGCATGTTTCTAATTTTCTTTTCGACGGCAACACTGACTGTATAAGTTTTAGAAATTATTTTCATCGGCTCTGTACCCACATCATCAAAATCTTCAGCTATCGGACAGTTCACTATGGTACCAGCAAGATGAAGGGCCACCACATTACGCACATTTACGTGAATTCCTCGACCCGATATATAGATATGGATTGGCAGTGAGTTTATTTAGTCCTGTTATCATATTTGAAATTACATTATTATGAAAGACATATCTTGTATTTCTCGGACATACGGTTACGGAACATGAGAAAAAATATTTCATCCATACGTAGAAGAATGCGTACTTTTTGAAGGTATTATCAAAACAGGTTATTGTCATTTAAAAAATTGTATAGTGACATCATAACTCGAAAATTAAACTCGACGTGTCCGAGATTTTTTTTCCCAATGGTCATATCAAACGTTAACGAATTTGTTCCAACCTTTATGTGCTCACTGTATTTAATTCACATCATTTGAGCATTTGAGTGATAGTGATCCCACATGATTGGTATCTATCTGGTAAGGGAAACGCAACTTTCACGATTTCCTGAAGTGTGTGAAAGAGAAAACACTTTTGAACAGATTGCTCAAGGCGGTTTCCAACTTGTCAGTGTCGCTGATGATGTCGAGTTTTTTCATTTTGAAGCAAATATAAGGAGAAATAAGTGTTTTGGATAGGAAAAATTAAATCTTCATGTATGTACCCAACTCATGTTCTGTGGAACATTCGTATTATATCAGGGTAACACTTTGTTGTGGCACGTAAATTAGACTGAAGACGGATTCTGCTGAATCGGAAACATGTAGCCCTCCACTGGTTATGGAATAAAAGTTCTAGTGAAGTTCAAAAGGATTTTGTGAATCTATACTACTGCAGTTTGAGCAAAAATATACTTTCTCCAAATATTATTTCTTGGTGAGTTATTGAGCATATTGTAGATTATTTATAAAGAAATATTTTCCAAATTTTGAATTATATGAAAACAGCGCCGGATGATATTCTCACCCATCGCTTTTCAACCCCGATCTATCCTACACTGGCGGATGTCGTTCCCAATATATACTGAATCTGGAAATTGATAATCCAAACTCATTTTCAACCATCCCCGAGTTCGAGATAAGCGGTAACTAAATATTTGTTGGCATTCTATTAGTGATTGTGAATTGAACGGTTTTAAAAGATCGGTTTTTAATGAAAACGCGTCTTTCCTTTGAGAGGGAATTAAGATTTTTTTTGTAGAAGCATCCAAATGGGAGATTTGAAAAATACTTCAGCTTCATTCATACAGCCATTGGTACAAACAGGGATTTACGAAAATTGATTATCGTCGATGGTTTCCAAGTAATTTCAACACGTAGAGAATTCTTTATGAATATTCCGCCACTCTGATATCATCTGAGGTACGTAAAACTGAATAGATATATAGGTATTTATTGAAACAAGTATACTAGTATGAAAGTATGCCATATAAATGGAATATAAAACAGAATCAAAAGTGAGAAATTCGACTCAATTGTTGAGAATTGGGGTTTCTAATACATATTTTTCTTTCAAACAAGTTTTAATGAGATTGTGAGCCTTCTTCTTCTATGTTCCTTTTCGAACTCACATTGTGTAGAAACTAAGATTTATAACGGTTTCATAGTAGTCCTCAAGTTTTCGATTTCATTCGTGAGATACAAAAAATTAATGGTTACATATTGGGTAAACTTAGGAAAATTTCATAGTGAATAATCAGCTATCGCTGTTTTCAAATTCAACCTTGACAACACATTCTTGTTGGCGACCCGTTTGTATGCTGCAAAATATTCTGATAGAAGGCATCCACAAGTGGAAAGTTTTGTAATATTGAAGGGACGATTTGAAAGAGCAGGCCACATCGAATACGAGGAAAATTATCGTGCTAAATCAATATTGACCAATGAAAACCAATTAGCTATTAATCTTGCAGTGGTAGAAAATCCTGAGTTGAGTGTTAGAAAAATAAGCAGAGATTTGGAGATATCGAAATCTTCAGTTGACAGGAGTTTAAAATCTATCAAATTTCACCCTTACCATGTGCAACTGCACCAGAAGTTGTTAGAAGTAGATTTTTTTAGATTGTGCTGTTTTGTTGGACGATGCAAAATAATATTATAGAAAATGCAAGATTTCTATGTTCACCGACGAAAGTACCTTCCACAGGAACGGATTCGTTAATAGGCACAACTATAATTATTATAGTACCGAAAATCCGCATAAACTCCATGCTAACGATTATCAGCATAAATGGATCCTTAATGTATGGGGCGGTATTGTGGATAATTATATTGTCGGACCATATTTTTTCGAACGAAATTTGGATGGACAAGAGTTTCTTAGATTTCTCAGAGAAGACATTCCCGGATTGAGGTAGGTAATCACATTAAAAATGAAATGTGGTTTCAGCCAGATGGGTCACCAGCACAGTTTTTTGGAGCAGTACAAGAGGAGTTGAATGTTATGATTCCTGATAAGTGGATAGGATGAGAAGGACCTATTCCTTGGGCGACGAGGTCGCCGGACCTAACATCAATGGATTTTTATCTTTGGGGAACAGTGAAATCGGAGGTGTATCCTACAGCTGCTACAACACGGGAGGAAATGAAAATAAGAATTCGTGAGGCATTTCAAAGAATTATGCCATTTCATTCGAGCAGCGTGAGAACAAACTTTATGAAGAGATTGAGAAAATGTATGAAACAGGATGGAAGACATTTTTAACATGTATTGTAGTGTAATTATGGTCTTTGCTTTTGTTTAACATTTAGGAAATTGAACAAATTTCTTCAAAATGTAAAAATAATTTGAAAAACACATATAATCGAAGATCTGATGGGGATAACAGATAACATTTTGGTATCTTCTGATAAGTAATTTCATGTAGAATGAGAAGTTAAATTAAAATATAGGGTTTCCAATTTGAAAAAATCACATAAACTTAAATCGAAGTGGACGAAAACGAAAGTAACATTTGAGGCACCCTGTATGAACATACATGATGATTAGAATAATACCGGCTACTTTGCTATTTCCTTCGTCACTTCTCCAACCAAAATTCATAACTTGGTACCGGCGCATTGTGGCAGGAAACAAATTCAGTGCTGAATAGGGAACGAAGAGACCATTTCATTGACAAAAAAATGAGCTGGTTGTTCCATTTGAAAAAAATATTGTGTTTGCTCTTACGGAAAAATGCAACACCCTGTGTTTCTGAAACTATTTTCACAACATGGCCTTTTTTGTGCTGTGTAACTTTCATATAAGACCTTTTTTTCATATTAATCAGCCTTATCGATATATCGAGCAAATGCGCACTGTTGGGACACCCGGTATTTGCAAATTCCATTAATTTTCAACTTGCTCTTGCTCTTCGATCCTACGTTGAAAATGGTCAGTTGCAGTGTTATTTTTTCGGTTGAATGCAAAGTTTCGGATTTAGAGGCGCCATTCTGAAAAAAAATTGTGAAATTTTTGCAATCTTTGGCAATGATTTCGGGCGACCGAAAAAAGTTGTTTGCAAACTTTAAACTTGGATTAAGCTCACGGAAAAATGTTCAGAGTCGTAGAAAATCTAACAACACGGTGGAATCGTGAGTTGACATAAACTTTCACCTAATATTTTCACATGATCTGTATACTAGTATGTTCGTTCCTTCAGTAACTCTCAATTTTTTTGGGTTACTAAAATTTGTGCAACCTCTGAAAACGCATATATTCCACAGTTTCAAGACTGAATCATTCCAAATGTTTGCCTTTCCGCATTTTTTGAAACACTGAAAGTAATTTTCTTTGTGAATTCAATAAAATTAATAATTTATATATTATCAATTAACGGTTGGAAAAAATCGAAAAACTACCAGACATCCCAAATATGAGGCACATTACAATCTTTCATTTGAAGTAAAGAAATTAGAAATCGGTTAATTACTTTTAGGGATAAGACCGTTTCAATAAAGTCAACATTCGCCATTTCTATTAATCTGTCACTTTGAGATGGCAATCATGTTTTTGGCGATCCTGAGGTAAACATTTTACTAGTATCTGTGGGAGAATCTTTACTGGCCAAAATACTATGATGACAACATTGAAAAGCAAGTGTATTGTGAGTTGTCTAGATGCCAATCTCGTCTAGTGCTAGCTTGGAGTGCACACCGACCACCCGAGTAGGTGCTGTAGGTTTTCCAGGTTTTCCTACAGCTGAAAAGTGAAAACATCACCTAAAACATCAGTAAGTCGCCCCGGAGCGCCACGGCAAATAATAATAGCCGTCCTCTACCCGCACAGGCTATGCCTTTGGGTACACTCAACGAGTGTTTATGAGGGATTATTATTATTATACAATTATTATGTGCTTTCTTTTTCGAATCCCACTTTTAATGATCCATAAAACTGTTATTCTTCGAATCGTCGTCACTAACAGCATCATCATTGACTGATAATTAATGAAATAAGAAATAATAAACCATCTTTGTTTTAATGAGGGTGAATATAGTTTTGTAACTAACTTTCATTGCATGTACCCGCATAATATGAGAAATTTGACAAACTAATTGAAATTATACATTCAAGTTTATGTTCTTGAGAATGTATTCCAGATATCATCTACGTATGGAGAAATTCAGTAGTTGGAAATTTTCCTCAATAATTGGACACGTACACGTAACGTGGGGAATAATTTTCCTAGTGGAGTTGCTAGAATTTCCGAGTGCTTGGAGAATTGGCCAACATTTCCTATAAGGAATATGTGGAGGAAACGGCATCTGGATGTTATTTTCCATGAATACAGGGAGACTCGTGATGTCTTTAATTTATCATTATAGATTTATATTTTCATATACGAGATTTCAAAAATTCACTCTCTAGTTCATCACTTCTGAATGCTGTCTCGAGGTCAAATTAACTATGTATTTCCAGAATTACTACGTTCCCAAACGCATGAAGAACGAACATTGTATTCTCTACAATGTTCTTCGGACAACCATCATTCGAATTTTTCATTTTTTGTCGAGGCGTCAAAAACGACTGCTGAGGAAACTGACTTAGTTCTTCTATGAACTAATATGGGCCGCAGTGACAAGGATGGTACAGCGTTTGCCTCTCAAGCAAATCAACCGTTAGTGGCGTTGAAAGGTGAGGGCTTACGTTATTAAAGGTAAGGTCTTTCCTAGCTCGAACAAGTCTCTCATATTCTTCTGAGGATTGCTCATAAGGTTGATACCGGTTGACGAAAATAACAACTTTGTTTCAACAACAAAATAACAACAAAAATATCCTTTTCTGAATGACCATTGTCTTCAACGAGTGATGCTACTAGCAGATGTAGTTAGGTGTCCAGTATCAAGATTATCATGGAGTATGATGATCTTCTTGCGGATCTTCATCGTTCTAACACATAATATGAGTTGCACAATAGTTTTAGTGACTTGGATTGACATCTTTATTATTTTAAAATTACCTAGTAACCTAGGACACTGGGCAAATGACAGAAATGTTGAACGGAAAAGAAAGGTTCCATCTTCCTCTATTGGTTTTTTCACATACTAATACAGAGCGTCACTGACTTTTTCTGAAGGAGATAACTATGTGTGACCCATGATAATGGCAAATGATGATCAGCAATTTCATGCTCTTCAAAGACCTGCATCGACCAATAATTGTATCTTCGATCAACGGTATTGGGTTTAAGCCGCCTTTTGAAATCAATTTTGGAAAAATGACTTTCGTCCATTACATAGGTTTTGACCAACCAATTTCAAGAAGAGTTTAACCCTACCTACTCTACCTGTCCCTTGTCTAAGAAAATAATTGAGTGTGTTCAAAGAAAGGCATGGCATTCTCTTGAAAAAGTTCATTTTTGTTGTGGCCATGACAGGAAATTCAGCGCCTGCAGCTGTGTAATAAGCCATTACTCTTGAAATAGCAATAAAGGTTACCAGGAAAACGTAAATGAGCAGAACCCTAAGGATTATTTATTCAATAAAGATTATAATTCAATAGCGAAGAACTAAGTTATCAACTTATTTATGTTAGACTACTGGTATTTCTATTCATCGTTTATCCACAATAATCCCAAAAATTATTAGTTCGAAGATATCAGTGACCATATATGTTCCCGTATTCATCGGTCTGTTCAACTGAATTACTCACGAAATAGGTAGTTAGTTCATCTTTAGAGGGCACTTGCATAGTCGAACATCGAGAAAAATTCAACAGTGAAATATTAAAGCAAACTTTTCTACGGAAAGGGGTAGCGCACTACGGCTTGCCTTTATCCGCTGATGTGAATGTCATATTAAAAAAAAGATGAAGAAGAAAATGGCACTCCTAGGTAGGTGAAATTGTTTATATCTTCAATGCGGTTGGTTTTATAAATACATCTAGAATTCTCGAGATGATGGTTGCTTCCACTAATACACATGAAATCAGTTAACAACACATTAACATTGAGCAAATTAATATCGCAGTAGTATTCGACGATTTTGAGTTTGTGGCAAGATCTGTTTCCGAATCCGCCAATATCACCAAATCGTCCGCATGAAGAATCATTAAAACATCAGTGTTGCTGTTGATATTCATTCCAGAAGCACCAATGTTATGAAAAAAAAAATCAATATCGAACAGAAACAACGCAAAGAGCAATGGCCTCAGTGATTCTCCTTGAAGAACTCCCTGTAGTATCATTTATTGTTTGGCAACTGTACCTTTTGTATATTCCTTTTATCCCGAACCGTTTTCTATAGAGTTTCGCAATAACTTGTTGAACCAAAGACGAAAGAAACAAACTGCATTACTCGGCCGGACCTGTGAGCGACTTACAGCCAGTTCCATAATCAACACCATAAAAACTCCCTTATTCAAAGTCGGCTTTATGATAAAGGGGACTTTAATTTTGATTACGGAACTGGCTGTTGGTCCTAATCAAAATGTATTGACGTATACTGACTTCTCGAAATGGATTTCAATATATGTAGAAAATGCTAAGAGCTTTTATGGATATAATTTGGAGTACGGTTTTCCAGGAATATGTGAACTCCGGCTGTTGAATCAAACCAGGATCCTTCGAGACCAAGAATTCCTTTCTGATTATATTACGTTTACCCTTCAGGATGTTTTCAAATAAGTACGAACGTTTTTGGGAGGTAATTACTTTTCAAAAATTACAGGGGGTCTTTTATGTAAACAAGAGCTCTTAGGCATGTCATTGAAACGTTACATGCATACAACAATTTAAAAAAATATATATTCTTAGGTTTTTCCTAAAATTGCCAAAGAGTTAAAGAATAGCATCTTGTTTTAAAAAAGTGAAACATACAACTCCTATTCCATTTTTCATCAGAACATAGCATCGAAACAAAATTTCTTCAATAAAGAATGTATCAATATTTTCCTTAACATTCAATGTACTTTTCAACATTGAGTAGACACTCCATAACGTAGGAGGTTTTATAATTTTTTATTTTTCCTCAAAATAGCATATAAGCACATTTTCAGAATCCTTTTTTACATGTTTCTTGTCGCACCATTCACGAAATTGTTCATATTATTTCTCATATACTAACTTGGATTTGGCCAATAAAAAATTAGATAAAATTGCATTTCAACGTCTATCTTCTTGAAAATAACTTGAAATTGATGCAAAGACACTCAAATAGTCAAACACGCGGCATGCCAACAAACCGTTTCTGTAGTAACGACACAGAAAGACCACTGGATGCTGTGAAATTGTATTAGAAGTATTGATAACATCAAAGATAATATGTATGGAAAAGAAAAGTATAATTTATTTTATTTCGGACTTATTTTTTTTTCAGGCAGGAAATATTTTTGAATACGATTTAACTGAAAACATTGAATAGGTACTGTTTTCAAGACAACAGTCGTTTAAAAGCGATAAACTTATCGGAACAAAAAACCATGTCACGATGTATTGGAAGTGATTTCGTGTTTAAAATTCGTATTTTCATGGTAAATTCGAGAAAATTTCTTGCCTCGACCTGTAGTCTCGGCCAAAAATGAACACTCTCATGTGCCATATAAAAAACACTCATTTTACGCACTTAATACAAAAATAACTATTTCTGCACTAGTGCGGAAAAGTGACACTTTCAAATCTAAAACCTTTTACACTCTTGTGTTTTTTCCATGAAAGTAATAGTTTCTTAAGAAAAAAATAAAATTCAACATCGTGTACAGAAAAACGTACAGTTTTTCATACACGGTCAGTCGAAAAATCAAGAATTTGGAAATTCATATAACTTAACACTCTAATCGGAGAGGCTATCTTTTTCAAAAAAAATCAAAAATACTTTATAGACCTTCTCAAAATTTCGACCCATTTAGCATACTAGAACTCAAAAATGAGAATGATTTATATCGTCAACACCTCTGAATAGAGCTCGTCGAGTACTATGACTTGAAATGTTCATTTTTAAAAATTGTTGCATGGATTCCAAAATACCAGAGTGTTACGATTTCAAATCGCACACACTGTATGTAGCCTTATCTTCACTTGATATTGACATAGTTCAAGAATTTTAAGCAGATCAAAGGAAAGCGGATATTTTCTTTTATTAAATCTTGAAGAAATTCATAAAGGAACAAAGACAGAGTCTTCAGTTGAAACTCCTATGAGTACATGCGGAAAATCGACGGTTAAAACGTTTTCAGTAAGTGACAACGAACAAACAAATATAAAAAGTTTTGGTGTATATTCACATTATGTAGGACAGAGAATCGAGGCCTCGGTACGCGAGATTTTTTTTTCTTAGGTGCGTCGGTTCTTTTAGGCGCCCACATGCCTTGTTGAAGAGCAAGTGTGATGAGAGTTGCCTGGATGCCAATCCCGACGTCTGGTGCTAGCTTGGAGTGCGTACGGATCACCCGGGGTGGTGCTGTAGGTTTTTCGGGTATTCCTGCAGCAGACAAGTGAATACACCACCAAACATAAGGAGTATTACACTCGCCCCGTAGTCTAATCAATTTAAAATTTCATATCAATATATTTGCATTAGAATACTACTAATTATTTAAATGGACCTTTTCACGGACTATCAGAAAACACTGTAATTAGAAAGTATATATGCTAATATCACTTGGGATTTTTTATTAATTTTTTTTGACCGCCAGTTTTTCTATTATTAAGAAAAAAGGTTTCGTGACGTCACGTTCATCAAAAGTAAACTCGGCAACGTCGTTTAAGTTGTACACCATGGATTCTCAAATTATGATAATGTCTGGGTTGTGTTCTATGATAGTTGTCATTTGATACCAGACGGGTTTTTTCGTCTGTTTCCGGAGCAGATCAATAAAAATAGTTTTTCTCTGTTTAACTCATTTGCTTACCTTATGTGATAATAGATGCTAGTAGATCAAATATGTATGCTAGAAACTAACAAACTCTTGAATATTTAATTTTCTGAGGTTAAAGTGGTTTTCAAATTTAAAGCTTTGTTGTTTGTGTTAAGTAATTTCTGTATTACTTATAACCGTGAAAATGTCTAAAAAGTGCTTTGTATCCGGTTGTCTGAACATCGGTGAAAATTCGAATAAACTGTACGGGTTCTGTGGTAATAACAACTTTTGTTCCATAAGAACTGTTAATATAATTTGCGGTGTTGCCAAAAATAGTGTTTCACCAAAAGGCAGGTTGGTTCAGAAAATTTGAAAGTTAGAAATAATATAAAAATTTAGTTTTACGTAAAATTTTTTGATGTGTTGATCCAGTGACAATGATTCAATTATTTCTCGATGGCTTATAGTCAGCCAGTAGATATATTTTATGGGAGAACGATATTCCCCATATCGGAACGAGGAGTATGGTGAGGGATGTTTCCTATGAACGTGACGTCAGAGTCATACTTTGAAATGTGATATTTTTCTTAAATAGAAAAAGTAGAGTGGCACTCGTTGATAAGTAGACATTTTAGACTATCAACAATAGATTGAAACGAGTTGAAACGAGAATCAATATTTCGTAAATGTAAAGGTCCTTTGATACCTGCATTTGTTTCCGTTATAGAGCATTTCACTACAGTTTTGATATTTTCAAGTGATACTTATTCATGGTAAAACCACAAAGTTCATCTGAAAATTTCCCTTTTTTCAACTTCAAATAGATGAATGATCAATCTTGCTCATTATTTTCGGGTTGAAATAGACTAAATATATGTATGTATACAGAGAGAGGAACTTGTGCATCACTTCTCAATTTTCACGTCTTCAACAGTCCAGTCATATTCATAAGTTTGAGTAATTAAAGGTGTTGTATAGCGACTTTGAGCTCAGATTTGTATTCCCTTGAAATTTATAAAAAATTATTTACCCGCTGAATACGTATTATTTTACATTTTAAATTCTTGGATCAAAGAGTACATTTTCCTACAGGTATGTAGTAGGTCAAGTGGCGCTCACTTATCATTTGCTCTGAAATTATTCATGTAAATTAAATATCTCATATTAAATACCCAAACTCACCCGTACATGATTTAATGACTACCGTGGTAACGGTGTTGTACATTTTATTCTACTGTGGTTATGAAGGCCGTAAAAGCGTCACAATGCCTCTCTCAACAATGGTTAATACTTCAGGCTAAATCTCTGTTTAATAAGACCGTTTTTGAAACAGACGAAACCATTTACACGAAATGGCCATGAATATAGAATCTCAGCAACAGTTTTCTACCGCTGAAATAATGAAATTGTTCACGTACCTCGTGGATATCAATCCCATGGTTGAGCGACCACGTAGTCTGGAAATAGTCCTGCATCCTCTGCTTGAGTTCCTTTGGGATTTGATGCAAGGTTAAGAAATCCTTCAAATCCCTCCATTTTGTGTGATACAAGGAACGCCTCGAATACATCCGCTGAATGATAGCCGTGACGTTTCCGAAGACTACTGCGTGCATCAGAGCTAGAACAAATTGATATAGTAAGCAGGGGCCAACAGAAAATTGGATCCGTATACAAGGTGGGATAGAAGTGGTTTCTCCTTTCATACTTGGTGAACTATGATCACCAACGGAAAATATAATGTTGAAACACACCTGGAAAACTTTCAGAGAAATCCGTTGTTATTTAAAAATTTTTGTTTGTTAACCTTCAAAGATGCGCCACTGCCTATGATCTCTTGGGTCCAAAGTCTATGATTGGTCGTGGCTCTCATGGATTCACACACATTACAATTACTAACTGAGCACACGGCCTGTAATTTATAGTACATTACGGTATTTACTGAGACATTATTTCAACCTATTTCTGTTACCCAGTCGTTCAAATGGCATTGATGCATATGAATCGAATGTAATTTGCACTCAAAACAACACTGGAACGCGTACACAAAAAGTGCATGTGATTTGTTGTCCTTTGCAAAATGAAACGATTTTTTTTGTCCGCTGAAGGCGGCTCGCCTCTATATCTTTTTTGTTATTGAATAGTGAAATGAAGTGATCAACTTTAGAATTTGTGTACACTTGGTATATTTTTACTTCTTTCATCTCCGTTTGACATTCTGAATACAACCATTTATCACTTGTCAATTTTTTTTGCAAAATATTTTCAAATTTTCAAATTGTTACTTTGTTTTTCTCCTAATGGCAACATGGTGGTTCATCGGGTATGCATATTTTAAATAATTTCATTCAATTCGATAATGCAAACCATTAGGTTTGAATCAAACTTCCGCTAACAAACTTGGAAATATTACTTTACATTTTTATTTTTATGATGCATTCTTTGAGGTTAAAATAAAATTTTAATGCATGAAGTAACTTGTGACCAACAAAACTATTAAAATTAATTCATCACAGCAAAGAGTAATAGATATCACTTTGCATAAATAGCATTATTACATTGTTTGAAACACTTCAATAATTTCATTTTATGAGTTGTGTTAGTCACAGGTTACTCGACGGATTTAAATTTCATTTCAATCTCAAATTATTCTTCATTAAGCAAAATCTACGTAACATAATATATTATTTAAGTTTTTATCGAAATGTTCTTTGAAAATCTGACAGTGTGCGGTATCAAAATAATCGAAATAAAATGATCTTCTCTCTCAACCCAACGTTGTCATTTGAACTAAATCAGTAATATTAATTTGCAATTCAATTTTACATAGCCACATGACTTATGATCAAAAAACAGTGCTATAACTCTTACAAAATTTTAGGAAGTGATTTGAAAGTATCCATTTCCCATTAGATTCAAACATTGAATTTTTAATTTAAACAATTACATTCGGTTGTTTTATAATGTCATGTGGGGCAGGAGTAGTAAAAATATACTGTGTGTTCCATTTAGAAATGGAAAGATTATGTCACTCTTTTGATTCTTTTTACTAATGCTTTAGAGGAATATAACTAGGAAGTGTAAAGGCTGAAACACAATGGAAGTTTTATGTTTTTAGTTTTAATTTTCATAATTTTGGATATTTTTTCAATGGAAAACCATCACTTCCATTATTATCCTGATGACGCCTCATAAACAATATGGTTAGAAAAATTCAAGCTTCATTTTTCAACACTGTTTTGCATCTTGTTTTATTTTAAAAATTGATATCCCAAATTCCGAAACTTATTACATAAAACATCCATTGTGTGTACGGCTAAAAGTTTCATGAGCTATTTCCCGCAAATGCCTTTTTTGCCAGAAAACTCTCATTGGTGTAATATGCTATGGTTTGTACATATATCAAATAAAACACGTTACACTTCATGTTCTCACTTTGTCATAGTTGATCATCAACATCATCTCCGTGACTCAGTAAATGTCGAGGAATTATTGAGTGCATAATTCAATACACTTCAAGTCTCCGTTTCTTCAAAAGTATCAAATATACAAAAATATAAAAAGTAGTAATTTGGATTGACATATGATACAACAATGATGCGATAAAAATTACATGATTGACAGATAATCCAGTAATTTATCGCTGAACATCAACTGCCTTTACTATACTGACGGTCGTTTAATTTCTGCGACTCAGTGAATATTGATATATTCATATATTACATAACTAATTACACTACATATGAAATGTTCAGTCTTATCCCGAAAATTTCAAGTTTATATTATTACCATCAAGAGAAAATATTATGTTCGTATCCAAAATACCCATCGCAACGTTGCGATAAAGAAGATGCGGATAATGAAGATCCCAAGAACAATTATTTTCATAGTAATTAAATTAAAAAATGCAATTAAATTGTATGCCAACAATCTACAACATCAATACTCTCAATCAACATCACTATAATTGAATATTTCAAAAGCACCTCGATCACTGTTTCGAAATAATTTAAGAAGTGGAAATGGTCCACATTCCCCAAAGTGAAGTGGGAGTACAGATAGAATTTGTGTGGATACCCCAACTTATTCTCAAGGAAAATAAACTCAATGTGTGAATTTATTTACGTCATTTTCAATGTGTACGTTGGATAAGGAAAAAGTACAATGAAAGATGATATGGAGAAATACTCACTTGACAGATGGTCAACCATACCGGTCATCATAGGACTATTATCATCAAGAGGAATAAATTTGAAGAACGATGAATATTCATTAGGGGCTTAGAATTTTTTCCGGGTGCAGGAGATGTGTTATGGGCCAATATGTTTTTGAATTAATAAAAAAAATTATCATAAAAAATTATTATCGGACAGACGTTGAAAGAGTTGATTCAATCTTGTATTATTTATCATGATAATATTCGTTAATAAAATGACAGACTTGTAGCCCATAAAATTCGTAAAAAATTAACATTTTGATAAAGTCGTAGAAAATCAAAATATGTATCATAACTTTCTCAGTCAAAGATGTATTTGAAATATACTTTTTTCATTATAAAAAAACAATGTTTTCCTTCCCATCGACAATCTTGTGGTGTCATATAATATAGCACACCATAGCTGATTTTTTCAGAATCGCTTTATGATAATACAGAAAATCCAGTGGTACCATGACCCGACAAAATTATCGGAGCATAATAGTTGTCGGATGGCCCCAAAAACTTGCGGAGGCCAAATAATGTCCTTTGCTAAGTCACGAGGGTTGAGAGTTGAACGTCAAGAATTCGCATCAATAACAACAAAACTGAGTATTTATTGAAAGTTTGGTTTTGTGGAGGATATTTTTTCCAAAATCAATATAATATAACCTCCGAAACGTCAACGAATTTTGAAAAAGACAAGTACTTATTTTTCAGTTAATTAGCACTATTTATTCAGATTTTATTAAGCAAATTTAGAATACGATACGTTACTCGCGATTATTATATTTTAAAAAAAGATATCCATCTTCTTAACTAGTAGTTTATCGAGACAAACTGATTCATTGTCCTTCTACACGTATACAGATTTACCGGAATTGACATTTTTTTCAGTTTCAGACCATGGAAGGTTAAAATTGACAAAAAACTATGTCAAGAAACAACATTGATGTTGAGACAACACCTAATGAGGAGTATACATAAACCAATACCATACTCCAGAATGTTTCAAGCGACCAATTTCTTTGGAATGGCTACTTCAGCCACATTTATGGGATATTAAAGTTTTATGAAACGATAAAAGCTGGTTGTCAATGAGAGCGGAAAGCGTACCAATAATAGGAAGAGTACATGATTACGAGTACATGCGACGGAAGAGCATATTTGTATATTTTGTGGCAAGAGCAAGAGAGAATTACTATTCTTGATTTTTTACGAAACTCCGGAATATACAGGGCTATTCAGATAAGAGTGAATGTATTTGGATTTTGGTAACGGTGAAAATGGTAAAATATAGAGGAGTTATTCAGAAGAAATTGAATATTTCGACATTATCTGTACCTTTTTAAGAGTTTTGGTACTTTGCCATAGCAACTATTTGTAGACTATCCAAATATGTCGATGAAAATAATATACAGAGTATCATACAACTTTTCATTTTCGAGTCACGTTTCATGTTGGTGTGTATTTTTATATGAAATACAAGAGTTTTAAACATATTGAACTATCTCCAGTAAAATTTCAATATCTTGAATTCCATAACAGCTGTAATTGAAAAATATCAATAGGAAGTGACTCAATGACAAGTTGACATTTTTATTAACAGCTGCTATGTATTTGAAAATGATGAAATATCAATAATAGATAACTCTCTGATCCAGTTATCACTCACCCCACGGACGGAGTGGTAATGACACACAGCGCGCCCTCCGGTTGAATCGGAGCTCCGGAGACAGGGCCTGACTGGTACATTCCTTATGATTATAATAATAATACTTTTATTGCACACCAAATATAACATGTAACAAAAAAATTGTCATATGAATAGAAATCAATCTAATGGGTGAGCAAAGGGCATTTGGTTCAGATTGCTGGATACCTCTAAGTTGACTTCCCGCCTTGCTACTGCAACTCGACCGTTTGCTGTTCTAGAAAAGACTGCCTTCTAAAGGACGGAAGTTCTCAACTTAATATTAGTGTGAGATTGTGGACTGCACAGGCGATATCAAACTTATATCAGTATCATTCGTTCTTCGCGATTTCTCCATATGTAACATTTAAGTTGTACTTAGAAAAAAATAAGTGTTTTTTGAAGCTTTTTCTGAAGGTATTGATCGTTAGTGCAAAACAGTTCCAGGTGTTTATATAAATAATTATGTCAAGTATATTATGTGAAAACGAGCGCTTGAACAATTCTCTTTTGTGAGCAGGACTTGTCAAAATCAATTTTCTTCGCAAATTCAAGTTGTGTAATCTCATCCTTTGCTACCGCAAGCGAGTGCACCTACTTATGACTACAAGGAATTCTTACAGTTGTAAGTATCTAACTTTACTACTGTTAGTGAGTGCATCTACCTATAACCATTGTTGTAGGTATATTACTTTGCTACTGCTAATGAGTTCATTTTATTATAACTAATAGTGACAGTTTCAGTTGTTGGTTTGCAACTCTGCTACCGCTAGCGAGTGCACTTACCTATGGATATTAGGAAGTGCCACAGTGTCAGGTGGAACATTTTGCTAATGTGGATGTGGAGCACACCAATGGTTGCAACATTTTTTGCTGCATTTAAAAAAATAATAGAGTTTAGAATGAATTCCAGTCGTTGAAATACCATTATTAGGTGGTGTACTTATATGTATATACACACAAGACTAAACTTCATATTTTCACTGAACACCGTCATTATATATATAAATTATTGTTTCTATTTCTAAAGAATACTTTTGGTACTATTTATTCCTGTATAGAGTAATTAGCTAGTCATAGTGATATAGCATGCACCAACAAGGAATCGAGAGTGATAAAATGTTTCTGTTTCTTCGTTCTCGCAGCAAACGACGTTTTTGATCGAGGAGGGAGTAATTTCCGTTGAAATATCTGAAAAACATAGAATAAACATAGCATAGAACAAAATAATGGTGAGTGAACTTGCGAACTATGCGATTATTCAATTATAGTAAGCGAAAACCTTACAGGCACAGGCATGTAACCCGCTGGTGATAATTCAGGAATAAGATTGAAATTTTGTATTGAAAAAACTCACTGTCCCAGATAGCAGTTACCTAACCTTTCTGTAGCAAAAAAATCACTTTCAGAAAAATCGTTTTCGCTGCCGTAGGATTTCAATGTGCTGCTTCTATCCGAAAATTTGTTATACTAATAATATTTCTTATTATGATATCAAGAAATATCTTAGCAAAGACTCTAATAGCACAGTTTTCCTCAGTGTACAAATCATTGAGAATAGAGCTTCGCGAGACTAAGACCGAGACCGAGACCGAGACCGAGACCGAGACCGAGACCGAGACCGAGACCGAGACCGAGACCGAGACCGAGACCGAGACCGAGACCGAGACCGAGACCGAGACCGAGACCGAGACCGAGACCGAGACCGAGACCGAGACCGAGACCGAGACCGAGACCGAGACCGAGACCGAGACCGAGACCGAGACCGAGACCGAGACCGAGACCGAGACCGAGACCGAGACCGAGACCGAGACCGAGACCGAGACCGAGACCGAGACCGAGACCGAGACCGAGACCGAGACCGAGACCGAGTCCGAGACCGAGACCGAGACCGAGACCGAGACCGAGACCGAGACCGAGACCGAGACCGAGACCGAGATCAAGATCCAGACCGAGACCGAGACCGAGACCGAGACCGAGACCGAGACCGAGACCGAGACCGAGACCGAGACCGAGACCGAGACCGAGACCGAGACCGAGACCGAGACCGAGACCGAGACCGAGATCAAGATCAAGACCAAGACGAGACTGGCTCAGTCTTGGTATTGATCTTGATATATAGTCTTAGACTTGGATCAAAATGATTCAAGAAATTGTAATTATTCAATTCAGTTACCCAACAGTTTATATACATATAACAAGTATTTCGTATTTAACAATTGTCAATTTGTACGGGTAAAGTAAGAGAAATATAAATTTCTTATTTCACCATCATAATATAATTTTTAGGATGCCTTAAATAAATATTAAATTAGACCCACACAGCACACCCGGGCGACACCGACAGGCCAGAAAAAAGGTTCAAGATAGTTGGAATGTTAATTAGGTTTTTTTGACCATTTTTCAATGGATTATTGTGTGATGAGCAGTAAGATGCGGTTGCGACAGAGTGGTGGAATCGGAATCCCGAAGAAATTGCAATACTTATTCACCACTGCGACCTTACAACATATATACACCTATTTGTTGATACAGATTTTGAAAAATGCATTTTCGATTTTGAATCAACAAAATGTGAAAACCTACCATATGAAAATTACATAATTGAAATAAAATGCGTTAACATTTTCCATCGAAATTTTCTTAATACTGAGTAGATTTAAGTTCACTATTTTTCTTTCGAGACTAAGACCAAGACCAATACTCTTGGAGGATAGTCTTGATCTTGATCTCGAAAGTCAAGTCTTGGCCTTGGTCTTGGAAATATTTATCAAGTCTTGGTCTTGGTCTTGTATCAAGACCAAGACAAGACCAAGACTAACCTCTTGGTCTCGCGAAGCCCTAATTGAGAGTCGGCGTCGATGTTTCTTGAATTATGAGAGTTGTGTGATAGATATAAGTTGAAAAAATGGTTATATCTGTCAACCGGCTTCACTTTTCCGAGCACAACCCTCAGAAGTCCTCGAAAGACTTGTGCGAAACTTGCGATTCCCAGTACGAGACCAGTGACCATGCTGGGAATCGAACCCACGCCCCTGTGATTGAGAGGCAAGTGCTCTACTATCAAGACCAGTACTATTTGAATTTTTATAATATTGAGCCGTGATTCTCTAAGAAGGATAATGATTTTGGTTGGGAATCAAAGGTAATATTTCAAAGTAATGAAACAGTTTTCCCAAATCAAAATTCCAAGATGTGATTGATCGATCCGAAAATAAAATCGTCTTTTTCTGCAGGTACACGATCTGCCAATAATATTTTTTCCTTCTGAGAATTACAGTTCTGTGTAAAATTCTCCATTTGCGAATTCTCAGGAGAGCTCGTGGATAGGAGGGAGTTCTAGATATATAGACCGAAGTAATCCTTATCTTCTGTCCCACACGCAAACACTGTTTTCACGACACACTAGTTATCCCATCCCGAATCTCAACACAAAATTCATGCAACAACGATTTAGCTGATATTTGTTAATCACTCGGTAACGATTTGTCTTGAAACTTCGATTGTTGTGCGCTAAACCTACTCCGCCAAGAATGGGTTATGCAAATACCGAATCCGTATTATTTGAGCAATATAACGGCGAATTCCTCTTCGAGTTTTCCGATTATTACAACCATGCGTCCAACAGGGCCTTGTCTAGTAACTTCAACAACTTCGGTAAAATCGAGAACAATGAGAATTTCAGAGAAAAATTGCCATTGGTTGTTGTTATCGCGAATCTTAAAGCAACGAAGACACAATCCAACCTTCGAGGAATTCATTAGAACTTCTTTGAATTACTTTCGAGTTGGTCGGAATACTTGGTTTGTTTTCTAGATCGATATTCATACTCGAACAAGTTTCAGAACAAAGAATAGTGTGAAAGAGAATAATATTATCTAGAGGGTTATTCTCATACAGGGTGCCTATCTCCCCAAAGAACATTTCACTTAGATACATCGAAGGAAATGTTTGTGTATTGTATCACATGTTGAAGTGTAAGTGCCCCGACTTCCCCAACTCCACAAGACTTTCAAAAACGTATGAGGGTTGCTCTTAAAAACTTGTCGAAAAAAACAAATTTTTTTTAACTAATACCATGAATCATGTGCAAAAATATATGCTTTAGTAATTCGAAAGAAAGATTTGAGGAAAAATATACGAAGAGAAACTGCTTTGACAAAAGGAAGTGAATGATCATTTCACAGAAATGGTTTTGTTAGTCATCATAATTTTTACTATATTGCTGTTGAATCACCCACATGCATGAGTGGTCGCTCAATGCGGCACCCCCAGTAACCTTTTTTTACATGTATGATCACCATTAATGACATGGAAGAGGGAATGCTGGGTGCATTTCGAACTTTAACACCGATCATGTTGATCAATGTGAGGAGAAATTTTATAACACAACTTGAAGCTTGTATCAATCAGTATGGAAGACATTTCGAAAAACTTTTGTGATAGATATAGATTTTCATTTTCTTCAAATCGTCCATTACTTGTTCTTTTTTATTTCAGCATTATAATTTGAAATAGAAATATTTCAACACAAAATATATATTATGTGGCAACTTTTACAATACAAACAATATTCTATTTCTACACGGGTTTTTCGTGGGAATTTTGCACAATTTCAATTAAACTCAATGTATATATATTTTGATTGTGGCGATGTTTGACCGGCCATCACACGAATAATGAAAGTGTATTCCAACAAATAAATTCATACTCTGGAAAAAATCTGTATATGTAGTATAATGGTTCATTATACCGTAGGCGCGTGCTATTTCCTCAACAGAAATTAATGATTGAACAATGACTTAGAAATTATCTTGAAACAGTGGTGAAAATAAGAAAATCACTCACAACTTCACAACGCCCTAACCGATTTTGATTTTTTTCTAGCGATGGAAAGGTCACAGATTGCGAAATTCATTTCTGATAAAGAATACAGGATGTTTCATTTGAAAATTTTCCATTAATTTCTCAATTTTACAATGTTCAACATACAGATTTGAACATCCTTTACAAAATCATTACTTCGTTGATGTACGTGAGACCTTGCTACTACTGTATGCCAAAAGTATTTGAATAAATGAATAAACCACGCACAATTCAACATGACCCTTCAATAGTGGTAAAAATAGGTTAATCAATTAGAATTTGGCAATGCTGCACGTATTTAAATTTTTTTTTTGACTGCTGTAAAATTCGGCGGAATTAATTTCGAATGAAAAATATAGGGTGTTCTATTTTAAAAAACTTGTCTCCGAGTCGTCCCGCTTTTATAAATCACCCAGTAACTGAAGAAAGTTGTTCCTTAGAATTTTTCTTCAGTGGCTACGGCTTTCGTAACATCGAAGAATCATGTACTAAGACACATTATATTTTTCCATTAATTTTGGTCGCAGTTATTGATATTCGATCCGATGGAATCCGAATATAGGAAGGTGGTGTATTTCAATTAACAAACATGTGTTGGGGTAACTTTCTGTTATGGCATTAAATGTGGGAAAACATCTCTGATGAAATAATAAAACTGATTAGATCATTAGCTGACGCTCGGTTCTGTGAAGAGGCCATAAGAATAATTGTAAGATGGAAGGTAAGTTACATAAATATATCATCTACTTCGCCGAATCTGATATTAATCATTTCATCATTTTACAGTCCATTTATATCTATCATTCCCTCCATTGCAACCATGAAAATGTCTGAGCATATCCTACCAACAAAAATTACAAATGAATTTGTCTACTCTTTGATACCATCATTCCCATACTGCGTTATGTCCAAATATCATTCCACCCACTCAAAGTTTGTTGTGGCCACAGCTTCTGAACATAGCAAAACTGGTTAGCTTCCTAAGGTTAGGTCTTCAACCAATATTCACCAATATTAGAACAATATTATCTTAACATTTACAGTATATCCACATTGACGCAGTACGAAATCAAAATTCAGCCGATAAGAGGTTCTCCCTAGGTATACATTGACTAAAACCCTACATATCAATAATTTTCTCACCTCCAACCAGCATAACGCATATGCTGAAGATTTTTTCGTTGGTTGTATTGGCACTAACATTTCCAAAACCCACGCTTGTCAAACTGGAACAGGTAAAATAGAGTGCTGTGACGTATGCGTCCAAACTTGTGACGTTGTATGCATGTGGGAGATGAAGTCTTTCTGCCAGTGTATGAATCCAACCTGTAATAAAAGAAACATTGAAGATCAGTGAGAGACTTTGTTCGATTAAATGGGCAATATATTTATGTTAATTCCAAAGAATGAAATATATAATAAGAATCTGGATGTATATTTTTTTCTGGTTTCTGACTGAATATTTCAACATGGTTAGTGATTTTTAATGACTTCCAAGAATCTGAAAACTACGAACAGAAAATTTGCCCGACTGATATAGAGTTATCTTTATTAGTTCAAAATGTTTTCCAGCAATAAGGGTTCGTTTGCGAAAATATGAGAATTTCAATAGGCGAGAATTCTTGGGACTTAATTTCAATTCATCTCACCTATCACTCAACTGATATATATTTAGAAAAGTTTTTGAGAACTTTACATACTCTTGGTGAGTTCATTAACTGGAAGTGACTCATACGCTCTCACGTTGAACTTTGACTGGTATTGTAGATTGTATTTAATATACATATTGTAAAACATATTTCGGAATTTTCAATTATATTGTGTGATTGGTCAAAAGATCCGGATTATGGAAAATGAATCCTCTGGTAAATTTTCATCAGGAGCCAGTCCAATAAACGTTGCCATAGCTCAACTCAGTAATGATTACAATGTTGTTTATTCTACCATAGGACTAGATTCAGTTCAACTGGTGAAAATGTTTGTAATTCAATCTACCAATCAATAGTCGAGACGGAAACTCTATTTTTGTAGATTTCGTCCGAGTTTAGCATGTAAGATGTTTCATCCATTCTCCTTTCTTTGAAGAAGGTAATTCATACTGAAAATATTGGTTTGAACAACAAAATCATCATCTCAATGAAGATTTTTATATTGCAGGGCAGTAATCATAAATAGGAGAAAACTTGTGTTCCTACTCGCAACAGAATCTTGATCACTATAACATCAAATTATCACACTCATAAACCTAAATCAGTGTACCGAATATGGATTTTTTCCTTCAGGAGTTTTGAGTTTTTTCCAGACTTTCGACATCCTGTATCGCATTTCAGGACATACATTGATAAAAACTTTTCCCCTCGAAATGAGATAAGGAAACTGTGTACGAAGTTAGTCGGTTTTATTCTGCTGACTCACCATGTATACAGCCTGTTCCAAATTAGGTCGGCACTATTGCCAACTCTGTTGTCATTGAACCTACGAATTCGATCAAATAGGCAAACCAGGGGAATTTTTACGACCATCCTGTATTTTATTAAGTATTTATTTCGATTCATGATCAGATTCTCAACAAAAAGCCCATATGAGTTTTCTTGCTGATGTTGAAACTGAGACAGTTGTTTGGAAAAATAGTTTCAATTCTGCAGGTAACATTAAGATGTCTATAAACATCGTAAATTTTACCTTCATGTAGTCAAAAATTGCCACCGTTGATTGTATCACTATTTTTCGAAAAAGATTGACTGTTCCTGTTCTGTGAACCCATCATTCACCAGATATGACACCCCATTAATGAATATGAATTGAAAAATTAAATAGAAACTATAATTATTAGAATTGATGGCCGAACTATCTTAAAAGCCACACGAAGTGTCAAGAGAAGGGCTTAATAATGTGTTCAACAAGAGGGCGATGAATATTCACTCCATATCTCTTAAGGTTTAATCAAATCTGTAGTATCAATAATGTTTCCTATTGAAACAACTGTCTTTTTTTAACTGAAGCAAGAAAATCCGTGGAGGCTTTTTTGTTCAAAATGTGATGATGAATCGAAATGCATAACAAAATATAGGGTGTTCCAAATAAAAATGGAATATTTCTAGAACGCTACTGTCAATTGTTTTTTGTGAAAAATTCCACTAGTTTGTCCATTTAACCGAATTCGTAGCATCAATAATAACAAAGTTGGCAATAGTGCCGACATAAGTTGGAACAAGCTGTATATTGTTCAAATTAGAGAATCTCCAACTGGAATGGAAAGAAATTTCATGCAGCACGTGAATGAAAATACACAACAAATTGGCACTTCTTGATTCATTTTGTTTGAATAATTTTTTCATATTGTCAGCTATCTATATATTATTTATACCTAGGTATCCTTTCCATCAACATTTACATTTGTTTTCATCTCATTTATTATCTTCATAATTATTTGTCGACCGACGTACAGGTGAATCTACATAGAACTTTTCTACACTCTGCGTCAGGTCAATCTCGCAAGTTCTGCGCAATTCATTATGAACACCCGAAAATTTCTTGCAAGGTTTTCCTATGAGATGATATTTTCTGCATTGCAATTTCCAAAGATATCCATCCTCATGCAATCAGAGCTTCGCATCCATACTGACTGTTTTGAGAGACTGTCCTCCTCACGACAGAACCTGCACAGTGTGAGGTCCTGGTGTATCTCTATCTGATTCAGATATTTCCTTAGATGACAGTGCCCTGTCAGCAGCCCTGCCACCTTTCTGAGAGAGTTTGGGTTAAGTTCTAGGGGTTTCGATAGCCGTTCGGTTAGCCCCAACATAATTTTTTTGTAAGTATTGCGTGAGGCATTCTTTCATATCCTGCTTTGGGTCTGGATTCCGCTGGCTGGTTCTGGTCCAATGCGAGTTGTTGCTGTTCATACTCTTGCTAGGGTATCAGCGCTCTGACTCTCCTAGATGCCCCTATAACGGAACCTGTCATTACCTCGGCTTGGTATGAAGAGGCCCCAGTACCGGGCCCAGACTCTTGTTTTGCATCGATCTATCTCGGTATATTCCAACCCCTACCCCATTGCTTGTCTTAGAGCCATCCGTCTCTTGGCCTCTTGAGAGCATTGATGTGGTTTATTTTCCATCAAAAGAGTTACTTGAAGTTATTTTGTTCGACAGCATCTCAGATCTATCGACTTTCATGATCTCCATTATATTGGAGTGGGCTAGGTTGTTGCCCCTCCATTGGTCAAGTCACTTTGGTCTGGATGTTACTATCGTCGACTGCGCTCCAGAGAAGGTAGTAAACATCTCACTTTGTGAATGCAAATATACTTGGTCAATGTATTATATCTATCTGTATTAACAAGTTTTCTTCATGCTTTCTCATCATTTATTGAATTCTGCGGACAATAAAATTTGGTTTAGTTTGATTGATTGAATCGATATATTCGCGTGGTCCGTGATTACAGAAATTCTTTGTTCTCGATACCGAAAATGGAATCACAAATTAATCATAATAAAACTTCAAACAGAATTTGAAATAGCAGTAGAATAAGCAAGTGCTAGGAATCGTACGTTAAAAGGTAAGACCTGAAGGAATGATCTTCTCCACTTTAGGGGTAGAAGCACTAGCAGCCAAAGTCAAAAGGGGCTGTCCGCAAGGGGGTGTCTTGTCCCCATTGCTGTGGAAGCTGTTAGTGGAGAATCTGCTAATCACACTCGAAAGAAGCGAATACAAAATACTTGGGTACGCAGATGATATAATCATTATACTCCAAGGAAAATTTAATACCACGGTTAGGGAGAGAATGCAAATGACCCTTAATCTGGTCAGCACATGGAAAGATAAAGAGGGTTCAACTATCAGTCCCTCCAAATCAACCATCGTAGCTTTTTTCCGAAGAATGAAAGTGGAGAACCTGGAACCTCTGACCCTACAAGGTACTCTTATACAGCTGTCAAGGAAAGTCAAATATCTAGGGGTGATTTTAAACTCGAAACTTACTTGGAACCAACAGCTGACAAAAGTAAAGGAGAACATCGAGGCAACACTGATGGTAATCAGACGAGCATACAAAAAAATATGGAGCCAAAGTCCCAAAATGGTGTATTGGACATACAACATTGTGGTGAAACCCATGATCACATTCGCATCTATGGTATGGGGGACCAAGATAACCCAGAAAATGGCCGAGGCTGAGTTGAGCAAGGTACAAAAACTTGCCTGCCTTGGCATTACGGGAGCTATCTATGGAAACAACACCAACATCAGCTATATTTAAAATCATTTATTTAGTCATAAACTAATAAAAAACATTGTGAACAATATAAAAAAAACAGTAAAAAAAAAAGAAGGAAAATAGGTGGCTCGTACACATGTGTATATACTTACAATCAAACATATATAACGTGATTAACCAAACACATAATATATATAAAAAATAATGTTACTCCAATGTATATCTTTCTGTGAATAGATGCTTCTCAAGTTTGACTTTGAAAATATCCAGACTAGCAGAATTTTTTACGTAAACTGGAATACTGTTGTACATGGTTACACCTTTAACAAAAATAGAGTTTTGGCTATATTATGTTCTGCTAACTAGAGGAACACGGAGATTACCTCTATATCTAGTGTCATGCTGATGAACATCCCGATTGAGAAGTAAAATATTCTGTAAGTATTCAGGTGTTATTCCGGTTTTAATTTTATGAATGAATATAAGTGAGTGATATAATACATAATTCTTAACCGGTAACCAATGAAGGATATCGAGCATAGAATTAATTGACGTCTCACGTGCACAACAAAGAATAATTCGCATAGCTTGATTTTGTAATTTTTGTAAACGGCTTAGCACATTTTGATTCACCAGATAAAGCACAGTGGCACAGTTGTTGAAATGCGGAAGTATACGTGTATTATAAATTATAATTTCACTCCACTGCGTGAGATGCGGAGAACATCTCCTCAAATAACAGATTTTCTTTTCAATTGTTCTTATAATATTTTCTGCATGATCATTAAAATACAGTTGACGGTCAACCAACACCCCTAAATATTTAAATTTCTCAACCAATTCTATCTGGACACCACCAATTGAAAGTTTTGGCGCTGTTTTCATTACTTCCCTATATATTTTGTCTCTGCTGATTAACATCCATTTTGTTTTGTTTGTATTTATTTTCAATAAGTTTCCACAGCAATAATTGTGAATAGCTTCTAAACTTTCGTTGATTGCTTTGAAGCATGTTGAATGATCATTTCTAGTATAATAAATAACAGCGTCGTCAGCAAATAGGTGTATACAACATTCATTCACCACCTCAACCATATCATTTATATAAACTAGAAACAATAAAGGAACCAGAACACTACCTTGCGGTACTCTTATATTATCATCGATTGTGCCAGATGTAACGTGGTTAAGTCGTAACTTTTGCTTCCGATTATCCAAATAGTCTGCAATCCATTTTAATGAATGCTATGGAGGCATTGTAAGATCTCCCGATTGACCAATTATGAGGGAAGCAAGAATGGGACTTCTGACGCAACAAAACACGAGTGATAGATCGAACCACAACAAGAAAAAGGAAATAGTGGAAGGTGACATTTCCAAAATGACTCCCAGATATTTCTTCAATAATAACTTCGAGGTGATCATACAAGATCAAAGCGAATGGACAAACGACAACATCAAGAGCAGACCTGAAAAGAGAATCTGGTATTCAGACGGATCCAAAACCAAGAAAGAACTGGTGATGGAATATACAGTGAGGGAAGTAACTGCCAAATAAATGCCTTGCTAGGGACAAAGACCTCCGTATTCCAGGCGGAGATCTTGCAATGCGTGAGAGAGAACAAAATGAGAGAAATGCGCAATGCACACATCAAAATATGCACAACAGTCAGGCGTCACCGAAGGCTCTTATGAACCCAAAAGTGACATCAAGACTAGTATGGGAATGCCGCGAAGAACTTAGTGTTCTTGCAGAACACAACAAAATATCATTTATGTGGGTTCCAGGACACTTTGGCATCGATGACAACGAAAAAGCTGATGAATTAGTCAGAATGGGCTCATCAACTCCATATATTGGCCCAGAACCCGCACTCGGGGTTATTGAATCAGACATCCGAGGATGCATTCGGGACTGAGTTAAACGGAAACAAAAAAAAGAGGGGAAACGAAGCTCCTCTTATGAATAACGGAAAAACATTCATTACAGAACCGTCAAAACACAAAACTAAAGAACACAAAACTGAGGAACAGCGGGAATCGAGTTAGGACTATATTGGGTATCCTCACTGGTCACAGTCCAATGAAAGGACACCTGCAAAAACAAGGCTATACAATGGATAATTTTCCTGCAGACAATGTGGCAAAGTTAGAGGAATGGCCAAGCACGTACTGTCAGAATGCGGGGCATTAGATCACAAAAGACAGGCAATATTTGGGGAACCTATTCTTACTCCCGAAGAATACCACAGCCAACCGTTGAAGAACCTGAACAGACTGGTACAGGGGACTAGAGTCACGGAGTGGGTGCTGTAAAGAGGCTGAGGTATAGCTGGCGACAGGACCAGCATCCGAGGAAAAAAACTCGTTAATCCTTGGCTCGCATACGTTTCGATTCGATTTCTGAGGGTTGTCGTTCGTAAAGGGACGACAGCTGGTTAACGTAAAATACAATTTTAAACAATTTGAACAATTGCGACTTTCTTCAAGAACTTTGAATTGGTCAGTCTTTCTCAGGTCAGATAAGTTGAAGTTGAAGACTACTAAAATCACCCAATTTACTGAACGAACCAAAACATGCAAATATTGCAATATTGAACATCTAATTCAACAACTGAAACAATTTTTTTTACAAAATATGATTTTTTTCATAGTATAGAAATTCAACAAGTATAGTAAATCAGTCAATTGACTAATAAATCTCGATTCAATAGAAATAAAACCGGCATTGTTTGCGAATTTCGACAACATTTCGTGAACTAATGGAATGAATGATTGGATGAAATATCGCTAATATTTCAAATGTCACGGACGTGTGATGAATTTAATGATTTTGTTCTCTGCGGTTTGCACAAATTATTTATTTTTCCACAATTAGCTGCGCTTACTCTCGATGTTTTCAGATACATCTGTTATGAAAATTACTAATTTTTTATTTTCTGAATGGTATTTTAGATAATATTCTTTTGATTAATTGAAGTTATAACTATGAACGTTAATAACAGTTCTAAGCATGCAATATTGGTTATTGGCGTACAGGAATAATGAGGACAACTACGCACGCAGTGTCTTTTACAGTTGTAAATAAACGTATTTTTGAAAATGGCATGTTTATATTAGAGACTGGTACTCAAATTAACAGATTTTGTTTGATATGATCCAAACAGTACTAGAAAAACTATGGTGTGCAATGAATATGAAATGACATATTGCGCCAAGTTTCGTTTAGCTGAAATTAATTGTCATGGAAACCGTTTCTATGGTAACGAGAGAACGAAGACCTGACTCCCACTTTGCGGAAATACTTGGATGCCAAGTCGGACCATTAATAGATTAGCTGAAATCAGTTAGGCAAAAACAGTTGCTATGGCACCTATTGCTATAATCACAAGTGAACAAAAACCAGATTCTAATGGTACGGAATAGAGCGTGTCCATACCACTCATCGTATGACCCCATTAGACTCAAATTCATTCTGATAAAACTTGAAAATGGAAGCCATATACAAAAAATTGTTTTTGTCTATAAAATTTTGACCTGTTGAATCAATTGCAAGTTCTTGCTATCCCAGGTCAATCTCTATGTTCCGAAACAGGAGTTGCGTCAAACAAAATTCTTTTTTTATATCCCTAAAGTACCACTTCCTATTGATAAAATGTGTATTCTTGTTAACAAATGCTTACAAATACTCCCTACCATAGATACGCACACCGTGTCTCTTCCAGTTCTTCGAAATGAGCTTCATAAATTACACTCACCCTTAACAACCTTTGAATGATAACATTCAAAAGTTGTACTTTAATTTAAATCATTCACATCTACTTATCACTTGATAAATAATATATCCATTATCAAAAATGTTCATCAGGTTGAAATTATCTTCTAACATTTATCCTTATTTTTATTCATCCTATTGACAAAAAAATAGAATAGATGAAATAATCAGTTATAGTATGGAAATAATTAATTCATAGTTTAAGTTGAATGGAAACATGTAATTAGGCTAACCCCTGTATGTTTTCGAGATATAGATAAATATATAAATAAAATAAATGCGTGGTTGCCAAAAAACGGTTGCTATAATAACACTTGTACCACTTCCAACGATATTTGGTCATATTTCTCATTGTGAGCGAATTGAAAAAGAACCCTATATATGATATGAAAAATATGAAATGAATATACCTATGTACATAAATCGATATAGAATAATAACTTGAATTCTTTCTACAATTTTAAAAACACGTCCATTTATCTACAACGAAATCATGCATACACTTTTTCTTCTTCTCCTTCTTCTTCTTCTTCATCTTCTTCTTCTTCTCTTTCTTCTCGACTCTTTGTGGCCTTCACATTTTCTTGTACAAAGAGGCATTGGTCATAGTATTATAGCTTGACCTATCCTTAACTGTTCTGAACCAACCAAACTCAACCTCGATGTTGAAATTGTTTCGGAAGAGACTAGTTCATAGTTCATATCAATTGTAAAGCATATATAAATAATTCGGTCATATGAATCATCATCAGAATAAAAAATATCGATTGTACAGTCCAGAATCAAATTATTCTCAGCAGAATTGGATTTTGAAGTAAAATCTTCAAATTCATACATTCTCTCGTATTCCGTCAGACTGAGTCTTGCACTGTGTTGCCAGCGCTCGCAATTAGAAAACTGATTGGGGAATTACTAATTCTAAATTAAATGAAGTGTTGATTAAATATTTATGTGCATAACAAATGTGTAATGAAATGATAATATGTAGGAGTAGTAGTTATTCAAGGAGGCCGCTACCGCAGCCAGGCAAGTAGGCCCATATGGACCCTTTTTGTCATCCCTTGTTTTACACATATCCACATAACCACAATTCCTCCACTCATCCTTCCTTTTTGAACCTTCTTGACCTCCTAATGAAGGTCAGTATGTCCATCAATTCCAGGTTGCTTAGTCCCTCTTGTTGGAGTTTATCAACTCCAAATATTTCAATTTTTAGCCTCCCGTACGCCTCACACTTGCCGGGGAAGTGAAGTGAGGTTTCCTCGTCTTCTTCGCATTTACGGCAATTGGGGTTGTCTTCTGTTCCTATTAGTGACAGGTGTCTGCCTAACTTGTAATGTCTAGGATCTATGCCGTCCTTGACTTGCTGGAGCCAACCACGAAGTCTTTCGATTGTCTGCAGCCGGTTTTATCCCTCCAAAGTTTGTTCAGCTCTTCTTCCGCCCAGTCGTCCAGGGCTGAAGAGGTTGAGCTCCTTGCGGTGCCTAGTACAGGCTCCGGTCCTCAAAATGGCGTAGCCGAACCGATTCGCGCAAGTTCGTCTGCCACCTCGTTCCCGCTTACCCCTCTGTGACCCGGAACCCATATCAGCTGGACTTCCTTCATTTCAGCTAGTTTGTCGAGAGCCTTCCTGTACAAGTGCTGAGCTTGGTTTAGGATGACATATGGCTCTGAGCGCTGCCTGACTGTCCGAAGAGATATAGATTATCTGCTCGGAGCCTTCTTTCACCTCTTGTTTCGTAGCTGTGATTAAGATGGCGAACATTTCAGCTTGCAAAACTGTTGTGTGTCTGCCCAGCGCGTAGCTTTCTCGTACGCCTCTTCCTTCCAGGTAGATGCCCGCATCCGAAGCCTGTTTGTCAGTCAGAAGCGAAACGTCCGTATAACATATTAGGCTTTCCGTGCGGTATTCCACTGTGTTTCCTTCCCATTGTTCTCTGCTCGGAATCGTGAGAGCAAACTCTCTGTTCCACCGCAGTCTATCTTGTGCGCTTTTCACTCTCAAGGCGAAAATAGGAATTTCCTGCTCCACCCACTTCGCGATTTTCGCATGGCCTATCATCGTCGCTCCTCCGCTTATTGGATTGTACAGTCTACAGAATCCAGTCTGATGATATCCGGAATTGATCAATTTCGAGTACGCTTCTGAAGTATTCCGCTTCTGTTAATAAACCATTCAGATGGAATAAATTTCTGATAATTTCGAAATAGTTTGCATTACTGGTTGGTATTTTTACAAATATACATTTTTACTGTTATTACAGAATGCAGTCTGAATTTTAATGTTATAGTAGTGTAATTTTTGACCCAATCGCTATATTTACCGTTGTAATATTTCGAACGAAGTTCAAATATATTGTGCCAGAGGTATCAACAATGTGAAAGAATACGGGGTTACCCTTCTCTCTAAGCGTTTCCACCAAGTGGAAAACTAAGGGCAAATATCTGTCATAAAACAACTATTTCCTTGGCTAATACCACGACGGACATTGAACTACATCTGACAGATATTTGAGCAACGTTCTTCCGAGAAGACCCAATTGCAAGTGCTTGTCTTGTAATTGATCAGAAGATTATCCTTCATTTGGCTGGGAATGACCACCTGCAGACATGCATGTTTCGAGGTATATTGCCTCTCATCAGTGACAGGGTAGGTCGGACAACATCATAATTATCCTGTACCTACCTGTCATTCAGTCCACTTGGTGGAAACGCTTAGAGAGAAAGGTACTTACTCCGTATTCTATCACATATTTAACGTTGCCAAAGTACTATTTTAGCATAATCCGATTCTATTCATTTATGTTTGTGCGTTTATTTATTATTGAGAATTATCTGTCGGATATGTTGCTTTTCTGCTAATATACAGGGTGTTTTCTAACTACGGTTCCTAGCTGCTGGGGGTGATTTAGTTCAAATAGATGTACCAAATTTCAACCTATGCGGTTCTAGTATTTTCATAATATTCTATAATTAACGTTTCATTTTTAATTTCAACGACTTGTTTCTCAGAAACGAAGCAAGTCCGGACATTATGTTCATAGAAACATTTCTTCTTGAAATGACTTAATGAATCATCCCCTGCGGTAAGGAACAGTAGTTAAGAAACACACTGTATGTGGACCCCATTTCATGCTCATTGTACAATATGCTGATGTTTCACAGTTCACGATAACATCTTCACACATTCTGTAATAAAATAGCTGATAACTAGCGACCTCGGTTGGGCTCATCACTGATCAAATAATTATCAATTGGTTTTATTTCCTTATACTCCCTGTTTGTTCCGTATAATTTGAGAACATCTGTTCACATATCAATTGATACAAATTGGCTGATAGAAAGTTACCGTAGTTCTTCCTTTTACCATTGTAACGTTCGTCATGTATATCGACCATAACGTGTTACTTCCACTTCAAAAGAACTAATTATCTTGTCGTCCACCCGCTAAAAAATTTCGTTCGTGCCTTCACCAGAATATCGAATTCTAATTTGACGCCAGAAGTGGCAATAATATCAGTGTTTGGTTGCGGTTCTCATTTTCAAGGCAGCATTAACGTTTGCAGCTCGACACTCCATTGAATTCAGCCCAGTAAACTCAATCTGTTCTCATTGTTAATTATAAAGCCGAACGCGTTTGTCACTGAATGTTTCTCGACAAATATATTGGAACTATTGACTTTCCTCTAGCTATGGCATTAGTTATTATTGTCATGTGTCAGTTCCAATTCTGCTCGTTTGATCTCTACTGGGAAAATCAGTTTTATTTGATCAGGAGATGGATTTGTGTTTTTCAAACAGATCGTTGGTTTTGTGGATTGCGAAATTATTATTGAGTGACATAATATGAGTTCATGGCTATTTCTAACAAAAATTGAAGTAGTGCGTTTGAAAGCTGAATATTTCCAACAACTGAAATCAATCAATAAATGCTTTAATCGCAGGAATATAATTTACATTGACAAAGTTGTTTGCATGGATAAGAGCTTTATCCACAGTAATGAACAGTATGAAGTATCACTTTATCCAGTACAAGAATAATGAAATAATCCACTAATGGAATAATGAAAAATATAATTTTGAATCAATCACATTTTATTTATTTATTAAAAATTTCAAAATAATACCAAATGTATAAAAATTAAGAATGAAGTAATGAAGTAAAAACAAACAAAAACTAAATAAAATAAAACTTAAGGTGTGATTTGGTGTACTTGTGCTCATGAAAAACAAGTCTATGTTCTCTTTTGGTTCATGAAGGATTCAGAAGATATCGGTGACGCACTAGAATCGTTGTATTCATGCTTCATATGGGTGTCTAATATAGGCTGTAGAGTGCCCGCTATATTTCGTTCCACTACGGTTAGCTGCTACATAATTGTCAATGTCTAAACATTAAATGGGGAAATTTGAGTTTTCCTCTAAATCTTCCCATGTGATAAAATCGATTCCTGGAGTTTTAGGAAATTAATGTATCGGCATTGACTTTATACATTTCTCCTCTGTTTCATGTTGTTGTTTCATCGGCATCCAGATTTTTTTTTTGTAAATAAGTCCAAACAGTGTAACAGTTTAAGTAGACCTCAACTCTGGGGAATCGGTAGTGGAAGATTCCACAACATCAAATGAAATAGAGCAATGTCCGCAAAATGTATATTTTAACGAAGAATCTAGCTGTCCGACAAAGTTTTGATGTATTTTTGGGTTGTCAATGTCTCGAAATTTTTACCAAGACTATCCAATTTTCTCATGTTCATTCAATTTTCCATCTATTGTTGGCCAATTTGATTTGAGTTCTGCATTCGAAATGTTAAAATTTTTATGAAGACTTTACAAAAAGTATGTTCTTGAAAATCGTATTGGCAGTAACCCATATGAAATATGGATCAAATCTTTGTATTTCACTCTTGAAAGAACTAGAATTCACCACTCTATCTGGCGAATATTCTGACCAGTGTTTTTTTATTACTTTCACAAATTATTTTATCGAATTACCCTTCATTCTAGATAGTTCGTACTTATATGATTTATAAAAATGTAAAAATTCGAACGAGTTCGAATATATTGTGCAAGAGAGGTATCAACAATGTGAAAGAATACCCTTCTCTCCAAGAGTTTCCACCAAGTGGAAAATAAAAGGCAAAAATCTGTCAGAAAACAACTACTTCTCTGGCTAATACCACGACGGACATCGAACTACATCTGACAGATATTTGTGCAACGTTCTTCCAAGAAGACCTAATTGCAAGTGCTTGTCTCGTAATTAAACAGAAAATTATCCTTCATTTGGCTGAGAATGACCACCTGCAGACATGCATGTTTCGAGGTTTATTGCCTCTCATCAGTGACAGGGTAGGTCGGATAACATTATAATTGTCCTGTCCCTGCCAAATGAATAATATGATTCATGTATTCCATACCCCTCAGATATTCGAGTAACCATCGGGTGTTTGATAAACACTGCATAATACAGTTCATAGAACAGGTGTTGCTAATATTTTCCAGTCCCTTCAGATCAAATATTCTGATGCTTGGTTGTACTAGATGTCCGGTGATGTTGTGGTCAATTGGACTGCACTCGATGTTCTTTATTGAATGATTATAGTTTCTAATTAGAGTGTCGTAAACAGAATATGCCATTGGATAACTTCTTCAGATGTGAGGACATATAATCTCTACACCTCTTTACAGTATTGAAAGTTTATTATCTGAACAGATAAAATTGTTAAGACTTTGACGGCCGAAGTTTACAGTGTTATTTTTTTCACTCGGTTTTGAATGCCGTCGTTCCTTGGAATTTCTTCCTGACGATTCGCTAGCGCGAGTGAGAGACTTTCACATCGTGGATAATCTCCATGACTGAAGATTATTTCTGCGGAAATTGTATTTATTCTGAATCAGGTACTTCTGGGCGCTAGTTACCGTATCTGGATAAGGTACATCAAAATGCAAAATTTTCGAAAAATACTTTCGCCTTGCTGGCACGACTAAATGCGTATTGCAAGAACGGTTCATCTTGTGTAATCAATGTCAGTTGAAGAGTTGAACCGTCAAGCTGACGTTTCTATATTTACCGTGATTGTCGTAACTATGAAAATGTTTACACAAGCTAGACGCGAAACACCGTTTTGAAAATACCACGGGCTGGAGGAAATGTTTTCAAAAAGTCCTGTTCTCAATGGTTCGAAATGAGAAAATTATGGCATTTGATTGGTTTATATAATATGAGGGAAATTGTCAAAAACATCCGTTTATCCCTTTCTACGTGTTGTCTTAATGTCGACGTTGAGAACATAGATCTCAGTTAGTTATACTTTCTCTTCCGATTGCGATTTGGAAAGAAAATAGAAGAAAAAGACAAAAAGCGCCTTCTATGGAGATAACTAGCACACCTGGCAAAGATTATCTGGAAGAAAAGGATGCAAACAAAATTGCAAAATCACAGAATACGAAGAAAGGAGCCAAGAGAAATCTTGAAGCAATAAATAAACAGGACATAAAGGAAAAAAAATGTCAAAAAAGTAAATAGCAATGTGTTTGATAGCGGCTCTGCTTCCTCAGATTCTTCACTATCAGAACTCAACCCCAACGGTGGCAGAGGCGTTGCAGGCAACGGTAGTAGTGACCCGTGGGCCTTAACTTACCGTACACCAACGTCAAAAACACACATGTTCCCTCGATACTTAACACATACTCACTCACACAATACAGGGGGATGTAAGAACTTGAAAATCTGCCTTCAGTGGGAGCTGAGGAAGGGCCTCGGATTGGGTGTTGCGGGACTGGTAGCCGATAATGATTCACCCGCGACCGCCACTCCGCCCGGTTCAGAACCAGCCCTACAAGAGTTTTCACGAGGAGGAGGATCTAAGAAACTCGCTGCGAGAACTGAAATATCTGGTCTTCGGTGGGGGCCAAGGGGGGACCTTGAATCGGGTGCTGCGGTACTAGTAGCCGGTGAATGAATCGTCTGCGTACGCCACTCCACCCGTTCGAGAACCAGCCCTACCAGGACTTTACCGAGAATAGAATGATCTCGCACTGAGAACTGAAGAACTTCAATGAATGTCGAGAAGGGGCCTCGAATCGGATACTGCGAATCTGGGAGCCGATGATAGAATCAGCCGCCGCACCGCCCTATCGAGAACCAGCCATACCAATGTTCGAAGAGGCAGATTGAAGGAACTCGATTCATTGATAAGCACCTACACACTACATACCCAAACTCTGAGGAGAGCAGGTGGAAACCACAGGTAGGCAGAACTCCACGCAAGATGAGAGCAGGGGATGGCAAAAAGGGTACTATACCAACAGCCTCCTCATATTATATACTACTACTCTACTACTATCAGAACCCAATTAAGATTTGACCGATAATGGGGAGTTTAGCTTAGCACATTTTGTAAATTGTTCTCAACAGTATAGCACTGATACTAAAAGTGAAAATGTAGTAGGTGCCTTTAGTGGGCTAACCAGAAATGCTGGGGGAAAAGGACTGGACAAAATTGGTTTGTGATAACTATCTTTGAGTTGTCATCTTGCATCACCCCAGTTTCGTCTGGCCCCATCCCAGTTTCATATTACCCCATATCATATCGGTTATCATTTTATGCAAAACGAGTAATATGGCTTTTCTTTTGTTGAATAAAATAATAAACTTTTTGGCGAAAACTTGTAGAATTAAATAATGTTCACATATATAATGTAGTTTATTTTGTATCGAACCTGAGTTGGATTAGCATCGTCATCTCACCCTCTTCACCCCTACCTAAGGAAAGAATTATAGTAAGTCCATTTTAAATCAGATGCAATGAACGCAGGGTTGGTAAAAAACATTTTCTTCAACAAAATATTGTGTTGTTTCATTTCACACTGTTTTGATTTAAATCTCCGTTTTTTGTTCGTTCATTAGACATGATTTAGACCATTTAAGCATGCTTAAAACAAATGTATTTGGTGAAAATTTTTACATTCCGACATGTTGAGAATTCAGAATTTGTAAAAATGATTCAATTGTTACAGCCAGGATATTCAGCTCCAAACACAAAACAAATTGCTAGTGAATTATTGCACGAGATGATTGAGGAATTATCTAAGACAATAAAGGAAGATCTAACAGGAAACGAATATGTTTCAAGCAGAGGTTTGTGTTCAAAACAAGTTTTGAAATGATGTTAAGAACAAGTGGTTTGAAACATGCCAGTCCTGGATATTCCCTATATTCCTATGTTTGCCCTATAATATCATGATCATGCATAATTGCAGCTGAATCTCTCAACTAGTTTATGCGGAAGGCAGTAATATACTCAAAGTCGAACAAACCTACAGGCAAAAAGAAATTTCCACTGCATTGTCATAAACTGCATCTATACATTTACTGCGTTGCCATTTCAGCGAGAGCGAACTGTCGGGAATCCAGTCGATAAATTATTCGAACATATTCTGAATTATTCAGATCCCCATTCTGAAAACAGATTCTCAGCCCGAAGGTATTTTATCGGTTTGGAGGGATGGAAATTTTGTTTTTATATGAGATTTCGGAACGAGAAAACCACTAGAGGAATAATTCGAAAAGTGTGTAACTCGATCTATCGTAGAATGGTATGAATACATAATCTGAAACAACACTGAAAAAATGAGGGTAGCACAATAATTCCGATAAACTTTTAAAATCATATGGATGGCCAACCCCATCGAACACAACTTTATGCCGATACGGGAATGGGATTATCTTGGAATAAATTGACCGTTACTTTACGGAAATCCCTAGTATAAGACACTGAGGTAAACGCGAGTAGTTTTCCACAGGTTTATTACGTTGATACTTTGTCTGAATACTCATTTCATAAATAATGTAATTCGTACTGCATTCAATAATTGGTAAACATTGTATCTGAAAAAACTTATTAATTACTCATTAAGGAAATTGATTCAATAAAAGGAAGCTATTAAGATCAAGTTAGTAATTTAGTGAAAAATCTTAACAAAAACAAGCATGAACGAATTTTAAGACTGACCTTCAGAACAGATAACACGTTGGGATCAGATTATTTAATAATATGATAAGAATATTCTTATAGAATATTCCCCAAATATGCAAATGAAAATTCTTCAAGCAATTTGAGAATTTTCCGCGAATACTCTTCCTGGTATAATAATATCAATACACTATATTCTCAGAATATCTGGATAACTCCAAGATCATCTTCGGAATATGGATAGAAAATAATCATGGAAAATATTGATATATTCCAGGAATATCACAGTAATACTTTTTCAAAACTGAAAACTTTAAAATAGGTGTCCCTCAAGATATTGTACTGGTCCCCAAATTTCTGGACTACATAAACTCTCTACTTCAATCAACAGTCGATGCCAAAATCATTTCAAATGTAGACGACAACATAATTGTAATATTTAGTGGTAACTCCTGGTCTGACGATGAAAATGAAATGAAATAAGAGCAGTTAAGCAATGGCCATATGCATAATATCAGCTTCAACTAAATGCAAGTAAAACTAACAATTCAGACATTTTTATGTTACTAATATGAATTGATCTGTCTTTTGACTGCGTTGAAGTTGATGGTTAGAAGAATAACTCGAGAAGAAACAAGAGATGAAATACTCGGGTTTAATGATGCTCCAATATCTGATATGGAAACATTGATTATCTATCAAGGGAAGTTAGAAAATTAATATATAACTTTTATCTATTTAGAGAATACATCCCAAAGAAACTAATGAGTACTTTTCGTACAGAGTGAGTCAAATGTATGTGAGAGTTATTGAAAAAAAGTTAGTATGAAAGTTGAACGATATTTTACTCTGCATCTTTTTGTGATTTCAATATTTTCTTGATATGCTAATGATGGAGAAGTAACGTCATCGAAAATTTTCTCAAATTGAACCATAGGTCAAGCTTACTATTGTTAGAAAGCTTTTTTTTTTTCTCATTACTACACTCGATAGAAACAGTGTTATTCATATTTTCGTGCCCACCTCTGTATTTCACCCACCTATTGCCTGATTTTATTTTAATTCATTCATATGTGGCAATTTGAATCGGAAAGTGGCGAACGTAAGTTTTAATAAAAAATATTCTTTTCAATGCTACGTTAACATTAACAGTTATTTCATTAACAAAACCACTTACCATGATTGGGATAATAAAAAATATCAAAAAACTGAAATTAATCTATTGATAGTAGAAAAATTATTTAATATAGAGTAAGAAAACATTTTATATCGTTTTTGAACAATGCTCTGAACATTACTAAGAAATATTCTTGAGGAATTCACTTGCCTAATGCTTAATAACTGTCAACGTCTTGCGCGTCGTCCCATTAGACCACTAGAGATTGCTACTTGAAAATTTTACAATTCGTGATTCAATCAATCAAATCTTACTTCTTAGCCTTTTAATGATTCATATGAGAACAACCCTGCTACTGAGGGCTCTCAGAATTGACTTTTATTGTATAAGATTTGATATCAAAATTTTCACAACTTATGAAATCCATTGCTGGCTCTTGGTCTATAATGGTTATGGAATATTTTCGAAATCTCCCTCAATGGCTCATTTATTCGAGACGTTACGTTCTTTATCTCAGATCACGGGTTCATATGTGGAAAACATTGAAAAAACAAATGCAACCAAATAAACCAGGAATTCAAAGTATTATAACATCAAACACAGATAAAAGAAGATACAAATAAGGCTGAAAACTTCAACATATATTTCTCAGTAGCATTACAGAAATAAAATCTTCTATTATTGCCACAGAAAAATGGTCAGCTATAGAGCTTCCTTAGATAGAAAAACTCACTCTCTACAACCTGAAAAATTTAGTAGGTGAAATCGAGGATTGATGTAATCAATGGTAGGGAATTGAAGAGTATATTTCAAGTAATTGGTCATGTCACTTAGAATTTCATGAATACTTCACTTGAAACTGGTAAATTAGCAGATCAACTTAATACTGATATACCAATTTAAAAAATAGTAACATTAAAGAAGCTACTGTGCTAGTTTGCTCTACTTGTTGAGTAATAATAATATTGCTACTCTTCAAAAACTTCAGAATAGAGGTATGATCGATAGATAGATAGATAGCTTTATTTAAAGCTTTCAATTTAAACAGTTGAAAAACTCAAGTCATATGAAATCATTAATAGTTTACATAACATTATAGATAATACAAACACAAAATACAAATGTCTCTTTATTTAACTAAAATACCTAATTACAATAAGTATAAAATATATTTCACAGTCATTGGTTCATTAGTTCATTGGTAAGAACAAAAGAAAAAAAAAATGGATTGAAACTACAAATAGCAAATAAAGTTACTTGTCCAGGAATTCTTTCAATGAATATGGCTCAGTGTCACAAAACAGATCAAAAACATGTTTTTTAAAATTTTGTCTTCTGCGATATTTTTTAATATTTAAGGGTAAATTGTTATAAAATTTAATGGATGCATAATGTGGCCCTTTCTCTGTATTTGTGAGTCTATGCATAGGAACAATAAAATTGGTTTTCTTTGTCGTAGAATATTCATGTCTGTATGTGTTTTCTTCAAAGTTTGCTTTATTATCATATACAAAAACTACACAAGCATATATATAAATGGCATATATGGTAAGCATTTTGTTGAATTTGAAGGTACGACGACAAGAGTCTGTATATTTCATATTCAACATGGTCTTCAAGATACATTTCTACATGATGAAAATACGTTCCAGTTGTGTACTTCCTCCCCATACTAATATTCCATATTTCAGAAAAGGATAAACAGTCCCATAATATGCAGTCTTCAGTGCATCAAAATTCAAGTGACTTTTCAAAACTCTAATGGCATAACATTTACTTGCTAGTTTTTTTGCGAGATATTCAATATGTATCTCATAATTTAGTTTGTCATCTGTATAGATTCCTAACATTTTTGTACTGGTTGAAAAAGATAATCTATCATTTTCTATCTGAACATAGTCCGGAATTGCAATATTATTGTGGACACTTTTAAATAGTATACAGTCTGTTTTAGAGGTGTTTAATAATAATTTGTTAGTTCTAAAGTATGTAGATACTGTTGAAATGGAGTTTGAAATCGAGTGTTCCAGGTTAAGTTCCCTGTTGATGGGTAAAATGATATTGGAATCATCTGCATAACTCACAATTTTGATACTCGATTGTTTAAAAATTTCTGAAAAATCATTAACATATACAATGAATAGTAAAAGGACCCAGAACACTTTCCTGTTGCACGCCTTTTTCGATCTCAGTAAAACCTGAGACCTCAGTATTGCTCTTAGATGTAGCAGGTCTACACCTACTCGACCAATGCTGAATGTATTGAATTGGTTATCAGTAGGATAGGCTGTTCTATTTTTCAATGGTATTCAGTTCCAAAATATTGTATAATTTATGTTCCTTCTACTTTGAAGAATATATAACATTTTGTCATCAAACACACAACTATGCTACTAGAAACAATAGAGATTTTTATGTTAATTAATAGAATTAATTATAATCTTCATTCTTCATTTCATGAAAAATTATTGGAATATAAGCTTCCAAACAACAAAAATGAATGTTCAAGATCAAATCAATTAAAAGCAATGCTACTTGTATATATAGGTAGTGTCTTCCAAAAGTATCGGAACTGTCTGATATTCCAGAAACGGCCAAGAGAAAATTTATGAAAATTTCGACAGAGTGGTTTTGGATGCTCGATTCAATGGTGATAACGGCAATGTTGCCATATCAAATATTTTTCAGGTAACTCAATTTTTTCAAATAGAACACCCTATTTGTTTTTATTGCAATCAATTCAACGACGCCTCATTACATATGTCTCCAAATATCAGATTTCAAATTAATGTAGTTTTTGAAATATGACAACATGGCTTTTTCGTTTAAAAGTCTGAGAACGTTACAATAATTTCAAAACGGTTCAAGAAAGATCTGTGAAATTTTATACAAGACGGTTTTTGATGCCCGATTCAACGGTGATATCGGCAATGTTGCCAAATCAACTGTTTTTCAGATATTGGGGTCAACTCAATTTTTTGATATGGAACACCCACTTTTTAATTTAAAATCTGATATTTGGAGACATAAGTGATGGCGGGGCGCTAAATTGATTGAAATGAAAATAAATCGGGCAACACCAAAAACCGTCTTGTATAAAATTTCACGAATTTTTCTCGAACCGTATTGAAAATATTGGAACGTTCACAGACTTTTGAACGAAAAAGCCATGTTGCCATATTTCGAAAACTGCATTAATTGAAAATCTGATATTTGGAGGAATGAGTGATGAGGCGTCGCTGAATTTATTGCAATGAAAAAAAAATAGGGAATTCTATTTGAAAAAATTGAAATACCCTCAATATCTTGAAAACTGTTGATTTGGCAACATTGCCGATATGAACGTTGAATCGGAAATCATCAAAAACCACAATGTCAAAATTTTCGTAAATTTTTTCAGGTTCGTTTCTTAAATATGAGACCATTCAGATACTTTTGAAAGACACTGTATTAGAAATCATATGGTTAGAAATAACATTAATTAAACAAAAAGACTATTGTTGAATGTATTTTTTACGTATAAATAATATAATCAGGGGCAGTTAAAAGAGAATGTCTGCGATAGTGATGGATGTATGGTTGTGTGTTTTATTATTAGGTTAGATTAGCTGAATATATTTTTACTAAATATTGTGTATTGTATTGTATTTTGTATTGTTTGTATACAAAAGTCTCTCAAGTAACGTATTTGCATATTGGGATATCCTATTTAATAAAGATTTCCATTTCATTTCATATGAGGAAAATTGTTTTCAGAACTCAAAGATTGTACGAGTGCTGGAAAGAGGACCATTTGGGAAAATACGAGGAAACACACCTCCACCCAAACAAAAGAATAGCCTACAACCGGCACATCAGGCTTCCTGAGAACGAAAACAGTCGATGCCTCGTCGAAGGGATCCAAGGTACCAGCTGGTCCCTGTATGACAACAGAAGGGAAAACTTCGTAGTCAGCTGAACCATCCTATGCTCCAATAGACACACCACCTGCCCGTCCTCAGTTTGAGAATTAGCTTGCCAGCGGCACACTTTGAATCCACATTTAAGTGCGTACACGCCAAGGCCGCTTCATATGTCCTTGGCAAAATATTCAAGGTCGAATCAATAGACCTTGATTTCCTCCAGGAACCCTAGACAGGAAACACAGACCAAATTATCGGCATGGGCAAGGTTCCTGGTGAAGATATAGTAGGCTCTGAGGCGAGACCCAGAGCTTCTTTACTCATTAGGAAAAATGTTGATTATTTTTGACTTACAGGCTTCTGCTCTCAAGATGTTATAGCCATCCAAGTGTCCCTACCAAAAAATACATCGACCTAGGTCCTTCAGCAGCCGAAGGTGTTCTTGTAGGCTTTGTTACTACTAACTCCATGCCCAACTCAACTCAACAGAACACAGAATTGAATTCACTACCATAATTGAATGAAAAATTCTTGCCCAGGCAGGATTCCATAGAATAGAATACACTCTCTTTTTGACATATTGAAATAACTGTAACAATACCACCTATATTATAATCTGACAAATAATAATCACAAAACAGATAAATGTTTGAAATGCTTAGATTCTGGCATGTGTCCATGTATGTTTGTATAAAAATATCTTTAAATGTTTATTTTAATGTTTGTTATCACCAATTTTATTATTTTTTATTGAGTTTTTATTGTCTGATCTGAGTTTTACTCCTTGAACTGATTTTATATATATTTATATAGTCATATGTTTAGGTACAGTTGTGTGATTATTATTTTCGTATATGTTTTACTGATTCATTTTACAAATATTTACTGTTTTACTATTTTACGATTTTTACTATTTTATTATTTTATGTATATGTCTCTAACCACTTACTCTCTCGACACAAGTGTTCAGTCACTTATCGAGTTATATATTTGTTTACATATATTGTATTTCTGAAATGTGAAATTATTGCTCTCCTTCATATGTGAATAAATACTATTATTATTATTATTATTATAGATGGACCTTCGGACCAAGTGTCGAATGCACAAACCACAGCAATACACCACCACATAATTCAACATGAATATCCACTTAATATCAAAATAATATCAATTTCTATGAGCATTTCTCAGATTCTCATATTGTTCAGCTAACATTATAAGTTTCCGTTCAGTGTACATATGATATTGAAAACTAACATTGTTGCCATCGATCTACGAGGAAGAAGCTGAACAGTTCAAATAATATTTGCGACTGAAGCATATTTGCAGAAGAACTCCATTGGCATTTCTCTAAAGAAGAAATTATATTTTTCATAAAAATCTTCCCCAAAATCTTTTCAGTTATCATATTTCATTATAAATCAGAGTTCCTTTACTCATAATTTCAGTATTTGTGTGAGAGCATGAGTGCTCTTGAATTCATCCCTTAGTCGTCACAGAGGAAATATAAATAATATTTTCAACGGAACTCTAAAATCCTCATCGAACTGTATAGATAGAGAACTTCACCGAACATTCTCTTATGGTCAAGAATTCCGTTTCTAGTATGGCTGCAATGCAATTTCACGAGTATACTGATTTGAAGAAGAATGTTGCATTTTTCATTTTTCCATCACCAGTATTATACCCCATAACTGAAAAGGTGGATTAACTGAAAAGTCTTCACAGTTTCCTCTATGAGTGTTTCTATGAAACAGCGGCAAAGGAGAAAAAATGCACAATTCAATGCATACAAAATACATGTGCTGGAAACATGATAATTACATTTCCAACATTATCACTGGAGTTAAAGCTTTACTGGTCATTATTTCGGGATGATTCATATAGAAATGTGATGCTAACCATCATATTATCCATCAAGCTATGGCTATCAGTATCGCAAAAACTCCATTCTGTCCCATAATATTCATACAGGGTGGGTCAAGAGTGTGTTTTCTTTAAATACACAGCAACAGATACAGATTTGAAATAAAGAGTGTTACAGTTTTTTGTTTTCGATGAGTGGTTGTGGTGTTGAAGCGTTTACTTTCCACCCAGGCATCGTGGGTTCCATCCTCACCACTTGACACTGAGCTAAAGTGGTTCGCAACTCACTTGTATTCGAACGGTAGGTCCCAGATCTCCCTTGCACACGCTCTGCTTTTGATGAGTTTTCTCGAAATTCTGTGTGACTCGTTACAACAAATTTTGAACAAATCTTAAACTTGACATGTATTAGGTGAACTTGCTTTGTGGAGTTTTCCAGTACTATTAATTCGAATACTAGGACATAACACATCATTCAAAATGAATTTTTGGATATAGGTACCTCATTGGTTGCTCTAGAAGTCGCTCAAAATATCAAAGCTTCAGTAAATCTTTAGTAGGAATCATGAGTATACCAATTATAACACTCTCAAATCAGATATTGTGAATGAACAATGGATGGATATGTACAACATACGAGATGTGGATGAAATGATGGAAAATTTCATAAACACACTGAAATACTACTTTAAAAAACACACATAAACAATAAAAATTAAAGGCAAAAAAATCAGGAGAGCCTGGAAAACACAAGAAATAATAACATTAACAAACGAAAAAAATTTAATATTTGGACAACTACGGGAAATCCTGATAACGTCCCACTGAAAGGAAGATATAAAGCACTCAAAAACAAAATAAGGGAAAAAATTAACATTTCTAAAAAAGAATACACAAATAAAATTATAGAAAAGAGCACGAACACTTCGAGTGGTTTATGGAACGCAGTCAATGAAATTTGTCCCCAAAAAATACAAAAAACCACAATTGAATCTTTAGAAATCGAAATAAAGTTATCACTTCTAAAAAGGAAATTGCAGATCACTTCAATTCAGGCCAAAAATATGCTGATGAAATAACTATTCTAGAAAATTACACAGAATACATTCTTAACTTAAATAATAGTATATACCTAAAACCCACCAATGAAAGAGAAGTTGTTCACACCATCAATATATTAAAACTGAAAAAATCACCTGGATAGGATAACATTAGATCAGAAACAATAAAACTACTAGGAGAACAAATAGCTATTCCTCTAACTTATATTATCAACAAAAGTTTTGAGGTAGGAAAATTCCCTAATTGCCTTAAAATAGGGGTTATTAAACCACTATTCAAAAATGGAAATGAAAGAAATACTGAAAACTACCGCCCAATAACACTATTATCAGTATTTTCTAAAATATTCGAAAAAATAATGAAAGAAAGAATGTATACATTTATGGAGAAATATAACATACTGTCTGACAGCCAATTCGGATTCAGAGAAAAACGTTGTACAGAAGATGCCATTCTTGGGCTGACATCAGAAATCTACAAAGCATTTGATAAAAAAATCCCTCTCATATGCATTTTTGTAGATCTATCGAAGGCATTCGATACTGTATGCCACGAGAGGTTACTACAAAAGCTCTACTCCTACGGCATAAGAGGACCTGCCTACCAGCTGCTTAAGGATTACCTATCAGATCGAAAACAAGTGGTAGAAATTGAAGGAATAAAAAGCGATCCTAGGACTACCACATACGGTGTCCCACAGGGTATGGTGCTTGGACCTTTGTTATTCATTATATACATAAATAGTTTAATGACACTACGATCTGAAGGTAAACTTATCAGTTTTGCAGATGATATGGCAATAATCTACAAAGGGAAAACATGGACAGATCTAAAAACCACAACAGAACAAGACTTGAGAAATGTATGTGACTGGTTTAAATACAACAAACTAACAGTTAACAATCAGAAAACATACTATTTACCTTTTACATCTTACTCAAATCACCTTCCAAACCTGGGAATCCTGAACATTGGAGACGACACTATTAGAAGAGAAAAAGATCGGTTGAAATATCTAGAAGTTACACTTGATAGACATTTGAGATGGGACTTACATATCGAGCAAGTGAAAAACAAATTGAGAGGTCTACTAACGAAATTCAGGTACCTAGTGGAATTTCTGGATTTAAAGAACTTGAAGAAGCTATATTAGGCACTTGTACAATCTCAAATGTCATATGGGATCCTAGGTTGGGGAGGTGCAGCAGAAAGTAACATACATAATTTGAGTATCATACAAAATTGGATCCTGAGATTAATATCGAATAAAATCATAAGATATCCCAGTGACAAGCAATTTTCAGACAACAAGATTCTTGATGCCAGACAAATATTTTGCCAAAGAATTCTGATGTATATTCACAAAAATAAAATCAAGTTAACACCCATCGAACACCGCTATGAAACTCGAACAAAAAATAAAAACATGAAATATCCGACTTGCGAAAAAACCGCCGGCCAACGCTCAGCTGAATTTCTTGCATCAAAAATATTCAATTTACTTCCAGACAACCTAAAATCCATCAAAAGTTATATCTCCTTCAAATACCATGTAAAACAATGGATGACCACTACAGATAGGAAAATACAGAATAACCTGATAGACCTAAAGTTTCTACAATAAAAGATTAGACCGCCCAATATCATCCAAATACGACATTTTACTTACTATGACTTCAAACCTACTAAATTGAGACGCAAATACCGTACTTTGGCCAAAAAACAAACAAAAATGCTTTAAAATTAATATTAATATTTTACATATTATGTGATTATTTAAATGTTTTACCTTTGTGATTTTAAATGTTTTAACCCATGTGATTATTTATGTTGTGATTATTTTAAATTATGAAATTATTGATATATCGATTAATTTGATAGTTATATTTTATTTTTATATATTAATACCTACATCACGCACAAGCTTTTAAAGCTTCAGTGATCTTCATGTCTATTTTCAAATTTCGATTGTATCTATCTTGTATTTTGAATTTTTTTTTTTGAAAATAAACATAATAATTATTATTATTATTATTAAAATTCCCGTCTGATGATAGGCATCCGTTATAATATACCCCCATTTTGTGAAGAATCGTTTGAAATTGTGACACACTTTGAGAAAGTTTACTTGACACATGGATTTGACATTCGAACTTTGTGATGATTTGTGTTCTGTATCTTGTTGATATGTGGTGAAGCTATCTGATGAAAAATTTTGCACGGTGAAAAATTTTGAATTTATTCTGTTTGAATCTTCCATATAGGGATTATAATTGTCTACCCGTTAAGGGAATTGAATCCACACTTTCATTCAGGTACCTACGTAATCATAATTTTTTATGATGAAATATTGTTCTAGGTCTCAATTCTCATGTGATTAAAATCACTCGGTACTTCTGCTAGTACTTGACCAGGTTCGAATCCTAGATATGAGAAAAATTTCCTAAATGTCATCGGAGTCGATTGGCGATGTGAATCCCGACGTCTGGTTCTTGCTTGATCTGCGCACCGACCACCCTTGGTGGTGCTGTAAGATTTCCAGGTTTTCTTACTGCTGAGAAGTGAATACCAAAAGTCAGTAAGTCGCCCTGAAACGCCACGATAAATAATAATAATAGCCATCCTCTAACCGCACAGGCTATGTCTCTATGAGACATTATTATTATTATTATTACTTGATACCGATTTGGCAACGTCTATTCAAACTGAAAATGTGAACAGAACTCTCCCATGCATTTTTGTTTCATATTTCTATACGATCAACTCGTTGTAATTGGACAGTTAAGTATTCTACTTGATTAATACATTTTCCTGTTTTCGTATATCTCCTGTTGAATTCATTGTTTCGGGAAACACCACCGAGTAATCTCCTATACGACCCATTGGAAAAGATAGAAACTACGCATTTGTTCCACATATCCAGTTTCAAACAAGTAATCTTTCTTTTTTTCCGAATACGAGTAAAGCAATACCACCTACTCGTAATAGAAGGTTGGTCGAGCAAATCTATTTCCTATAAAATATTTTAGATTGAACATGTTTCTAATAACTTTCGTTGTTGCCAGTGGAAAGAAAATATATTCAGGATACTTTAAAGATTCATTTCAACTAATCATATTTTCTACACAGACTCCGTTTCAGGTCGAAGTAATACATATTATCCACCTATTATCTCTTGAAACTTTTGGATATAATCCACGTATGCGGAAAGAACTTTTCTATCGCATATGGATAAGCTGTCAAATGCTTAATACATGTTTAGATTTACCGCTTCATGCTGTCAAATCCATATTTTCTGAGCAAATGAAAATCCATGGGTTACCTAGATTCCATTCCCAACATCTGGTGCAAGCTTGAGATACGCACTGACTCCGGGGTGATGCTATAGATTTTCCGGATTTTCCTACAGCTGTAAAGTGAATATACCTTCAAAAATATCAGTAAGTCGCCCTGAGCGCCACAGCAAACAATCATAATGAAAGTCGTCCTCTACCTGCACAGACATGAGTGTTTATGAGGGAATATTATTATTATTTGGAAGGAATAATTTTTCATCTACACATAATACTACCAATAATTTCAAGTTCAATTTTTTTTAAACAATTGGTTGTAATGATTATGGATAGGATAAAGTGTGTCAAATTATGATTTTGATCTTGTAGGTATCATTTCATGAAGATCATATTTTGTACTTGTAAATAATAATTCTAAATTGATGAAGTTTGAAATGGTTTTCAATCAGCCTTTTTGTTGGATTTTCTAGCATTCATGTCAATTTTTGATAAAGTCATCGCATGGTCGTAGGAAAAATAGTGTACGTTACTTGTGCGAAAGTGATTTTCTCACTTGTGTGAAAAATTTCACTTTCAGCACTAGTACTGTGAAATAATCAATTCTTCTTCCTGGAGGAGTCGGAAAGGACAGTTGAAAGGTCAGCAGGTGGGTGTGCCTACCCGACTTACGTTGCCACTTGCCTGACAACCAAAAGAGCGCCGCACCAGGTAGAATCCAGGACCCTCGCCAGAGGGCGCTGGAGCTAGAATGAGGAGCCCTGGTGCAATAGCAACTCAAAGGAATCATTATCGGTTGACTATCAATAGGCATGGGCCGCAAGCAATAACAAAAATTTTGGAGATGGAAAATTTCAAAACATATTTGGTTCCACCGCAGGAAATCCAGGAAAAGCGCGTTGGGAATGATTTTAATGAATCTTCGTCGAAAAGTCGAGCTGTGTCAGAATGGATGATTCCAGTACCCCTATTCAGTGATGCCGATACAAAATTTTCGGGTTTAAATCGACTGATTTCATCTAGACCTTTTCCGTCATCTAGACCCTTTCCGGTATCATCTTAAGTAGGAACGGATACAATTCTGAAGATTCCTGAATGTTCCCGGATATACGAATCAAACTAGTAATGTTGTTATGGTCAAATATGAAATATCCTAGGAAATTTTACTTTAGACGTTGTTCAATAGTAGTGAACCTGTCAATTGATGTGAAAGAATACGGGGTTACCCTTCTCTCCACCAAGTGGAAAAATTAAGACAAATATCTGTCAGAAAACACCTACTTCCATGGCTAATACCACGACGGACATTGAATTACATCTGACAGATATTTGTGCAACGTTCTTCCAAGAAGACTCAATTGCAAGTGTTTGCCTTGTAATTGAACAGAAGATTTTCCTTGATTTGGCTGGGAATGACCACCTGCAAACATGCAAATTTCGAGGTTTATTGCCTCTCATCAGTGACAGGGTAGGTCGGATAACATAATAATTTTCCTGTCCCTGCCAAATGAATAATATTTAACCATTTAACAAATTTTTCCCGAAGGATGACACTACGATCCACAACAAAGTTAATCGCAGCGCCATCTGCACGGGAAATCAAGAAACAAGACAAAACACTCCCAAGTAGCACAGACTCCAGGAAGTGTAAATTGTAATATTTAGAATTAAATTCGAATATACCGGGTGGCTACGGAAGTATTGCCTACGGAATATCTCAGTTATTGTATGAAGTAGGTTTGTGAAATTTGGAGCGTCGATATAATGACATAAGAGCTAGAATTTGAGCATATTGACATGTCGAAGTTAACTTCCGGTCTGACCGGAAGTAACATCAACTTTCTTATTTTAAATGGAAACCCTATTTTATTTTCTTTTCGCTTTATTCAGCATTCAATTCCCTTTCTAATGACATATCACAAGTTGGTATCTAACCAGAAACTAGATCAGAAAAAAATTATTATTGAAATTCACCGAGTAGGCCGTGGAAGCAAAATGAAATCCAAAAATTGAAAAGTTGGCTATGGAAACCATACGTCACTTGATAACAGTTGCTACTACTGTGATATTTCATTTTCATTCGTCGGCGTTATAAAAAGCCGCAAAAAAAAATATTGGAAAAATTGGGAAAAAAACAATACTCTGTAGGTCCATAACTTAAATAGGAACATACAACTTTTTCTTGCCTGTACTATTCAGCATAACCATTCCTTTCTAATGATAGTCCTTACTTATAGCTAATTCGGCGCCAATCTGCCTTGAGGAAATTGTGCTATCATATTGTACTAAAGCTAATACATTAATTTCAGTTTCCTCATTAATAACAAATGCTCCTTGGTCTTCGTGAACATCAGGCTCAGTTCTTAATTTTTCTTCAAGCCACTGGAAATACCTTCATGACGGTTGCTGCCTCCCTGGACACCGCTCTAAATATAATCGTTCAGCGGCATAAGAATTTTCTAAACATTCACCATAAATGAGAAGCATGTCAATTTAATTAAATGTTTTTCTGTTTTGTTATTTGAAGAATAATAATTGGATTTTTTGGTATTTCATTTCAAAAAATTACTTTCTATTATATCGTTAGAAAGGAATGGTTATGCTGAATAGTACAGGCATGAAAAAGTTGTATGTTCCTATTTAAGTTATGGACCTACAGAGTATTGTTTTTTTCCCAAATTTTCCAATATTTTTTTTGGCGGCTTTTTATAACGCCGACGAATGAAAATAAAATATCACAGTAGTAGCAACTGTTATCAAGTGACGTATGGTTTCCATAGCCAACTTTTCAATTTTTGGCTTTCATTTTGCTTCCACGGCCTACTCGGTGAATTTCAATAATAATTTTTTTCTGATCTAGTTTTTGGTTAGATACCAACTTGTGATATGTCATTAGAAAGGGAATTGAATGCTGAATAAAGCTAAAAGAAAAAAAAATAGGGTTTCTATTCAAAATAAGAAAGTTGATGTTACTTCCGGTCAGACCGGAAGTTAACTTCGACATGTCAATATGCTCAAATTCTAGCTCTTATGTCATTATATCGACGCTCCAAATTTCACAAACCTACTTCGTACAATAACTGAGATATTCCGTAGGCAATACTTCCGTAGCCACCCGGTATTGTGCCAGAGAGGAATCAACAACGTGAAAGAATACGGGGTACCCTTCTCTCTAAGCGTTTCCACCAAGTGAAAAATTAAAGGCAAACATCTGTCAGAAAGCAACTACTTCCCTGGCTAATACCACGACGGACATTGAACTACATCTGACAGATATTTGTGCAACGTTCTTCCAAGATCACCCAATTGCAAGTGCTTGTCTTACAATTAAACAGAAGATTATCCTTCATTTGGCTGGGAATGACCACCTGCAGACATGCATGTTTCGAGGTTTATTGCCTCTCATCAGTGACAGGGTAGGTCGGACAACATTATAATTGTCCTGTACCTGCCAAATGAATAATAATCAACCGTTAACTAATTTTTTCCCAAGGATGACACTACGATCCACAACAAAGTCGATTGCAGCGCCATCCGCACGGGAAATCAAGAAACGAAACAAAACACTCCCAAGTAGCACAGACTCCGAGAAGAGGACTGTAATGATTCGAAAGAGAAAGTTCAGAGAGGTATCAAAAATATGAAAGAATACGGGGTACCCTTCTCTCTCTCCACCAAGTGGAAAAATAAAGGCAAACCTTGTCATTTTATATCAGATATTTAAAATTTTGAATACTTTGCTTTGTTTTGCTATTGGACATTTCAAAATGAAAATAGAAAACCTTTTCAAGTGTCTCACTTTTGTCTGTAGCAGGTCTTCAGATCCCTTACTCTTTCGTACAGAGACAGTAGAAGTTGCCGGAATTGTAAAGTGGGCATCAGTAAACTTCACAGTGAAAATTCAGATAACTCATATTTTTGTAAAATTAGTTTTTACGAATCACCCAGGTTTCCTGAAAAAACCCTTCAAAATCAGAGCTTGTGCGAGCAAGCGAGATATAATAATAATAATAATAATATAACGTCTTTATTATTTTCAAAAAATGGCTTCAGTGACATTTGAGCAATAAATCAATATAGAAAATAATGGGCGGAGTTCAAATTTTATGGTGAAATACCACAAAACTTGTTCTTCCACTCAACCCTGTGAAAGCTGTGTAGCAAATTTTTTTAACTCAAGTTATTCTGTTTGAAATTCAGTGTATTAAAGAAAAGTATAATACATAATATATACTGTTATATTTGAGATTCATTCAATACAAGTTTGTATGATGCTTTTAAATTCCGGATATTGAGTGTCTTCATTCTCTGTGGTAGGTGATTGTAAAGATGAAAAATCTGGTAACTGAATGATCGTCTAAATAATTCTGTTTTAAAAGGAGGTATTGTTAGTAGTCCTTTATGTCTTACATTCAAATTATGAATATCTGTTCTGAACCTTAATTTTCTATGCAGGTACGAAGGTTTTTTGGTAACAATAATCTTATGGAAGAGCACAATAGAATGAAGAACTCTCCTGTTATTCATATTCAGCCATCCAATTTCTTTAAGTTTATGTGATATTCGTTGCCGCCGTCTCACGCCAAATATCAACCGTAAACAGCAGTTTTGCACTTTTTGTATCTTATTTTTGTATTGTAATGTGAGACTAGGCCCATAAAGAACATCTGCATAATTGAATATAGATAGTACAAGTGATTCACATAACATTATCTTAACACATTGAGGAAGAATTTGTCTGTTTCCATAAATAATTTTGAGCGTTGCATAAGCGCGTTGTAAAAGTCGATTGATATGTTTTGAGAATCGTAATTCGGTATCAAATCGAACACCAAGATTTTTTGTCTCGTTCACTAGAATAAGCGGTTCATTATTTATAGTGATGTGTATAGAATCAGACATTGTTTGTGTTTGAATCCTGGGACCAAAGAGCATAACATTTGACTTTGATGGGTTTATTAGCAGGCAGTGGTCAGTAGCAGCTTCTATGAAAGCATTCAAATCTCTATTTATGAGCTCACAAGCAATGCCTTTTTCTGGTTCTGGAAAACTGTAATATAACTGAGTGTCATCCGCATATAAATGAACTTTGCAGTTGTTGAGATAGTTTATGAGACGGGAGGTATATATAGAAAACAATAACGGCCCTAGGATTGAACCCTGTGGTACTCCTGATTTGAGAAATCGGCATTCAGAACTGTCTTCACCTATGCATACTTTTTGTTGTCTATTCCTTAAGTAAGCAGACATTAGCGATAGTGCATCCTCTGCAAAACCTATATATTTCAATATATTCAACAACAAATCATGATGAATTGTGTCGAATGCCCTACTAAAATCTAGCAATATTAACACTGTACATTGTTTGTTATCAGTAGCCTTGAGTATATCATCAGTGATATGGAGAAGAGCAGTTGTGCAACTATAACCTTTCCGAAAACCCGATTGTATAGATGGTAATATAGAAAAATGTTCAAGGTGGCTTTTGATTTGTATTTCCATTGCTCTCTCAATTATTTTTGATAGGGTTGGTAAGATACTAATTGCACGTAAGTCTTTGAATTCGGATGGGTCCTGTTTCTTCGGAAGAGCCTGCACAACTGCTGTTTTCCATGCTGTGGGAAAGACATTTTGTGTTAAACAGAAGTTTATGATATGTGTAACGTACGGCACTATGTGAGGACAGCAAAGTTTAATAAGTGTGATACTCAAACCGTCACAACCTTTCGCGTTAGTTTTGATTTCACTAATAGTTTTGTATACAAAATAATCATTTACTTCACTGAATTCGAAGGTAGAATTAACAAGTTTATTGTTTACATAGAAATTCATAAGATCCAGAGAAGGCTGGCTGTTCGGAATGGAATCAACAAAAAAATTATTAATATTAGTTGAATTTTTTAGACTCACAGGAATATCAAAAGATTTTTTTTGGGATACGAGCCCATTTGATTTGAGTGTCTTCCACGTGGCTTTGGTAGATTTATCATAGAACTGATGTATAAAATATGCTTTTTTTTCTCTTTTTATTGCTTGATTAGTTAAATTGCGCATTTGTCTATAAAACTGCAAATGAACTTCAGAATGGCTCTTTCTATATTTTCTGAGAGCTTTATCTCTTTCAGACATCATCAGCTCAATTGTACCCGTTAGCCAAGGAGCTCTAGCTTTGGTTACTCGAGAGGTTGTCAAAGGAATGTGTCGATCAAATAAATTATTCAAACAGTTAACCAAATATGATACTTTTTCGTCGATATTTTCTTGATCGTATATTTGAAAGAAAGCAGTATTAAATAAATCTCTTTGGAAAATATCCTCTTTAAAGTTTCTGAAGTTTCTGTAAGTGCACATTTTTGGTTCTCGCTTTTCACCACCTATCTTAATTTTACAGAGTACAATTGAGTGATCCGCAATGCTGTGAGATATAACACCCGTCTCAGTTAAAGTTTCGTTATGGCCTACAACGTAATCAAGCAAGGTAGCAGATGTTGAAGTAATCCTAGTTGGAACATCTATATGTTGATACAATTCAAACTGGTGAATGACTGAGTAAAACTTTGTCACAAGATTATTTTCATAGTCAAGAAGATTCAAGTTGAAGTCCCCCATACAAACAATGTCATCTACTGTTGGAAATATCGATATTAAACTGTCTTCGAACTCGTCTATGAATGTGTTCGTATTCTGTTCATGTGGCTTATATATGATTCCTACTGCTATATTTTTCTTTTTTATTCTAATTTTTATCCAACACTGCTCCCATGTATAATTTTGATTACTAACAATAACCTCATAATTCAAATCATTTCTCGTATAAATGCACAAACCTCTTCCATTAGCATTACGATCCACCCTATATAATTGATAACCATTTATTTTCAGTTGATCATCAGTTACCGAATTTTTCAACCACGTTTCACAAATCAAATTCCATGGAATATTCTATGAATTCACTTGAAATTCCACCAAGATGTGATCTCACTTCTTGAGGTAGCTACTGAAGCTGAAGCAGTTCAAAAAGTGATGATATGCATAACTATTATTCACATGACCATAATTATAGTAATGATAATGAAAATATAAAAGATAATCATCGGCATTATCTATCAAGCGGAAATTTTTACCAATTCGTGAGATAATAGTAAACAATCTACTGGAGATGATTTCCGAACAAAAATAATTTTTGATTTGAGGAAAAACCATGAGGAATTGAAATATTTTCCGGATTAGAATAATGACAGTTCAAAGCTTTGTATAACTTTCTGGATGAATCTGTAATGAGTACTTTGAAATATGTATACAAGGATAATTACAAGAGAAACCACTATATTGAATATAATTTGTTCATTTCAACAATACCTAATGAGGATAAATTGTGCTTTATACTTATCAGATTGAGAAGAGTATTCACTGTAGTAGAAACTTACTTTTGTAATTTGAGAAAAATAAAACCTGGGTTCAATTTATGTATAACCAAATAATAAGCATTCGTGTCAAACAGATTTCTGAGAGTAGAAAAATGCAAGAGGTACCATATTGCTTCAAGAACTTTGATAGTAAAAATGTTAATATTGTACTAGATGCAACTGAAGTATGTATGAAGATGACTTCAAATTTCAAACATCAAGGAAATATTTTCTCTCCTAATAAACATTCAAAAACCATTACATTCCTACTGGATCTATTGTTTACTGCAGATATCGAACTATTTGAAAAGAGTGATATTAGGATTTTTCTTCGACATTTATATGATGAAATTATTTTTGAAGTATATTCAACTCCGTTCCTGTTGAAGAGAGATAAACTCACTGCTAGAAAGGAAAGGCCAACAAATTAAAGTTCTTGGGTCCAATACTGAGAGAAAATAAATGATTCCAAATCCGAATAGTTTCGGAGATATTGGTGAATGATACTGGAAAGTAAAGACTGAAACATACCTAGTTTATTGGTGTAGGGTTGTGTTGCATTTTTGTTTTCACGAGACCTCTTCAAACGATGTTATGTGCTATTGTGATATCATAAAATGTAATAATGATAATGAAAATGCTACACTCGACCAAACACCAATAAACTATGTTTTTTCTGTGTTATTGGCCAATACATCGGAAACATTTAATTATTGGACTAGAGCCCAATGGTAACTTTTTATTAAGAAGACTTTCTTTGAACAATATTCTCGCAGTTCCCAAATAGACCGCTTTTCCATAACGTTCGAGCAGGGCCATTTCAACCAAACTCAACTTGGGATTTTTTATTTTTTTTTTTTCAAATGTCGAATAACAAAACAAGCAGAGAAATCTCTGATAAGTCCATTTCAGCTCAAATAAGTGAAGTGATCTAGATGAAGCGAGAAGAAATATCACAAAATCATCTCCTCAAGTAGAGGTTGTGAGTTGTAAGGTATACAAATATCGAAATATGTGATATGAGATGTGGAATATGGATATGAGTGATATGACATCATGTGATGTGGTGATAAAATGAAAGGTTTACTACTATTGAACAACGTACGAAAGTAAAATTCTCTAGGATATTTTGTTTTTGTTTAACATTAATACTGCGGTTCATATATCCGGGAACGTTCAGGAATCTTCAAAAGTGGAAATTGTATCCGTTCCCACTTTAGACGATATCAAAAAACACCTAGATGATGTCAGTCGATTCAGACCCAAAAATTCTATAGTGGCAACACTTAATAGGAATACGGGAATCGTCCATTGTGCAAAATTTGATTACAAATAACTCATCACATACTTACCACAACTTTCATCGCTTTACAAATATTCCTTGAGCTCAACTACAAAGCAAGTATGATCTAAACACGTGAATACGATATAAAATAAAACCGAATGAGGAAATATATAGCATCTATCTCGGAACACAATTTTCCTATTTCAAATCTGTTTCCGATTGCGCTAAAGTTGAAACAGAAATTTCGCGCTTCACTTCATCTGAACGTGAACGAAATCAACTTACCCAAGTCGGTGTCAACCTCTTTCTCGGCAATCACGTACCAAATGCAGGCCAGCCAATGGGCCACCAGCGTGAAAAAGAGCATGAGAAGGGTCAATATCATGGCACTGTGCTGGGAATATCTATCCATTTTCTGGAGCAGTCTCGCCAAGCGCAACAGCCTCGTAAGTTTTATAAGATGCGTGTGCGAACTTGAGAGCGTGCCGGAACTCTGCGAAGAAAGTATCGTTTTATCAGCTTTTGTTGAAGGTGGTAAGATTGCTAACGAGAGTATAAGGGGGTATGTTTTTCTACTGATGAGGTCTCAGTGTTTACTCTAATGAAATGAATGATGAGTTATGGGTACAGATGTTAAACAGTGACTTCATAAAGTACGCAAGAAATTGAAAAAACCTTTATTATTTGTGATTTTTAAAAAAAAAAATATCAACTTAGGCCCGTCTTGAAACCTACTTAGCCCTTATCAGACATACTCAGTGATTTATAGTTTCTTGGAAAAACGCCGTTTTTAAACTTAGCAGAATCTCAAAATTTTATTTTACGGAAAATAATTTGGATGATATTTTCAATGAATTCGTCAAAACAACACATGAAATCTGAAGAAGAATCAAACAACAAAATTAATCATATCAACATATCATATTGAGAAAAATTAAATCTCAAAATATCCTCCGTTCCTTTCAATGCAGACCATACATTTCCCTTCGGACAATATGGTGAATGCTTGTGAAGATTTCAGAAACTCCATAGTTTCAGATCCCCGACATAATTTTTAATTAATCAATATTATCACGAGTAAGTCCATCGTCATGGACAAGAAATTTTCGTCAATTGTCGTAGATAAAAATATTATATATTACGACTAAGGCAAGCAGTGGAAAGAGTTTGGGCACAAGGTCAGACTGAAAAGCTACTCCACGTTTGCTAATTATGGGACAACTTCCACATTGTCGTCTTGGAAAGACCATCCGACCGTTGATAAGGGCAGGAGTCGATTACTGTGGATCTCTTATCTTTCAAAAAAAGCGATGGGAAACGTTCTGGCGTCATTTTCACCTGCATGGCTACTAGAGCCATACATCTGGAAATTGCTAACAACCTTTCTACTGATAGCTTCATTCATGTATTGGAACAATTCTGCTGTAGAAGGGGATTTCCAAAAGAGCTCTACAAGGATAATGGAACTAACTTCAAATCTGCTCAGCATTAATTGCAAAAATCTTTAGAAAATCTGGACTAAACCGAAATTAATCAATTTTTTCTACATTCATGCAAAAAGCAAAACTTTATTGAACTATATTCAGTGGAAAAAGAAGCTCTTTATTGCACTCATCTGTGATTCTACTTCAACGTGTCATCATGATAAACATAAACGTTCAAACCCACTACATATTTATCAGATATTCTGTGAGATTGGCCATACGTTTTAAACAGCTAAATAGTTTATGTTATTTTGTATTAATGTTAGCAGTCAGAGTTGAACAAACAATGCCTTCCCGAGAATAACTCCATAATCAAAACCGATCCACTATGTTCTAAACCGTCTACCTATATAAAGCAAACTATCAAAGGTAATATAACAAGACCTTGATAAATATTCGACTATTTTTATTGCATCTAAATTTCGACTGTATTTTATAATAATTTAACGAGACATTATTTTGGCATTAATAATCTGATTATTAATGCCAAAATAAAGTCGAGTGAAATTAATAAATACCAGAGAAATTTAGCAGCAATAAAATAGTCGACAATTAATCAAGGTCGTGTTATATTTATGAAGATTATTTCTTGAATCCATTTCTTCATATCTGTCATATGAATGACACTGTATTGTCAGGGATTGTAGCCTCGATATCTCATCGTTTTTGATTTTTCCAAACCGATTAATTTTCAAATAATTATTCAGCTTTATCACGATTGATTCTATTTGACGTTTAATATGTATTTATTTAGAGTACTGTCAGATGCTCAGGCTCCTTGATATGAGTATCATGCTGAATAGTCGGTGACTATTGTGCATCATGTAAATAGTCGCTAATAGAGCGTGTTGATTGGTCCTGTCAAACAGGAAACAAACGTATGATTGGTTGATGACTGATATTTAATAGACGAAAGAAATAATCTGTACTATGACCACACCTCGTGATAACATATGCGCTCATGGCTACTATGATTTTGATTTTTATAATGCAACTGTGGTTATATAAACGTTAGTCAAAATTTAATTCTGACAATGACAGAACTGAAAGTTTTAAAATGAGTGATAATAATGTAAAACTAGATGATGGGGATGAAATCGATAGCAATAATTATTTATTTAAATTGTGTATTTCATTTTCCTTCACCTAGTGCCGCACCTAAATAAATAATTTTTTGCTTTTCGCATGAACGTAAAAAATATGTTGTATGCAACTCGTGCAAAAAATGTTTATTGAACTCGACGTATTGTCCAACTCGGCCTAACGGCCTCGTTGGACAATTTCATGTCGAGTACAATAAACACTTACTTTTTGCACTTGTTGCATAAATAACTATTAGAGGACCATGGGTGCGTCTCACACAAATAATCAAGGGTAATATAACAAGACCTTGATAAATAGTCGACTATATTTATTGCATCTAAATTTCGACTGTATTTTATAATAATTTAACGAGACATTATTTTGGCATTAATAATCTGATGAGAGCCCGAGAGTGAAGCTCGAAGGCTTTCATCTCTGATTATTATTGCCAAAGTAATGTCGAGTAAAATTAATAAATACAAGAGAAATTTAGCAGCAATAAAATAGTCGACAACTAATCAAGGTCGTGTTATATTTATGATTATTTCTTTCGTCTATTAAATATCAGTCATCAACCAATCATACGTTTGTTTCCTGTTTGACAGGACTAATCAACACGCTCTATTAGCGACTATTTACATGATGCACAATAGTCACCGACTATTCAGCATGATACTCATATCAAGGAGCCTGAGCATCTGACAGTACTCTAAATAAATACATATTAAACGTCAAATAGAATCAATCGTGTTAAAGCTGAATAATTATTTGAAAATGAATCGGTTTGGAAAAATCAAAAACGATGAGATATCGAGGCTACAATCCCTGACAATACAGTGTCATTCATATGACAGATATGAAGAAATGTCTTCAAGAAATAGTCTTCATAAATATAACACGACCTTGATTAATTGTCGACTATTTTATTGCTGTTAAATTTCTCTTGTATTTATTAATTTTACACGACATTATTTTGGCATTAATAATCAGAGATGAAAGCCCTCGAGCTTCGCCCTCGAGCTTCGCTCTCGGGCTCTCATCAGATTATTAATGCCAAAATAATGTCTTGTTAAATTATTATAAAATACAGTCGAAATTTAGATGCAATAAAAATAGTCGACTATTTATCAAGGTCTTGTTATATTACCCTTGAAGATTATTTCTTGAATCCATTTCTTCATATCTGTCATATGAATGACACTGTATTGTCAGGGATTGTAGCCTCGATATCTCATCGTTTTTGATTTTTCCAAACCGATTCATTTTTAAATAATTATTCAGCTTTAACACGATTGATTCTATTTGACGTTTAATATGTATTTATTTAGAGTACTGTCAGATGCTCAGGCTCCTTGATATGAGTATCATGCTGAATAGTCGGTGAATATTGTGCATCATGTAAATAGTCGCTAATAGAGCGTATTGATTGGTCCTGTCAAACAGGAAACAAACGTATGATTGGTTGATGACTGATATTTAATAGACGAAAGAAATAATCGTAGGTAATATCCCAAGACCATGACAAATAGCCGACTATTATATTCTTCATAATTTTATCGAGAGTACCTTGTATTTTGACAATTTAATGAGACCATATGAACATTAATAATCTGAATAACTCCCGAGAGCTTTAGCTCGAGGGAGTTATTCTTTGATTATTAATGTTCATATGGTCTAATCGAATTGTCTCAAAATACAAGTTACTCGAGATGAATTAAAGAAAATCTCTCTCTCTCTCTATTTTTCATGGTCAAGTGATATTCATGAAGATTATTTCAATGAACAGTATAAAATCATTCAAATATACTCGTTCAAATACTCTTTACTCTTCACGGTATTTTCTGGGATGGATTTGCTCCTATATGCATTGATTTCTGCCATAGAAGACATCCCGAAACGAGACATTTCAATTTTGAGCGACTGAGTTGTCAACGTTTGACACTTATACAAACAAAAGAAAGCTTTGTTTACATGAATAGCCGTGTTTACCTAAATATCCGGTTGTTCACCTTAATAGCCGCTCATATCACATATCATGTGACTTCAGTCATGGAATTTCATTGGTGTAGCAATGTGTGAATGAAATGCAAGAAAATATATTGAATTCTTTACCTATATCTCATGTTTTTCTGGACTCTGAGTCACTCACACCAAAACATTTTCTAATTGGACCCGCGTATGGTGCAACGAATTGCACTGATTTGGAGAACGAAAACCTGAATTTACTGTCAAAGTAGAAATCAGCCCAGGAATTAGCTGATATGTTTTTGAAACGATGGAATCATGAATATTTACCATACTTAACGAAACGAAGTAAATGGAATCATGATACACCATCCATTGAAAAAAGTTATCATAGTTGACCCCAATATCTCAAAGAATATTTGGCCAAAGGGTCGAGTTGTGAATTTGTATCTAGGTAAGAAAAATCGAACTAGAATTGTTGATGTTCAGCAAACTAATGGAACCATCTTGAGCAGACCCGTTTCAAGACTAAGCGACTAGGTTACCTATGGAACCGATTTTTCCCGGCGCTCCTGAAAGATGTCCAGAGCTTGATAAAATAGAGAGAGAAAAAAGAGAGGACTGAGTAATTGTTAATTTTCGTACCCTGGAACTATTACTGGGAGAGAGAGTGTTATTACACTTTATACTTTATTTACTTGAATTTTGAATTAGTATGTGAAAAAAAGAGGTTGTTATATTAAAAAAAAAAAAAATTGACATTATGAGATACAATTTTGTCCTCTGATTTGAGTTTATTTCTATCACCTAAAATCGTCATTCAGACTGATATTTAGGTTTATTATGAATTTTAGGTGAGATTATTACTCAACAGTGTTCTTGATCTATGAAAGTTATGTGTGTATGAACCTCAGATCTCAAATATCCTCATAGAAAGAAATTGCATGAATATCGTCCGATCCATCCACAAGGAAATTGATAATGAAAAAAATCACACACTTCACCTGAAAAGTATCTGAAGAGCATCACCTTGTTAAAAATTTCTTCTTTTGAGCAGATATGTGTTTGATGAATACCTAAAATATTAGCGGGACTAGCACAGAACCTTGTGGAACTTTGTACGAATCCTGTTTCTCCGAAAATCAGTTTTCTACCCTCACCAAAATTTTTCTATCCCTTAGATAATCGTTACTCCAATCTAGAAAAGTTTCTTTGAATTTATTCTCTGAGTTTATTATTGAATAGATCGGGATTTGTGGAATCAAGTGCTCGTGACAGATCGAAAAAGAGTCCTGCCACTTGTTCACCATTGTCCAGGGTAGTATAAATACATTGAATCAAACTACAAGCAGCTGTTTGAGTAGATTTCCCTTCTCAGAAGTCGTGTTCGTATTCAATGAATATTTTGAATTTTGATAGATAATTATACATTCTCCCATATGTTGACCATTCAATAACTTACGAAAATATACTCAAGATCTGAAATTAGTTGTTTTTTCTGCTGAGTCGTCTTCCTTAAAATTGGAAAGTATGACAATTGCATTATCCTCCAATACCCTCGCTCTTTCCCTGTACGTCTTATCATTTTTACCATCGATTATAACAAGCTCAATTTTTTTTCGTTGCTCTATTTATTATCCATCTTTGCGAGTAAGTTTCACTTCAAAAAATAACTCTAAGAAAATTGCTTTAAACGGATTCACTTGTCAAATTTGCAAATAATTAGGCCATCCAATTTTACAGGAAAACAATCCATAGCCATCTCATATTAAGTTGCTCAGTCAATTAACCTGGCTGTGTAAGCGCGGAATTACGATCTTTGTGATGGTAATTCATTAGCAGTGATCGATTAGAGTTTTTACAAGCCATTTAAATGGAAGTCAGTCAGTTATGGAAGGAAAAAAGTGCATTGCAACAAAAACCTTACATTTTTGCAGAAAATTAACTTTTGAATGGATTCTTTGATATGTAGAGGAATAACTGTTAGTTTTCAATGGTCTCACCAATCATTATATCACTGAGATCATTCTAAAACAATTGCTGATACTCGAAATTTGTTACTTATCACAAATCAAAGAAAAATAAAAAATACATTATTGTGGAATTTCACTGAAAACTGAAAATTTTCTTTAGATCTTGAATAAATTTCATCCAAATGTTACATAACATCCGAAAACTATAACTTATGTAATATCGCTAATTTTGAATAATGTGTTTGTTCAAGAAATTGAAAAGTATGTTTTTCCATTTGATGCGCAACTTTTGAATGTAAATGTATACTGGGTGACTACGAAATATTCTATAGCTATGAAGATGATATTTTCCAAATTTGGTATGTTGCTACATTACTTGAATGTACTCATTTTGATGCCAAAATTGAGAACTTCCGTTTAAATAGGGAGTAACGCCACACTTTTCTTTCCAATGTCACCATTTAATTTTTTTCAGATTTTCTGAAGAGTTTAAAATTTGTGATAAGACTGTTCTTCAATTTGGGATTCGACTGAAAAATTTCAGTTCGGTGTGAGGGTACATTATGGGGGTACATTAAAAGGAAGTAGTAGTTCTAGAATTTCCTATTAATCTACCCTGCTTTTACTGAATGTATGCAAAAGCATAAGAGCTGATAGAATTCTGATCCAGCGCAATATTTTGAATTGTACTGTCAAATGTGTTGAACGTATACAGTGAGGGGCAATATTATGGAATAAATTCAGTTTTACGAGAATAGGCAACTTTTGAGACAAATCCCGAAACACGTCGATTTTTATTTCCAAATTATGATTTTGTGGCAGATATGTCATACTAGTGACGTCATCCATCTTTGCGTGATGACGTAATCGATGATTTTTTTAAATGAGAATAGGGGTCGTGTGATAGCTCATTTAAAAGGTTATTCAATTTTCTATTCAGTGATATGAACATCAACATAATTATTTATACAGGGTGGCCAAAAAAATATTTAATTTGTAAATGAAATTAATTGTCACAAAAAGAAGTATTATCATTTATTAAATACAAAATTACATTGTACTACTGTCGGAAAACAGAAAAAAAAATTATTTGACAAATAAAAATTGCTTTTCGCTTAAATTAAATGTTCAAATTGCCACCCACTGGCCTCTTGGCAGTAATGGAACCGACGAATACATTCTTCTTGAACATTGTGGATCATTTCTGGAGGTATATTACGAATTTCCAATCTAATTCTATTTCTTAAATCTTGTAAATTCTGTGGTCTATCGATGTAAACTTTTGATTTTAAGTAACCCCATAGGAAAAAATCAAGTGGTGTAAGATCTGGAGATCTTGCGGGCCACTCTATTGTTCCTCGTCGACCAATCCATCTCCTAGGGAAACATCTGTTTAAAAAATCACGAACGGGACGTGCAAAGTGCGGAGGTGCACCGTCTTGCTGAAACCATATGTTTTCATTTGGCGAATTACGATCATTTTCATTTGGAAACATGTCTGTAAGGGCGGGTATAAGTTCATTTTGTAAAAAATCAAGATATATTTGCCCCGTAAGAGACCCATCGAAGAAAAAAGGACCTATAATTCTATCCTCGACTATCCCTGCCCACACGTTTAGTTTTTGAGGGTGCTTAGTGTGTACCGCAGTCATCCAATGGGGATTATCTTGACTCCAATATCTGCAGTTTTGCCGATTCACTGTTCCATTTAAACAGAAGGTTGCTTCATCAGAAAAAAGGATTTCACGAATGAAGCGTGGATTTTGATTACATAAATCTTGCATTACTTCACAAAACTGCATTCGGCGATCTGGATCATCCTCATTGATTTCGTGGACATTATGAATTTTATACGGATGATATTTCTCTTTTTTCAGCACACGTAAAACAGACCTTTTAGAAATGTTTGTATCAGCTGCAATTTGCCTAGAATTAATTTGAGGATTCTCTGCCACACTTAATAATACAGACAGTTTCACATCCTCATTCATTGGTGGACGACCAGCATTTGCAACATGTTTCACGTGTCCAGTTTCTCTAAATTTCTTCTCAATTTTACTAACAGTGGATTGTGTGATAGGCGTATTAGGATATTTTATGGTAAATAAATTACATACTTCTTGTTGTGTTCTGGTTCTATCTCCATATCCAACCATAATTAATACTTCGATTCTTTGTGTTTCAGTTAATGGGGCCATTATTTATTTATTTCATGAAATAAACTAGTCCTTATGAGAAAATGTCAAGAACTGACTTACATTTGACCCAAGCCAACTCGATTTGTGAAAACTATACTTTTTGCTATCTTTTTAGTACTCATTATTTATTTGCCTAATATCGGAATTTATTTTTGTTTCTTCATAGTAGTAGAAAGCACAGCAGTTCTAAACATTTATTTATAAACTGTTTCAAGTGTTTCAATAGTAGACAAAATCAATGAGGATGATCCAGATCGCCGATAGACCACACATTTCCAAGATATGACAAATAGCATTACATTGGAAATTCGTAATTCAACTCCAGAAATGATCCACAATGTTCAAGAAGAATGTATTCGTCCGTTCAATTACTGCCAAGAGGCAGGTGGGTGGCAATTTGAACATTTAATTTAAGCGAAAAGCAATTTTTATTTGTCAACTAATTTGTTTTTCTGTTTTCCGACAGTAGTACAATGTAATTTTGTATTAAATAAATGATAATACTTCTTTTTGTGACAATTAATTTCATTTACAAATTAAATATTTTTTTGGCCACCTTGTATAAATAATTATGTTAATGTTCATATCACTGCATAGAGAATTGAATAACCTTTCAAATGAGCTATCACACGACCCCTATTCTTATTTAAAAAAATCATCGATTACGTCATCACGCAAAGATGGATGACGTCACTAGTAAGACATATCTGCCACAAAATCATAATTTGGAAATAAAAATCGACGTGTTTCGGGATTTGTCTCAAAAGTTGCCTATTCTCGTAAAAATGAATTTATTCCATAATATTGCCCCTCACTGTATAGAAGTGTAATCCGGTCACCTTTTATATTTCTTAAAATACAGAGAAATTCGTTTTGATATTTTACAAATTATCCAATATTGTAGCTATTCTGCAAACCAAACAATCGATGCGAACCAAATAATAAGATTTTGAAAGGAAAATTATCATTATGTATAACTCCTGAGTCTTTCATCTCAGTTTTTCTCGTCAGAGCCTCTTCGTTCTTCAAATAATCAAAAATTACCTTATCTTTTGAACGAATTATTGTTAAAACAAAGCATTTTACTACTGAAAACAAATTGTTACTATGATTCAACTTCAGAATGCTATTAGTGTATTTTTGAAGTAATACACAGTCTCTTACCGTTTAAATGTTTTCAAATATTTTCATCCGCGAAGGGTAAATAGGTATTGTGAATATTTCAATACTGATGGAAAATTATTAACGAATGATATGCATAGTACTAAGTTAGAACCCTAGGGTATACTTGAATTTGCATGAAATTTCCATGAAGTATTTCCGTTGCATCTAATAATAAAGTGTCGTCGTAAATGGATTTCAATCAATTGTAGGAAATTTTCTGATTGTCCAAACCTACTGAATTTTCCTAGAAGAATATTGTGATAACTTTGGTCAAAAGCTTCACTAAAATTTTGTAAAAATTATATCAAATTGGGGTCTGCTTGTTAAAACAACCTAGGTAGAGCGCACATAACTGATACATCTCTATAAATTTTCATTACTGTTACACTACCAGCCTTGTGAATTTGTGTGGTAGGAGATTTTCAAAATTCTAGGAAAATATTATATAAATATGTAGTAGCGGTTTCATAAGCCATTCCTGAGGTTGTGCCTTAGGTTTTCCGGGTTTTCCTACAGCTGAAAAATGAATACATCACCTAAAACATCAGTAAGTTGTCCCGGAGCGCCACGGTAAATAGTAACAATAGCGTCCTCTACCCGCACATGCTATGCCTTTGGGTAAACTCAACGAGTGTTTATGAGGTAGTATTATTATTATTATACCGTCTATTCCTGCAGAATTTTTTGGTTTCAATCTATTGACAGCATCAGTATCATCAGTTTCACTAACTGATATTATCTGTATAACAATATTATTTATATTCACGTCATTATTTCTTGAAGTCATATTACTGACATCTTTCTAGATAGATCGGATGTTCCATCTGAGGTGTTTCATGACATTCTCTTCTAAGTTTTTTATGAATTATTCATGAAATTTCATATATTATTCATTGTTATGATCCGAGTCCAATCTGATTTTCCTATAACGATTCTTTTCTTTTAGTATATTTTTTATTTCATGAGAAGGCTAAGAACTGGTTTGTCTCAAAGGTAGATCTCTGGCAAAATTGTACTATAATTGGAGAAGTAGTGTTCAGATAAGCGGTAGTTTTCTGCTGGATTTATGCCATAAAATAATCAAAACAAAACTATAGTATCATATAAAAGAATTGTTTTTGTTCGTTTCGTGAATGAGATTCATTCAAAAACATATTTAAATGGATATTCCGTTCATGCACTATGTAATTATTAAAATCCCTGAAGCCAGCTCGGGCGTAACAAACTTCATAGCATATATTATTGTTATGGGATATTGGTTAGCGATATTTGATATGCTGACCATAGTACTCAATAATGGACTGGGTGAGCTTTAATGTATTTCAGTTTATCTATTTTCATTCGGTCGAAAGGTGAAAAGTTGTTCAGATTACTCACCTCTGCTCCATAGAGTGCATAAAGTAGATCGAACGGCAAAGCGGCAAACATATCGACGAAGAACCATGTTTTCGAATAGTTCAGAGCAATGGCTCTCCAGTCAGAAACGACTTCACCTTTTCTGTTCACGTAAGTCGTACGGAAATTCAGTAGAATATCTGGAAAAAAAGACGTTTGGATGTCAACATATACGAAGTAGTATCAAATGGAATAAAATATGTTGAATACTTCGAACGCAATATTTGTGTTACCCGACAACAAGCCAAAGAGTTAGAATCACCCTTGAAATATTGAATAATAAAAACTTGGTTCCTATTATACGAGAAAGAGGCTCCCTCGGATTAGGAGTTGATTAATCAAGGAATGGTCTTCTTCATTGCTATGAGAGCAGTGAGCCGACTCGGAGAAGAAGTGAAAGATATGGATGTAGAGGAGGCTCGCGTCATACCTCCAAAAGAGGGCATCAGAACCCGTAGGTCGCTTCGAGCCTTTGAAGCCACAACAACCGGCACATGTGGATGCGGATATCTAAAAAAGTCCTCCAAACGAGGCTGACATCGACTAAATCATCTCCGCCATATATCATCTACAGCATGAAGGCGGCCTTTCAAGCTCACAGTGCGGCGATTTGTCAGAAAATTGAGAGAAACAGCACTGTCTTGATAGAGGATATGAATGCTGGTGTCTGCAAAGATGTCATTAGTTAGGCAGGCGAGAAGCAACAGCCTCCTCGTGTTGTAGATATCCTGCCGGCAGCTGATCGAGTAGAAACCTTTTCGAAGGATATCTGTGTGTATCCGCAACCACTCAACGTAGATACTCCAGCCCTAGCGCAGTTTGAAGCTTTCTGCAAGAGGCTCCGATAACTCCTGAAGAAGTTTTCAAAGACTAGAAGAATTTTGCTGCTCCATCCCCTGATGAGCCAAATGACTATCGGTGGAAAACATTTTCAAGCACCCACTACCATCTGAAACGATGGACATGCTGCTCTCGATCAAAACATTATACCGGTTTGCCGTGATGCTTAGAAAGGGCCCGATTGGGATTTTACCAACGGGATAGAAAAATAAAAAGTCTTCATTCGTTAGCTGGAAATGTAACGAAACAACAAAAAATAATATGTGCATATCGATAACTAATATGAACGAGTAAGACTAAGTTTATCTCCAACTATTTTTAGCTCAACCTAATAAACTAGACTCTTATGCAGTAATTCAAAATAAAAATATGATGTCAGTGAAACAAGCTCCCGATAAAACTTATTCTGAACAAAGAATGTCTAGATGATAATAAGTGTTAATGAACAAAAAACAATATTTTGTGGACTCAATCCAGACTGCTACCGTGGTACAATCTGTATGTGCCTTTCTACTTTTGTGTTTCCACTGCTTCTTTGATCTCTACCACGAAAATATTTTCATTTGATGAGGTGATCCATTACCTATTTGTTCACTTGAAAAAATTACGTACCTATTTAACCTCCACCCTTGCATTATTCTTGGAGAGTGAATTGTTCCACCTTTCTTGAGATTACTGTTGGATTGGTACCCAAGCTGGGGTTAGTCTGTTCTGACTTCCTAGCTCTTTTAGGGCTTCAATGCAGGCCGAAACATCTGATGGCATTCTTGTAACAGAGTTGTTTTCTAATTCTTCGTATTGTCTACCGTGCATGTTGCTTATAGGTGCTTGTCCTTTAAGCAACCTACTCGTTACTGACCTAGCTTCTCCTTGAATGTATAAGTGTAGTGAAGTCAGGTTGAGCAAAACTTCTAGTGCGGCTGTTGGGGTGGTTCTAATGTCAGCTCCTCCTTTTTACACCACCCGTCGATTATAACTAGGGCTATATATGTAAGCTCAGAGACTGTCCTTGCGAATTTTCATTTTGTAATTATCGCAAGGTCGTTGACATATCCTAAGCAATGAAAGCCTCTGGATGCTGGTCTTTTAATTAGTTCAACTATTGGGATGGCCTAGAGTAGCGGTGATAGCACCCCTCCCTGAAGACATATCCTGTTTGCTCTAGCTGTTAGTGTTATTTCGCCAATTGCTGTTTTACAAGTTGACGTTTATCCACTGGCACAATAGGGAAGGTAACCCCTTCTGTTACTAGAGCGTTTGCTATAAACTCGGTGGCACCCTCGATGTCTATAAATATTGTCATGGCTATTTCTTTCTTTTTCAAGGACTCTGTTAGTAGCCTGTTGCTGACAAATATGTATACGCTCTGTAACATTGCCATTCAATTCATTTATTTCCATCAACCAGCTGTACTACTTTTACGAGCAACAGTCAAATTCAATACCTTTGTACCTTGTACGAGTTTGTGCAGGTTTCGCACTGGGTAATAGCTATAAAGTTCTGGGTCACCAGATGGCCGCCCAAAAATTGCCTGTCTTTTGCGGTCTAGTGCTTCGCAATAGCACAGTATGTGTTTAACGGTTTCTGGATCCTTACCGCATTGTCTACAGGTAAGGTGCCCCTTTTTTTTTGAGGTGCTCTTTCACTTGTGCATGTCAAGTCAGAAGTCCCGTAACGGTTCTCAACTGGCTCCTGCTCATCGTTAACAGATCCACCGTTCTTTTGTTACACGGTCCTTTGTCCAATGTCCTCCCCTTGAAGTCGTATGGGTCCTATGCCCTCTGTTTTTCGTCTTCGGGTGAATGCTACTGTGGTTGCCTTCTTACGAGGGCCTCAACGTCAAAGTCCGTTCATCTCCTGACAAGGTTAAGAGCCTCCTGCATGCGATCTCTATTCATTGTATTCAATTTTTCCTCTCCTCTCTTTATATTTTGCTTCGTTCAGTGTTTCTAGCAGCGAGTCCACGATTAGATTCCACAGAGGCGCGGATAGAACTCCACCTTGTGGGCATCCTCTGTTCGGTCTGACTACTATGGTCTCCTTCAATACAGTGATGTGTATTAGTTTATTCCTCAGCATTGAGTCTATCCAGTCCACACATGGTTCCTCGATTTCTATGTGTTTGAGAGCTCTAATGATTGAGTTTCTAGAGGTATTGTCAAAAGCTCCTTCTATGTCTAGAAAGGCCACTCACAGTACCTATTCATGTTCCAGCGTATTCTCTACCCTCGTTACTAGTTAGTGGAGTGCTGTCTCCGTTGAACAGCTGGTCCTGTAGGCATATTGTTCGCGGTGCAGTGGTCTTTCCACCAACTCACCGTCCCTAATTTTTCTATCCACTATAGCTTCTCCAAAGTCTTGAGTACAAATGACATAAGGCTCATTACTCTTTGCACTTTGCCGTATCCTGACCAGCCTTTCCAGGTTTCGGTATAAAGGTAACTAACTTATCTCCATGATTTTGGTATACCGGGTGTCCCACATTTTATGTGACAGGCAATATCTGGTTTGTCGGAGGAGATATAGAAAAATATTTCATGCAAAAGTTTTACAAGTTCATGAGAGCTATATTTTGATATAATTTTCAAATATACAGGGTGTTTGGTGTAGGTGCTACAGACCAAAATGCCATTTTTTAAAATAGAACGCACTGTATATCATTACATATTCAGATTCTACGCTTAATTCTGATATTATTTCATGTTTAGTTTTTGAATTCGGTTACGGCGTTGTTGAGTTATTGCTTAAAATGTAAAGTCTTGAGAACGACTATTATTTTTAAAAATATCTCATACAATAACTATTCTCTCTGCATCAGATCACATGAAAATTAGTCAAAATTATGGGTGTTCGTAGTTATGGTTTCAATTTTGAGTTGTGGAATTCAGTCAGGATTCATTTTGAATATGAAACAATTGCGAAATTGAAAGAGGTGTATTCAGGAAAAAATCGTCAATAACAATGTAATATATCTTGATGAATCATTTCATAAGAATAGTATATGTAATAAAAAAATTTCAAAGTGACGCCCATTAGATATTATGCAGGCTTCGAAACGTCGAATCACTTCTCTCGAACAAGTCGCTCTTATATCAGGCGTAATATCACTGCACGCTAGTCGAATTTTCATTTTCAGAACATCCACATTCAAAGGGGGAGTGATGAAAATAATATCTTTTAAATAACCCCATAGGAAAATTTCAAGCGGTGATAAATCTGGAGAACGAGCCGGCCACCGAATTGGACCCTTATTACCAATCCATCTATTTGGGTGCGTTCTATCCAGATATTCAGTAACAACCTGTGAATTGTGAGGAGGAGCACCATCTTTTTGCCACCAAATTCCTTGTCGTTCTGCTATGGGAATATCTTCCATCAACTGGATGAAATCATACCAAATGGCACGCTAAAATGACAATAATGTGACAATAACCAAAGTTGTTGTTTTTATTTTCACATCATCGTTGTCAATGATATGATAAAGCTGTGAATGTAACTTGATTATTATGCAATTTGAATAAATCTCGGAAGTTGCACGTCCTCGATTATCATAAATCGCATAATAATCTCGTTACATTAATAGCTATTATTCAGTAGGATTCTAGTTCAATTTAATAAAAGATATAGACAGGATTCGTGTACGCGTTAAAGATTTTTTGATACCTTATATTAAACCTTGTTTTAAGTGCAATAACTCAACAACGCCGTAACCGAATTTCAAAAACTATACATGAAATGATATCAGAATTAAGCGTAGAATCTGAATATGTAATGATATACAATGCGTTCTATTTTAAAAAATGGCATTTTGGTCTGTAGCACCTACACCAAACACCCTGTATATTTGAAAATTATATCAAAATATAGCTCTCATGAACTCATAAAACTTTTGTATGAAACATTTTTGTATATCTCCTCCGACAAATCAGATATTGCCTGTCACATAAAATGTGGGACACCCGGTATACCCGAGGGCCAGACGGCCTCTGAGTACATTACAGAGTCTGATTTGCAGTTTTTCGGGTCCTTTCTGCAGCATTGCAGGGTAGATCCCGTCTGGTCCCGGTGATTTGAAGGGTTCAAATGTGCCCTTTGCCCATTGAACTTTGTCATAGTTCACGACCTTCTTTGCTGTGTCCTAGCCCAGCCTGGGGCCTCTTTTCAAAGTCTCTAGTACTTCCGGGTTTCCCATAGCTCATGTTTGATCTATCTATGCTCCAGGGAAGTGAACTTTCAGTAGTTCTTTTATTGTTTCTTCTCCTGTACAGGTGTTCCCCTTATTCATTTTTCAGGGAGTATATTACTTGTTGCTGTATCCTTTCAGAGTACTTTCTGTAGTCTAGCACACTTTTGAGAGCTTTTTATCTCCTTACAGTGTCTCCTCCAGGAGTCTCTCTTGGATTTGTTCAGTGCCTTTTTGAAAGTGAACAATGCGTGATATGCCATGTATCCAAATGATAATTTTTTGTGTTTGCACACTCTATTCTTTTCTTCAGCTATCATGTTTTCCTATAATGCCTAACTCTCGTCAAGTCCTATAGTTCTTCAATTCATTATACGTTATTCATTCATCCGTTTCTTTCATGTTTCTTTACCTACTCTACTTTGTAAGACCATACATTTTTTGAATCCACTTCATTTTCACTGTATTCTCATTAACATGCGTGTCCCGGCGTAAATAACGACCGTTGTCATGCCCCTAACTTTTCCAATAATCTCTATTTTCTTGAATTTTTCTGTTTGTATTTTTTGTTATCGTTCACTTGATTAATAAGAAATAGTTCATACATTAATTAACTCACAACCATTTACAAGAAATATCAAAACATAATCGTCATTGAGTCCTCAGTGAATATTTCATTCGGGTATATAAGTAACATGAATCCTGATACAAAACTACGGGTACCAACCAAATGTTACAATTACCGTTGATCATAATATCATCCCAGGGCAGGGCATATGTGTTAGCAACAAACCTTGCGTGAGTGAGCACGTATATTTATGCTGAATCATTTCTCAAATTCGGTGAGTGAGAGCATTTGAATTCATGTTATTCCAGTGAATGGTCCTTAGGTGATGCTTGCAACAATGCTGATGCAGCGTTAAGCCTCAGACACAATGGAAGATTTATGTACTGCGTCTCAATATTTGCAATTGAGGATATTAGTTTTAGAAATCAAACAGGATGAAAAACATAATTGAGGAATGAAGCTTGAATGTTACCAACAAGATTTTTTGTGGGGCGTGATCAGAATAATGATGGCAAGGGAAATTTCGTGTTGAAAAGGAAATCTGAAATTATAAAATTAAAGCCAAAAACATAAAACTTCTATTGTGTTTCACCCTTAACGCACCAAAACAAGGACACATCGAGGACGTATTGTGATCCTTCGAGTACAAGCTGAGTTATCCTTGTACCTTTCATTATACAGCATTGGAGCTTTTTATAGAATTCGTTTCTTCTCTATTCAGTGAATATCAAATTACACTCTTTGAAGACATAATTAGATTTTTTAGTCAAAGAGTTCCCAAATGATTATTAAACATCATTTCTCTTCGTTTTCTAGCTGAACAAAATTATAGAAAAACTTGTAAGTAAATGTATTCTGCCACAAGCAGGAAAGGGTAGTGTGAGAGTAGTATTCTCTCAGAAAACTTCATTCAACGTCTTTTGAACTGAGTTGAGTTGATTATCTGGAAACAACGGAAAGAAACATTTCAATTTAAAATTCAGCCTGCACTGCTGCTGTCATTTACATTTCGTCAATTGAAATTCTTCCTGAAAATGTCTTAAGTATTGAGAAATAATGAACAGGTAGGAATACTAAAACATCTGCAGCATTCTATTCAAGGATAATTGATGAGGCAAATAGCATTCAGAGAACTCTACTATTCTTCAAGATGCATTATATATCCGGTAGTGAAATTTTGTTCATCATGAAATACATTTGAATGATTAATAAGTGGAATTTGGCATACTTTTGGCGAATGGCCAGAATTTCATTAATTCGCCCATCGCGAATATCCTGTACTATTATAGAAGGTTTGTCCAACAACCCCTTATGACTGCTGATGAACGTCTGACGAAGATGTCGCAGAGACGAAACCTTGAAAGTGGTGAGTTTTCCTTTGTCGACATCTTTGGAGCGTCGAGCTGCTGAAAATCCTCATTAATTTTGTCGGACGATGGTGCCACTGAAAATCTCATTCAATTCTTGCATTTCCCTAGAAAAATCAGACTACTGCCTATCGCCAACCTAAGTAGTGATACAGACACGTTTAGAGTGGAGAACAATCTAGAAGTCCCGAACATTTTTGTCTGATTTTTCTTCAATGGGTAATAGGCACATTTGAATCCTTCAACTCACCGGGTAATGCTGCAGAAAGGACCCGAAGAACGGCAAATCAGACTCTGTAATGTACTCAGAGGCAGCCTGGCTCTCGGGTATATACCGAAACCATGGCGACAAGTTAGGGTTACCTTTATACCAGAACCTGGAAAAGCTGGACATGATTCATCAAAGTTCCTAAGAGCAAAAATTCTTATGTCATTTGTACTCAAGACTTTGGATAAGCTAGAGGATAGACCTATTAGGGACGGTGAGCTGGTGGAAAGACCACTGCACCGCGAACAATATGCTGACTGTTCAACGACTATGCGGTAAGGATCCAGAAACCGTGAAACACATACTTTGATATTGCGGAGCTCTAGACCGCAAAAGACAGGCAATTTTTGGGCAGCCATCTGGCGACCCAGAACTATACAGTTCCCACCCAATACGGGACTTGTACAAACTCGTACAAGGCCAAAAGTATTGGATTGGGTACTTTGACATTACAACAAAGGTAAGATACAATGGGCCAATAGGCCTAAGTGTCACCGGAGGCAATAGCCTGACCAGACCTAAAAAATATATTAGTTTTTGGTCAAAATACGATTGTAAAGCAAAATATCGCCGATCAGGTGTTTCACGATCGGGAAACACATTTTTGTAGTGCAGGATTGCCCTCTTACTATTTTACTGGCAAACCAAGTATGATTCCAACAATCACATTTTCCTTGATGGGAAAATTGCATTTCAAAAAAAGTTACCAAAAGTGAACAGTGACAATAATTTATAATAATGGAAAATATTTGACAGTCATGTCAATAGAGTTTCAAGACAACTTGTTTGCCCATAATAATCCTATTGTCACCTGCCAAATTGAAATAATTTTTTTCCAAATAACCGCCTCAGTTTCAACTCCAGCAAGAAAACTCATATTAATTTGAACAAAGTTCGAAAATATGTACCGGAGAGTATCATTAGAATGAAACGAATAAAATCGACAAAGTCGAAGTACCCTTTCTCTCCACAGGTTTCCACCAAGAAAATTCATGTTGGCTGTTTTGTTGAGAATCTGATCATGAATCGAAATGAATAATAAATTTAAAAAACTATCATTTCATGAAATATTTAGAGAGTGCACAATTCACTCTATTTGTCATTGGCATCGAGTTGGCCGTAGAAAAGGCAACTAGTTTGCCTTAACCCTAGAGCCACATCGTGGGGCACCGGCGACCCGACTGTTTACATAAATGCGATTATATGCGCAAGCGTAGACCTCACGAATCTGGACATTTCAGTAGCTTCATTATTTAGTGTGTTTCAGTGATGTGACGACGTACTTCGCGATTGTCTGATCATTTCATTTATTTACACGGTTCGTGTCGTATACGACCCCACAGTGTGATTATCGTTGTATTTTTTTTTGTTGAGTATGCTAGATTTATTGAATTGACTCATTTCAATCGGTTATTTATTTACTAGTATAATCAAAATGGACCCGAATAAGCGCCACCTCACTGAAGAAGAGCTCTGGAAAGTTCTTTATGAGGATTCCAGTGAAGATGAGCCAGAAAGGGAGTTGCAGAGTCAAGATGAAGATCTCGTGATTTTCGACGATTCTGATAAAGACGAATCAGAAAGTGATTTACAAATTGAAGATGCTTCAGTTGTTTCAGAAGAAGCACCCACCATTGAGGAGCGATCTGAACGTCGAGCAAGGTTTTTTGGACGGGACGGCTACGTGTGGTACGCCACACCTTTCCATTCGAAATGCACTAGGACATCACAGAAAAATCTTGTCATACCTCTACCTAGCTCGAAAGGCAATGCCAAACATATCCACGAGATAAAAGAATTGTGGAAGATTTGTTTTACGGGCGCAATGATTGATATCATTCTAGAATACACCAACAAGGAAATTTCACTCCAAAGAAATAATTTTTCAACCGAGCAGAGCTATATACATGATGTCACAAAAACGGAACTCTTAGCTGCCTTTGGTCTACTTTTCGCAGGTGTTTTGAAAAATGCACATTTATCTTTAGAAGAGATGTGGTCGAATAAATTTGGCATCGCAATATTCAGAAATACAATGCCAAAAAACCGTTTCGAATTCATTTTCAAATGTTTACGATTCGACAATAAGGACACTCGTTTGGAAAGGAAAAGTAAAGATAAATTTGCACCAATACGTGACATGGGATATATTTATCCAGTCCTGCAAAGATAACTACACTTCCGCAGAGTATGTTACAATTGATGAACAATTGTTGAGTTTTAGAGGGAGATGTCCATTCAAAATGTATATTCCCTTAAAACCTGACAAATATGGGATCAAAATAGTCATGATGTGTGATGCTAAAACTAATTATATGTGTGATGCTCTTCCCTATCTTGAAGGAAATTGAAGCTGGAAAAAAGAATAAAGTAAAATCCAAATCAGGGCATCCCAAGGAATTACTGATATCAACAAAATACGTTTTACAACTTACCGAAACTATTCAAGGGACTAATCGGAATGTGACTCTTGACAATTGGTTCAGTTCTGTGGAGTTAGCAGATCAACTTTTATTGAACAAACTGACTATGGTTGGCACCCTACGAAAAAATAAAAAGGAAGTTCCCTTGAGCTTTCTTGAAAAGAAGCGTAAAACTATACCTTCTTCAGCGTTTGCATTTACGAAAGACAAAACTCTTGTCAGCTTCATTCCCAAAAAAGAATAAATGTGTTCTTTTATTGAGCACTATGCATTTTCATGATGATGTAGATGAACAACTTACCGAAACTATTCAAGGGACTAATCGGAATGTGACTCTTGACAATTGGTTCAGTTCTGTGGAGTTAGCAGATCAACTTTTATTGAACAAACTGACTATGGTTGGCACCCTACGAAAAAATAAAAAGGAAGTTCCCTTGAGCTTTCTTGAAAAGAAGCGTAAAACTATACCTTCTTCAGCGTTTGCATTTACGAAAGACAAAACTCTTGTCAGCTTCATTCCCAAAAAAGAATAAATGTGTTCTTTTATTGAGCACTATGCATTTTCATGATGATGTAGATGAACAAACTAGTAAACCAGAAATTGTAAAGGGCGGGGTTGATACTTTCAACCAGCTATGTCACTCAAAAACGGTGGCACGGAAAACTCGGAGATGGCCATTACGAGTTTTTTACGGAATGATGGATATGCCTGCAATAAATGCATTTGTTTTATACACGCACAAACATTTTAATCGTAAATGCTCTCGAGCGATATTTCTCAAATCATTGGCCAATGCACTTGTAGAAAATCATATGAAGGAGAGATTGACAAATACAAAATTACCAAGGCAGTTACGTAACAGTATTCAAGAATACCTTGGCCATTCTAAAAATTTGCCTCCTGAAAATCGGCAGACAGGTACAGGTAGGTGTTATTTTTGCCCACGAAAACGCGACAGAAAAGGACGCCATATTTGCACCCACTGTGGAAAGAACTTGTGTGCTGAACATTGCCATGATATTTGTGAAGACTGCAAATAGTTGTAAAGTGACTTTGATAGTTATTCATTGAATATACTACAGTTAATTCATGTTATATCGTTAAGGTATCTGAAAATACATATCCGTTCAAAATATTTTTATTTTCAGTTTATTAGATGCGAATATTTTTTACGTTGTTTATGAGACATAAATGTTCAATATTTAAAAAAAAATAGTTTTACTTTTGCGATTTGCTTCATCATAGAGATCCCATTGTTCATAGGGTCATATAGGACCCCACAGTGTGGTATTTCCTATAATAAATCTAGGGTTAATCGAATTCGTGGCTAGAGATTGTGGATTTTCTTATGGGCTATGACTCATACCGTAGCAGAGGATACATTTACGTATCGGCAATGAGTGTGAGTGAAAGACATATTCAACGTCATAGCCCATCAGAAAATCCACAAGCTCTACAATAATATCGGAGTTGGCAATAGTGTAGACATAATTTGGAACAGGCTGTATATATATCACTTTGATTCTTGCTCCCTAAATACACCAGCCCATGATGATTTCCATTACTGAAACAAAATCCAGTCGCTAATGAATTCGAAGTGAATATATCAGTAAATCTCTAAAATTCATTAATTTATTCAACGAAGGGCAATAAAAACATCCCCGTAGGATTAAGCGCCAGTCCGCCTTCATGTAGTGCACACCGGGCAGCGCTTAATGAACAAGCAATAGCGGCCGACCAGATGATAAAGTATCCAAGTAGAATAGCCCCATTGACTACTTACGCTCTCTTGTTCTTTTTAACGCGTGTTCCTTTTGTAACTTTTTCTGATACATTAATAAATTCTTCAGATATTTCATTAAACTTGCTTATTTTGTCAGTTATAAATGGACTCACACTATACAGGCCGTTTCTTTTATCATGTGGTAACATTGCTATATTCTAAACCGTAATAAATACAAAGACGATTAAATGGGAAAAACTGTAACTATTGTGGTGAGCAGTACATTGGTCAGAGAAAATCTACGGGGACTCTCGCCCTTCCCGACTTATACAGGGAAAACTAAAAATGCCGTTTTCGGTTTTTTACGAATAGTTATTTCAGAAAATATAAAAAAATGAAAGATGAAAGTTTTATTGTATTCAAAATGTACTAGAACTACGTAATGATAAATTTTTAATCAAACGTTTCGTGTCAACACGGCCACCATCAACATTTTTTTTCAAATACGGACCTGTCTATTTCATCACAAATATTGACAAAGCGATGAAATCACAATTCAGTGGTATATCACACTTGACATTTTTATAGCGTTTCATATAAAATAACTGGCATCATCTGTGACAACAATTTTTAATTACGGTCCTGTCGTTAGTTCTTTTGTAAATTGTTTTGATTTCTTCAAAACTCATTTAACTATCAGGTTACCCAATACTTTCAATAGGAAGATACCCCAACACAACCTACATTCGTATTTTTCCTTTTTGGGGATTTTTGTATTACAGTTTTCCTTGATTCAAGGCTGATTTCTCCAGTATCAATTTTTACACGGATTATTTTCATAATTCTCAATCCTGGAAGAAATGAAAATATCAGTTTTTGATCAAAATACAAGTATTGTCTAATTTGGTAAAATTAAATAGCATCTCACTTCTTTTACCATATTTAAACACGTAGGCTTGGCTTTATTTCTATGGCTGGAAAAATAAATGAGTTGTTGATACCTGTTAAGAACTGTCAGACATTTAAGCACTCGGTTACTTATAAGAGATGTAAGATTCGAATGACGAAAGGACTGATATGCTATTTACTTATGCAAAATCAAATAGAAATCCTCTTTTGGAATAAAATATGTATGGTGAGCTATATCCGAATCGTCGCATTCCAAACATTCAAATGTTTAGACGATTAGAAAGAAATTTGAGAAACTGTGGTGCATTTGACAGAAATGAAACTAGAAAATGTGTTGTTACTGGAAGTATAAGGAACCAAATAAATGTTTTGGGTAAGCAAATATTACCTTATGAAGACTAAAAAGTGAAAAATAACGAATTTTTTTTAAAATCTAGGATTGGTCAGTTACAAAAATATTTCTAATCAAGATTGTTCTTTACGAGAAACTGCTCACGAACTTCATATCTGTAAAATCTACCAGAAATATTTTGAAAAAGAACAAATACAAATGCTACAGAATACGCAAAGTTTATCCATAGAAATAGGGAAGATCGAAATATTTGTAAAAAAATATTATGGACGGACGAATCAAAATTCACCAATAATGGTTGGTTTAACAGAAACATCCATTATAGGTGGAATAATACGAATGAACATTTACATAGAGAAATCAATTTCCAGGAGAGGTTCGGAATAAATGTTTGGTTGGGAATTTTGGAAACAAACATACTAGGTCCTTTCTTTTACGATGAGCATTTGAATGGTGAAATGTATTCAAATTTTTTATCCAATGAGTTTGATGGCTACTTAGATGAATTGCCATTAAGCACCCGTCGTGAAATACAATATTTTCAACAAGACGGTGCCCCTCCCCATAATGCAGCAAGAGTAAGGGAAAATTTGGATGCAATATTCCCAACAAAGTGGATTGGAAACAATGGACCAATTGCCTGGCCAGTTCGATCCCAGAACTTACTCCTTTGGATTTTTTGTCTGGGGATACATAAAGGATAAAGTATTTTCGATAGTTAGTACCGATATCGACCATCTCAAACAGAAAATAAGAGATGCATGTAATAGCATTACAACCATCATACTAGAAACTTGCCACAGAAATTGTATGGACAGACAACTTATGTGCATTCAACAAAGAGGTCGTCAATTCGAGCATTTAATGTAGAATTCTTTTTCTGTATTGGTTTTATTTTCTTCCACAAATTCATTATGAAATAAATTATTTTTCTGTTTGTTTGATTTCTTCTCCTCTTAAGTAAGTTTATTTCTGGGGTAAATTGCTATCGTTCGTCCCTGATACTGCAGAAATCTTTTATGAATTTTTATAGTATAAATACAATTTTCATAGATACATTCTTTCAAAACGTCACTGATAATTTTTATATCGAAGCATTAGGTTCTGTGGAATTCATAAACAAACTAACGACAGGACCGTAATTAAAAATTGTTGTCACTGATGATGCTAGTTATTTTACATGAAATGTTATAAAAATGTCAAGTGTGATATACCACTGAAATGTGATTTTATCGTTCTATCAATATTTTTGATGGAATAGACAGGTCCGGTCTGTATTTGAAAAAAATAGTTGATGATGGCGGTGTTGACACGAAACGTTTGATTAAAAATTTATCGTTGCGTAGTTCTAGTACATTTTGAATACAATAAAACTTTCGTTCTTCATTTTTTTATATTTTCTGAAATAACAATTCTATTCGTAAAAAACCGAAAACAGCATTTTCAGTTTTCCCTGTATAAGTTGGGAAGGGCGAGAATCCCCGTAAATTTTCTATGACCAATTTACTGCTCACCACAATAGTTAAATTTTTTTCCATTTAATCGTCTTTGTATCTATTACGGTTTAGAATATAGCAATGTTACCACATGATAAAAGAAAAGGCCTGTATAGTAAAATTCACAGAAATAACACCGCACACTTAGATAGGGAAACTGAAAGAGAATGTGCTTGTATTTTCAATCACTAGCACCCAGGAAGGATAGGTATTGAAAACATTCAGAGAAACTGTCTCTGTGGAGAATCGTTTCAAGAAACCTCATAATCCAATAAGGTATAATGAAGAAGAACAACTCAATATTTGATTGAGCATTGTTGTAATATTAGTGAAAATACAGGGGTTGGCAGTGAAATTGTGAGACAAATTTTGCACAAAAATTATTTCCATCTCTATGAGCCAAAGTTTGTACACACTCTAGAAGAAAGAGATTTCAGTATTCAAGTAGGATTTTCCCTACATGATTTCATGAACAGATGAGGCAACTTCACAATTAACAATATTCAACAATTTGCCCTTCTTTCATCTATTCACCTGATTAATATTAGCATCAGCTGTTGCGCGCGCAGGGCAACACGTCAAAGAATATCAGTGATATTTTCTAGGTAGACGCTAGTGTCTCAGTGAGATGTTCAGGGGCAAAGTGATAGGACGAGATTGGGAAGATTATTGGCCACGAAGATCACCGGACTCATTTCCCATGTTTTTTTTTCATATTGGGTTATCTGAAACAAAAAGTGTCAAAGCATAGGCCATTCGCAACCAAAGAACATTCAGGGGATACCATTCGAGAGGGCTGTGCTTACATAAATCACCTATTTATTAAAAATGCCACAAAGTCTGTGAACGTAAGGACTCTAATTTGTATAGAACAGAAAGGGCGGCATAGTGAATGATGAATTCGGGTTCTTTATGAGATAATGGAAATAATTCATTGAATGTCAAGATGTTATTTTGTGACTTTGGTAACAGATATTGTGGTTTAATGTTTTTTACACATCTAATGGTGGGAATAAAGAATATGAGATTTGTGAAATTTATTAAAAAAATGTTATTTGCTTGAAAACTGCATGTAACAGTTTGAAAATCCGACTCAGTTTCATAATTGGCTGAACTTGTAAGATTTGTTTATTACCCAAGTAACAAAATAGTAGCTTTATTGAACTGAAATATTTTATGAGTATCTATAATGTCAAATAAAGCAGAACTTCATCACTTTGTGAGTTTGACTGCGATATTTTTGCGTTTGTAGAAAAAGGTTTTTATTACATTGTCGTATAATTGTTTATACAACTCGAATCATGCAATTAATTTGATTTTTTATTGAAATAGTTTTAAAACGAATTCAAAGACCGCTTCAAGATCGTTGAAAGAGTGTTTTGAGTGCTTTATAATGATTATATTATTTCTGTATAACACTTTTAATTTCTGCGTTGAAAAAACAGTTGTATACAGTTTTCTAGGACAAATACACTACTTTCTAAAATACGTACAAAATTATTTTATAATGTACCAATGAAGGCGTCGATTACTTGGTTAAAAAAGTTTAGAGGACGAAATTTGTATGGTTTGTACGCTATATAAAACATTTTCATAAAAACCGTTAAAGTACCCAAGTTTGCATTCTTATCTGGGTGTGTCGAGCTTCGATTGTCTAATGCCAGGCGTGTCCCGTCAAGATTTTATGAACTGTTTTTGTAAAATTTCTTCCATTACAGCAATAGCTAGGCTGTTGGAGATTCCTAGAGTGGGTTCTGACTCAATCGGTGGTTAGTTCGATCCCTCCCTGGCTAGCCCGTCTGCTTTCTCGTTTTTAGGGACACCTGAGTGTCCTGGTACCATACGAGGCTGACTTACCTTTTTTTACCAGGTTTTCCTAGACATACCTACACTAAGACACTAGCTTGGATGTGATCCAGTGCAAGTTTTGCACGCAGGTGAGTATAGCATATACTTCAGCTTGGAACACTGAGGCGTATTCTTCTAGAGGGATAGATATTTCCTTCCTTAGTTCTCTCTCATATACCCTTTATCCGGACATGTCTAATGACCTCGAACCATTTTTCTACTAGACTATGCAGCATGAGGCACGCTCGATGCTTTGTCCACTCTTCCTTCGTGGGGATGACAATTTTTTGCATTTTCAAGGTCAGAACTGGCAAGGTATTTTCCCTTCCCATCAGTAAGATGGGACAGCTCTCCTGTGCCTTACTCTGACTCAATGGCTTGCGTCTTCGAATCTGTATGCTTCATGTGCGATGTACAGGTGCAGGGGTGACAATCCTAGTAGAACTTCAAGAACTCTAGTTGGTGCCGTTCTCATGGCGCCTGTCATTCCCAAGCAGGCCAGCCTTTGAACTTTGTCCAGATCATTTCAGACCTTACTCTCCAGCGTATCTGGCCACCACCACACAATGGCTCGGTACGTTATGATTAAGCGAATAATTGGGGTTAATATTCAGTGTAGGGTATAGGGTATCAGACCCAACCTTCTGCTCTTCACAGGTCAGCTTGGCGTCTATTATGACTCCAAGATATTTTGACGACCCTTTGTGGTGCAAACAGGTAAAGAATACAAATGTTAGTCAGAGCAACCTCGCGAAAACGATTGGCTTCGAGATATTCAAAGAGAAGTCCACAATTGGGCAGCAAGTCAATAAACTAGTCCCAGAAAAATCGCATTTTCTGCTTCAATCTGTGAGCATATACACTGTATTTCATTACAAGTCAGTCGATTCATTTCACACCTTGTTATACCCAAAAATCAAGAAAAATCTTCCTGCAGACAGTATTTACCCCAATTGGTATCAGACACAACCCATATTTCAACTCACCCAGTAAGTCCAGAAAAAAAAAGTATAATTTAGAAAATCAATGCTTTTGAATTAAATTTCCAAAAATCAAAAAATCTGTCAAACCCCAACAATACATGTATCCAGTGCCATGTCGTTTGCGTAATAGTGACTAATTCTCTAAAGGCGTACCCTTGAGGTTTTGGAATAAGGATAGCACATTTCGTATAATTATATGGTAGGACAAGCGATTGAAAATTATATTTCTATAGTGCACTGTAGTAATTCCTGTATATTACCTTCGATCCGTATAATAGTATAAGTAGCTTTACCGCCCGTTTGTAAATTATGTTCAGTCCCTGTCAGCGCCCCATTCTCTTATTTGTATTTGTGTAACGTTTCTCAATTTCATTTGTTTGTTCTTTGGTTCAGCTATCACTTGGTTATCTGCAAATGATCGTATGTGTATATTGTTATGAATTTATCTTTATTTGTCATTTTGTCTGTTGTGTGAGAACAAACAATCTTCCATTAATTATCGTCCACCGTATTAGTCTCAGGCCTTGTGACAGTCCTTTAATTTCATTTTATTAACATGACAATTATGTCGATTCGTATTATTGAAAATCCATCACAGCATTCACAAAAAATTTGAAGAATTATGAACTCTACGTAGTAATTTCTTGATTCCCCAAGGGTGGCTGAAGCATTGCATCCAACGGGAAAAGTGACCCGTGGGCCCTAGCTTACCGTACACCAACGTTAAAAACACACATGTTCCCCCGACACTTAACACATACCTCCTCACCCATTGCAGAGGGATACGATAACTTCAAATTCTTCCTTCAGTGGGAGGAGCATTTGAGTGGAGTGAGACCGGAACCCGGTGATGAATCACCCGCGACCGCTACTCCGCTCGGTTGAGAACCAGCACCAGGATTTTTACGAGGAAGCGGATCGAAGGAACTCGCTCTCTTGACAAGCACATACACACTCAACACCCAGACTTTGAGAAAAGCAGGTGGAAACCATAGGCAGGCACAACACCATGCATGAGTAGAGCAGGGGTTGGCAAAAAGGGCCCATGTGGGCCCACTTGCTTGGCTGTAACAACAGCCTCCCCATTAATACTACTGCTACTACTATTTAATTTTTTTACGTGAACTACCTGATTATATGGAATATCTTCCTCGCGATGTTTTTTTTTTAACTTATGTCAAAACTTCTTTCTCATGCATTACTTTCAGAGTACGCCAGAATAACCACATTTAAATATTCCTAAGGCCATCATTTCATTTGAGAAAGAAGACTGATCTCATTTATAAATTTTGTTGGCAACTAACCAATGGATTTGGATTTTTTATGTATTAATTTACATCAATTTGCTTTATCTGACGTTGATATGTATGTATTTGATCATCTGAACTTTCGGTGGTTTTCGGGTTTGTTTGTTTCGTGTGAAAATTAATTTGAAAAATGGTAAGAGAGGGCGTACAAAGCATCTCTTGGGATACTGACTAGGATTCTGAAAAAAATGCTTCAAAAGTGCTTCGTTACACTATTAGGAATGTTTTCTTTCTGCTAGGATTGTAAAAAACTGAATGAAAAGTGCATTGATAAATTTGATAATGACTCGAACTGAGTGCAAACTTATTTGTCTTGTTCTATCTTTAATCCAGACTACACGAAACATACTGCTGTTGTTTTTCCTCTTACCTTTCAGGAGTGCAATTAATCAAAATTTTTCATTACAGCTAATAAGGATTTCTCCGCTTGTTCTTCCAAAACAAATTAGCCTCCAATGTTTATCTCAATGCCGAGTCTAGAATTTCAAAACGATTCCTAGAAAAATTTCACCGGACGTGTGACGTATAACATTTTGTTTCATACTTCTGAAAATATCGACCCTGTTGGGTTCAATAGAAAAATTTTAGTGGACATGTCCGGTAACAAATTTTTGCGTACAAAAATAGTTTCATACAAAATAGAAATACTTGATATGAAAATGATTATTGCTATGAATTTTGAAACATACAGTAGTTAAAATCTCATATTTAATGAATGTAGTAAATGCCCTATTGGCAAATCTATAATTTCACTCATCGGTTCAGCAACAATAACCTCTTGAATTGAAATAAATTTACCCCAGAAATTTTATTTGATACGAAGAAGTTCCTCGATATATCGACACTATCGCGAATGAAAATGGGGATCCACTGACAAACGATGATGAAATGGCAGACGAATTTAATAGTAAATTTGTAAGTTTTGGAAGAATTCTTGCCGAAAAAATTGAAAGGAACCCTCAGTTTAATAACACTTCAAAGGTCTTGCCTAACTCTATGCAGTTAGCGCCTACAGATTCCAAAGAAATATGCAATCTTATAAGTGAACTAAAAAACAATAAATCTCCAGGACTTGACGACTTAAGAGCAGAACTCTTGAAAAAGGTCTCAGGACATATTTCGGCCCCGCTGACTTTCATAATGAATAAGTGCATTGAAAAAGGAATATGGCCTGATGCCTTCAAGAGTTCTGTTATAGTGCCGGTATTTAAGGATGGTGACAGAACATCCGTCAGTAATTATAGACCAATTTCTCTTATTAGTCACTTGGCGAAGATATTTGAAAGACTCTTAAAAAACAACTTAACCAAAAAAGTACATACTTCTCTAGAGAATGGAAGGCCTAGTTTGTGCCTGTTTATAGACCTTAGTAAGGCGTTCGACACTGTAAGCCACACATTATTAATTCAAGCATTAGAAGACTCAGGTATCAGAGGACTGGTGTTGAGTTTATTCAAAAGTTACCTAAGCACAAGAAAGCAAGTGGTTAGAGTGGGAGATAAAATAAGTAAAAAATTGGATATTGAATATGGAGTACCACAAGGAACGGTTTTGGGTCCAACACTATTCAATCTTTATATTAACGACTTATTCAGCTTGAAGATAACTGGTGATATCATAGGATTTGCAGACGACACTGCTGTTTTTTATGAAGCAGATACTTGGCCAAATTTAAGGAAGAAAGTCGAAAAAGACCTCAAGGTAATAAAGGACTGGTTTGATCTCAAACTCCTCACCATGAACCTCAAAAAAACCAAATTCCTACCCTTCAGCTGTAACGCTGCTGGTATGACAGATATGGGACAAATCAACATGAGCATAAATGACAAAGAATATGGTATTCAGTCAGTGGAAGAATTCAAATATCTGGGTGTATATCTCGATCGACATTTGAGGTGGGATAGACATGTCAACTACGTGATAAAAAAAATGCAAAAAATAATTTTTTCCTTCAAACATATGAAAGAATACTTACCACCGGAACAATTGAAAACACTGTACTTTGCACTTGTAGAAAGCCACCTCAGATATGGAATACAGGCATGGGGCGCAGCTGCGCGAATATACATAAATCCACTAGAAATACTACAAAAAAGGTTCCTGAAAATAATTATGTCGAAACCGCGTAGATATTCTTCTGATGACCTATATAGTACATCACAGATTATGGATATTCGCCAGCTATTTTCTTTCAATGCGTGTATAAGATATCATCTTAGTGAAGATAAAGCACCTCATCCCTACCATCAGTATGAAACCAGAGGTCGTCAACTACTAATGCAACCATTAGTGAAAAAATCAATATCACAGAGGAGTTACTCCTATATCGGCACTAAAATATACAACTCTATTCCAGGAAATATAAAATCTCTTAGCAACAAAAAAACATTCAAAACACAACTGAAAATGTTTTTACTTCAGACTCCTAGATTGTATTTTACTACCTTGATAGAGTCAAAATGGTAAAAACAATGACTGAAAATATAAATGTTTAACCTCAACCATAATTATAAATTAATATTCTTATTGTATCTTACTGCATTTTATTGTATATTATTATTATTTTTATATCTTGATACTCATAATGGTAATAATAATGACTAAATAAATACCTTCTTCTTCTTACCTTAACCATAATTATAAAGGAATTTTTGATTGTATTTTCTGCATTTTATTGCGTCTATTGAATTTATTGCATTTGTATAGTATCTTTTATTATCTATATTTTATTATATAGCATTTTTATAGCATTTAATAGTATTTTATGGCATTTTATTGCATTTAATGTACATACTGTAACTTCATTGTTTTCCTATATACCCTTACTTATAATCGAAACAAGTGCATTGCACTTATCGATTACCAACTTTATTTATGCTACTTTTATATGTACCTACTCTCAAAAATTATTCTTATTTCATGAATAAAGTTTATTATTATTATTATTATTATTATATGAATAAGGATGCCAGATTTGGTGGTTACCCTTCCTACTTCGTTAAAAACTATGCCCTGAGTATCTTCTTCAATAAATGGTGCAGTCTAGTACTTTCCCAGACATCAATAACTGCTCTCCAAGATTCGATTTAAAAGTATTCTGGTAATAAAAACTTGGCCAAAAATTATCGTAGTATCAGTAAACATAGTTTATGACACCATGACATCTATCATAGAATGCCAGCATGTTTTATTTCAAGGGCCATAGAAACCAATTCACCAGATACTGTATTTCGAATGCATTGGACAGTCGGGCACAGGTTGACTCAATGTATATACCTACTTCAGTAAGACATTTGATAAAGTTGGCCATAACCACCTTATCTCAAAAATTTCCAGAATCGGCATTCAGGAAGATCTCCTTCGATGGCTTCCATTCTATCATCATGACTGTATCTAGTGAGCGTATATAAACGATCTCTTTGTGGTCCACTCGGGGTTCCCTCAGGGTTCACATCTGGGCCCGTTAGTGTTTTCAGTCTTCATGAAGTATTTCAAAAATTCCTATAAGAATTCACTTCTACTTAAACATTTTCAGAAGAATAACTACTATGAAAGATTGCTGGCAAATTCAAGATGACCTCGGTACATTCTCTATATTCGTTAGGCACCAATAGTATCAACAGAGTGGAACAAATTGAGGATGAAGAAATCTATAGGAATCTTTAGGATTTTTCGGTAGAGCATGCTAAGACTTTGACTATGAGGCAGCAATCATATTTATCTATTATGGATTTGTTCTCAGCAACATAAATTTTGGGAGTGCCATATGGAATACACATTATGATATATAAAGTATGGTTAGAAAAACCAGAATGGATTAGTAAGGATTTTGCATATCAAAATAATGTAGATTAAGAAAATTTCGATCTCACTAGACAGTACTTAGAGCTTCCGAAATAACGAAAGATAATCACCGATTTAATTCTTATTTATGAAATTATAACAACTCACCCAATCTGGTATCAATGATTTTGTATCATGTTCCTCGAAGGAACACAGAGTTTCGACACAAATTTGGGCAAAAATTCCCCAATCACTTAAATATTGTGTGATTTCTTCAACAAATACTGTAATAACCTAAAAATTTCCTCTTTCCATTGAATTTCTTCAGAATAACTGTCAAAAACTTATTCACTATTCCATAAGTAACCGGTTACAAAACGTTTTAACAGAGACTTGGTAAGCGGAAGTGAATAATTTTCCATCAGTCCTCTACTGTACCTGGTGACCATGTGACTAGGGCCATACCTATATCTGCCTCAGTTTGTTGAAAATCATTCAGAATCTCAATTCCAGCTATTGGATTTCATATTGAGTCTGCAATTTGTGTATATATGTTAGTCAATTCAAATTTGTGTCTCATATGAAATCTTTGTTCCAAATTTAATTCAAATGATAAAGTTGATGAGTGAGAGAGATACACGCTCGGCCCTGGTCCCATTGTCACCCTTATACCAATACTTGGGGAAAAGGGATGAACAAACACTGAAAAGTCATTATAAGAATTCCCTGCTGTCAAGGAACGAGCACGCTCAAAGCTTCCTCGTATAAATAAATAACTGGGGAATAGGGAATGAGATTGGTCCTGAAGTGCCATTACCAAAATTGAGCAATTTTCATTCTGATACTTGAAAATTTACATACTTTTTAAATAATGTAATTTGACAGGATAAATCGAAAGTATTCTATGATATGAGTTGAAGTATGGTATGAAATTCAATTATTTTTTATTCAATTCAAGCTTAGGTAAGCTTAAAGAAAATTATTTTAGCAAAATTGTCTTATAGAGAAATAATCATATTGATTTTCATTTGGAGTTCAAATGCTCCTTGATCGTGCAGATTACCTCGGAAAATCAAAAAACTAGTTGGTATTCAATGATCGTAAAGCATTACTCAAGTGTCTCAAATATTTAAAAAAATATTCTACTGAATCATCACAGATGCATTGGTTTCTATGGACAAAGGTAGTAACGGCTCTTACCTTTTAAGGTAAACATAACCTATAATTATCCTGTTTTATTCCATTTTTATTGAAGTGGAAGTTATCTGAGGTAAATAAGCTTCATTGTAGAAAATATTATGAATTCTCCAAGTTGTAGTTTCTGATCACATGATGGGGAAATAATAGTAGGAAGGCTCAAAAAATTGAAAGATATCAACGTTTTGTTACTCTGTTACTTTTGATTTTTCAAATCGATTTCGACCAATAAACCCACAGTTATCGCTGCTGCAACGAATTGTAAACATTTTACATTTTCCTACTAACATTCCCATGACATTTCGAAAGTCGATTCAATATATTTTATCTACAATCGCCATTTAATTGAAATTTTATCTACAATTATAACCGTATAAAGCTCCACTTTATCTACAAGTGAAATAATTAAATTCATACAACAATACATGCAAACTCAAATCAATCATATTTTAAGTTGTTTGCTGGGGTTAATGATACACCAGCGCGCCCTCCGGTAGTATCGGAGCTCCGGAGACAGGGCCTGACTGGTACATTCCGTATGAAAATAATAATAATAATAATAATAATAATAATAATAATAATAAGCAGGAAGGGCCGACTACTATCCGAGGCCTTGGTGAGTTGCGACACCACTTTCCTGAGCAACTGATGCAAATCCAGACCGGCAGCCCAGGCGCACCCTGGAGGGAATGCTCATTCCTTCTGATGTCGGCCGTGGGTATACTAGGCTAACCCCCCGGTATACCCTACAACTCGGTTCCAAATGCACGAGGAAGACGCCCCCACAACCGACCCCTTCGGATGAGGGGTCATAGGCAAGGTGGCGGGGCCCAAAACGATGGATTGCTACATGACGACGACCGCAATGAATACGGACGCTTTGAGTGGACGGATGAATTGAGGGACGGTCTTCTGCATTGTTATGAGAGCAGTGAGCCCGCCCGAAGAAGATACATGGCAAGAATGCATGCTCTGTGGTGTGAGATACACCCAGAGCATGCCACTTTTTCCGCCCAAAACCTGAGGGATTAAGTATCTCATCTTCGGGCACGAGGCTATGTCAGAGCTCCTCCTCAGCCGGTTAACGCAATGGCAGAAGTGGCAGATATGCCACGTGTCGACCTGGCTGGAAAAGCCCTGCATCATACCACCAACGGAAGGCATCAGAACCCGCAGTGCGCTTCATAACACGAAGCCCCTGAAGCCACAACAGTTGGCACGGGTGTATGCGGATATTCACGATGTCCTCTCAGAAGAGGCTGACGTCTGACAGATCAAATCTGCTGTGTTTGACGCCTTTCAGGCCCTGTTCCAAGCAGAGAGGAGGGATTCCACCCCTCTGATTGGAAGGCATGAGCGACGCATTCACAAGATGGAAGCTAAGATCAAGTTGGCGAGACAACACACGTCTCGTATTCAGTGTGTGGCGGACTACGTGGCGGCCAATACGCCCTTCACGCCCGCAGTGCGGCGAATTGCCTCAAATTTGAGACGAGCTCACCACACACTAAATCAAGGCGTGCTGTTTACCATCAAACAGCACTGTCTTGATAGGATACGAATGCTGGTGGCTGCAAAAAAGTCACTATTGAGGTGGGCGAGAAGCATCGCGGAAAATATGAAGTTCCGCGATAAAATTTCTCGCCTATTCCAAGAGCCTCCACGTGGAGGACTCGCTTCACCATAACATCTGGTTAAGTCAGAGTCCAAACAGAGCAGGTTATCTTCAGAAGGGGCGTGTTTCAGGGAGACTCCCTCAGCCCTCTTCTCTTCTGCATCTCACTACTGCCATTGTCCGTTGCACTACGGAAAACCCGAGGATACAACTGCGGCACCCCCAGCAACCGGAGGCATAAGGACACCCATTTGTTTTACATGGATGAACTTAAACTTCATGCCTCCGGAGAAAAGGACCTTCATCAGTCTTTAAGAGTGGTGCAAGAGTACACGCATGCTATCGGAATGGAGTTTCGGATCGACAAATGTGCCACGGTTCATCTCAAAAGAGGACGATGCTAGGAATACGGAGAGGACGTTCAGCTCGTAGACGGAAGCATCCTACATCATATGGATGCCGGAGAGACGTATACCTACCTAGGGATGGAACAATGCCATACCCAAGAGGTAGCTACCGTTAAAAACTCTCTCTGCGGCAAGTATCAACACAAACTCCGACAGATCTGATCTTCAGAACTGTCGGGGAAGAACAAAATTGCTGCAACTAATATACTTGCCGTTCCGATTCTACTTTACTCCTTTAGAGTAATGAAATGGACTAAGAAAGAGCTGCGACAACTCGACGTAAAATCTCGCAAAATGATGCATCTTTATAGAAGCTTGCATCCTAAATCGTCTATATACTTTCCCAGACAACGGAGAGGCCGTGGAATTTTGAGATTGGAATGTCTACACAACAGAATGGTACTGGATGGAGCCTGTGAAGTCATCAGGAGTTCAGATCCCCTTCTCTGCTTAGTATGCGATAGTGAAAAAGCAGGGATTGGAGCATTTTGTTTCAAGGCAGCAACCCGTGGAGCCAATGAACTCGGTGATATGGCAGAAATGTTAGCCGGACGAATGCAGAAGGCCGTGATTCTTGGTTCACTCCGCCTGCTCAGGGCACATGACACTCGGACCAAATAGTCACTTACCCCACGGCGTGGGGAGTGGTTGTTGGGATAATTGATCCAGCGCGCCATACGGAAGTATCGGGGCTCCGGAGACAGGGCCTGTCTGGAAAATTCCCGAAGAAAAAAAGTAATAATAATAATAATAATATTTATTGACCCAAGAAACATAAATGTTTATAATAGGGTTCTGATTCTCTAATTAAAACAATAAATAACAAAATTTTACTTATTATCAACATCAACATTTACATTGATAGACATTTCGTTTGTTTTATCATTTTTCGCTTCGTTTTCATTAATAGCAAGCTTGTTGATGTCATCGTTTTCAGAACGTATAGTGCTTGTCGAAGATACCAGTTGAACCTTGGGTTTTTGTTGCTCTTATGCTTTTTGAATATGGGATCCTCGATTCAACTTTCTGCTACAGCTGAGCGTATGCAGCTACCATTTTGTTTGGTTCAATGGCATTTTACGGCTAGTCTCCGTTATTTGAATTTCGAGCTGCGGTGAAGACCTAGTCACATTCTAAGCACAATGTTTATTGCAGCTTGTATGTAAATAGATAATTAGGCAGAAACTCAGCTTTGCCGACTTTTGGGTTGACTCGCCGCGAATCAAGCTGCAATGAACATTGTGCTTAGAATATGACCGCAGATCGAAATGTAAATAACGGTGTCTAACCGTAATATGTCATTGGTTTAGTTAGCTAGTAAGGTTGTTGAAGTGTGCCTCATACAATGACCACTGTAAGCTTTTGCGTTCGCCAGATCCAAAAATGAAGCATTTCTTGAAGAAAATTTTGACATGGTATCGATTCCAAGAGGTTGCGACGAAATATTGCTGATTAGCGTATTGTTAAAAGAATCTGTCCTTCGATCATGAGGACATGTATTTTATACACGTCTCCACAGTATTGATAGAGAATCCTGCTTCTATAACTGTAAATTTTCGTGATATGCCGGTCCTCGTATCTGGCATCTGTACCATTGCTAGTTTTCAACGTAGTGATATAGATTGCACATGAATTAAAAATCATTCTCGTGGTGGAACGATGCAGACATGTCGTGTTCAACATTTTTTGCCATAAATTTGACAACGGTTTCTGATGCAGATCTCAGAATTAAAAATATCGTAGCGAAATGGCAGGAATCAACACTATTTAATAACTGCTCTGTTTGGACTGAACTGTTAATTTGGTGATAGTGATGGAGCATTTCCTAACTACTGGTGAAAATTAGTCGCCTTATGACTTGATTCAAATATCAAATACTAAAGACAGTTCCTCCCGCAAGTAAGAAGGCAGAGGATTTTCGAAATAAACATAGTAATTTATTTGGAAATACCTTTTCATGAAATTATAAAAATGTTTCGTTGTGTATCTACATCAATCATTGTTTCTATTTTCAAATTTTCACATATGACTTCAATAGATCCATATTCTTGCGATGGACAGTTGAGGTATTGAATGCTGTGGTAACTCGCTGCTAAGCTTGGTTCTAAAAAAGTATTCACATAGACATAAGTTCCCTATCAAAATAATATGTTCCTCGCTGGCTATTTCCTCAAAGAAAATAATTGTTCCTTCGCGCTGCAAGAAGAATTTCTTTTTCTTGTTGGATTCCATTGCAAATCATAAATTAAAGTCACCGTAATCTGTTAATCTTCAAATTTTATTCTGACGTGATAACTTTTGCATCGAACAGGAGACTATTCATGGAAATCCATAATACTGGATGACAGTAATCACAGAACCACGCAACACATGCACACTTGACCTTGAATATCGACAAGATTACCACAAGTGTATTCTTAAAAATAGTACTTGTTAGGGTAGCCAACAGTTTAAAACAACGAATTACGATTACGAAACGCATTCACTTTGGAGTTTAAATCAACACTTCAAAATAAAGCCAACTTCAAATAAATAAATATGTTGAATATGGAACTGGCAGTAAGGGCTGTAAGGAAAACGCTAAGGAAATGACAATCGAAGATCCCTTGAATAAATTCAAGGAAGTATTTTCAATGTTACAAAATGCTAATCCACAACTACTTAACTCAAAGAAGTGCTGTTTATTCCAACAAGAAGTAGAAGATGAAACTGGAAAATAGAAAATTCATCTTTTACGATGATGAACATGGCAGAAACGCTGCAGGTTACCACGAAGAATCTGGAACAGTCTGGAGTTGGAACGAAGCTAGCTGAAGAATTAAGTTAGACATGAGTGGCAGGAAGTATCCAAATTTGATGTAGTTGACATATGATAGTGCATGTGCTCAGTAGTATTTCCCTACGTATTTGTGATACCCTATTGCACCGCAATGGGAAATGGTTGGACCCGCAAATAGAGCAACTATTCTATACCAACTGGTCCTGCTAAAGGCTCATAACAAAATTATTCTTCATCTTGCGGTTAGTTTGATCCGTCTCCTTGGTGAATGAAACAATTGCAGTGGTTTAAAATATATAGTGACTCGGTTTTGCAATAAAATCACCACAGTCGATAAAGTAGCTTCATTTTCATTGCTAGGAGAAGAATATAAGACAGGTGTAAACTAATTTTCCATGTATATATTATTCTCTTCGCGCTGTATACAAATGGAAAGTGTTATCCGCTCTGCTCTATATCAAGGTAACGGCGGAGAATACGTATGAATATAGGTTTACGAGAATTAAAGGTAGAGTAAATTTATGGAAAGCCCGCTCGTTACCAAACTGGCATTATGTTTGCATAACTGATGAAAACCTTTTTTATTATAATATATATATAATTGTTTGCTAAAGCGCTAAACATATCTATTTCGGTAAAATTATAGTATAGAAGCGGGCATTATTGTGAAAGGTTTTATATTTTCCCATGCTATCATTTCCAAATTTTTCCGTATAAAGCTGAGGTGATTGAAACAAAACTTTTTGGTGTCAGAATCACGACGATAGACATAAAGTATTCACTTTTCAGATCAGTGGCACGGTTATATGATGATATTGAAGGTGAATAATGAATTAATTTGAAACAATTTTGTATTGAGCAGTATATTGAAATCTGCTGGGTTTCCTGTAATTTGAACACAGTTATTTCAAGTTGTTACAGATCACCTTCAAGAAAGCTCAAGGTTTTCCTGGATGGAATTCATGACGTTTTAAATAAAATATTCAAACCGGGTATCAATATATCTCTGCGTGGCGATTTCAATGCCAATTGTTACGGTGAGCCCAGCAGAGATTTTCTGAATATATCTGATATTTTAAAAAGTTTCAATCTTAGACATGAAGTGAAATGGCCCACCTGGGTCCCTAACGATCGTGTTACAACAATTGATCAGGTTTTTACAAATTTTGGTGAATTTGGAGCGTGATATTTCAGATCACAACTTAGTGCTATATGATTTCGGAAAGACTACCAAACAAAGTCTTCCGTCATTTGAGCATAGAAGCATAGAATTTTTAAGGACCTTCACATTCAGATTTTCATTGACGATATTCGGAATGAGAACTGGGATCAGGTTTATAATGAGACCGATATGAATAACGCATTCAGCAAATTTTGGTGTATTTTTTCTCATTACTTTGAAAATCATATCCCTAAAAAACGACAATATTATAACACCAAATGCAAAAGATGGGTATCTCCTGAGATTCACATCTCGAGTCAAAATTTGAAAGAACTTTTGAAACTAAAACAGTCTTATCTTGAATATACCGAATAATATAAGATTCTAAAGAATATAAACGACCAGTTAGTTTCAACAGCTGAAAAAGAAAACTATCAGAATAGAATAATCAGTTCTGTTATCCCTTAAAAAGTCTGTGTGGAAGATCATATACGAATTATCGAACAAATCATCTAATGTGAAAACTGATATTACGATAAGACATGGTGATAACCTTTACGAAGATCCTTAGAAATAGCTACATTATTCAATGAATATTTTATTGATGCTCTCAAGTCTCTGATTGAGAATATTGCATCAAATAATACTGACCACAATACTTTCATGACAAATATTGTTTGCTCATGCAGTTAATTTTTTTCTTGAGAATTATGACGAAACTTATACGTTCAATTTGCTGTAAGGCAATTTGAAGAAAAAGTACTCATCAGGACCAGACGAAGTGCCTATGATCCTATTAAGGAAAAGTTTACATGTGTTATTGAAGCCCCTAGCTTTTCTGGTAAATTTGTCATTCACAACAGGGACCTCTCCAGATACATTGAAGTATGGAAAAATTACACCAATCCATAAGCAGAATAGTCATGATCGTCTTGATAACTATCATCCCGTAACAGTTCCTTGCAGATTCTCAAATGTTTTTGAGTATTGTTATTTACATCATCTCTTATCGTTTATTGGGAAAAATAACTCAATATCAGAAAATCAACATGGATTTTTATCCAAGAAGTCGACAACCACCGCAATCTATTCCTACTACCACAAAATAGTAGATAACATTGGGGCAGGCGAATGCCCTGTTCGAATTTTTTGTGATCTCAGCAGGGCATTTGAGTGTGGGAATCACACGATACTCGTTAATAAACTCTACCAATATGGCATAAGGGGTTAACCTTTTATTTATAATTTATATCTATGACATAGAGAGGCTCCATGTTCCAACATCCTACACAATATATACAGAAGATACTTCACTTATTATTTCCAATCCCTACGATCAGAGAAGATTCTGAGAACACTATATCTGAAATTACCAACTGGTTCTCGGCTAACCTTCTATTTTTGAATATGAATAAAATACAGTGCCTGCGGTTTCATAATTCCCAAAAATCTTGTGAAAATATTTCATTTGGATTGCCTGTAATCTCCACTAATGACACCCGAGTGAAGTTCTTGGGACTGAATGTCGATAAACACCTCAATTGGAAGTCTCAGTGTGAGGACCTTGTATCTAAACTCCATACTGCTGCCTATCAGCTCAGGAATATGAGAGAAATATTAAACCTTGATCAATTGTTGCGGCTCTATTATGCACAAGTCGAAAGTAGACTGCGATATGGGGTGACCTTCTGGAGGGCATCAACATCGTCGTCTGTTCTTTTTATTGCGCAAAAGCGCATCATTCGTTCAATTGTAGGAATAAGCTATCGTATCTCATGTATATGTTCAAGAAATAGGATATATTTCCTCAAAATAATAGTACGCATGATTACAAAACTCGAAACATAGATAATTTTATTGTACCGTTTAGCAAACTTCGAATAACTCAAAATGCTCCAAATTTCAGAGCACCAAGAATCTTCATCTCGATTCCGTTCGAAATCAAAAAAAGTGGTTCAATATACATTTTCAGCTCCATATGGACAGACTGGCAGAGTAGCCAGGAATCCACACCAGAGAGAGAGGGAGTTTTTTTTCAAGTTCCGTACTAACATGGACTTTGATCGGCATGGGCCCAGTGCATGACTGATATAATTTTTTTATTAATTTGTATTGGGATTAGTTTCCTTCAATCTCTTTGCTCATGATCCAATAACGGTCGCATAAGACCCTAGGCAGGCTGAAATCGCCGTTCTAGGTCCAAAACTATATACATCCTGATTACTTAGGTTTCGGACGCCCATCGTCTTAATGAGTTGAAAAATGTTAAATTTCTACCACTTTTTTCACAACGTTTCGATTGCTTGTATCCACAATCGTCTTCAGATGAATACTGACCAGTTCAGATGCTACGAAATATTTATAGGTCTATTGTTGTGATGATGTGTGATTATGGCGGTGTTATGGCGCGTGTAGTTTCACACATTTTCTTCCCTCCAAAGCGGTTTACGAACGAACGGTCTCCATACGTTTTTAATTTCCACGCTCGGCTGACTGAAGGCGCCATTATTGTCTTCGTTCGATATACGCGTTTTCGATAAATTTTCGTTTGAACCAATGCTTCTCTCTATGAAGAACAGTTGCCTCGTCCCAAACAATTCGATGGTGCTCAGTCCAGGAATGGTCAGTAATTCCTGATTCAGATGTCTCTCCACTTTCCGTGTTCAGTTATCCTTACGGATAACAGTATCTGGGTCTCTCCGATGTAAGAATCTCCACATCCACATGGGACTTCGTAAATGTAGTTTTTGCGGATTCTGCTGTAGTTTCCGGTTTAGTCTTGGTAAGGAAGCTCCGTGAGGTACTGCCGGATTGAAAGCAGCTCTTGATGTTGTACTTGTTTCCAATCCTCCTGATTTTCTTGCTGATACCTCTGAGGAATGGAAAGATGATTACTTGATTATGTGATCGTTCTTCCATTAGTGACTCCTGGTTATTACAAACTTGCATCGCTCTTTCTACCAATGTTCTTACTTTTCCTCCCTTTGTGGAATTCAGCTGATTGGAACAGAAGTTGAGATATGGTCCTGTGTGAGTTTTCTTTTTGAAGACATAAGTGCTGATGTCAGTGTTTGTTCTTTCGACGTAGGTACTTTTAGGTTCCGTTTCCATCGTCACTTGAGTTCCGTATGCTGTTTATTCTTAACATGAAGTCCTCAAGATGTTTATCTCCGTGGTTCCATGTGATGAAGGTATCATGCACGTATCTTAGCCATAATTTTGCTGATAGTCAATTTCTCGAACTACTCCATGTATATGTTTGCGATAACTGGGAAAAGGAAAGATTCAATCGGCGATCCGTCGACTTGTAACAACAGTCCTTTTCCTGAAAGTATGAGTGATGTATGCAGCACTGTAGTAATTCCAGTATAGTGTATACGGGTAGATCAGTTCTTTCGTGAAGAAGAATTTTTCCTCTCGATGATGCTAATGGAATCTTCTATGGGGACATTGATGTAAAGGCTCTATATGTCAAAGCTGATGAAACGATTTTCAGGTCCTACTGAACCTCTTCGATTGTGTACACGAAATGCTTCGAATGCTTGATGAATGAACTGCTAGTACCCTGCTTCTTTCAACTCAATAAGACAATGGAAGTCCGAAACCTAAGTGATCAAGTTACTTCATACATCATCAGGACTCAAACCAGCAGTTTACCAGCCGGCTGCGTGACTATCTAGCTATTAATGCTACTGACAACTTTACTGATATATTTTATGTTTTTTGAATTTTTTTTACAGAACTTCGTCACTATCTATCTTTTGATTTCAAAATAAACGTAAAATTTTAAGAAATTACATCAATGAAATAAATAATGATAGATAGTAATAACACAGCTACTTGATTCCAGAATAAATGTTTTAGCGGGTAAGTATAAAAATATTTTTGGTTGCATACGCCACAGGTCACAGGTAAATCGTTGATTAATAGAAAATCATTCATTAACAGCGGTCATTAATCAATGATTTTGGGTGCGTTAAAATACATCGTAAATAAACGGTCGACGGAAATGTATACTTTTCATGATTCACGTACATATAATTTCCTCAAATTGTTGAACGTTATTGCTACTGTCAAAATAAGTTCACAATCAGTAACACTACTACCGCCTAGCGTACCTGTGTACAGCCCTGTTATTCAAATGTCGTCAAGAACTCTGGCAATAGTGTTATCCTATCTTGCATTACTGACTTCTTAATGAGGATCCGACCATAGACATAGCGGAGAACTCAGTGCATCTGGTCAATAGATTGCACGTGTGAAATATAATTAATAATACAGCACCCTTTTATGGACCAAATTATGTACTTATTTTCGACCGATAAAGATATCAGGTGAGGTTTAATATAGATGAAATATTTGTATACGTTCTTGGGCTATTGAAAATCAAAAACATATATAATTAGTCAATGCTAATATGACAGTTAGTGCGATCATTCCATTACACAAAAGTAGCATTGATTACGTTACAAGATAACATACAAAGTCTATTACAAGTTGGACACCCTCAACTTTTTATTCTCAAATACAGACCTGTACTATTCATTACATTTTTTTGGAATACTGGCGTAGTAGTTTCATCCGAGCTGCATAAAAGAATGCATCAAAAATGCAGGTCTATATCTGAAAATAAAAAGTGATGGATGTCTTAAAATTTAGGTGTTTTTAATTTTTTCCTATACAACTTCAAAACTGAAGTAGCTTAATCAATTTTATATCAATCACATAATTCTCCTCTTTAATACGCTACTTTGTACAGTTACCCAGATCCCAATGCATTGCTTCAACTCTTAAAAGCACTGTATTTAACGATCTTCGTCGTAATCGAAATTTTGATAGTGTAGGTTATTTCGATTATTCGTAATAATTTGGAGGGGCTCATGCATCTCAGAATCCAAAAATGAAATATGTGTTCTGAAAAATTAAATATCAGCTATAAGGTAACATTGGATACAGAAAATTATGATAAATTCAAAAGTTTAAAGATATATAGATGGATAAGGAAATTTTATATCCATAGATCATAGATAAAGGAAACTTGTGTAGATGATTATGTGAACTTTTCCTTAATCAATCTCTACTACTCCACTTTGAGCAAAAATAGAATTGAACATTTATAATATATAGAGTGTTCCATTCATGAATCAAAAGACGATGACATTTCCGAAAACACAGAAATTTGAAAAAATTCCGAATATTCCAAAAAGTGCCATCTGGTGAGTATATTCCATTTTTCAAATTTCCCAAATGTAGCTAGGAAAACAAAGAAGAAATGGTATGTATACCAGGAGTGTGGATCACACGGAGTCAGCATTTCGACAAATTTATTATCCACATTTGGCTTTGAGAAACGTGTCTCAATTCTTTAAGAAGAAATCAATTGCTCTATTATCTAGAGTTTCCATAACATAAGAGATTACATGAAAAAGAATTCTGATATTCCCTTCTCAGTTTCAGTTACTTGACGAAATGGCTTCTATAGTCACGTGTATTTCACATGAAACTGTAGATGAATATAGCTGGTAATTTTCCACCCATTAGACAGAATTAATTGAAATTGTTCAGTCACGTTTCATAATAGATGCCTTGAGCATTCACATCCAGTTTTTTCGAGAACTTTCTAATGAATCTCTCATTAGGTGCCTAATTGACTCTTGCATAAGTTTTCCCTTTTCGAAGTTGACACAATGCGATTGCTTCACTTGAAAGGGACATTTTTCTGGGAAAAAAACGGGTAACTCAACGAGGAAATGATTTATTATTGAGGAAAGAGCTGATACTTCTTGCTAAGATTATGTTTTCAATTCCAGTTATTGGAAATACGTTATGATTAACTCGAAAAATTCACAGATAAAAAGTATTGCTGTAAAATCATCAACTGCTACATCAGGTTATTTATTTTCAGCATTTGACTAGAAACTCATCAGTAAATTAAGCACTTGTTATCATCGCAGCGGGGTCAATTACTCTGACAATTTCCCTCATATTATATAAACCAATCAAATGCCATAATTTTCTCATTTCGAATCAATGAGAACAGGACTTCCTCCAGCCCGTGGTATTTTCAAAACGGTGTTTCGCTTCTAGCTTGTGTATTACGACAATCACGGTAAATATAAATACGTCAGTTTGACGGTTCAACTCTTCGACTGACATTGATTACACAAGATGAACCGATGTTGCAATACGTATTTAGTCCATAGTATTATGTATTCGTGAAATTTTCTGATCGAATATCCCTTCAAAATGCAGAATTCCCAAAATACTTTCACCTTGCCAGGCACTCAAACTGTGTTGCTGAACAAAGTTTTCAACGCAGTTTTCGTGCCAGCAAGGTGAAAGTATTTTTCGAAAATTCTGCATTCTGTCGGGATATTACTACTGAAAAGTTGGTATGACCACACAGTTTGCATATATAGATAGTAACGGGAAAGGCATTTATATTGAATACAGAATGATTTTTTTTCAGTTTATATCCCGTCTGTTGTAAGTAGGTACTCATCATGTAATCAATTTTGCCAAGACACTAGAATCTCTTGCAAATCTATACGGCAGCAATTTGATAATTTTTGGTGATTTCAACGAATTTAGCTTTGTAAATGAAGAAAACCACTCATCTGCTTCTTTCTCTGCCTTTAAGAACCTAATTAGCTCTTTTGAATTAAAACAGCACAACACGATACCCAATAGATCAGGCCGTACTCTAGCCTTAATCAAATATCAAGTGCTCGGTTGAGAGAGATCACCTACCCATCTTAACGGAGGATATGATCATCCTGCTTCGAAATTTTCTATAAAAATTACAGAGCCGGCCACAAATTTCACTTACAACGAGAACTTTTTTCACTATAACTTTCGCAGAACCAATTTACAATTATACTGTCTACTCATCGTGGGCCGTGATGGTCATTTATTAATTTATTTCGGAAACCCAACAGAAATCACAACTAATTTCCAATAATAGGGTTACACTGAACTACATACTAATACTAACATCGCAGATAGAAGAAACAGAATAATCGATCATTAATAACTACTTAATTGAGTGTATCAACAAGAATATCATATCTCAGCTTTCTTGAACAATTTTTCCGCACACATGGTAAGGATAAGTGAAATATATAGACTTCAAGAAAATCCACATTGTAAGTTTTCAATATTCTATCTAATGGAAAATTCAAACAATAATTCGTTTTTCTTTTTTCTGTGTAAAACAGTAGGGGTCTTCTCGGAAAAAAAATGTATATATTAAATAATATGTTGCTGCTTATATGAATAAAACCGTCATTTGAATTGTTGAGAACTTCATAAAGAAATACTACTTAGGCCATTTTTCTGCGATTTGAGAGACTATCCATTTTGTAGAAAGCAAGATTGCTCTCGTAAGTTTCATAAAATCGAATACGGTGAAATTTGTAGTTAATATAATTTATAAATTTTTTTGAACTCTTTCGATTCGATCAATGTACACAGCATAGTATGGGTTCCAGATGATAGACGCATACTCTAGACGGCTTCTGACTAGGAAATTATATAAAGTGATGCACGATTTAGTAGAGGTGAATTCTCTCGTGATTCTCCTGATTCTCGTGATGAAACCTAGATTCCTCAAAGCTTTCGTGATAACACCATTAACATGAGCATCAAACATTAATTTTGAGTCGAGGATTACTCCCAAGTCTTTTACCTGATCCATAAGGGGTAATGATTCTCCATTCAGAGCGTAGTTAGATTTCAAAATGTGTGTATTTCTAAAAAAAGTAATGGTAGAACATTTTTTCACATTCAGCTGAAGCCAGTTTATTTCGCAAAAATGATATAAACGATCCAGGTCTGCCAGAAGGAACGTTTGTTGCTGCACGATTTCAACCGATAAAAATAGTTTTAGATCATCAGCAAACAGTAAATAATCAGTATGAAAAAAACACCCACTGATATCGTTAATGAATATGGAAAATAGTAATGGTCCTAGATGAGACCCCTGAGGTACTCCTGATGTTACTTTCGTTTCAACTGTGGTCACACTATTAATCTGCACAATTTGACTTCTATTGAGCAAATAGGATTCGATCCAACTGGGCAGACAGCCATGCACACCGACATTCTCCAACTTCTTCAGCAAAGTTTCGTGATGAACCTTGTCGAAGGCTTTGGAAAAGTCGGTGTACACGGCGTTCACTTGCCTTCCAGCCTCCATCTCCTCCAAAATATTCTGAACAAACGGTAAAAGATTGGTAGTTGTCGAGCGGCCTCAAAAAAAACATGTTGAAATACGCTCAATTTGTTTTTAACAAGAAAAAATATCTCATCTGTAATAATAGATTCGAATAATTTGCCACAAATGCAAAGAAGAGAAACACCTCTACAGTTCTCCACAATTTTTTTTGCCATTTTTAAAGATTGGCAAGACACAGGCTGGTTTCCATCGTGTAGGAAAAGCTGACTGTTTTAGGGATTTATTGAATAGAATAAAGATGGTAGAGCGCTTGTCTCTTAACCTAAGGATCATGGGTTCGATTCCCAGCATGGTCATTGGTCTCGTGCATGGCATCACACGTTAGAAGGTAAGGGCTGCGTCTTCCCTAGGTCGGACGAGTCTTTCGAAGACATTTGAGGGTTGTACTCTTAAGGGTGTGCAGCTGGTTGACGGAAATGAAAACAACAACATCAACTCACAAACATGGACTGGCTACCGTTCAATAATCTCACTGATGTCAACTCTATCTATCTATGGAAACATTTTGTATGAAATGAGTAAACCTATTTTGATTCAATGTGTGCCAATTCAAAAAAAATATAAAAATAAACACCCACTTTGGTACAACAGAAATACAGGATGTTATTTAATTACGTTTCTTTTGAAACTTTGACACCCTGTATTTTGAAAACGAAACATTACCGGACCTACGTTCATATGAACTCCTCGTCTTAGAATCACTAAAAAAATCACCCGTTCAAGTTTGGCCACGTACTTACATAACACCCTGTATAATACGTGACATAGGAATCAAAAACTAAATCTTAAAAAAATTCAAAACTACAAAATCAGAAACCTATCATGATGAATATAGCTCATTTCAAAAGTCGATAAAATCGCAAGTATCCAAAGCTTATAGCGAATTCAAAATAAAAGCAGAAAACACAATAAAGTCCGACCCATCGAAGTTTTGATCTCCATAGCAAAAAAGGTTTTTCTAGAATCCCGGGTGTTGTACATCAAAACGATGAAGAATTAAATGATCCACATGAAAGAGTCAATGCCTTTACAAACTTCTTTGAGAGTGTTTTCGTAACATTTTCGGAATTCGAGGTAGGGACTGCATTGAAAAAACTAAAACCAAAACTCACCAAAAGAGATGACCATGATTGTTGACTAAAGATTGTGCTCGTATACTCTCTAAACCACTAACAAAAATATTCAATTCAGCATTAACAACGACAATTACTTCCCCGACATATGGAAAGTATCAAAAGTGCAGTCCAATTATTCAAGTTAGGTAAAGTGAACGATATTCTGGATTACAGACCAATAACTTTGCAAATGCGTTTGAAGATCTTTTCTGTACAATAGAAAATCTCCCAAAGTTAGAAACACAAATCAACATGGTTTTATCAGCAATAGATCAAGAATCACAAATCTGATGTGTTTCACTCAAACAGTATACAACAACTTCGAGAGCTGTACACAAGTCGACACTTTATACTGACTTCCCAAAGTCCTTTGACAAATTTAATCATAACATATTACTGAGCCAGCTGGATTAATTCGGTCTAGACAAACCACTCTTGTCATTTTTCGCTTCCTACCTTACGGATCGAAAATTATACGTTGAACATCGGGGTCACAATTATTTCACCTTCACCGCATCTACCCCAAGGCAGCGTATTAGCCCCACTCCTTTTTTCCATATTCATTAATAACATATATGCGATACATTTTCGAGCTCTGTAGCTTTATTCGCAGATGACTTGAAATTATTCCGACCCATTTATTCACCTAGTACTTCAGAAAGACTTCGATTCCATAAACAACTGGTGCAGAATAGATGACCTCTGAACATACAAAAATGTAAATACATGACCTTCAGTCTAAAAGCAAACGTTACTCATTTTCCTTTCCTAAAAAACGATCATATCTTGACTCAATCCTCAGAAACCATAGATCTGGGTACTTGCTTTGATCCTAAGCTGAGCTCCTCCTCAGACATTAATGAAATCACTTTACAATCCAAAAGAATGCTAGGATTGATATTTCGCACCTGCAATGATTCAGAAAATTCATGAACTACATGATCTTCAAATCAGATGGTGTTTACCCTCAGCAAGGCTGTTGCAACAAATCTCTTCTCAGGTTCATTTTTCCTATTTTAGAAAATAGGAGAATATATTATTCTTGCATATTTGTATTTAAGAATTATACGCGGCTTGATAGACTGTCCTGATATTCTATGCAAATTTGATTTCCATATTCCACGCCAGAGTAGCAGAAAATGGTCATGCTTCTACCTTCAACCACATAGAACAAATATGTATACGAAATCACCAATATAAACTGTTTGCAAAAGATACAACGAAATATGCTCACTGATGTTTATGTGGATAATCTTTGTCTTTTCGAAAATAAAATAATAACACTTTTACTTTGAAAGCTGTAACAGAATTTCTCTCCTCATGATTCTCGTTGCTCATTCCTTTTCAGTATCATTGAAATTCCAATTATTATGTTTACTAGTATACTTGTAATTGGGATCATCTCTTGTTAGACAATAAATGTTTTTTTTTATAAATGACATAGGTTTTTATTCAGTATTAGTTAAGGGTCTTCATCTCTGGAAAAAAAGAGAATCAGAAACGATAATTTCCTCTGATTAATAAAGGGATGTGTGAGTGTATAAAAATAAAAATTATTAAAAAAATATTCTTCAAGTATGAAAGGAATAAACAGTATATTTCCCCCCAATTTTAGTCAGACCTTGATGAATTTGACAACACGATTGAGTTTGTTACCATCAATGATTTCGTTGATGAATATTGGTTTCAAGCTACTCTTTCGATGAACTTGGTGGATTGGGACTGATGCTCGGTTTCTTCCATAGCTTCACACACTTTTTTGTTATCAGTAAATAGCGTTTCTGATCTCATCAATTCAATGCTGCCTCCGAGAGTTTTTGGTATAAAGTCAACTTTTGCACTTTTGCACAGTATATGCTAGATCACAAAACGTTTTGGCATATCCTTTTCTCAATATTATAACTTTTGAGCTTCTGTTGTCTACAAATGAATATGGGAGGGTTCGCTCGTCTGAAATCAGCCATGGTCACGGAATCTGATGCTTGGTGAATGCTTTATCGGCCTCATCTCTTGGGATGTTATTTGAAGAAGAATCTTTTGAAACCGCAGCTGGTCTTAAGTTGGGTCCTTCTACTTGCATGCCTCATATTTGAAAAAGTGGTAGTAAAGTTGATGTGAGAGGTGGGCATGGTTTGAGGAGTGCAGGTGCTTGTCTCGAAACCTTCAATTATGTATGTCATTCCTTAGAAACTCGGTAAACCTATTGTATGGACTTTATCTCTGTTGAAGCAGCTTCTTCAACTTATCTAAAAACTTGAAGTTAGCTTGATCTGCGGCCCTGAATGGCAAGAGGTTGAAGTGAAGGAAATACCAGAGTCTTGGTGGTAACTATTTGTTCCATCCGGTAGCTGTTGAAACTATCGGTGGTTATGGTGCTAAATCTCTGTGATTCATTCACGAACCCGAAAGGCCCAGTAACGAAACTTTGAAGTTCTACTACTTTTTAATCCAATGTGTTATAGAAAGCAAAATTTCTTTGGGTGAAGCATGAATCGGAGTAATCAACATTCATGAGAGTACGGTTGGTTTGAACAATTTGGCAAATATATTTGTATAAATAACAAAGGTTCATAACAACTGTTTCTGTATGATTTTATGAATTCTTTGGGGATAATCAATTCTTCATCAGTACAACAGGACATTTACGAATTTTTTTAGATTCCTGCCTAGTACACTTTGTAAGCAGGAGAAGAATGCAATCAATCTTCTGGATGTTCCGAATTCCTCAGTACGAACATCTTTTGGAAGGAAAATCCTCACTCTTTCAAGTTTCATCAAATTCAGTTCATGAACTTCAGTGACTCTTTTGAATTGCAAATTTCATAAATCCAGTCCCGGCAGAACCTACTTCCTCATCACACAAGAACCAAACACCAAATTGATCATAATCACGTGTATGGCTAAATCTGCTCCAAAATAACCTAGTCATAAAATGAGGAGTATAGCTGAAGCACTTGCAAATCTAATAATAACTCTGAAGCACTTTAGTTGTGACTCAACCTCTCACAGATGTATTAAACAATTTCAACTTATCAAGCTAGTAAAACAAGACCCCTGTCTATTCGATTGCTCTTATAAGCTTTAATAAGTCATCGTTCACTATGGTTCTGGAATTGATTTTGGCCACTACTAGGTATACATTGGCCAAAGACAGAACGGACTGGAACAAATCTACTGGCAGTTTTGTGAATAGGATTCCTCCTTTCAAATTGAACTTTTATAGCCTCTAGAGACACCATACATCTTTGAAACGCAGATTCACAATCCAACGGACCCCTTCAGGAGTTATCGTTCAAATAATTAGAACTCTTCAGCTCTGTCTTAGAAAATGAAATGGTCTCATGCTGCATATACGTTCACTCAATATACGTGTCTATCCCAATGTCTATCCCGTCAACGTATCAGACAGTAAGGGGATGTGATAACGCCGCTGATTGAGCGAAATTCTTTAATATATTTCTTTACTTGATTCATTGAATCGAAGTTCATATCGATATAACTACAGAATTGATTATGACTTTAACTCAGTGCAACAACTGGTAACTTGATGTGTACGTTTTTTATAGAATTAGGTAGGTAGAAGCAAGATGAAAGTTGAACTGAGAGAGTAGTTTGGGGCTGTCGATTAAATTGTTTACTATCTGATACACAAACATAATGGAGTACAAGGTTCTTCTGTTTTGTAGGGAAAGTATACTGAATCTTTTCAATAGGATCCTATATTGTCGATACCTTGTTCGAAGTGCATTCCATCCAGTTTATACGATAAATATTTCATAAATCCACTTTTAATTACCTTAATCTTATTTATATGGATATTGTAGATGGGCGTCCATATCAAAGAGCTTTTACATAGATATTGAAAAGAGTTTCAAGGCAATCTTGGTTTCAAAAACTTTTGCAAATTCGATATATAAGACCAAGAAATCTTTCAGCTGAGCATGTCGTTTCATTATCATAAAAGGTAAAGTTCAACTAATTTTCTGAATATATCCCTAGATCTTTTGATCCAGTGCAGTTCTGAAATAAGGCATCTTCTATTTATTTAGTAATCAGACTCAAGGACAGTATTTTTGCAGGGTATATTGTGAATATTTACACTTTTTGGCGTTGAGGGAGAGATTACTTTCGATACACCTTACATGTAGATCATTTTGTAGTATTAAACAGTCTGCTTCAGATATAATTGGTCTAAATATTTTGAGGTCATCAGCAAAAAGTAAAATTTGACTTAAAATATTCTTAACTATGTCATTTATAAAATTTATATGTTCATATATTGTCATAAAATTGTCAAAATACAAAGTACTCTAGATGGAGAAAACAATAGTCGGCTATTGGCCATGATCTTGGGATACTACCAACGATAATTCTTGAGCTATACCTGGAGACTGTTGGATTATGACAACAAAAAAATATATTAAAACCATTGTTAAATAGTATATTTTTCAATAAATGATGAAAATACTGTTTTTTTCTTCAGGTGAAAGGTTGTACATGAGCGAACCAGAGTGAGTGTGGCAAACTCATGCACGAACGAAAAAAACGTGTTTCTTCTCGAGTATGAAATGCTATTTTTTCTTCGAGGTTGTTTATAAAATACTGGAATTTCGCTATCAGAGTCCATATTAATAATAGCTAAAAGAGAAGTTCAAATATAATCGTGAAAATATTTATAAACTGTCAAACGAAGGGACGTTCGTTAGAAAAGTGCCAAGTAGTGAGATTAACTGTCATTAGTGTAAAAAGCCCATCAAATTGTTTTTAGTATATTGTCATCGGGTCGCATAATAATGTTTATTTGCTTCATTTTCATCTCTAGAGTTAAAAACTATCACTTTCATGTAGGGTAACCGGTAGAAAAATGATCATTTTCATATTCATGAGTACAAGAATATCCATTTTTCGTTACTTGCTCCATTGTTTTCTGTTGAGTACCGCCAAATACTCCAGCGTATATGTTGTGAAGACAGCATAATTCAGAATTTCAATGTGGCTTCAATCGCAGCAATCAACTGTCAAAATAAACCATGTATTGTTCGTTGAAGTTTCTTGATTCAGCATGTTATGGATTTCGTATATTCCATTCATATCCCTCACCGGTACACAAACGACAGTTTCTCTAAATGTCGTATATACTTCGGAGTGAATTTCGAAGCAATATGAGTTGGTGAAGAGTCGTTATTGGAAGATGCGGTTCACTCCAACTCGGAGTTCGCGGAGTTCTAAGTAACAAGAACATCCAAAAGTTCATGCGGACGGCGGTGGAAATTGAACTGAGAATACGAAGAATTGTACCCCAAAAATAAATCATTATTTTAGTAAGTTAAGTGCACCATAAGGTAAACAGGAAAAAAAAACACAGAAATCGATATTTACGTAATGGATCGCACCGTCATCAACACCCTAGTGAATAGATCGTTGTGACTATGTGAACCAAGGGACTTCCACGGAATAAGTCATACTAGAACTGTGTAATAAGAGAACGGCTATAACAAAAAAACATTTTTTCTAATACCGTGTGTGAAGAATAAAGAGTAGCTTCAGATAGTGAAATTTTAGATGTAGACGGCAAACTAACCCTATTAGCATTTTCATCCAAAATTATATCCTGAATTTCATTTTGTCCTTCGTTACCCATTAATTCAAACAAAGTTCGAAAATATGTGCTGGAGATTTTCACGATAATGAAACGAATAAAATCGAGGAAGTAGAAGTAACTTTTCTCTCCACACAATTCCATCAAGTAGAAAAATAATGGCAAACATCTGTCAGAAAACAACTACTTCCCTGGCTAATACCACGACGGACATTGAACTAAGTCTAACAGATATTTGTGATAGGTTCCTAAAAGTGAGGGGTGGTGTCATTAAATGTCGAAACAAAAAAACAATAAAATATTTCTAATGTCTATTCAGAACTTCCTCAGAATTCCGAAAATCCAATAATGTACAACATGTTCAACACGAAAGTCTGAAAAAATCGTCAAAGGCGTTACAATCTGGAATTTGACGTTTATATTCACGTTGTCGAGTTATATTTTGACATGTTGAAAAACATGGCGAAATAGGGGTCCGTCTATATTTATTAAAAAAAAAAGATAAACGTCACTACCCATGTCATTTCATCTTTTCTTGGCCTCACTTCATCCATCCCTTCAATTCGTCGTTATGAAACTAGCAAGAAATAGGTAAGATGACACCTCAGAGACAACCTAGACTTCCCAGTTCTCAAATAACAGCGTTAACTTTGAGGCCCGCAGCTTGGTTGCGCCTTTAATCATCCCCTATTCACTTAGGCACAACCCCAGTTAGCTCGTATTCTAGGTTCATTATAATACCCGGAATTATGGTTTTGATGTACGTATTACGGAAGTGAACACGATGCTTGTTGTTGATAAGTTGAAGTGTAGAAAGTGAACAGAATGAGAAATATCAATATAAAAACTTGTCACTGTTCTTTGTTAACCCTGCTTGTGGGCTCGTACGATATCTAAGGGTATATGTTTCTTCATAATTTTTACATTACTTTTTTAATACATTTGATGTGTCTTATCAAAAGGCAGAGTTCAACAACTCGTTGACACAAGCGATTGCTCTCTCACTCACTCAACCATAAAGGACCCGTTCATTTGAATTTCAGATGAAGCAGTCTGAAAAATTAATACGTATTCAACTTAGTTGACGTTAACAAAAACCTCATTATGTTGTGTACCCTGCATAGTTTAAATGAGATTGGACCAGTGTTTCATAAACAATGGTTTAAATTTTTCTGTTAAGTAGTCTTCTCGGACGGATTATTTTAACTGTAAAACTGATACTATTTGTGATAATGAAACAAGTTATCAATGTATAACCTGATTATTTCGAAATACTCATAGTATTGCTATAGTATTACTATAATTCCAGTGTAGTAGACGAACCTGTTCTCGATTATCATTTGTTGGTTGTTACAGTTTTTGCAAAGTATATTCTTGTAGAAAAACTGAACCAAGTTTTGGGCTGGAGTGATTCGGCCGACACCCTATTGAATAGGGAATAAATGATAGAAACCGACTATTTTAAATCAATTTTTAATTTTTGAAAAATAAAACTTAACAAAAAATAAATAGTAAAATAATTCAATATCTTTCATATATCAATGTAAAAAAACTTAGCGAGCAATATAACAGAAAAAAAAAAACAAATAAAATCTCACAGACTAATAATCACCAATCTAAGAGCAGAATATCTGGAAATTATTGTCACAGAAATTACTACCCTATACACTCAAAATTATTAATATGCCCTTCAGCTTTCAAAAGGTCAGTTGTGGGTCCAATTTAGAAGAACGGACAGAGGTTGTCGGTAACTGTCGCCCAATCTCATTGGTATTGTTGAGTCAATAAAAAACCTTTAAGAAAACAATAAATAGTTTTTTCGAAAAATGATGTACTTTCAATTGAACCATACGGATTCCGAAATGGAAAACCTAATCAGGGAGGATTAAGTGCATTGGTGAATGAAATATTAAGCAAGAAACACCTACCGTATGCATTTTCGTTGATTTGGCTAAAGCCACAATCAACTAACTTGGAGTAAAATGAATACGGAGTACCCTTCTCTCTTAGCGTCGGACATCTGTCAGAAAACAATTACTTTTCTGGCTAATACCACGACGGACATTGAACTACATCTGACAGATATTTGTGCAACGTTCTTTCAAGAAGACCCAATTGCATGTGCTTGTCTTGTAGTTAAACAGAAGATTATCCTTCATTTGGCTGGGAATTATCACTACTGCTTAGGTTTTATCCTCTTGCTCTTGATTTCCTGTGCGAATGGCGCTGTGATCAGCTTATTTGTATATCGTAGTGTCATCCGTGGGGAAATATTAGTTGAACGGTTGATTATCATTCATTTGACAGGGACAGAAAAATTAAAATGTTGTCCGACCTACCCTGTCATTGATGAGGGGCAATAAACCTCGAAACATGTATGTCTGATTCGATTCACTATCCATAATAAGAAATCACCAACAACCAATTACCATTTCGTCTGTTTCGAGTATGAAATACCGGGGGATACATGCGTAGATGTCAACTCTGATGGAACTACGTGGTGAAGAAACTGATATCATCTGTGTCCATATAAAATTACGTCATTTACATATGGCTGACTTTTCATTTGATCCCTATTGAAAATGAATGTCAATTTAGAATGGGAACCAATAGCTGAAAATCAAAAAGTTATGAGATAGTTCAACGCGGCGAATATCGTCGTCACCTGACGTACCCTGAAAATCAATCCATATTTGCTAGTGATTTTTGGTAATGAACAGTTGACAACCTTCACCATCTCCTAGCCTATTATTATCACCCTGAATACTTGTCCTTTCTTGAAACTATATATTCATAAAGAAATAATAATAAACGATTTTTGCTCATATAATTTAACATTCTCCATAAACTTGTGTGAAGCGATGGAAATGAGTTAATTGAATGAAAATACCAATTTTGAAAACCTCAGCTAGAAATCACACTGACCGACCAGAATCAACCGTCCACGACCGTCCAGCAACGACCAAAAATTAAATAATGAGATCAATGAAAACTTTCAAACACAAATTGACCCAAATTTTCAAAAGAGTGGAGTTCAAACATGATCTTTAGAAACCGACGATCATTCAGTGTGGGTTATCCGATAAGAATACACGTGTTGGAAATTTTGGTCGTAGTTGGACGATCACGGACGGTCGGTCATGGCTGCCTTAATGTCCAATTGGAATTATGTAATACTCCTCTTTTCAATTTGTTACTTTTGACACCAAGGTGGGATTCACTGATATTGGGAAACCTTCTCAGGTACTTTGCCAACTTTTTTTTGACTCATCAGATATATTATACTTACGCATCACGCCTAACAGTCGAAATTATTCCTCACCCCGCGTAGCAAAGATTTGTCGGCATATATTCATGAAGCATGTTAGTGAAGATAACAAACTCGTCAAATCCTAATTTAATGCTAATGTTAGGTTAGATTGTGTCCTCTTCTTTTACATTAAGAAATTATGTCCTGTCTAAAAACATGTCTGGTAATTTATAAAATGTAATTTTCATTTATTATGCAGAAATTTATCAAGAGCTGGCAACGTCGATTTGTACTCTCGATTATTTCCCATATTTGACATTCGATGATTTTATTGATGTCAAAATGAGTAATTTTTAAATTGAATATGCCAATAATTTTGTATTTGAATCATTATTCTGTGTACTTTTATGTGCAAATCGCTTTCGACATAGTTCAAACTTACTATTTTATTGTGCGAATTGAAGATATAATAATAGGGAATATTTCAAATTGCGACTCTTCGTGCATTTGAACATGCTACACCATTGACAGTTAAAAAAAAAGTATTTTCCAGTCATTTCCGCACAAAAATCTCAAGGTATTTATCGTTTTTAGTGTGTCTAGAATCATCTGCCAAATTTTCAGCCAAATCGCTTTGGATACCATACTGTGCAATTTTTCCAATATTTCGTTTATTTTTGACTTTGAATAACGTCATGTTGTTGATAAAGAAATAAAAAGAATTTGATTCAACTTGTCGTAAGTTATTACTCGTATTTTTCAAAAGGTTATGGACCAAGCGATCTTCTGAAAGTAGAAAAGACAGTCAAGTAATCAAAATAAAACTATGGATAAATTTCCCAAGTTTGAGAAACTACATGGAAAGACCAATTTTCATTCATGGAAGACTTTGGTCCAGTGTTACTTGGGCCAAAACAATTTGAATAAAATCGTCTCAGGTGAAGAGAAGAACCTAGAAGGAACGCCTGAAGATTCAGCGAAAACACAAAGAAATATGTGAAGATTGGAGGTACCGACACTCTCTCGTGGAAGCATTAATTTTTTTCAATGTCGATTTGGAATTAGTTCCTCAGATAACCTGTTATCGAAATGCTGCATGCATGTGGAAAGCTATTAATGATATTTATGACAAGAAAAGTGAATATTCACTACACGCTTTAGTGAAGTCCGTAATTGGAATAAAATGTAATTCTGTTAAGTATATTCCAAGTCATATTTCCCAATATACTGAACACTGGGCAAGACTAGTGACTCTTTAGAAGCTGCATTACATCCTTTATCTACTTCTACGAAAGCCAAAGGATCATTTTCCTTAACCACATTGCCAGATGAAATTGATAATATTATAGACAATTTAAAAACTAAAGACAGCCTCACCTACGATGATGTATGTTCAAGATTACTAGAACTTACAGTGGTCAATAACAACACCGACTCCGAAGACAATACTGCTTTAATTGATAGACAAAAACGAAGATATTTTCCCAAACAAAGAAGTTTAGAGAGCAGCTACTGTAAAGAAAATAACAAATGGTTTAGAGGATCCAAAACTGCAGAAACATCAAAAGGAGCCAATATGAAGATGTGAATGTATGCCAAATGCAGGAAGATATTAATGAAGACTGTGCTTTTCCAATTTTCAACGAAAACGAAAATTATCATCAGTGGATTTTCGACACAGGTGCTACATCTCATATGTCAGGCAATAGAGATGCTTTTAAAAATTTACGTCAATATTCAAGTATAGTTCGATTGGGAAACAATACCAAACTGAAAGTTACTCACATTGGAGGAGTAAATAATAACGCTCTACTATCTTCAGAGCAGTCGATCAAAATCACTTTATATGATGTCTTGTATGTACCTGACCTAAAATTCTCTCTGATGTCCTGGCAGAAAATGAGAGAAGATAATATACAAATGAGAGGTGATCTAGAAGAAATAATTTTAATGAAAAATGAAAGAATATTAGGATGGGTGAAACCAAGTAACATACTACAAATTTTCCAAGAATCGAAGTTTGAAGAAAATGCCCAAATTTCCGAAAATATTGCCAATGTCATAGAAGATTAGGCCATGCACCAATAAGCCTGTTTAATGAAATGAAAAATTCCGTTGCTGAAAGTGAAATTTTACCCGAAGAAAGACCTTCTATAGATTGTGAAGCATGTATCAAATCTAAGATGACAAGAACTATATCCAAAGAAGAAGGGAATTGTTGTCAAAGAATACTAGAAAAAATACATTCTGATGTAGCTGGCCCTTTCAGTACTAAATCTGTGGTAGGAAGTTTATACTACGTGACATTTACTGACGAGTTTTTTCGATACATTGAAGTACAGTTTTTGTAACATAAAAGTGATGTAGAAATGGCTGCAAAAGATTTTGCCCAAGGTATGGAGCGACAAACAGGAATGAAAGTTGGAACCTTCAAAAGCGACAATGGCGAAGAATTTATTTCCAATCCGTTTCAGGTTCTCTGGTATGAAACTGGAATACTCCATAACGAACGTACACGAAACAAACGGCATGGCGGAACATCCAAACAGAACAATAACAACCATGGCAAGAACATCCCTCATTGATTCAGTACTTCCATTGTCTCTTTGTGCAGAGGCTGTATCGTATTCAGTGTATACAAGAAATAGACTTCCACATTCTTTTCATAAAATGACACCATACGAAATATTTTTTGGAAGTAAACCAGAAATTTCTCACTTGAAGTATTTTGGACAAAAATCTTTCGTTCATATTAACAAGGAGACCAGACCAAGTGGCAGTAAATTTTTTCCAAGATCTAAAGGAGGTGTAATGGTTGGATATGGAGCCAAAAATGGCTAGTATAGATTTTACGTTGACAAAAAAGTGGTTATTTCAAGAGATTATAGATTTTTGAAAGAAGAAAACGCCATTTTCATTGAACCTATTTCGGAAACGCCATCGTCTAGACCACAGATAGAGCAAGAAAAACGAAATCTAGCAAATAATTTTGAGCATCAGCAACAGGGCGAGTATACTGGGAAAAATGATAGTGTAATGAAAGATGATATTGACGATACTATTTCAAGAACTTTGGCACCCAGAAGGAGTACTAGGACACGCAATCCTACAAAAATTCTATGAAGATTTTTGATATTTGGCAAACGATGACCCAACATCGTACGGAGAAGCTTTGACCAGTCCTGATTCAGATAAGTGGATTCTGGCTATGAAAGATGAACCCGATTCAATGGAGAAAAACAAAATGTGGGAAATTGTAGAAAAGCCTTCAACTTGCAGATGTGTCGGATGCAAATGGATTTATAAAATGAAATTTTCTGAGACTGGAGAAATAACTAAATACAAGGCAAGACTGGTTGGATTCACGCAAATACCAGGGATTGATTTTGAAGAAACATTCTCACCAGTTGCACGATATGGAACGATCAGAATGTTGCTAGCACACTGTGTACATAACAATATGATTGCACGACAACTAGACATTAAAACCGCTTTTCCCAATGGAGATTTAGATTTCGAAATATATATGAAAACTCCTGAAGGAGTTCATGCTGAACCAGGGAGAGTGTGCTGTTTGAAGAAATGTATATATGGTTTGAAGCAGTCTCCGTGAAAATGGAATAAAAAATCAGTTAGTGTCTTGAAAGAAATAAATTTGACTCAAGCAGCTGCAGATCCTTGCATGTTTATGTCATGTGATGAAAAGAAAATAATTGGAGTCTATGTAGATTATTTGTGTATACTAGGAACTTCAGAAAAGGATGTAAAAGAAGTAGAATAAATAATATCCAAAAATTTTGAAGTTACATTCTTAGAAAAACCGAAATTCTTACTATCATTTCAAATTTCATGGGTGTTTACATCAGTATTTTTGAGTCAAGAAAGATATATCGAAAAATTGTTGGAGAAATATGGGGAGCTAATGAGAGAACTGATATAGTCAAAAACTGGAAGCCTTCTGTTTTTTGCTATGGGGACCCGACCTGACATTGCATTTGCAGTGAATAAGCTTTTCCAGTTCCAGGCTGATCCCACTGAAATCCATATGAAAATGATTCAACACATTTTCAGTTATTTGAAAGGAACAATGAATAAAAAGTTGGAATATAAGTACACTTCAGATCCAGAAATTTGCATATTCAGTGATGCATCATATGCAGATTGCACAGTTACTAGAAGATCTACTAGCCGATATATTGGATCCTATGGTAAAGCTGCAGTTACATGGACTTCAAAGAAGCAACAAAGTGTATCTGTATCAACTACCGAATCAGAGTACATGGCTTTGTCATTAGCTTGCAGAGAATGTATGTGGATGAAACGATTGATATTTGATGTCACCAATCAAATATCCCAACCACTGTTATTATGCCATAATCAAGCTGCAATTCAAATTGCTACAAATTCAATTTTACATCTGCGCAGCAAACTTACACTATCATTATGTCAGGGAGAGAATTATTCAAAACGATGTTAAAATTCAGTACGTACCAAAGAAAATGCTGCCGATATTTTAACAAAACCCTTGCCACGAGAAGCATTCAATTCGTGTTTGTCTAAGTTTCTGAAGTGATATCACACTGAGGGAGAGTATTGAAATGGTTGAAGTGAAGAGCTTACTTGCAGTGCTGATATGCCCTTGTTCTATTTTTCAGTCTAAAATATTTTGTTTATTTTTGACTTTGAATAAAGTCATGTTGTTGACAAGAAATAAAAAGAATTGGATTCAACTTGCCATAAGTTTTTACTCGTATTTTTCGGTATTAACAAAAAAAAACGATTCCCGTTTTACCAAGCTAGTGTTTGCTCTTAACATATACATGTAATTAAACCCCATTAATTTAAGCCGCACCCAGTAGATTATGTACATTTACTTCCTTCTATATAAATTCATATCCATCTATCGTAACCGTTCATAAAATTAGATTTCAATGATATCCTGAAGAAATGAGGCGATTATTAGTAGTCATTTAGTTATCATGTGTCGTGCCTTCGCCAAAATTTCAAAAAACTTTAAAAAATATAACTTACCTGTAAAAAATAAGGCTTCCACAAACACATCTAACACAACGGAAGGCCTTTCGGTTTCGAAACTAGCATTATACGGCACTACCACTGCCACGTAAAACGTAGCTATCAGAATTAACCAGTCCCATGCACTTTTGAACATGCCGTAATGTGATATGATGAATCTACTTTTTTTTACTGATGCAGTCTTGTACTCTGGAAGGGGTGCGGCTGTAGAACTCAGCAGATTCTGGAAAATAAATTCAAAATGTAGTCGAATTCAAATAATAATTTTTTTCAAATACTTTTACTTTATTTTTACAATGTTTTCTAAACATCACAGACAAACTACTTATTGATACTGAAACAAACTTTCCTGATTCTATTAATATAGACATTGGTATGATTGTTGACTAACTGAGGTTTATTACAAATTATTACAACCTCGTACATTTCAACGCTTCATTGATTTCGAATCAAACCTGAAAATCTATTTATCCCCAAGTTGGCGTTAATTAGAATTTTAGAATTTTTTGCCAATTTCTGTTACTAAGATAACGTTAAAGTGGAGTAACACATTTTTCAAGTCAGTTTCTTTACAAACTCGATGATGAGAATGTCAGCCTACTCATATTTCTCGAAAGCAATCTCAAGAATACGAGCCTTATAACCGACAGTTTATATTACTCAGATATCATGAAGAATTCAAGGAGTAGGGACAGTGTTTAATTATTTCAATTTATCAGTGAGAGGGTGAAAGAAAGACAATATCCAGCAATGTCTGAAAATTTTGTTCGTTGATCTTTCGTTACGTAAATGCTTCAACATGAATAGTTAAATATACCCGATGGGCATCTCCCATCTAATTTTGCGTAATGAAAATGATAAATATAAGGATGAAATGACTATCTCTTCAATTTACAACAAAAATTCATAAATACTTTAATTGGGAAATATTTGTATGTAGATCTATAATTCTTTGTAGATAACAAAACATATTCTGTAGGAAGATTATACCAACAATGTTTTCAACTCAAGCTGATTATGAAGGCTCTCTAGTTTGAAGTTAAGTGATATGCACTTCAAGTTTACGAATGGAACATGTTATATTTTTCATAGAAATATAATTTTTCGTCCTCGTCCTCGTACAAACTGGAAATGATCAAGTGAGTGAAAATTAACGAAGAAGCTTCTTATTCGCCGTGTCTCCAAAGTCACATTGAGAAACAGAAAACACTATTCAACAGGATTTTAGATGTCACTTACAGAGTCCACCTAAAGAAGAATAAGTATGTTTTAAACGTTCATCATCAGTTTATTTTAAGTATTTGAGACTCTAAAAATCTTTGAGATTGAACAGTAAGTAGAAGTATGGATGATGGAAAATATTTGATTAGGGGGTCTATTTCGCAGCTGAATTGTATATAACCTCAAATTCAACCTATCTGAATTGGGGGGAGGTTATGGAATGTCGTCGATTTTGTAAGGCATCTTATTTCATCTTTGGAGTGGAAACACCAAATTTTGAATAACTATATTTCATTTACCATTAAACAAGTAAATTGATTAAAATATATTAATATATATACAGGCCGTTTCTTTTATCATGTGGTAACATTGCTATATTCTAAACCGTAATAGATACAAAGACGATTAAATGGGAAAAAAGGTAACTATTGTGGTGAGCAGTAAATTGGTCATAGAAAATGTATGGGGATTCTCGCCCTTCCCAACTTATACAGGGAAAACTGAAAATGCTGTTTTCGGTTTTGTACGTTTAATTAAAAATTTATCATTACGTAGTTCTAGTACATTTTGAATACAATAAAACTTTCCTCTTTCATTTTTTTATATTTTCTGAAATAACCATTCTATTCGTAAAAAACCGAAAACAGCATTTTTAGTTTTCCCTGTATGATTCGGGAAGGGCGAGAGTCCCCGTAGATTTTCTCTGGCCAATGTACTGCTCACCACAATAGTTACATTTTTTCCCATTTAATCGTCTTTGTATCTATTATGGTTTAGAATATAGCAATGTTACCACATGATGAAAGAAACGGCCTGTATATATTTGTCTTAATATATTCTATAGCTTTGTTCTGGTTCTGAAAATTATTAGTCCTGGGACGTCAGAATCATGCGCAGTTGAGGAAAAGTGAGCGAATATGAACCTAAAGAGCACACTTCTCGTCAACTGCGCATGATCCTGACGTCCCAGGACTGATAATTTTCAGAACCAAAACAAACCTTATATGTCCTGAATGTTAGTTTAAGTTCATAATAGATGTATCAACTATCAAATTGAATTTACTGATGGAAAAGTGTAAATTCCATATAAAGGGAGCTGTTTGAAAATTATGGAAGACTCACAATCTAAGATTCAAGACCTGTGGAAATATATTTTCAAATACTTACTAATCTTGTATTTTTACATGAAACAGTTAAAAATGTTGTTTTAAAAGAATTGAAATTGTTTCTTTCAATGAAATGAATGAATAAAATCAAATGATCAAAACATAGATTCCTTTGAAATACTGTAGCATTCTGGCCAACCCTGAGCCTAGATAATGGTGATGGTGAACTTCACTTTTGATGTGAATATGAACAATGTCATAATTTTCAATAGACGGCTCTAGATTTTCCTCGTAGTGACTTATGGACACGATAGACGAGGTCGTTTGACATCTTCATGATCTTCTACGGCCATTCTTCAATTGAAGTACCCCTCCAACTTCTATTCTCAAAACTCCGCGACTTCGGTAACAGTCTCCGGCGACGCTTGGGGTTGTACAGCCTAACCGGGTCACGAGCATGAAATCGTCCAGCATCGGCCCTGTGATATCATAGGTCACCTCTTTATTGTCCTTGGCACCAAACTGGAATTTGCTGACTTAGTCCTTTCTCGCAGAATATTGTCCAGGTGGCTTAAAAAATTTCAGGTCACAAGTAATACCATCAGGGGTTTGGCTGGTTGATTTATGCACTGCTGAACAATATGCCATCAGGATCCATTAGCTGCGGTCAGAGATAAGTGACAAGTTTATTATCATTCCCTCCACTAATTCATAGGGTTGAGAATGTAGGGGCGCAGTTTTCGTCTTTCATATGTTCAACTTCTGATATGTATATTTTCTGGAACAGGTTGGACTGGAAATGTCTACTTCGGTCCGATTGCAGCTTCAATAGAATAGAGATATCCACTCTTTTACCAAGACTCCATTTCGATAGGTGACGGAATCAACTAATACACTTTTTTACGAATAGTCGGCGACGGTGATATCTGCCTTGTTGGACAGGGCATATTCTTCGACCGACTTGCTGAAGTAGTCCATTGTCACGAAGATGTATTCATTCCCGTGGTCAGATTCTGTAAAAAGGCCGGCAACATCAATGAACCAGTACTTGACGTCAGCTTGGTGATTGGCCCGATTAAACTGTGACATCACTTCCTGGAGGATTTGTCAGGAGTCTTTCGGTGACACCTTCAAGAATTTATTGAAGCACGTCTTTCCTTCCTGGGCATTACGTCTTTTTTTACCATACTTGGATTCCAACACACGCTTCGGGACCCCATATTACTCATTGTAAGAGATTGGGCCCAGTATAAATTAACTATTGGCGATAACTTGCTATTTCCTGCCATGATGGTCTTTGATTACTGTATTTTCAGCTGAACTACACCAATATCTGGATCTTCTTAGGCTATTTGGATCTTGTCGTTCTTTCAGGTTTTATCTACCACCTTGGTTCGAAATTGTTCATTTCTTCTCCTAAGCTCGTCAGCAATTTGAGCAGTCATCTGGGCATGATCTCCTCGACAGCGAATCTGAATTCTCATGATTAGTCAATTCTCTAAATTGAAACTCGAAGTTAAAATCTACTCTTTCGACAACAACCAACAGTTTTTGCCTCGTGACATAGTAATTGCGATTTGGTGTGCTAAGAGTCTTGCTAAAATAATCGATGACTTTCGCCTATCCCTCTTGAATGTAGGACAGGACAGTTTTTAGTCCCACGTTGCTGACGTCCATTTGATTTCCGTTCAATGTTTGATCTCAAAATCAAATTCTTGGAGTCTTACCATCGAATGTGCTACTTGAAATTCCGGATTTTAAAATCTAAGAGTAAGTTAATTGCTGCATGGCCAGTTCTCAAAAGGAATCTCCCATACTCGTATTTGTAGAAGTGATCTACTCCTTTAACAACAGCTAACAGTTTCCATCTAGTGAATTTTTCCTTCGGAAGGGTATAGCTCAGAACTGGTGCATTCATCAAGGCTTTCTTCAACTCTCTTACCTAGGCTTGTTGCTGTTACTTTTTCCATAGAAACAACACTGCCGTACTTCTTTCTGATACAGATGACATTTGGTGTTACAAAGTTTCAATCCGGAGTGTATCAGTCGCAGGAATACCCTCTCAAGGTTATTCACTTAAACGTTGAATGATGTGCCAACTACAATTATGTCATACTAGATTCGTATTTTATGAGATGTATATGTAAATGTAAAGCAGCAATGACAGTTAACTGGTCAATCTGTATTTTTTACCATCACGACCAGAGAGGCTTTCTCATTAGTATTTTGTTTCATCTACAATTTCATGCTATGTTTTTTTTTTAAATATTTCACATGTAACTGGAGTAGCGACCCATTGGCCCTAGCTCACCATACGCCGACATCAAAGGTATACATGCTTCCCTGGCAAATATATATTACAGAGAGATGTGAGAAGTGGAAAACCTGTTTTCAGTGGAAGCCAAGAAACGGCCTCAATTGGGGTGCTGCAGGACTGGTAGCGGGTAAATAAATGGCCAGTGGCTGCCACACTGCCCAATCAAGAACCAGCCTCACCAAGGCTTCCACATGGTGGTGGGTGGAAGGAACCCAAAACTAGCCATCAATGGAAGCTAAGGAAGGGCTTCGTATCGGATACTGCGGGTCTAGTAGCTAGTGGTTGTGGCCGCAGCACCACTCAAAAGAGAACTAGTTCTATCAAGGCTTTCAGAAGGAAGCATATCGAAGGAACTTGCTTCTTTGAGAAGCACTCACACCCTAGTCATCCAGCTTTTGAGGAGAGTAGATAGAATCTATAGGCAGCCAGAACACCATGCATGAGAAGAGCAGAGGATGGTAAGAAGATCCATAAGGGCCTACTTGCTAGGCTGTGGTAGCCTCCCCAAAAATACTACTACTACTACTAGTACTAAACTATGTTTGATTTCATGAAAGATATATCTGATCTGATCTGATTAATACTGTAATATTGGCTCAACCTAATCTAAATTCAGATTGTCACATATAATATTGGGTCAACATTTGTTGAATTATTTTTACCAATATCGAAAGAACAATATTCTGCCTTATGCTGTATCACTTCCGTTAAAAATAACGTCACTGTTATTCGCCATTTCCGTAATTTTGCTATTGCTTGGTAATAGTGAAATTACGTAAATGGCGAATAACGGTGACGTTTTTTTAACGGAAGTGATACGGCATAGGGCTGATTGTCTATATTGTTTCTATCTCTAGAATAGAAATTACATTCTTAATATTCTACTCATATCGATTCCAGGGATAAAACTCATCGGTTAAGTATTATTTAGGCAATATTCCCCAAAGCATATTATCATATTGGACATTACAGGTTTAATGCTTTTTAGCAATAAAGATGATACAATTTTGTCTGCGTACTGTTTACAACGTCTAGAATATATCCTAATATCACTGCCATATTGATTCTAGATAAAGAACAGTATTGTATATCCGAATTTGCTAGCACATTGCTTCAAAATGATTGCACCAATATTGAACATATTACCTAGCCTACATTGAGTCAATATTGGTTGAACAATTTTCACTATATTTTTTGCGATATCTAGAATGTATATTGCAATTCCATTATTCCTTCATATAGATTCTAGTATCAAAAAGCTATGGCATTCCAAGTTTGATAGTAAATCGGTAAAATATAATTTCACCAATATGAAAGTATAATTTCAACCTATATTGAATTAAATTGTTGTGAAAACCATAAACCAATACAGAATTAATAATATCAATACAAAGGATTACTGTTTCCAATAGCAAAATTTGAGTATTCGATGAATTCTAAAGAACACTAGTGATAAAAGAAATTATTAAACCTGAGTAACGTATAGAACTTCAGCTAAAACCCAAGGAATGATATTGAGTGCTTTTCACATTTTCAACATATTGCAGCCATATCGTAGAATATTTCAGACGATTCTGTTTCAAAAATGATTTACCAATATTACTTTAAAGATGTCTTACCAATATTGAACAAATATCACGAAATTTCCACATTTCTGCCTCGCCAATATTAGATGTGAATAAATGGCCAATATTTCCATAATTGCACCAATATTGTTCCAATATTAGTGTGCAAATTGGGTGAGTACATTATTTTGACTATTCCCCCTGTCAGAAATGGTCTATACTCCTCTATTCATAATGTGATAACGATTTTCGTCATCAATATATCTGAACGGGCAGATACCCTCCTGAGTCCTGATGTTTAATATGTTGTACAATGAGATTTTATGTTTTTTTTTTTAATATGTACTTGATTTCCGGCATCGACACCCTCGATCCAACGTATTGGAGATACGAACGCACGCGTTACGCGCGAATCTAATGCAGTCATATTGTATTGTGGTTTTAAATGCTCAGTTATAGACGCGTTAACCGTTAATATTGGCGGCATTTCGTAGTGCAACAATTGACAGCTATTACTGAATTCATGGCATTTTATGCATATTCGAAAAAAATTTAAAATTGGTTGATAAAATAAGTTAGAGAATAGGCCTGAAATATTTTCAGTTCATAACAAAAATTGTCAAACTAACTTCATGAGTTATTGTACCTTGTCCATTTGGTTGGGTAGTAGGATGTACTCCAACATTTTTTTCTAGATGTTATTTATATTTTCAGCAATTGTTTTAACAAAAAATGTCTTTGTCATGGAAGATGTTGATGAAATTGAGCATGTTTTTGATGCCAAATGCTCCGACCTTGGAATTGATGGTTCCTCTGACGATGAGGGTGGTTTTGAAATTTCTTACGTTCAACAAGAAGATTCCGATGACGAGCTTCTCAGTGTACGAGTAGAGAGACTACTTGAAAATTTAAAACAAAAGAGTAATTTAAAGGTTGTTATCGATAGTAACGAAACACTACAAGAAAAGTCGTTTGACCGTTTAAACAAGGTTCACCCACTTATTAATCAGATCCGAAAGGGATGTTTGATGTTAACAAAGTTTCCAGAGGTTGCTATCGACGAACAAATGATTCCTTTCACCGGCGTTTGCAGATTGAAACAATTTGTCAGAGGTTAGCCAAATCCCGAGGGACTAAAATTTATATCTGTGCTGTTCCTGGCGGTCTAGACTCGACTTTGAAATTTACCAAGGAAACAATATTGAAAAAAAATCAAAAATCCTAGGGACTGGCTCTCCAGCAATACATTTTCTGAAACCTTGAACGAAGGTAAACATATGTTCATTAATAGATATTTCACTACAGTACCTCTCCTGGAACACGGTGACTGGTACTAAAATGAGGTCAAGAATTCCTAGGAGTGTGCAGTTAACATCTGAAAAGACTTTTGGATTGAATTGGTCGTTACTTGATGGAAATCCATAGTATAAAGCACTAAGGTAAATAGTTTTATCAAGCGATAATGGTTTACTAAAATCCTCTTCGTTAGGCTTTACTTAAATATCTAAATAAAGAAGACTAATTAACATAACTATACCAACATTACCTAGAATTGTTATGTTAAGTAACCTGACCTATCCCAATTCTTATCTTCCTCATTAATGTTATCCACAAACAACGAAAACAAGATATGCCTGGGAAACAATCGAAGTAACTAAGAAAAAAGGTTCAACAAAGGAGAATTGTTCAATTCCAATTGGTCATTGAGTAGACAATTAGAATTCTTCAATTTATTTATTTCTAGACATTCTAAATAATTAAGTTTGTTTGTGGATAACATTAATGAGGAAGATAAGAATTGGGATAGGTCAGGTTACTTAACATAACAATTCTAGGTAATGTTGGTATAGTTATGTTGATTAGTCTTCTTTATTTAGATATTTAAGTAAAGCCTAAAGAAGAGGATTTTAGTTAAAAAAAAATTGTTAAAATTGTTATATCAGTCAAACGGTTGTACCCCTACGTGCAACCCTCCTAAGTCAGAGACTTGTGTGAGCTAGGGGAAGACGTAGCCCTTACCTTTTAATACGTGTGATGCCATGCACGAGACCGGTGGCAATGCTGAGATTCGAACTCACGCTCTCTGTCTTATGAGGCGAGGACTCAACCCGCACACCACCGCGGCCCATTATCGCTTGATAAAATACAGTGTAGTGAAACATGTCGCGAATTTAATTAAGTTCTGTGGAAATTTAATCGTTTACCTTAGTGCTTTATCTAAAAAGACAATGGACAGACTTAGAGCAGAAGGTGAAATTTCAGTGGTAGAGTGGTTTGATATGAAAAATGTTCTGCTTGCTTCTGCATGCTTACAGGTAGAATCTCAAGACGAGTATGAGGTCTAAAGAAGACTCAAAATACTTAGTAATTCCAAGATGGAAGGATTTGACTCAATGATTAGTTACTATTTCATCAGTACAAAAACGAAATGAAAAATGGCCCGTTGAATGGTAAACAGAAGCAATGTATCGAGAACCTCTACGTCTGCAACAAAACAAAAGTCTCTACCAATTGTGGCAACTGATCTCAAAAATGCTGTTAGATGTCAAATGTCAAATGCGAATTGAAAACAAACTTATATTGTGAAAAATGTAACATATTTCTGTGTCTAACGGGAAGTTATAATTGTTTCAGAAGTTTTCATTTACTTACGTAATATTAGTAGTTATCTCGCCTGACATCCAATTCATTGGACATATTTTTGTGTACTTTTGGATAAATGAAAATTCTCAAAAAAAATTGCGACACTTTTTGTACAAAAAAACGAAACTTCCAAATATTAACTTCATACTACTTTAAATGTAGTCTCGGACTCAAAAGGATATAACAAGTGAGGCTTAAAATTAATAGTGGTAGTTGGAATACAAACAAACTTACATTATTGAGTTTGAGTTTCTTCGTCATCTTATCCGGCTTGTAGTGGCCCGAGAGTTGATATAGTACCGCCCTGGAACGCCGTCGACCGTAGTTTGCGGGCGGCTCTTCTGGATCCAAGTTGCCGTTGGCGTCTGCAAGGAGGCAAGAGTCAGCACCACGGAATCGAGCCCCAAGTACGGCCGCTGTGCATAACATACAATTCACTTGCACACATTTCTGCTACATACACTATGCTAAACTAGACTAGAATTGACACGGAAGTGCAGTCCACAAATACTAGGTGAAAGTCATCGCATAAAAAACAACTAGTTGCATCAGACGGTGTCCCATTACCTCCAGATGTCTCCATATGGAGAATAGTAAATTCTGAGGAAATGGCACATTTGATCAGAGAAAAACGTTGTGATGAAAAAGATGTCTCATATATACAATAATGCCATCTACTCCGGACCTGAATATTAGAACATACATGGTCTATTGAAGTAGTATATGCTTGATTGAAAAAAATATGTATCATTGTAAAATGATAAATTGGCATCATGAAAATTACTGAAAAAAGTTACCCAAATTTATCGAAAATATCTCCAGATGCCCTTAGAGATGTTTAGTCGCCAATAAAAATTTTTCTTCAGTGGGAATATGAAAGGGAATTCACGAAGTACAGAAGAATATCCACACACATCAAGCGTTTCGCATTATTATATAAAAATATGTACAATTATAACAAGTGAAACACCTAAATAATTGCGACTAACCCTCCTCAGGCGAGAAGTGGTCCTCAGAAGCCCAACTCTTATAGGCGGCAGAGATCAAACGATCTAAATATATTTAATAGGTCAATGGTAAACTCTGAGTGGAAACTCAAGACTCGTTCGGTAAACTCTTTGATATTTATTTTGTGATAAAAATGAGATTGGAAATGCCGAGAGTTCACGTAGACTTGTTATATTCTCGTGCCTATTGGTCAATAGCGTTATGTGATTAGATATTGCTCCATGAAGTTTACCCTAGTTTTTATTTTAAGACACAATCGTCATTCCTTTTAAATTAATAGATCAGTCAAGTGTCTTAAACAGGTCAGGAATGGACTGCAATTTTAAAATATTGACCATTTACTCACATGCTTGTATAATAGCTTTTAACAGTGGCATATCTGACATCCAATGACTGAATAAAAACTAATTTGGTTTGGACTGGATATTGAGTTGATGTTAGCTCCCAATAAGTGAATCGTATTATGAAAAAATTAGTAGAATACAAAGATATAAATGCTTACGTTAAAACCAGCTCTTAAATACATGACACTATATATAATGTATATAATATGTACAATATGGTGCAAATGAATGAAATTAATCCATTATTTTGTAATAAAGCGACCCCCCAGAAAAATCCTGAAATCCGTCGATTTTTATTATCGAACGCGCAATCTTTCAAATATTTTGTATATTCGTGCGCCATTTGTATGAGTGTGATGAGAGTCGGAATCAAAAACAGAAGATGATTATCATTGAACATACGGGCAGCAGCTCTAGCGCTATTTCCATTCTGGTATTACAAAGTCACTATTTCAATCCGTTCTCGAAGCGTATAAACCATTGCTTCTGAAGAATTCACAAAAGCAGAAATACCAATTGTAACTCCACCTGGTAGGTAATCGTAATTGTAGGATGAGACAAATACAAAATGAAGAGAATATCGAATTCAAACTTAACTAGGTAACAGATTATACAGAAGTTCATTCAGGATAGCTCGTTTTCAAATGATTTTTAGCTTCCAAACTATGAGCTTCAGACCAAAATGTATTCAACTTTGTTGACATTCTCTGGGGGTGCGATAGGGAAAGTAACATAAAATCTGATTATGTCAAAATTTGCCTCCCCTGTATACTATTGTTGAAGTGGTTTTTAATTTTTCTTGAAAATCATTGTCCAAAAGTTATTCAGGTTGGCTCGTTTTCTACTCAAATAATTTGTAGCTCCCGAACTATAAGCGTCAGACCATATGTATTATACTTTGTTGAAATCTGCTCATCATGGAGCATCTGGTAATGCGAAATAATATAGGATGATCCGTTGAAAAAAAAAATGGTGACATGCACTGGGGGTGCGATCGGGGAAGTAACATCAAATGTGATTATGTCAAAATGTGAACTACTGTACACTATTTTCAATGTGTTTTTTTATTTTCCCTTAAAATCATTGTACCAAAACTCATTCAGGGTGGCTCGTTTCAAATGGAATGCACTGTATTAGCTTACGCAGCATCTTTTCACTGGCAGAGTTAAATTTTTGATAGCCTCAGTGCAACAGTATTTGAAAGTGCTGGTTCATAAATGTTATTACAATTGTCAGAGTCCCGTTTATATGATTCGCCCTAGATGCATGTAATCAGACACAGCAAATATTTTCAATTACAAATGACTTATGGAATACTAACTTCATTTTGGGATCATGGGAATCAGAGATGCGTTCACTGTGCCCCTTTATTTTTCCTGAAAATCATTGTTCCAACAGTTATTCAGTGCGGCTCGTTTTAAATGGAATGCACTGTATATGAAATGATAGAACTAATCCAGAGAGCGACACTTTCATTACTTCATTATTTGCCACCTCATGAAAACTAAAAGAGTTTACCAAATAAATCTTGAGTTTTCATATGGACCTCATCGATGAAAACATTCTGAAGTCCTTCAAACACCAGACGCCCTACTGTCAACGCAAGATACCAAATAATATTATCTACTTTCTCTTATCCATTGTAGGTTAATTCCGTTCAATTAAACGCATTTTCCACATTCAATCTTCAATTAATTATAACCTCGTTATAAATAATTTGGCGTCCTCTTTGCGGCGTTTTGAAATGAAACAAAGTTAGTGAGTTTTCGGTGTTCTTCTACTTCCTTTACGCTAAAGTGCTCACATGACCACTGAGAAAAACTACATTTGGAAAAGTGACAGTTTCTTGTGATAGGAGACAAATTCGAGTTTCAACCGTTATTAATTTCATCGAATACGATCGAATTTTGTAACGTTACAATTGTTTTGTATATTTTGGTGGGCATCAGTGTTTAGTTCGAACTTTTTTGCGTCCAGTGACATAATCACAACACTTTGTAACTGTGAACTTTCGTTCCGACCATTTGTGGATTTTGGGAATGATCAGTGTTTTTCAACACGAAGAACCAGAATAGGATGGTACCAGAGCTTTCGTCAATTAGCAAACTTCACGGTCAGGTACAATGCGAAACTTGGGAAAAACAGATAATGAAAATCCAATTATAAGCATGACTCAGGATCAGTTCACCGCGCTTTTACAGACTATCCAAATAACGATTGTTCAACAAATACAAGCAAATGTATCATCCATCATCCACGTCGGCCGCAGCGAATCTTATCTCGCCTTCTACCGGCCTATCACCAGGAAGTTTTGCCAAGTGCACACATCGGTTTAACGGAAATGAAGTTGCGGACGTAAATGCTTTTATAAATGCCGTCGAAACACATAAAGACTGCATGAACATTTTGAATGAAAATTCGCTGAAAGAACTTTTAATGTTGTTAACGGACTTGGCCGCTACGTGGTGGCAAATTGGTTCGATTACCAAACGATAAAACATACCCATGATCCGCGCAAACCAAATTATTGTGTATTCAAAGAACTTTTTACATTAGAACCAAATAAAAGAACTTCGACAAACATTTTTTCTCAGAATCGCGCAACAATTGACTGACTTAACGAAGAAAACTGCGAAACCGGAATAAAGAAAAAAATGTTTCGAAACGTTAACCACGGCCCCTATTTTACGTCAAGCTGATACACTTCCAGAACCAAACAAGAGGCAATCGCGTCAAAATGGGCCATAGTAGAGGCTATATAAAGGATGCCAAAACAGTCCCAGTAGTCCCTTGAGTCCCCAACAGGATAGCGCATAATCTCAAAATAGTATATACTCCTGTAGAATGCTATGTCCAAGACCCTATCACATCCAGTCTACATACCGCATTATGAAGCAAACGGCACGATAGCTCATTTGGCGTTGATTTACCAACTATCAGCGCCGCAAGCAACAAAGAAGGGGAACTGAGCAAGATTCGAGATCGCCCTGAAATATCAAACAAGACCTCTCGAGGATATATCGTGACGAACGGAGTCTTATTTAGAAACGATCCAAATAATTACTGCATCGATGGTAACAACAAAAACATTCTGAAGTCGGTCAAACACCAGACTCCAGTTGCAAACGCGAGATAATATTAATAATAATGTCAAAAGAGCCTGACATTTGGCAAATGAACTCTGTCGTGTATGACGCCGCTCTCAGACCTTGTCTTAAACAGAGAGGAGGGATACCACCCCTTTGATTGGGAGATATGTGCGGCGACTGCAGCGCGTACATAATAACGACGAGCAACCCTCAGGTAGCCCTTACCTTTCAACACGCGTCTCGTTTTCAATATATGGTAGACTAAGTGGCAGCAAATGGAAAATTGCCGGAAAATTAAGGCGAGCTCACCATACATTGAATCAAGGAATACTGTTTACCACCGAATAGCACTGTCTTGACAGGGTACGAATGCTTATTGCTGCAGAGAGGTCACTAGTGAGGCGGGCGAGAAGCAAAGTTTTAAGCTTTCTGCAGGGAACTTCAACTCAATAAACTGCACAATCCGATAACTCCAGAAGAAGTTCGACAAAACCTCAGAGGCTAGAAGAGATTTGATGCTTCAGGCCCTGATGAGGTGAAAAACTATTTGTGGAAAAAATTCAAAGTACCCACCATCATCCAGCAAGACTTTTCAACTCATGGCTAGACAGGATCCTAAATCGTCTATTCTACAGTTATACTTCCCCAGACAAAAGGGAGGTCGTCTACATAAGAGAATGGTACTGGATCGAGCCTGTAAAGTCATCAGGAGTTCAGATAACCTTTCTTCTCAATGTGTAGCTTATGATATCCCAACAAAAAGGGTCTTCTCTTCAAGAATATTGAAGACCTTGGCTAAACCAGATACCTGATCTTCGCATTTTTCGGGTTAAGTGGGCTCAAGTTGGAAACCAAAGGATTCCTATTCGAAAGACCTGACTGAGAAAAGAAGATGATAATACTTCCTAATCGAATACTCATACAGCTCACGCAAAGGCATGGTCTGTGCAGGTAGAGGCCGCTATTATTTTTTTTCCGTAGCGCTCCGGGATAGCTAACTGACTTTTGGTGACGTATTCACTTTTCAGCTGTAGGAAAACCTGAAAAACCTATAGCACTACACTTGCTATTTCAAACAAAGCAGGAAGTCCGATGAAATGGAGGATAGTGTTCATCAGGATTCGAACCTGGCCAAGCGCCAGCATAGAAGTTACAACGGCCGACATCTAACGACTTCGTTACCGAATTCCGTCAGATACCAAAAAAAACTATTTATCCGTTGTAATTCAATTTTGTTTTTGTTTAATTAAATGCATGATCACTCTGAATCATTGATTATTTATAACCCCATTATACAATGTAGTTTGTGAAGACAATTTTTATGTTATTACACTTCTAATTATGCGAAAGAAGGCGAATAAACTTTTCGTTTGCAATGATAAACAAAATAGTCAGGGTACCAGATAATATTATGCATCTACAAGTTATATCTTTCTTTTCTTAATATTTTCAGTAAACCTTGAACTTCTGAGTATGACCTGAATTCATTCTGGATTATTTTCTAAAAAAGGCATTAGAAATCCATATGGTATTATAAGTGTCGAATCTACTTTGAATAAATTTTTATTCATCGTTTATTCTTTCTGTCAAACGGCTGCACCCTTAAGCCAACACTCAAAAGTCTTCAAACAGACAATTTTTTCAGAAATACTCTTCGATAACGAACTAACCGATAAATCAATGATTGTAGCCCAACTAAAATAAATCGAATCTGTATTCTGATTGCGAACTTGTTTCGTGCACTAAAAGAGAATATTCGTTTGTCTAATGGTAGATATCTTTAACCGGAATGGCGCAGTTCATGAAATCCGGTGTTTCCTGATTGCAGAAAAGCTAGAATTTGTTCACCAACTTGAACTCCTTCTGGACGTCTCCCGCAAATCTTTTAATTTCAGACACAGTCTTCATGCATTTAATATTCCCCCATTATTGTTGGATGGAATTAGCTGGGTTGAATGTGGTGGCAACAAGAATGTACGGTCAGATAAGTTCAAGGATGATAATTTTACCTGGAGAATGTGGCAAATGAAACGAATTGTATAAAATGAGATTCATTTCTTCACAACAATTATGCCGTAATATGACGAACTCTTTCAGTGAAAATGGACACTGGAGGAGACAAGGGAGGAAAATACGATTTGAGGCAGAATATTATTATCGGCATCATTTATTGACAAACTAATTCTGACAGATCTGCATGAAGAAGTTGCAGTTTTGAAAAAATAACTATCATCCAACATAGGTCGGTCGGTGGCTCAGTGGCTAAGGTCTCTAGCAGTGGAACTTCTAGCTCGCATCAGACAGACGTTCGAGGCTCGGGTACGGGATCTTTTTTCTCAAGTACACTGGTCTCATTAGGTGGCCACATGCCTTATTGTGAATCAAGTGTGAGTTGCCTAGATGCCAATCCGGACGTCTGGTGCTGTAGGTTTTCCGGGTTTTCCTACAGCTGAAAACTGAATACACCACCAACAATATCAGTAAGTCGCCCCGGAGCGCTTCGGCAAATAATGATAATAGCCGTCCTCTATGCACAGGCTATGCCTTTGGGTACACTCTACGAGTGTTTATGAGGGAGTATTATTATTATTATTATTATATGTCTTGACATAACATAATCATAGCCAGCAACAGTGCAAGAAAAATCCTTGAGAAAACGTTCAGATAAGTCAACCACCAAATACAACAATCACCCACACAAATCCGCATGCAGAGATGAATACAGGTTATTATTGTAAGCCGGCACCAGTATACATATCAAAAGGCAAATAAGCATGCCTGAAAATGATGAGGGTTGGAACTGAACAGATTTGTAGTAATTATATTAATTAGCACAAATGTTGGAACACACCAGCCATGGCAGAAAGTCACATATTAGAAGGGTGCTAAGCATAATTTGTACGACATTCCCATCCTGTACTCATATAGTTGAATTAGACATGGATAGGTGGTCTGAACGAATATACAGCGTTTGATAATGTTAACAACTATCTTATGAAAGAAAAACTGTGAATTGTTTCTATCTTAAATGTGAGTTTTGTAAAAAATGCATACAATTTTAAATCATTTATTTGAATGATAAGAATGTTTTATCAGGACCTGCATTTATCACACATACATCAAACACTTCAATATACAGTGCCCGTCTAAAGTCCGCGCCCCTCCCCTTACTAATTTTTGAACAACCTAGTATATCGCAACGAAATTCGTAGATCTTCAATAGGAGATAAATCCTACTTTATCATGAAAAAATCACATCTGAAAATTATAAAATGGCGGCTGAGCGCCCTATTCAATAATTTTTATTTAACAGAACACCCAGTATTTCAATTTTCGAACTCTGCTCATAATACTCAACAGTTTTCCTCACACACTTCACTCCTGAATTCAATTATTTTCGAAATATTAACGTTCGAAAAGTAACATTTGGGTTTAATGAAGTGTGGATTTTGGTCATTTCCGGTAAAATATTTTGTTAACTGAACTCTGTAATCAATTTGTAGGTTGATGAATTCGAGTAATAGAATGCGTGGAGGCTTACTAAAGAATCTTGAAACCGACGATTGTGTTCTGGACAATCACAATAAAAACAAACTAATTGGCTGAAAAATCATAATTCATTTTTGAATAACAGTTCCATTCAACCCCAACCAACAATTGTTTCATCCCGTGTTCAACATGGCCCTTTCCTAAATCTTGACAATGAAGTGCCCTATTATGATTAGCGTCTCTCACGTTGATGAAAGTCGGTTCATCTATTTCTTCACATATATCTAATATTATTATGCGTTCCAGCACATCTAATGTTTGGCATTCAGTGGCGTAGATTTTCGACTTCAGATACCCTCAAAAGGAAAAATCTGGGGATGAAAGATCCGGAGATGTCGATGGCCATTCTGTACTTCTCCTGCGACCTATCCATCGCCCAGGAAACTCTTCAGCCACGCGATCGAAATGACGAAGTGTCCCATTCTGCTCAAATATGATTCCACGATCTTCAATCTCATCCTGATTGTTTAATTATTCAAGGTTCAATTTCAGTTTCTGAAAGATTTTTGTAAAGAACTTCTGTAAGATTACCTCTGATGAAAATCGATCCAACAACGCGATTGCCCAAAATCCCCGCACAAAAATTCACCTTTTCAGGAATCTGGGTATGTCTCTCTCTAAAAACATGCGGATTAGTATCGCTCCATAGTGTCGTACAGTCTGTTTGTTGATTTTTTCATACAGATACAACGTGCATTCGTTTTAGGAAGCCCCGTTCTCCTTCACTTGTTATTGTTAACCACTCACAGAATTCATCTGGATCATCCTCCTGAGAGCATACGGGATATTCATTTTATAGGGATCAATTTATTCTTTTTTTATGACACTGTACACTTGAAAAAAAAAAAAAAAGTTTTATTGTCCAAACAGGCACTAGGCCCAATTACACAATTACAGGACACAGTATACAATTTTCGGGGGAAATCTATCATCAAACAAACGGACTGCTAGATGAGAATGTGTTTCAGTTTGACCAAAAATCAAAACTGCTTCAAGTTTATCGTCTAAACGTCTATTTGACAGTTAGCAGTTCAGTATGACAATAAGCAGTTCAGTTTGACAGTAAACAATATGTTACCGTAACAAAGATTTTTTTCCAATGCGAAATTGATTGAAAGCAACAGTGGTGGTTTTGGTTGGGTTTGAAATGACCTAAATGTCACTTTTCGAACGTTAATTTTTCGAATTATATTATATTAAATTTAGGAGTTAGGATAATTAGAGAAAACTATTGAGAATTATGAGCAGATTAGGAAAATGGAATTAAAAAAATACTCAGAACTCTTAGCTGTGATTTTTTCATGAAGAAGTAGGTTTTTATCTTCTTTTGGAAAGTACTACTTACTGAAACTTACTGAAAACGAAGAAATCACTTATCTAAGTTTATTCAGTGAAAGTATAATAGCCAAACATGTATTCATTTGCTAAAAGACTAATCTTGGTCCAAAATTTGCGATAAATTTATTTTTTAATATTCCAATAAGAAGAAGAAAGTGCCTATACGTTCAAACTAATCGAGTTATCTAGGACTTACATAGAAAGCAACAGGGGAGTAATAAGCTAATAGCAGCCAGGTCTTTTGAAGATTCTCCAAATCGATATATTTTTTCAACACACTGACAATTCTTGAGATGAAGTTGTTTACGATTTGGTTGTCATATTGGGATATCTGAGGAACGCCCAATCAACACTCTGCAGCACTGAAATTTGAACGCAACAGTGAATCGTGCAGTACTCACCCCAGTCAAGTTACGAGATTTAAATAATACAATCGGTGGAATTAAATTGAAAAAATCTCAGCACTGATTGCGGCTCCTCGAACCAGGGACCTTTAGCCCCGAAGTTGGACCTACTAGAATTACACCGTTTTAAAAGTGGTTCCGTTTTGTCGCTGGAAAAGTGAGGGGAAACTTGTAGCGCTGTCATAGTGACAAAAAATCACTCATGGAATTATTAGTGTATGCACTAAATTGCCTCTCAAATTTTTTAATTAATCTCTAATACAAGATTTAAACTATCATTACATGTCTATACTGTTTAAGAACCACTCATATTCAACTGAATCCTTGATCAATCACATCATTCATGGTAATGCTCATGTTGATGATATATCTCGGTCACCTGATAATGTAGAGGTCGGTTCATTATGAACCTTGATTGCTTTTCGAACGAACAGTGTTTATAAGGCCATCCAGTTATTTTGATCAATGCCATTCGCATAAGTGCGGTTGAGAGTAAACGCCTGTTGCAAACTACATAAACGTTATCAGACCAGCTATCGTGATAGAAACACCATTCGCATTATGCCAAACACCCTGAACAACAATTGGGAGATACTGGATTTAAGTGAAACAAATCCTCAGAAAATCATAATACAGGTTCACTAGTATGTATAGATTATCTCCTAATATAAGATAGCTAGCAAGATGAAGATAAAGAATGGCTAAAGAAATTCCAGAGTTTCTTGATATCTATTACTATTATGACTTTCAGACTGATCCTGTATACTCAATTTTTTTCAATGTAATAGATTTTAAAACACTCTAAAATGTTTGTATTATAACATGTTTCGCTAGCTATCTAACTTTGTGAGATAAGAAACCATTTCATAACTTATTAGACTCAACATCAGTAAAAACCTTACGGATTTCGATATATTGGAATTTTATAAAAACATTAAACGCCCTTCTCAAATAATTTTTTTATGTTCCACGCAAATAAAGAGCATATCTTGTTAATTCTTATTTCCACTGAATAGTGGTTATAGCAATCGCAGTAGGCATATTTTTGATAGCAGTCATATAGGGTCTTCAAAAAAAAATGTCTTTCGATTTGGATCATTCAAGAATTCTGTTAAGAAACTTGGAACTTTTTTTGTGAAGAAATAATTTCCTACGAAAACCTGGGCATTGGCCTTAAAAACTTGTTCGTTTTGTCCAAAGTCCGAAAACGGTTGGCATAGTTTTTTTTTTTAATTGCTAATAGGGACGAAAGGGGGGGGGGGTGGATCTCAAGTTATCGTATGTTGTTTTATATTTAGACTTTTGGCGTACACCCCACTTGGGTGTGCATTCTATTTATGATGAAAACAGAAAATCTGGCTTCATTCTGCAATTGTTAAACTGTCATTCCGTAATCTACAGAGTGGGCCATTAAAACGTAACAGTGGCTCTGTAAGTCGGTAGAACCAAATTATATAAGAACGCATGGCCAACTACATTTTCGAGGGGGACATCGTTCGCGATGAAATTCGCCCGAAAAACATTCCATCCCTCGGACTTTTGACCGCCACCCCTACATTTCTAAATGGCAACCTATGGCAAGTTATACTTCATTTCTTATACAGGGTGTCCCGAAACTATGGTGCCAAATTGAAACAGAAGATTCCCTTCGAAAAATAAATATGACTTTCCTAATATTTTTTTCTCAAATGTCGTTCATTGCAGAGATACAGGGTGTTGAATATGATAAATTACAAGTAATTTTTATTCATAACTTCCAGAGTTAGGAAAATTTTTCAAAAAAAATTTAAATGTTTGTGTTCAATGGGTGCTTCATTTTGAAAAATAAACCACATTTTCAGTTGTTACCAGTGGCGTACAAGAAGGGCATCATGGTCCCTTTTCTCCACTATTTTTTACGCCACTGGAGAAATCAGAAAATTTTATAATTTTTTGCATTCCTCTTTCAATTTTGAGTAATAAATATATACTTGTTGGATTCCAGAAAAATCAACCGTTTTCAAGATAATTGCGCTTTTATGAATACACACATAACTATAGTAATGAAAAAAATGTTCGACTGAAGTGAATTTTACAATCCTAATTACTGGTTAAACTTAAAACTGGAAATTTTACCAAAAAAAATCAATGACATTTCAACATACATTTCTCTTGCAGAGGTACAGGGTGTTGAAACTGAAAAATAAAAAGGCATTTTTCTCGCCACTTTCATAGTAACAAAAAAAAACAATTAAATTTGAAAGTGTCATTTTTTTTTGGTTGAATATCAAGATGTTATTTAGACCAGTAATTGGGATTGTAAAATTAATTTCTGCGGAACAAATTTTTCATTACTAGTATGTTTGTATTCATAAAAGCGCAATTATCTTGAAAACGATTAGTTTTCCGAATTCAAACAAGTATACATTTTTTACTGAAAATTCAATGAGAAATGCAAAAATTGCATAATTTTTCTGATTTTACCAGTGGCGTAAAAAATAGGGGAGAAAAGGTACCTGATGCCCTGATACAAACATTCTGTCAAATTTTATTGAAAAATTTTAGAAAGTGAGGAAGTTAGGAATAAAAATTATTGGTAATTTTTCATATTCAACACCCTGTATCTTTGCAACGAACGACATTTGAGAAAAAAAAAATTAGGAAAGTCCCATTTATTTTTCAAGGGAAATCTTCTGTTTCAATTTGGCACCATAGTTTCGGGACACCCTGTATATAATATGAAATAACAAAAATAAATCAATTCTTTCGATTCGTTTTCGACATATAGGAATTTGAAGTTGAAAAATCACTTTTTATTCACTCAATCTATGAAAACAAAATCTGATAAAGCAACTGTCACAATAATTGTTATTGTCAATGAACTAAATGTTCAGACTGTCTACCACCCATTCCCATACGATATTACAAGTTCTGTTCAGGATGAGATCTCACATTTCGTAACATTTCCGGCGTTATTCGACGGCATTCTTTAATAATTCTACTTCGTTAATCTACCAGAGATTCTGGTTCGGTTGGAAAGTTGCTGTTTTTCAAGTGACCCCACAGGAAAAAGTTGAGTGGAGTTAGATCTGGAGATCTGGCTGGCCACTCTATTGAGTCTCTACCTTCATTTCAACTTCCAGGAAACATTCAATTCAAAAACGCCTGGCTGTGCATAGTGTGGAGGTGTCCCATCTTGTTGAAATATCAAGTGGAATTCATGGTAACGATCGTTATTTTCAATAATAATTATAATATTCTCTCATAATCACTCATAGAGTGTACCCAAAGGCCTGTGCGGGTAGAGGACGGCTACTATTATTATTTGCCATGGCACTCCGGGGCGACTTACTGATTTTCGGTGGCGTATTTACTTTTCAGCTGTAGGAAAACCCGAAAATCCTACAGCACCTCCCTGGGTGGTCGATGCGAACTCCAACCAAGCACCAGATGTCGGGATTGGCATCTAGACAGATTAATTTGCCTATCGACTCCTATCAAACTGAGAAAAAATTTCTCGTTTTCCAGGATTCAAACCTGGCCAAATACAAGCGAAAGTTTCGAAGGCAGGCATCCAACCGCCTCGCTACCGAGCACCCGATGATGTCTACTAATTCTGGATGAACAAATTAATTCAATAATTCTAACAAAAACGCCCAACAGGCTGCGCATAATGTGAAGGAGCCCCGTCTCGTTGAAATATCAAATGGTCTTCATGGTAACGATCGTCATTTTCAATGATGTCTTCTAATTGTGGATAAACAAATTCATTCAATAATTCCAAAAAAGTTTCTCGTATCAGGTTACCGTCTAGAAACACTGTTCCAATCAAATGGTCCCCAAAACCTAGCCTAGGCATTGAGTTTTTGGGGAGTTTGAGTAAGGAATTCGTGGAAAACATGTGAATTGGCATCTGACCAATAAGAAACGACAATTATGACGATTCACAGTCGAATTCGAAAAGAATGTAGACTCATGAGAGAAAAAGATGTTGAAAAGGAAATTCTCATCAGTATCTTTTCTCGTAGTCCTAATTTCACAGAATTCCTGTCGCCTATCAAAATCATCTTCATTCAATTGGTGTACCAAATGTATTTTGTCGTGGTTGAATTTATGATGTTGCAGGATTCGACGGATACTGGTTCTATTGATATTGGTAACACTAGCCAATTTCCTTGTGCTCAATGTTGAGTCTGCATGAACTTGTCCTAAAACTGCAACTTCAACGGGTTCATTTCTCAACGGAAATTCACGTTCTGGGTCTCGTTTCTTGTTGGCTACTGATCCAGTTTGACGAAGTTTTTGCACTAATTCTAGAACGTATTTTCTAGTAACAAGTTTATCTGGCTGCGTTTCATTGAACACATTAGCTGTACGGTTACCGCACTCATTCATCATTCTTGAAAAAAATTGTAATTCATGTGTTTTCGCGATTATTGAGGGAAGATATGCAGCAGCTTCAGTCAAGTATATCTCTAATTTTCAATCAAAGATCAGTTTGACACTGATAGACGTCCTCAATTGCGAATTGACGAAAAAAAAAATTTCAAACATATTTTAGTTGCACTCGAATTTGAGTCGAATTCGAGAAAACGTCTTTTTATCGATTCTTAAGTACCTTAAAAAAAAATTTACAAGGAATTGCATCTTATTTGTTGGTAAACAGTTAAATCATTTAATTCCTCGAATATAATAATTATCTTCAACAGTTGCAGGGTTCGATCTTATTTTCATAGATTGAGTGAATGAAAAGTGATTTCCCAAATTAAAGTTCCTATTTCTCGAAAACGAATTGATGGAACTAATTTATTTTCATTTTTTAATATTGAGAAGGAAAATATCTTCCAAACGTGGTATCACTTGCAATTTAGGGGTGACGATCACAGCTTTGAGGGATGGAATGTATTTCGCCTAAAATTCCATCGCGAACGATGTTCCTCTCGAAAATGTAGTTGACGTATCCGAGCGTTCTTTTATAATTCGGTTCTGCCGACCTACAGAGCCGCTGATTCTTTTTCAAAGGCCCACTCTATATATCGAAAATATGAATTAACATGAAATAATCCTAATTTGTTTGGAACATAAAAGAATGATGTTAGCTAAGAATATTTTTTTCTCGAAAACCGTATAAGGTTTATATTGAGATCAAGTTGTGGTTTTCTGACGTTATGAAATTGTTTATCACCAGTTACAGTATGATCGATAGTTTACCCTATATACCTATAAATGGTATGAACCATAACGACTTAACAAAAACCATACAGTATACTCTCTCCACCAAAAAAAAATTGAGAAATTAGTGAATTTTGGACTAAAATTATATTTTATTCAAGTGAAGGATTTGAGAGGACAGCCAGAATCCCTTTCCCTCTTCCTTTATTGAATGTTGGAATGAAGCTGATGGTTTGAAATTGGGTTTCAGCGTGACTCTCAACCGGAATTCGCAGAAATAACTGAAAGTCAATTTTTGACAGTTTCGAATTATCTATCTACAATCATATCACAATATTCGCGACAATCGATTCACAATAAAAGTCAAAAGACAACCACTTCATACCATCAGTTTTAACATAAAACTTTCTTAATAAATGATCAAATGTTTGTTTCTAGGACGAACTGGTTTCTCAGTGGAATCACCTGGAGGACACGAGTTATGTCGTAGGATAATTTATTTTTGTAACTACGCATGCAGTGGGCATTCGTTTTGCAATAAGTGTACAACCAAGACAAATAAATGAATCAACATCAGCCATAACTGATGATTTTTTTTTAATCTGCACTTCGTAACATGAGACAACACTGATAGAATGCTGTGTTTATACAATACCATACTTTAGTGATGTTTATATGACGGTTGACGCAAAAAGATATTGTTTGAATCATCACATATAGCAGTTGAATTGTACTGGTGCTTCCGCACATAATACAACTGAACCCCATTTAATTTAAAGTGGTGGTAGTTCACCCTGTATATTTACTGAGCCGACGAGTACACAGGAACAGAGTTTTCTCATAACCGAACGTCAAGAACTGTTGATATTAAAAAGTTCATTCAACTCGAAACAGAGAAAACAAATTTGAGGGTTCAGTGACTTGAAAATTCGCCGGTAGAATATTCAATTCGAATGAACATGCCCTTAATTCAAATAATTTATATTGTGAACAAGAAATCACGATCGACTCAATCAAATTAAGCAAGAATATACCACGTGAAAATCTCCGAAAATGTCTTCGAAACTCTAGAGTATGGACATGAAAATAATTTTATTATCTCTTGTACATTTTGGTATACATTTTTTTAACTGAATCGGAATAGTTATTTACGTAATCAGTTATGAAAAGACCGATATTGTTCGAAGAGTGTAATATTTGCCAAAACGAGCGAAGCGAGTTTTGCAAATTACGCGAGTCGAACAAATAAGTCTTTTCATAACGTATTTCGTACAAAATTTTATCAAATGATATCATTTCATAAATATAATATAATGGTTTTCTCGTGATATGGGACATTGGCGTTGGCGCTTGTTAGAATGAATATTTAATAAGCAATGTCAAACGTGTCAGACTTATGTCAAACGTATCAGACTTATTTCAAAAATGAGTAGTTGTTCCGACAAAGAAATAGTGTCTGATATAGAAGTATATCGGCTAATAAAGCATTAAATGAATTGATACCCTGTTTTCAATATTTTCAAAGAATAAAATTAGTAGTTTCTTGTTCTATCAATACACAACTATTTGCGTAATGAATATTACACAACTCTTATTCACTTGTCTCAAGTGACAGTTTTGAAAAAACTGACGTTTCAAAATTCACAATCGTCAGGTAATACCTGACTTTTCGAAACTGAATTAAATAAATATAATTACAGCTATATCAACGGTCTTAGAGGATATTAGTTATTTTTTTTTAATAGTCGCAGACGAAAATACATATTTTGTAGGGTTTTTGCGAAAGACTGAATTTCCATTTTTCGTCAAAGTTCATGAAGTGCTTCTTTTGTCTCCGAATATGATCATGTGTTAGATACTTTCCACTTTTTGTAAAAAAAAAATTTTATTGAAATTAATTTTTGAATCTTCAGATACGTTAAGTCCTAAAATATTAGGAAAAATACAACGTAACTATTTTTAGTCGAAAAGTATCTGCTATGTAAAACTGAATCTTCTAATTGGTAAATAGCAACATGGTCGCTCGTCAGGATAATGAGATAGGACATATTATAAGGATTCATTTGTTACAGCATGCTATGTGGTTTCAAAAAAATTTCTTTTATAAAATTTGAACAGATTACTTTAGATTTTTCTTGAAATGAATCATCTTTTGAGATAAAAATACGATTTGAATCGATCCAGTATCCAATATAACTAATAAAACGAAACCATTAAGGTGACTTGAAAATGTTAATGATGTCATTCGTGCATTCATGATTTTGATTTATCAGTTGTGTTGGTTACAAGTTATGCGATGCATTTAAATCTTACTTCGATCTCAAATGATGCTTCATTATATCTAAAGTAAAAGTAAAGTAAAGTAAAAATAAAGTAGGTATTCCTCTGAAAAATTTAAATTTTACATCACTTCCGGTAAAGTTTCCTTGAAATTTCATTATATTATTTTCAATGGTGAGCTACCGTATGCGAGCTCTCTGATTATGGATGTGAAATATGTTGACATCACCAAAACAAGAACTGTTATGATTGTTATAGAAGACAGTTAGTAGGTATTAACAATCATCAATCATGGTTACGGACATCTCAGAACAATAATTGTTACCAGAGCACATGGACTATAGTTCAACAAATTGACTGAAGTATTCTGATATTCTCACTTATTTTGAAGCACCCACCGGAAACTCAACGAGCAATCTTGCAACGGAGTTGAATATTTCTTAAAGGAATATGGGGCGCATTCTAGGAAATGAAGTAAATTCGTTTCCTAACATTTCTTTTTGGCCTTTCACAGTCTGGAACTGAAAAAATGTCAAATCTAGGAAATCTGTTCAAGTGTATAGAATGACAGATGAATCGATTTGCCCCGATGAGTTATTGCGTTCATAACACTGTTACCTAGAAAAAATATTTTTGATCTCAATTCTTCGTACTCGAAGTGGAAGATCAAGTTTTTTGGAAAAAGCAACACAAAATCGTCTTCACATATATTTTAATCTTAATATATAGAACAGGATGGATATCCTATTTAGTAAGACATGTTTCGAACATATATATCTTTATCTTCAGTTAGAGTGCATTAAGAGAGGAGCAGAAATAAAATAAAATGAATGAATAAATATCAAAAAACTTCCAAATGGACGGCACATTGAAACGTCTTTATAGGGAAGGAAAAACTTGGTGAAAACGTGTGGAAAGAAGGTTATGTTGATACCCTCCAGCACTTTTCGAACTTAGTTCGAAATATTATTGAAGAAGTAAGAAATAACTCAATGGTGCAAAAAATTTAAATACATTAAAAATAATCCAGTCTTTCGCTCATTTCCACTACGACTGCCGAATCATTCCTGTCCAAAACCTGGCAAAACTTCTCTAAAAGAAACTTGTTATACTTCCTTTAACAACAACCAAATATTAGTCGAAACCAGGTGTGACTATCTACATACTAGTTTCACGATTCATCGGATATCAGTGCAGACTCGGTCACAACATGCAATCAATTTCTGATTGGTTTTCGTCAAGTACATACAATTACACTATAGAAATTTATCCACTTATTATTTTCTAACATGAAATCAACTCAATATGGTGATTGACTGATATTGAACACCATTTGTTTCGAGGTATAGCAAATGTCACCTTCAAAAATTTGTTGAAAATGCATTTGACTTGGAGTATCAAAAAGTTTTGAAAAACTGAGACAAAAATAGTCTCCGAAACGTCAATGTTGTACTGCCAAATGTTATACAGAAATTCAATTTCTTAATAGCTAGTTATGATTAAGTGTTACAGTAATGTTTTATTTTGTGAGTAAAAAAGTTTACGAAGCCAGCGAAATAACCCCACGAAAATAATTGAACTTAAATTCAACACAAATATTATACAAAGTTTTTGGTATAACTTTCCTATTTTGATAATAAAATATGAAAATTCAATATTTTAATAAAATCAAATTTTTACAGTCATTGAACAAACATATCACCTTCGATGACAGTAGTTAATTAAAAATATATAATTCATCTAACAACTTCAGTAGAATATACAGGGAGTTAGTGAATAAGTGCGACAAACTTCAGGAGGTGATTCTGCATGAAAAAGTTATGACAGTTTGTTAAATAGCTTTTGTCCGCAAATGCTTCGTATTCCGAGATACGGGGTGTTTGAGTTTTTCTTAAAAACTAACTATTTATTTATTGCTCCGAAACCGGTGGAGATATGCAAATTAAATTTGGTGGGTTTTAAGAGGTACTTATTGCGGATTTCCTGACATGCTTATGTTCATCATTGGCGTGCATACGGGTAATGATCTCAATTTTTTTTAAGAAAAAAATGGTACGCCACTGGTATATTTCAAACTAACAAACATTTTTGTATTCTTCGTTCAATTTGTGACAAAAAAGCTCTCCTGCCTTTTTTTTGTGTCGGGCACCGTTTTTAGGGAAAAAAAATTAAACATCCTATCGCTTATTTTTCATTTCTTTAATACTTCATCAAGAATTATCTAATACAATAACATTAAACCAGAAAAATAACAGAAAATAATACTAATAAATAAATAGGCGCAAAGCTACAACAAATGTTCAAAATGACCTCCCTAAGACGTGATACAAGATTCAACTCTTCGCCTTATTGATGGTCGTATTTCTCATTGTCCCACAGCCGGCTATAACTCGATTCCTCAGGTCTTCAACATTTTCAATGGGAGTGGAATACACTAACGACTTGAGAAAACCCCAAATGCAAAAATCTAGAGGATTTAAATCCGACGATCGAGCAACGATCTGGATAAACTGTATCTAAATTATTACGTACATCAATGCTCAAATGGGCTGGTGCACCATCATGCATGAGTGTTATCTCAGCTGTAGTGGGATTTCGTCAAGAAGAACAGGTTACTCTTCCTGTAGAAAATGAAGGTAAGATTCGCCGGTTATTAGTCGTTGTGGGACTAAATATGGACTGACTAAATGATCATCAATTATCCCAACCCATAGGTCTACTGAAAACTGATGCTTAAAATGAGCTTCAAAGATTCCATGTAGATTTTTCTCAGCCCTGACGTGATTATTATGAAAAGTTCGTATACACTGTCGTCCAAAATTAGCTTCGTCAGTAAACAAAACGCCATTCAAAAAATTATAAATTTGAGCGATTTGATGAAGAATCCAATCACACAAAACTAGGCGCAGAAGAAAGTCTCTAGGTAGTAGAACTTGCACACATTGAACATGGAACGAATACAATTGCTGTTCTTTAGGAATTTCAAATACAGTATAGTTGCTCTTATTCAATATGTTGGCATTTTTTCGAGAACTTGTTTCAGGTGACTCCACAATTAATTGCTTCTTCCAGTTGCACAGTTTGTACTTCTCGAGGAGCCCGCAGTCAGCGTTTGTTTCTTAGATGTACCATTTTCGCGCAAAAGTTGGTGAAGACGATCAAATACCCTACGATTAAACTCAGCATACAATCGTCGAGCTTGCCGACCATTTCCATTACTTCGACCATAGATAAAATGCATGTCTGACAATTCCGCATTTGTATAATTTTCCATTCTTTTCGAAAATATAATTACTTATTAATATTCATTTTATACCAAACTGAAAGCTTAAAAAGGATAAAACGCTAATTTGACATTTCGTTGAAATATTCATATTTAAGAATGTTGACAGTAGCCTACTAGCGTCCCTATACTTGATAATGTGTCAAAGAAATGAAAAGTACGCGTAGAGGGTTTTTATTTTTTTGAATAAAAATGGCGCCCCACACAAAAAAAAGAGAGAAAGATTTTTTGTCACAAATTGAACGAAGAATACAAAAAAAATTCAGATCATTACCCGTAGGCGCGTCAATGATGAACATAAAAAGTTTATTAATTTATCAATATGTACAAAAATCGCCTTAATGCTACTTATTAGAATGATAATATGATACAATACAAAAAGTAATAAAATTTCAACTTTGTGTCATGTTAAAGAAACTAGACCATATTTGATTCATTTGACGATACCAATAAAAGTTTTAACCTATTCTGTGGAATGTTCATCGTCGACGACCAAAAATGACGATTTTTTATATTTTTATGACTCGACTGTTCCTGAACGAACTAACCTGGTGACAGATTCGCCTTTTTGCAAGGCTGGAAAATCTGTTGTTCCACCCCTCTGTATTGTAATGTATAAATAATTATCCCAATCCAAATATCCTTCAAATTACCTTTTAATTAGTTTACCTATTGTTGTGGGCCGAAATGGGCATTTACCCAAGCTCATTAAAATTCATCTTACCTGGTATTTCACATTTTCGGGCCGAAATGGGCTACGCCACAATAACTACCTCTTGAAACAGAACAAATTTCGTTTGCATGTCTCGACCGGTTTCAGAGCAATAAATAGTCAGTTTTTAAGTAAAACGTTGACACCCCGTATTTTGGAAAACGAAGCAATAGCGGACAAAAGTTATGAAGCAAAATGTCATTGTCGCACTTATTCACTAACACCCTGTATAATAGATATATGTATTTTCTACTAATATAACTGTGGCACTTAGCGTAGGGATATGTACAGGGGCTAAATAATTACATATTCGCGATCTGCTCAAAGCAAATTTTTATGAACATTCATTAATTACATCACTTTGGCCACTTTTTGAGTCCAGTGGTTAGTAGTAGTAGTAGTAGTAGTAGTAGTAGTAGTAGTAGTAGTAGTAATGGTCATAGGGAGGCCGCTGCCGCAGCCAGGCAAGTAGGCCCCAATGGGCCCTTTTTGCTCTCCCCGCTCTCCACATAACTACCTTGCCTCTCCTAGTCTTCCTTTCCGAATATTTGTGACCTTCTGATGAAGGTCAGTATGTCCGTCCACTTTAATTCGATGAGTTCTTCTTGTTGGAGTTTTTCAACTCCGAAGATTTTGAATCTTAGCCTCACACTTGCCAAGGAAGTGAGACGATGTTTCTTCGTCTTCTTCACACATATGGCAAGTTGGGCTGTCTTTTATACCCATTAGTGACAGGTGTCTGCCTAGTTTATTATGGCCTGTTAGTATTCCTACAAGAATGAGTAGTGTTTGGCGATCTTTGCCTTGACTTGCTAGAGCCGGCTACAAAGTCGTTTAGGGCAGAAGAGATTTGACTCCTTGCGATGCCTAGTACTGGCTCCGGCCCACAGAACGGCTCAGCGGAACCGGTTCTGGCAAGTTCGTCAGCCACCTCGTTTCCCGGCACCCCTCTGTGACCAGGAACCCATACCAGCTCGACTTTTTTTGTTTCAGCTAATTTCTCCACAGCGTCTCCGCATTCCTGTACCAGGACTGAACTTGGCTTAGGATGGCAGATGGCTCTGAGCGCTGCCTGGTTATGCGAATAGATATAAATTCTCTGCTCGGGTCCTTCTACCACCTCTTGCCTCATAGCTACGGTTAGAATGGCGAACACTTCAGCTTGGAAAACTGTTGTGTATCTTCCCAGAGCGTAGTTTTCTCCTATACCTCTTTCTTCCAGGAAGATGCCTGCGCCCTAAGCCTGTTTGTCGGTCAGACGCGAACCGTCCGTGTAACATAATAGGCTTCCTGGTCGGAACTCCACTGTATTTCCTTCCCATTGCTCTCTGCTCGGAATAATAAGAGCAAACTTCCTATTCCATCGCAGTCTTGTGCGCTTTTCACTCTGAGGGCGGAAATAGGAATCTCCTGCTCCGACAACTTTGCGATTTTCGCATGCCCTCTCCTTCGTTTACCCAGACCTCGGAGTCTCGCATCCTCAAATGGGCTGCCATTGCCTCCTTCTTGATCCAGACTGGGAGAGGTGGTAGCCTCAACAGCACCTCCAATACCGCAGTTGGGGTCGTTCTCATTGCACCCATTATTAATAAACATTCCAACCTCTGGACCTTACTAAGCTTTCGACAGATTGTGCTACTTTGTGCGCCTGGCCACCATACAGCTGACCCATATTAGATCTTTGGTCTTACGACCGCCGTGTATAGCCAGCTCATAATCTCTGGATTGGTTCCCCAATTTTTCCCTACAACTCTCTTCAGTTGCCATAGGATTGCTACCGACTTTTGAATAACCCTATCGACGTGCGTCCTCCATGAAAGTTTGGAGTCCCCCCAGGTATTCGACCTGCTGAGCTAGTTGCAGCTCTTGGCCAAACATGCTGGGTGGTCTGAACCCATCCTTTTTCCTACGTTTGGTGAATAGGATCATCTCCGTTTTTGTCGGATTCACTTAGAGCCCTGCTTCACCGCTTCCAGTGTAATTTGAATTTCGACTAAACTCATTACTTGACTTTTAAAGTTAAAATAATAATTCAATTCAAACAATATATATTTATTTAGAGCAATATAACAGCATACTTTGAAAATATTCTCAAAACTCAACAGTAGAATGCAACGATTTCATGAACAAGGAATATATAATAAAACTTTCACTTTTCTGCATTTTTGTTAATTAGAACAAAAATACGAATTTTTCTCGGTTTTCTCTACCCATTTCATTCCTAATATCCAATCGTTGGTACCAGAAGTGCTGAACAATCGTTTCACTTACGCTGAGGAAGCAGTCGCCTACATAAACTGTTTTATTATTATTGGCCGCTGTTTTGCGATCTCCAGCTAATTAATGCCTCTGTGATAACCACCACTATATTCCATTAACGTTTTTATTAGTTCTTTTGAAAACATAACATGTTTGATTGGACTACTATAAGCATTAAGCTCTATTGCTAATAAAAACTGGTTAATGTTTCCATTACTTATTGTTTTTAAATCCAAATTCTCCTCTTCGGGAGTTGACTGATATTTTTACTTTTGTGGGTTCAACTTTAGACTATAGGCTTTAAAATGATAAGACTTGGGTGGTTGCTCAATCAATTAATTTGGTCATTTGTGATTTTTTTGCAAGAAGCGCGTTCTGACAAGTATATAATTAGGCTATAAACTGTAATATTTTTTTCAGACTGACATCAATATAGATTTTAATCATTTGGAAAAAACGGGATAATGAAATTTTTTTTCAATCAATAAATTTTTCAATTCTGTTAATTAAAATCAAATTTTGACCAAATTTTCATAAGGTACCTACCAGAATGTGCCAACGTTATACTTATTTTTTTTGTTTCGTTTTTTCATTGACCTTCAGTTATCAAAATAATCAAAATTTCAGCTAAATGAATATTTATGGTTTGTGGGTCCTATCAGTATATTATAGTATGGGGCTACTTCTTCCCTAGTTTGCACAAGTATTTCGAAAACGTATGAGGATTGCTTGTGAGGGTGCAACCGGTTGACGGAAATTGAAAAATTAAACAAAATTTTTACATTCCACCCATTTGTTAGCAGAATATAATTAAATCAAAGATGAAGCATATAAATATTTCATTCACTTGGAAAATCATCGAGAAGATGTTTGATATAAAAATGAGAAACTACATCGAATTTAATGAGAATAAACGTGATTTTAGTCCTTTTCCTGGAGCTCATATTAATGCATCGATACTCAATATTATACTGAAAGATCCTAAGAAAAACAAGAAAGATTTCACAGTTAAATTCTTAGAATAAAGTATTACCTCAGAAATTACAAAATGTTCTGATAGATTTTCAGTCAAATAATTCAACTCAAATAGAAACAATGAAAGGAAGAACCAAACCTATTGAAATAAGAAGAGGAGTAATGCAAGGTGCCCCTCTTTCACTAGCTCTATATAATCTGGCAACTGATTTCATTATTGAAGAACCATCTGCCCCTGAAATCTAATCAACCTATGGATATTCAATTGATGCTGATATCATAGGAAATCATGATAAAAGTGCATTGAAATAGCAAAATAAAAATTTTTGGAAATAGGACTAAAACTGAATGAAGGAAAAACAAAGGTAATCAATATTAGAAATGGAAAACTGGTACCATTAATTTTATTTCCACGTCCACTTCATTCTCTGGATTATAGAAAACAATCTTGGAATGACGTTCAAGGATGAGATAACTTTAAATAAAGAAATAATTATAAATGGCCTGAAAAAGAACCTCCATAATTTGGTTTCCTCTCCCTAGTTAAAATGTCATCAGGAATTTTAAATTTTGAATTATTCGATTTGGCCAACATTGGTTAATTCATTTCAATGCACTCCTTCAGATTAAATCCTTATGAATTTTTTTAATGATATCGATAAAATTATCAAGTCGTCTCTGAAGGAAATCTTAGATATTCCTGCTGATATTCCTGACAGTATGTTATATTCCAACCAATATCTGAAAGGACTTGGTCTATTCAAAGCCTCTTGGGAAGCCTTCCTACTAAGTTACAACAATTATAAATTATTGAAGAAACAATAAAATCCATATTTGGAAAGAACGAAAAATTCTGAACAAGATGTGGATAAATGCCTGGAAAAATTGAATATTTCTGTGGATAATAATAAATGGTCATATTATAGCAAAAAGTTGAGAGATATTTTGAGATGTAGGGAATTTGAAAAATGGCAATCACTCATCCAAGAAGGATAATGTGCTGTATTATATCAAGAAAATAATCCAGAAAATTCATGGGTGAAAACTAGTGCAGACCCCACTCCTTCTGAATGGTAAAAAGCAATTGAATGACTGGTCATTTCGTTAATCTGAGAGGAATTTCAGGTAAATCCCATGATGGTACCCAGTGTTGACACTGCACTGCGAAAAAAAACCTTCCTCATGTCGTGGGATCATGCCATTTTGGACAACTTCTCACAAATACGAGACAATAAAATCCGTCATGTAATTGCAATGGAGCTGACTGCAAAATTTGAAGTGCATAAAGAAATTAAATATATTGCTGATAACGAAATAATCGATGGATTGATATAATAGTAATAAACCGAGAACATGACACAGCTTACATAATCGATCCTACAATACGCTTTGCAACCAATAAAAATCAATCAACAGAAGTGAACAATGAAAAGAAGGAAATTTATGAACCCACTATTCCATATTTCGAAAAAAAAAAAATTAAAATTAATGGTGAAATTCGGGAAAATTTATCGAGGCTAGGGGTACCATTTCAAAACTTTTTGTCGATTTTGCGAAGACTTTAAATTTATTGGATTAGAGGCACTCAAAGAATTAAAAATATTGAGAAATCATTTATATACAAAATAAATGTTTATTTTACAACTTTATTGATTAATTTTTCATTTTATTAGTTTATTGATTAGTTCACTTAGTTTTCACCTTCTTCTTTAATTCTATCAACTTATTTTGTTGTACTTAGTAATCCTTGTTTTCATACAGACCACAAGGGTGGTAGGATATTTATTCAATTAAAATATATATAAGTATATAATGTCCATTCAGTTGAAATCTTATATCGACTGGAAACCCACTCTTTTCTACTCATTTATTTCCACTTCATTGATTTCATAGTCTCATCAAAATCAGTTGAATGAACTGAGAATCTGAAATAAATGATATAATAGAGAGGGATAATTATGGAACTGTTTACGGCTATATGACACAATATCAAGTACGTATTGCATTGCGTTCGTCATCGCTTTATTATCATTATGTTTTTGGTGTAATATACATTTTTTTTGTAACGAATCTTGAAGGTTTCCACCTTCTAGGAGCTTGTGCGATCAAGGAAAAGATTCGGAACCGTTGGCCGTGCTGGGCTTTGCGCCCACGACCATATGGTTGTAATGCCACCCTGGTATTTTTTTTTGCAGCCAGCAAGAGAATTGAAACCACCAACTTTATGGAGCGAATGTATTATGTTATGATCAGTACTACACGTGTTTCCCTAACGTATACACCGACATTAAGTATACAAAATTAATAGCATTCCTCAGAAGAGAAGCCAGCAAAGTTTTTGAATTTTTGACAGAGGCCTCAGATGAAGATTGTTTGCATATGAAGATAAGCTCTTTTATTTCGTAATTCATCATGTTTTAGAAGAACAATTTAGTCAAGAAATGGTTGTATGCATGGGCGTTTAAACTATATTCTTCTTCAAAATCAAACTGAATTTTTAATTTAATTACAGAAATTGCATTAATTTTTTGGTAAATTGTGTTTTTATTTTCAGGCCGCTTCAATATTTGGCATTTTTGGGGCTTGTAGATGTGAAAAACTGATAAAAGTACCTTGATGGTCGTGGTGATATGATAATAGTAATCCGTCCAGTTACAAAAACCTAGCAAAAACAGCCAACAACATCACACTACAGATTTTTTGTTAATCACTAAAAAGAAAAATCATCAGTCAATGTAAAAGGAAAGAATACGATGCCTGAAATCCCATTTGAAAATTACAAAATTTTTTGAGTTGAGAAATCTGTAAAGTTATACCAGCCATTGTTTTTCGGCTACGCTGCTCGTCAATGCAGGTGGTGACTTGGTGACACATGAGCAGAACGGAGATTGGGAGTCTGGAAAGATTGCTGAAGGTTATGACGCAGAATCATTAATAAGACAGAGGGAAATTTCAAGTAAAATCATTACAGGTCGGGAATTCACTTCAATGCTAAGTTCTTCATAGCTCTTCCTTCATTGGGAAGCAACCTTGCGAACGACCACAGAAGAAGTTAAATATTTCAGAGCAAAATGGCTTTTCAGGGGGAAATAGGAAATACTTTCAATAATTTGACAAACTGTACGATTCATTTAAGTCGTTAAGTTTTTCATTTCATGTATTATAATATATTTTTTATTTTAGAAAAAAAGGAAATTGACGCTTACATGTATTTCTTATTTTATTTTCCTGAATATTTCTTTTACAAAATCAAACAGAGACGATCTAAAAAAACTATTCTTCATAAGAAAGTATTAGAAAATTTAGAGGGAGGACGATTTTTGTTCTCAGGTAGGAAAAATTTTTGTTAGTGTCGCTGAAGAGTTTATATTTTTGTAATTATAATATTTTTACTGACTCCATAAGAGAAAGATTTTTGCCAAAGTATCCCAAAATTGATGTAATCAAAAGCTTTTCAGAAGTCAACAAAAAGTGCAAAAACTTTTCTCCCAGGCAGTTGTATATTAGGGAGTAAAGAACAAAAGTATTATTTTATGTACCTCACGAAAGCCAGCTTGACATTCTGGTAGAGCTTCAATGAATTTGTAGGTTCTTTGTGATCTCTAATTTATTAGCTGCATAAATAATTTAATTTAGTGATTTATTTAGTAAGGCAATACCTAGCTAGTTCAGTGGATTATTTCCTGGGACTTTTTCATGAAAGTGAATCATGTTAATATTTGTCCAATTACGTGGAAGTTGCTCTATCATGTATATTACATTGAATCTAATTCCTGTAAGTTTACAGAGGCAAATATTTATTAAACTCATCTGATATTTTATCATCACCTACCGCATTATTATTTCTTGATATTCTCAATACGTTATTTATGTATTGAATTGTGAAGAATGTGTTTGAATAGGAATGTCTGGTATCCAATAAAGATAGGTTCAAACTAACGTCTACGGAACTATAAAATAAGTAGTAAAAGTTTTTTAATTTTTTGATAGCCAAAGAGTGTTCATTATATATTTTTTTCTTCAGATTTATATGCTTCCAAAATTTAAATGGGTTTTCAATGCCCAGTAATGACTGTAGCTCTTGTTGATACTCGATTTGTTAATTCTTTGTTAAATAGGTACCTAAATTGTTTTTTTTTCTGTTTCATTCTTCTTCTTCTTCTTCGATAATATTTATGCTGTCATTATTTTTCCTGATGTTATTTTCCTATGATTTTAGTAATTTTTTTGGCTTCAACACATTCTTTATCGAAGAATTATAATAGAATCATCTGTCGATTTGTTCTCATACAATGACCATAAGCGAAAATTATCTCATTTACATGTATCTCAACTTTTATTTCTGTATCTTTTCGAATGAAAGAACATTGTGTCACAAAATGGTGGGATGAAATGAACGAACCTCATTCTTAAGAAGAAACCACGAACTAAGCACTAATTTGTCATAACGTACCTACCAGAAATCAAACACGATCATTTCAAACAAAACAGATTCACGAAAAAACATTTGAAACAGACTCGTGTCAACAGCAATAAAATTAATTGGTAATTTATTAAACGGTCAGTCAAAGACCTATCTATATACGATATATATTTTTGAACCACAATCAAGCTTCATTTGTTCTACAATTTTCTATATATCCGGACTGATTTTGATCTAATGTTTCGTTTTCTTCCATTATTCACACATTCTCAAGTGCCAATTCGAAAGAACCTTATACGGTGATGGTATCTTAGACTTTTACGGAGAACGGGGCATAGGATCATTCTGAAAATTTAGTTACTCAAGTAGTTGCTCTTGGTCTATCAATCTAAAATATCTTCATCCGAATCCAAATACCGCCGAAATAAACATTCAATTCGAGCTCTGTTTTGGATAAAAATATGGAAAATAATCTATATCTCAAAAACCGCCAGAGATACGTATAGGAGAGTGTGGGACAAAAATATTCAAAAAGAAATATCAAGTTCAAAAATGCGGTAATATACAGGGTGTCCCATTTGAAATAACGAAGATGCTGCTACTTTCTGGTATAAGTGGCAACAATACATTGCTGAAAATATTTTAGATCGATAGACCAAGAGCAACTACTTGGGTTACCAAATTTTCAGAATGTCCCGTTCTCCGTAAACGTGTAAAGTACCATCGACCGTGACCCACCCTGTATATTGACTGAAAAGACTATAATAGTTACTAACGAACTATTCCGATCTGAATGTGTTCATACCATAATAATCTTTATTGGGAATTGTATTCACTAGATACGAAACCAGACTTGTTGAATACCAATCGTCCTGTTACTTAAATTGTCATTGATGAAAATAGGAAAATTAATGACATCTTCATGCTCCATGCTTTCCATAGCTCACGACTCGTGAGACATGAGAGATTATTTTTCTTCTTGTGCTCTCAATTGAAAAAATCATCTTATTCTCGAGCCCTGAGCCATCTCGTACATTCAAAGTAGCTGTGACATCCCTATGAATACAGTTTTTTTAACACCTAAACATTTGATGAATCTGTTTCATCATCCTAAACTGAAAATATTATTTATCTTGTATGAGTAAAACTTATTCTGAATGAAAGTACCTCGTATGCATAAGTATCAAAATGTCATCCCAAACCCGCCAGTCAAACTTTTAACACGTTGTATGAATCAAATTGGGCCTTGGTTGAAAACATATTGCGGTAATGATTTGTTCTTTAATTCACAAAACTTTAACATGCTGTATTGATATTTCTGACTTCGTATTCGTATTCGAGAGATCGTAAAGAAATCACAAAACCAAATTTAATATCATCAAACATGATCGAAAATATTTCAATAACGGAAAACGTGCAGTGCAAAGCATGCAGAAACATGTATTTTAATCTTCAATATGTACGAATCCTTACCGCTGTCATAAATCTCGCATTCCGACATCTCTGCCATTTTTGTGTTCGTGATGTCTTTGTGTGACGCGAGATAAAGGACGACTTCTCTCTTTTCATTTTTTATAGGCACGATATCAAGCAAACACCAGAATGGGGTACCTGGAATAAAGAAAATGATATTGAGTGAAGACTTTTTAACAAATAATTTTAACGAATCAATACACAAATAAAAACTGAATCAAAACAGAAGTGTGCAACATAATCTAGAGAAGTATCATTTGAAAGTTTTCTAAGAAACTGAAACGGCATATAGAAATTGATATAGGTACTATGAAAAAACAAAAAATATAATGCTTTAATTCATATCCTTATACCGGAGGTCCAGGAAAGGTGGCACCCTATAACTTTTTTGTTTTGGAGATAATGGAATGAAATTGAACGATTTTAAACCATTTTGTCTCCATATGCCATTTAGAATACAACCATGTATCATTTGTAACTTTTTGTAACCATTTATAATTTTTTTATGGCTATGGATACGTTCAAAAAACTGATTTCATTCCAAAAATGTAATAACATTTTTAAAATTCAACCCCACATGAAATTGTATTTTTCCAAAGTTAACATGGTGGCTCTCAGGTTAGAAAAGATTACATTTTATTACGATTAATTTCATACCGCACTCTAATTAAAAATATAACGTTATAACTTTTATTAAATGAAGAATCTTATTGAGATCAAAATAAGATTTGAAATCATCAACTATCCTGTGGCCAACACAACTGAAACAAAATCATTAAATTGTTGCTGTAAAAATTGACGTGTCGCCATATTATTGAAAATCTCTTCTACAAAGTCAATTGGGTAGTTATTGTGTACGTCATTGTTTAAAAAATATGAGAAATAATAGTTATTTATGTATCAAGGGCGTAAAGTAGGCGTTTATGGCCTGCGGCGTGGATAATGGCCCGAAGGCGTTAGCCGAGGGCCATTACACGCCAAGATTTTGGCGGACACTGTATATATATTTATATCGCAATTATCGTGTCAATAATCATCTCTGTATACTGAAATAGATTCATTTATTCAAATTGTATATAGGATACCCAGTATATACCCACCGAATTATGACGTTGTTAAGCAAGCTGGTTGTTGTCTAGCAACAAATTCAATAAACAAGGTAAACGGTCATCTTCATGTTTATCTGAAAATGTGCGTGAGTGAACTCAATTCGAAAATTATGGAATCATCAGATGAAGAACATACATACCAATGGAAATTTTGGAATCGACTGAGAGTGCCAAACTCAAATAAACTTTACGAAAAGATGTATAATGAGTTCATAAAATGGCGCAATGAACATAATGTGAAGGTGATTACAGAAGATATATTACTGGGATATTTTTTTGAGAAGTCCAAGAATCGAAAACCATCTTCTTTGTGGTCATACTATTCGATGTTAAAGTCTACTTTGAATTTGTACAATAATATAAACATGAGCAAATTTCCAAAATTGATAGCATTTTTTAACGGAAGAATGATGGATATAAGCCGAAGAAATCCAAAATATTTAATAGGGATGAAATCGAACTTTTTCTAAAAGAAGCTCCAGATATTGTATATCTGATGATGAAGGAATGTTATACCTACCTATATTTATTAAGTAACTAAAAAACTTATTGATTCTTTTATAGGTTGCATTAATATTTGGGGTACATGGTGCTTGCCGTATAGAGAAAAATTAACAAATCTCAAGCTTGATGACATTCAAGACCTAACTTATGCTTTATTGATTACAATTCGAGAGTCAAAAACTAAAATACAACGAACATTTACCATCTGCAGTACTGAAAACCAGTCAGTTAATTATTTGGAAATTTATAGAAGATATGCATTTTTGAAACTACCAGGCCCAGAAAAATATGCATGTAATTGTTTCAGGCGTTCTTCAGCCACTTTATTGGCTGATACTGGGGAAAGTATCACCAATATCAAAAGACACGCTGGTTGGAAATCAACTACAGTGGCAGAGAGCTACATTGAACAATCGATTTCAAATAAATTGAATATTGGCAAAAAAAATTGCAGGCGATGGTGATGGACCGATACCAAATAATAATTATTTGGACCTACCATCCACATCTAAAATGAGTGGTGAGGATGTTTCAAAAGGGAATAATTATTTTCAAGAGAAAAGTGAATATCCCACCCCAATATTCAAAATTGTAACAATTGCCTAGTTAATATAAAATTCTAATTTTCAGGGTTATGAAGCAAAAATGTAGATTATGAATAAAAGTTGTTAAATGAGTATTTCTTTATTGAACTGAATTCATTGTTGTGCTGTGCGTAGGTATATATGGACAATTTTAGTATATTGTCTACTTTACCACCCGCGGGACATGATGCGCCCACGGGCGGTAAACTGCCACTTTACGCCCGGCGAACCGGGCGATAAAGTGTACTCTACCGCCCGCTAGTGCATAAAAATATTTATAAAAGAACTCACGTTGATGTTTTCAGTTTTCGGAAAGTGTAGGCCAAATTGATGTTACAAGACCAAGACGAGACTGACTCAGTCTTGGACTTGGTCTTGGTAGTCTTGGTCTTGGTCTTGATAGTCTTGATCAAAGATCAAAATGCGTCTAGAAATATGAATTATTCAGCAGTATCAGAATATCAAGACCACGACAAGACCACGACTTGTCTCTTGGTCTCACGAAGCCCTAGCCTGGCGGGTAAATCGAACTCAATTGGACGTTCCAATTGGTTGAAAAAAATAATCAATAAAATAGGTACTGAAAACAATACTTCTATCTAGTAAACTAGTGCGAGAAATCTCACTCGAAAAAACTTCTGCGTATGGAAAAATGTAATTTTGGGAACCAAATAACGTACGGTTATGTATGGTGGATCAAGCACGCTTGTAGAAGAAAGATATTTTGATGTGCTTTTGAAAAAATCTTAATCCAACTCTTGCGACTGCTTGCACAAACTCCACTGTGCCGTATGGGAATATATAACTTTCAGCACTAATATTAACTGAGTACTGTGCTCAAAAATAGAAACGGGACACCTAGGAATTTCGTTCGAACTTGTGCGGTTCATTGGCTTTCGACTGTTTTGGTCGAATTTGGCCTATTGTCACCCGCGAAAAATTACAGGGTGATATATTGGTTTGTGCAAATTCGACTAAAAATCATTCAACCCCCGTTTACGCCAAACATTTTTTTTTCATTCCCAACTATTCGAACATGATATTTATGCATTTTCATGATATTCTGAGAAAAATTAATCAATAGGTGCACTGGAATTAGAAATATCGATGTTTTAAGAAAACATAGCATTTTACACCTTATCAATTACAAACAATTTCAGCTCTTTCATTTCTGAACAGATTTGAACATACTTTATATATTCTGCTGGAGACTTTTCTGATTGGTGTTTATTTTATTGATATTCTGAAAAAACCTTTAGGGTGTTGTAACAACTGTAAATTCCACAAAAATCATCCAATCTCTTTGAGTCTTAAGAAATACGCATATTCTCACTTATTTTGGTTGATTGATTTTCATTTGCAGATCATTATTATTATCATTTATTTGGTTTCCAAAGAGAAATTGTAACAAACTTTATCAGTGCAACATAAAGACAAACATAAGAATAAAATATGCATCCAACTAAATCAATGTTTTGTGGGTCCTCCACGAACCCGCATCACTTCTGCAAGTCTTCTGGGCATGCTCATTATTAGATCATTAATAATATCCTGGGGCATAGCGTCCCATTCATTCATAACAACATTCACCAATTGTTCAACATTCAAAAACTCACCTTATCATTCTTTCAGTCTGAGTTTCATTTGGCTCCAAACATGTTCGATGGGATTCATGTCTGGAGACACCGCAGGCCAATAAATTCTGTCAATATTGTGCTCCCCCAAATCGTCATTTACGATAAGTGAATATGCCTCGAATGAATAACGAGCAATTGGTGATAGTAGGGAGACTGAGAGAGAGGGGTTATTCTGTTCTTAATATTGCGGATATTTTGGATAAGTCCAAGAGCTCCGTTCAAAGAGCAATAGGTTGCCTTGAAAATTATGGGCACCTTAATAACCGACATGGCGGACGAGTGAGATAAACCACTGGTAGACAAGACAACTTCATTTCGATATCCGCAAGAGGAAGATGTACCATAACTGCCAGCCAGTTGAATAATTCTATGAGAGTTGCTACTGGCGTGAATGTTAAGAGAGCGACACAGAGTTGCAAGACGACGATGGGCAGGAATTAATTCAAACTGGAGAATAGCAGAGTAATGTATGTTCGCGAACGAAAGTGAGTTTAATTTGTACAGGTCAGATGAAGAATATTGGTGTAGAGAGGTAGGAATGAAAGGTTTATTGAAGAGAAGTGTGACTGTCTGGAGTGGGATTATGTTCAATAGAATAACTAATTTAGTCACATTGATAGGTGAAAGTATGAATACTGAACGGTACAGAGATAGGTGTGTGAGAGATATTGTGCTCATAATATCGGTCTCAATTTTCTATTAATTGATGACAACGCTCGACCCCATCGTGCCGAAATCGTAAATGACGCTTTGAGGGAGCACAATATTGATATAATTTATTGGCCCGCGGTGTCTCCAGACATGAATCCCATCAAACATGTTTGGAGCAGAATGAAACTGAGGCTGAAAGAAAGAGAAGGTGAGTTTTTGAATGTTGAGGAACTAATGAGGTTTGTTTCAATTTCAATTAATGGTGACATCTATCCTCTATGGAAACCAATAAAATAATAATAATAATAATCAATGAGAATTATTCAACCGAAAAAAATTTCACAAAATAAGGAAGAACATGTGTATTTCTTGAGAGTCAAAGAAATTGGATGTTTTTTTGTGAAATTTACAGTTGTTATAACACCTTGTATGTTTGTCAGAATATCGATGTAGTAAACACCAATCGAAAAAGTCTCCAGAATTTATGAAGTATGTTCAAATCGGTTCAGAAATCAAAGAGCTGAAATTGTTTGTGATTGGTAAGGTGTGAAATGCCATGTTTTCTTGAAACATCGATATTTCTGATTCCAGTGCACCTATTCCATTTTTCTTCTCAGAATATCACGAAAATGCATGAGATTTCATGTTCTAATGAATGGGAGCTTGCGAGGTATCAATTAAATGATGAAGCAGTGCTCCATTATTTGTCATGTTTGGTTCAACGGTTATTTTTGGGAATTGATTTGATTGTAAATATAAAAAGTCACTAGAGAGAAGAGTGATTCTGATGAAAATATAATATTCTAGCGTATACCAAAACGCTAATCTAGTCGATTAGGTTCAGACCCAGAATTCAGTTGATACAATTGGATTCCGAAGGAGAAATATATCAGACAAGTTTGTCCCGCAAAGCCTTATGAAAGATATTCCATTTCGCATCAAGAGAGATGAAAAAGCCGTTTTTCTACGGCTTCAAAGATGAATGAACATTTCCAGTACGTCTTCGATTAAGAGACACAACGTTGTAATACAGACTTATTTTCATTTCTTAAGGTCAGCCGAGTGGTTAGAGTCAATTGCTCAAAATTAAAAATTGTTTGAAACTGTTCTTCCGTTAAACAGCTGTCATCCCCCTATGAACGACAGCCCTCAGAAGCCGAAACTTGTGCGAGCTAAGGATTAACGAGGTCTTACCTTTTAACGTGCGATTCCTAGCACGAGACCTGTGACCATGCTGAGAATCGAACCCACGTCCCTCTGATTGACTGACTAGCGCTCTACCATCATGACCACTGCGCCCCAAATGCTTTCAATCATTCTGGTTTCACCGGTCACTGGTTCAATCCCAGTGATTTCAATTTATTTTTCTGATGGCCTGAGAAAGTGCTAGGAATCGCACGTTAAGAGGTAAGACCTCGTTAATTCTTGGCTTGCACAAGTTTCGACTTCTGAGGGCTGTCGTTCGTATAGGGGGACGACAGCTGGTTAACGAAAGAAACAATTTTAACAAAACAATATAACAAATTGTACAAATTTCGTTTGATTTTTTATGTGTAGGTAGGAGATCAAAATTAGCATTTGCTCAATCATGTGGTGGATCGCATCATTTGGTCACAAAAGCCATCGTTAGAAAATGGCGCATGCTCCTCTCCAGGATGACAACAGAATATAAATGCTTGTACTGCTGAATCATGGATAAAATTATTTAACTATGACGAATCACGAAACAATTATTTTTCCTTTTGTGTGAGAGGAAACTGAAAAGACCCATAAAATAGTCCATCTCATCAATCCCTCTGACGTTCAGCCAATCCCCTCTCAAATAATTTCAATGAATTCTTCCTGCTTGTGATGAATAATTTGAAAAAATTATTTCCCATAACTTGTTATGGCTCAGTGATTTGAATTATATATATTTTTTCAGATATTCGGAAGCAATGGCGATTTCCTACTTTCAGATTCTTTCTATGGAGCCCAATTATTCTTCATTTTGAACACTTCGAGGAAAAACTGATAATAGAATAAGCCATTCTTGGAATATGATTTTACTCAATGGACAATATTTATTTGAATACGAACTAATAACACACGAATTGTGCTTTCCGTTGTGAAAAGATTATTTCGATGAAAATGGAGGAATAAATACGTTTCAAACTGATTAAAAACTGTATTCTCTTTCTTTACGAACATCTCTTCATATGCCATGAACATGAAAATTGAACAGATATTTTAATTTATAAATTGGAAATATAAACAGTTATAATTTTTCAATGAGACATCACAGTAGGATGATTCTATTGAGATTATTCGAGTGGGGATCGCTGGAAATCAGAGGCGGCTAATAAGGGTAGGGTAAACTCATGATTCATTCAACTTTTTTCTATAATATGAAATAGTCATGGGTAGTTCGTACTAGTTTTATCATTTTATTCATGGGCTACAGCAGCTATAAGCATTTAAATTGTCATCCTGCATTTGGAAAACTGTATGTGGAGCAAACCTTATTCATATATTCCTATATTGTCTTGCCATGCCCTAATGCAACACTTTGGTAAATATTATTCTTTATTCGAATTAAGAGATTCATGAGCTACAACTTACACGTGATCAATTTATATGTGTTTCAATGATAAAATATATACCACTTTGTTTTTTTTCTGTTCAAGTGACACACAAATTTTGATTCAATTTACGTACTCAAAAAAATTTTTAAATTGATAATACTTTGGGCGTAAGTTCATCACTCGTTACATTAAACACCCAGTGCACTACATGGATTCTATGGATTGCACATTGATCTGTAGATCACCTGACATCTGAAAAAAAATCTTTCATTTTGCCGAAACTGCCGAGTAGGGATTCGAAACGAACATTTTCTATCGAGGCGCATCCGCCATTTTCTTCAAAAGTCTTTTGTGACCAAACGATGTGTGCCCACGTTTGGTCCAATGATAATTTGAATCACCTACCATTTCAGTTCACATGTTTTTTTTGTGGTGATGAATAAAAATTTTTATGGGGAGGTTATGATCCTAACATCTACTTATCAGGCATACTCACTAAAAACTTCACCCCCATTGACGCCCGTCTAACTGTCATCTCCGGTGACACTTAGGCCTGATGGCCCATTGAATCTGACCTCTGTTGTATGATTACACTACCCACCCCAGAACTTTTGTATAATTCTGAACTGAAAATTGCCTGTCATTGGCGGTCTAGTATGTGTGCTACTTACCGCACAATTTGCATGTTAGGTCTCCATCATACAGTCCCATTTTGTTGGGGTGCTAACTTCACCGGTGCCTGACCGATCAGGAGCCCTGTAACGATTTTTAGCTGGCTCCTATTCATCGCTAAAACGTGTCCCGTTTTTTTTTTTGTAGCAAGGATGTATTCTTTTCCATGTTTGTTTTCCTGTAGTTTCTGTATTTGTCCCCAATCCAGTCCCTTACAAACACTCTTGTACGCTTCAGTATCCCTAGCATCCGCCTTTGGAAATTTTCCGAACATTTTCTTACAAGTTCGTCGGCTTTCTCATTGCTTGCAACTTCCTGGTGTCCTGGGACCCATATCAGTCAGTTTGACGTGATTCTGGTCTACCAGCGCTTTCGGTTCTTCTTCGCAGTCCCATATAAGTTTGGATGTTACCCAAGGCCTCAAGTCCGCTCGAATGCCTGACAGGATGTTGGTATGCGTACCTTCAGGATTGCTCTATTGTTTTTCTCTGCGCATTAGAGAATCGTGTGCACCTCCTCCTGTAAGACAGAAGTGTGGCTGCTCAGTTCCTGGAGAACAATCCTGAGCCCGCCCCATTTCCAGTCTTGAATCTATTTGTGTACCAGATTTTTTCCTGTTGAAAGTCATTGAGCTGCGAGCCGTCCTGATCAGTTCTGTCTGGCACCAGTAACATGTATTGGCTATTGAAGCAGTTTCGTTTCGGAATATGATTGGTTCACAATCTTAGCGCATTCCCTATCACAATTCTTACGATGCTCATATGGCCTGTTCCAAAATTTGATTTTGGAACAAGCCATAGCATCCCCCTGCACCAGTGAATGGAGAGAAGGAGTTTCTCTATGGCTGCAGTTGGTGTTGATTCAATCGCCCCTGTAATGTCAATTCAGGCAAATCTTCGCACCTTGCCTAGTTTTGTTATGGCTCCTCTTTGTTGTGTCTTGGGCCACCATACTATAGAAGCATATGTAATGGGAGGTATGATCACTGAGCTGTACAATCAGTGCAGCATTTTTTCCAAAAGATCATCTGGCCATCACTGGTGTGTCACATGCTATTTCCAGGTCAGCGTGGAATCAAGAGATACTGCAAAATATTTGATTTCCCTTCATCTATAGGTCTTCCATACGGGTCCCAAGCACTCTGTTTCTTGTCTTTGGTTGAAAGCTTGCCTTGCTCAGGTTGACATTCAGCCTTTCCAAGTCCATTCATCTCGTAACCAGGTTGAGATCCTTCTGCATGCGATCTCTAACCGTTATGTCATATTTTCGTCGTGCTATGACTACTTTATGGGCAGCATAGCCAAGGGTTTGATGTCCAGCGTCATTCACAGTTTCCAGTAGCGAGTCCGAGATCAGATTACACAGAAGCGAGGATAGTAGGCATCCTTTGGTAGCCCTGACTACTACGGTCTCCCGTAATACAGTAATGTATATCGGCTGGTTCCTTAGTGTCCGGGCCACTTATGGTTCCTTGATATTTAAGGCCGCTTACGTCCCCTCTTTATTTTTGAGCGTAGTTTCCACCCCTGTTATCAGTTGGTGGAATGCTGTTTCCATTTAACAGCCAGTCCCGTAGGCCTTTTTCGTGGTGCAGTAGTCTCTCCACCAGCAGACAGACCCTAATTTGTCTGTGCACTAGCTTCTTAACAGTCTTGAAGACATAGGACTAATTGGTCTGAGGGACTTTGCCAGTCCTGTCCTGTTTTTTCAGGTTCTGATATGAAAATAACCCTAACGTGCCTCCATGGTTATGGTATATAAGCGAGGGCCAGACTGCCTCAGAGTATGTGACAGAGTCTTATTTGGAGTGCTTCGATTTCCTTCTGCAGCATTGCAGGGTAGGTCTCGTCTAGTTCCGATGCTTTGAAGAGTGCAAATGTGCCATGTCACCTCCTTTTTTACGTTCCAGCATAACCTGGAACATCTCATTAGAGTCTACAGTTTCTCCGGGTTTCCCGTAGCACGTTTCTATCTAGGATCCATTAGGGAAGTAAACTCTTGTTAGTTCTTCGATTGTATCTGCTGTACCCATGTGCTCCCTTTGTTAATTTTTGAGGGGGTATATTGCTGGTTGTGTATCCTTTGAGACTACTTTCTGAAGTCTGGCTTACTCTCGAGAGCCATCCATCTCCTCACAGTAGTGCCTTCTACAGTCAGTCTCTCTTGAATTTGTTCCGAGTTTTTTTGTAATTGGCCAATGCGTTCTCGTATTCATCCCACTCTTCTGGCTCGCTTCTTCAGTTCTGCAAGTTCTTTATGCCACCAGGACATCTTCTTGGTGGTATGTCTTGTGATGAGTGGCAATGTTCGTTGAACGTAGAGATAGCTGCGTCAATGAATTCTGCCCCAGCCATCTCTTCAAAGGTCCCTGTTTATTGGTGTATACACAAACTCTTATTCAGTCTACGTACTCAATAAAATGTGGGAATTGATAATATTTTGGGGATAAGCTATCACTCGTTACATTGATTGTTGAACACTCAGTGCAATACATGGATTTTTCCAAGGCATATTCATCTGAGAATCACATGACATCTTGAGAAAAATTCTTTCAGTTTGCCGAAACTGGACTTTCGGGGTAGGTCAAAATCAACATTTTCTATCGAAGCGCATCCGCTATTTATTTCCAAAGGCTTTTATGATCAAATGATGAATGATGAAAATTTGACATCACCTGAAGTTATATTGTAGCACATAATTTTGAAGTCAATGTAGCTCGGAACTGAGCTGGTAGTGTTAATGCAGGTTATCTATAATCTAATCTATAATGCTGCCAAAATATTCAATCACCTCCCAACAAACATAAAAAATATTGAAAAATATGATTTGTTCAGGTCATCTATGAAAAAATTTCTCCTTGAACTCGATATATACGACATTCAAGATTACTTTCTGATATAGTCAAATTAGAGACAATGCTACGTTCTTAGTCAACCCTTCTATATATTTAGTAGTAACTTTTATTTATATTAATGTGATTGTGATACCTATATTGTATCTGCCTTACTTTCAACATTAGTACAACCTTTACTTTTTTATTATTAAGGTGACTGTGTTATAATATTGTAACTACTTTGGTTGACTAACTTTAATTTTTTAACAATAATAATTGACTGTGAAAATTGTATTACCTACCAATGTTTTAGCTTAATCTTTTTCAAACTGTCTGTGAATGTATGTATATCTACACAAATACCAGGATGTGTAACTATGATGCAATAGTTTTTAAGAATTTGTTGATTGTCTTGATTGATTGTTCATCAACATTGTGACGAACATGGAAAAGCTGATACGCAAGGCACCTGGGCATGAGGAAATGGTATTTCCTCAATAAATCGACGCGTACCAATTAATCGATTACCAAATTAGCGAAACAAATTCCCAATAAACCGAACAAAACAAATGAAATTGAAATGCACACAGCTTCATTATTATATTATGTTCAATTGTGCCGAAAACGACAGGTAAGTATTTATAAAATGCGAGCGCAGCGAGCATTTGTTCCGATTTCACTTATTCATAATGATTAGTGATTGGATTAACAGCAAATTGGATAGCTAGGTTAGTTAGGTTGGGTTACGTAGTGTCCACTTTTTTACGTTGAGGAATTAGGTCCATGGCCGGAAACATAGGCTCCCAGAAAGAAGAAACACGCCAGAGACATGTCTTTTTCTTCTGGTAGTTTTTGAAATGCGAGCAACGCGAGCATCTGCTTCTCCTTGTCTTTGTTTCCACTGTCTGACAGGAGAAGATACTTACCACTATAATACTAAGTGAGTTCAATTGTTGAATATTATCAATGCCATCAGATTATCTGACGGAAGTTGTGATAATCCCAATACTAAAGCCAGGAAAGGCCAAATTGGCCCACCCCATCTCACTTCTTAGTGGTTGCAAAGCTGGAAGATGGAATCATCTCAAAGATCCTTTTGAAACCTAAGGAAATACTGAAACTCATTACAGACGTGCAATTCGGTTTCCGTTGAACGACTTTACAGGTTGTTCGAAATATACACGGGGTAAAGAAAGTCATAATGCTGTTGGAAATGAGGCTTTGAAAAGATCTGGACCGTGGGGGGAGGGGATTTGACCGTGCCAAAATTGTTACGTTAAATCGAAATTTCAACTTAAAATTCGAAATTCGGAGATAGAAGTCGAAATTTCGAGTTTAAACTCGAAATTTCGAGATAAAAGTCAAAATTTCGAGATGATAGTCGAAATCATGGCGGATCAAATAAACAAATAATCCGTGGCACTTTCACGCTTCCGTACATTCTATACACATGTTCTTCAGTAGAATATCCCAAAGTGAAATATGGTTCATGAACAAATTGAATGTGACGATATATATGCAACTATATTCTTCATTTTTCTATCGAGTTCAATATAAATATACAGGAGAGTAGTTTAGTTTTCCTGTATTTTTACGACTAGCTGCAAACAGTATATGACAAAGTGAAATTAACATTCTTCCATACACAAGTTCTTCAGAAGAATTTCACATAGTTCGTTATTGTTAGATGATACAAAATACGTTTCATGAATAAATTAACTCCGTTCATATCTGTTTATATTTAATTCAACAAAACCCTCATTTTTCTATTGAGTTCAATATCCATATACAGGAAATTATTTCTGGAATGAGTTCATCATGAAGGTATAGTGAAATCCTTCGTGAATATGTAATTTCACCGTGGATGAGCAATTATTAAGTATTTGCTTCGATGTTCCATTTTACTCTCGGAAACTCATTTGTTTAATATTATATTTCCACACCAAATGGAATTGCTCGTGTGGTTTTAAGGTGTTCGTAATAAAGAGGGAAATCGAGGAAGAGTTCTCCGAAATAAAAGCAACTTGGCATGCTTTTCCAGTAAATTGGTAAACTGAAGGAAGTTAACCCTAAACTACTTCCTTGGATAGATAGAAGTCATAAAGGAAAGAGTTTTTTATTGCAAGGCTGATCCATTCTTGATCATGAAAATAAGGATGGAATAATTGGATATCAAAAAATAACTCTAACACAAATCACTTGAGATGATATATAACTTTCGTGTATTCATTGATTTTGTGAAGGATATTCTCTTCTTGGCATGATTTTTCATGTCTAAATATTTTTTTTCTTTTACTAATAACCGCTTCAACCCATTAGATCAATAGCAGTGGTGCTATATATTTCGTTTTTTCTTCTGTATATGATATTATCAAGTTAAAAAAGTCACGAAGTTTTCCTTATATAATATATTGAACATATTATTTTTCAATATTAAGAAAACAAAAAATACCAAAATAAATCAAAAGCAAAAAGTGAGAAACTACATATGGAACTCAGATCAATTTTGGTATAGTTTATAAAATAGAACATAACACTCACGAGAACATGAAAAGGCACCTACTATAAAAATGATGACTAACACTTTGTCAGAAGAAAATAAGCTTACACAAGGTTTAGCGTATTTATTGTGGTATTATCTAATCGACCGAGTAAACTGATTTTTGAGCTTGGCTAAACTGATACCGAAAAATCCGTCAGACAGGTCTTTGGAGTAGATATTGCACACAGAAAGCAGGCGATTCTTTGTTGAATGGCATTGGGCGGGGGCGTAAACGATTCAGTGGAACAAAAATCCCAATTTAGGATAGAAGGTATTCACACCCTAGTTGATTATTCAGAATTCTATATATGAACAAAATTATGTTAATAATTCTCCTCTGCTCTAGTTGACATATTTTGAACTGTTCACGGATTGGTTGTACTGATTCGTAACCAGGATTGATATTTTCTTTAATAAAGGTATTTCAGGAATTTATTCTGTATAGTTTCAAGAGCTTTCTTTTGATTTTGTTGGTTGGGATCCCAAATGATAGTTGCAAATTCAAGACGACTGCATATTATAGCAAAATATAGCATCTTGATAGCGTTCACAGATTTGAACTTTGAAGTGTTTCGCTTAATGAATCCTAGCAATGTCATGGCTTCGTTACATATTCACGTGATTCCTGAATCTAAGATCAGTAGTAAAATTTACTCCTACATCTCTCATATCAGTTGTACGACTAATTTGATGATTGTTCATAGAGTATACATAATTATTTGGATTACGATGCGCACTGTATGTCATAGCATTACATTTATCTACGTTGAAGTATAATTTATTAGAAATTGACCAACTAAGCACCTACCTCATCAATATCCGACTGCAATTCGAAGTGATCGTTAATGTCCTTGACACATTTGAAAAATTTGAAGTCGTCTGCGAACAACAGGCAATCCGATGTTACCATATTTGCTAAATCATTAAAGAAAATTGAGAAAAGAAGTGGACCAAGATTGAATCCTTGCGGTACACCTGACCTTGCCAAAATCGTTGTCGAAGTATATCCCATATAATTCACAATATGTAATATTTCTTTGAAATATGAAACTATCAGACAAATGAGAGAGTCACCTACTCCATATGCACAGTTAAGCTAGCAAAATATCATGATTTACCTTGACAAAAGCTTTGGCAAAATCTATGTGGATGGCATCCATAGGAAGTTTCATTTTGTCCATATAATTGGTAATCATAGGTAAGTTTTGTTTGTCCTCAGCGTATAAACGAGACATAAACATATCACAAAGTTGTCTATTAACGTATTGGATTACTGCTAACTGTCGAGCTCATGCATGCGTTGCTATAACCAGCTGTCTTTATTGAAAATGTCAATTCAATGCACCAGTATAAATCACTCACTTTCACCACTAGCGTTAATAATGAGTTAATTTTAACAATAGAAATTGTCGGTACGATATTTCGTACTGTTGTCGAAAATTTTTTGGTAACAAATCGCAAGTATTTCTACTCGCTGCTTCATTTATTTCAATAAGTGTACAATTTTCTTGCGAATTCTTCATTGAAAGTTGTGTAAAAATCGCATTGAAGAAATAAAAACATTTTCTGGCAACTAATGAAAACAGTGCATGGTTGATGTGTACTCGAAAACAAGTAAATTACTATGTTATGTACCATGCGATTCTAAACTTCGTGTTGTAATTTTGAATTCCTGAAATTTTTTGGCAAAAATCGTTGCAAAAACTGTCATGTGAAAAGTATTTTTATTTTGTTCGGAGAATTAGGCCACTCGCTTCGCTCGAGTCCCAAACTTTCCTTCGCACAAAATAAAATAGCAATTTCAATAAAAAAATCATGCATAAATATAACTGTCAGTTCTTCATACAACCGATACTTGTTCTCTTTCATTTGTGCTGTGGTGCAACTTTAAAATGAAATATCCAATTTTAAATATCCCTACAGGTTGTTTCTCATTTTAATTGCGCCCCACAAACAAAGTGAGTATATTATCAGGATCTTTGAGCCCATAGATCTTCAAATTGACTTTGAAAACACTGTGTAGTTCAATTCAGATCAAGATACTACAAGAAATGTATCTATCATCAGCGAAATTAACCGAATACCAGAGTTTTACAGCAAATTAATACGAAAATACGAAAGCATGACATATTTCTAAAATCAAAAAATGTAAGTTAACCGAAAATGAGGAATTCTACTTGAAAATATTAACTTAGACATGTTGACATGATAAATGGAATCAGGATTCGTAATATATTGAAGAACAGAATGAGGATATATCTCTCAGGGAGTTAGTAGAGGTAGTGGATTTTCTCAAGAGCTATGACTCATACCGTAGAAGAGGACAAATTTACGTATCGGCAATGAGTGTGAGTGAGAGATATATTCAACGTCATAGCTCTTAAGAAAATCCACTACCTCTATGAAATAGTGGTATTTCGCATTAATGAAAGTGCATAATATGACACTCTGACTGAATATGACACACTTTTGATGATTTTGAAAAAGTGCAATTTCAAGTCCCACAGAGTAAGAAAAATACGGCAATTGCGATTTACAGGCTAACAATACGAGAAACATTTTATATATGGCTACTATTTTCAGCAACATGAAGAATTGTTACCTAAAATTGTATAGTGGGACGAACGTTTATTCAAAAGTAATGGATGGTTTCATAGAAATATCAGGACGATGGATAGGAAACAACGGGCCTATCAAATGACCACCGCTTTCATCCGACCTAACTGTTCTTTATAATTCAATATGGGGTTTAATCAAAGGCATAGTTTTCCGTTCAACCTTCGAGAATGTGGAAGAGTAAAAAGATTCAGTAAGATGAGCATACAAAATACCGTTTCGGAAGCGGAAATATATTTGAGGAATGGCGGTATCAATTTGAATATATTATTTAATAATAATAATAATAATAATAAATTGCTTTTATTGATAGAAGGACAGGTTACAGAAACTATCAAAAGGTAGAGTTAGCGCTTCACCCGTATTGGACAGGTTAGTACTTTCTTACACTCAACCGTACAAAGAAAAGGAAATTAAATTAAACGTATATAAGACAAAATATCAATGAGGGCTATCCTGAAAATACAAATACAGAAAGTAGTATATTATATTGATATTACGATGCATAACCAACTCATATTAGTTCGATGAAGAAATAAGGAATATAGAAAGAAGAAAAAATTAAAGTGTGAATGAATAAAAAACTTATTAAAGAACATTTCTCAAGTGAAGTTGGTCGTGGTGCTAGAGTATTTGCTCCCACCCAGACGGCCCGGGTTCGATCCCCGGGACAGCCTGCCACTGAGCTAAAGTGGTTCGGATTCCACTTTTATTTAAACTGTAGGTCCCGGATCTCCCTTGCTCGCACAAGCTCTGCTTTTGAGGGGTTTTCTCCGAAAACCTGGGTGATTCGTAAAAACAATTTTTTTTTTTTTTCACATGCAGTGTATAACGAAGCGAAGAATCCATGATCAAACCCAAATTCTTTGAACTATCTGTGATTTCGAGTGTTTCGTTATTTATTTTGACAGTCAATTGATCAACGCACCGATTTCGAGCTTTCTTGCTGCCAAACAGAACTTTGGATTTGGTGTGGTTGATTGAGAGGCATCAAGGTCGGTATTGAGTCGGTTTGTGGCAGTTATAAGATCAGTCTCAGGGAAAGGATGTATACCTGAGTGTCATCTGCGTAAAAATGGCATGGTGTGTGTAGATAATAAAAAGTGTGGGCCCTAAGATGGATCCCTGGGGAACTCCATTTTCCACTGCCATATAATCAGAAGTAATATCACCCAGAGTCACGGTCTATAGTCTCTTGAGAAGATAAGCTTTCATCAGAGAAATTGATTCGTCTGAAAATCCAATACAATGCAGGATGGCTAGCAGCAAGTCATGCTTAATTGTGTCGAAAGCCTTAGAGTAGTCGAGTAAGACCAGAAGAGTTAGTTCTTTTTTGTCCAAGGCGGAATATATATCATTGGTTACTTTCAAAAGTGCCGTGGTGCAACTGTGATCAGTTCTGAAGCTAGACTGTTGGGACGGAAGAATGTTCCGAGTTTCTAAGTGATGCTTCATTTGAGTAGAAATAATTTTTTCAAATGCCTTAGAAAGCGTGCAAAGAATGCTAATGGGGCGAAGAAATGACTTCCTTTCCATGAAAAGTGGACAGCACTGCTTAACAGAAAAATTTATTGAGCAATCCAATTTTCTGCATGAACCCAAAGAGTATGTGTGAGATTCGGCAAGTATACAACAGAAAATAACTACTGAATGTTTTCAATTCATGTTCCTAGAAATGAACAAGCGACCGAAGAATCTCAAAATCAGCAAATTGTTTCCAGAAAATTCAAGAGACGTCCTTTGTAGATTTATGTACTCAATCGTTTTATTTTGGACTTCAATACTCATCAAGATCCGAATTGATATCAATATGAAAACGAAATCCCGAGTATTATTCCTGAAAGTTGACGATGGAAACCAGAATGTACGCTTACTTTTTTTACACCAACTCTCCCATTAGACTATGAGAAGTCATAAAACCGACAACAAAGTTTTTGTACAGGTGTACAAAAGTTTTCCGCTTGGTTCTCTGCTGAAATATTACGCGAAGTTGGTGTTATTTCAGACGCCTCGAAGTTTTCATTACTCAATTATTGCCAGAAATGTTATACTTGGGAAAAGGTGTTAGGATTATCTTTTCGAAACCTTTGTCAACGAAATGAATTGAAAAGTGTTTTTCATAATCACGTTTTACGATATCGAGGAATGCTCGGAAAATATTCAGTCGAATTATATAGAGAGGGCATACAACCGACGCGACGTCAGGACTGCTGACGTCTACCTACATCTAGGATATTCTCAACGTGTTTTAATTTCAGTTACTTAATATTTGTCACATTTACTCATTGGTACACTCAATTTATCAATCAGCTTGCATTTATCTCTTTAAAAATTTATGTATTTGTGAATTATTATAAATATATTTATTTATACTTGAAACAACCTTCAAACAATAATACACTCGAAAGCAATAAAACGAATAGCAGGTCTCGTCTTCGATATCATTTTGACGTTTCAACGTTATGTCGCGATTACTTGTCTGTTTTTGCGTTTGCAAAGATTATTGAAGGATAAATTCGTAATAATGAATGGAATTTTTGTAAAAATATTAATTATATTAGCGGCGATAATATGTGCATACTGCCCGATACAGTGGAAAAAGTCAAAACTTTGACGAATAAATTATTACCAGCAGAATATCATTAAAAATAGAACACAGTTTGTAAAAAAATGTATGGACTAGGAGCTGAAACACTGAATAATTAAACGCTATATTGACATTGTACCAATTCTGGAGCCAGACCTCGGTTTGCTCACAATGAATGACATTATCGCTGCTCGTAATCGATGCATACATCTCTTTGGAATATTCCAACAGAAGCCTTTTTGATATAAAATTAGCCATTGACTAGTCCGTTGAACAAAAATTAAGTGTTCGCGAAGTAGACAGTTTTTCGCATTACGGGACTAAACTAACATACTTTTTATGTGAAATAGACTGATTCTCGGTTAAGAACACTGAAAGTCAAAATGTTTCTGAGAAACGTTCGCCTGGTTGTTTTGAAGGTTACAGAATTGGAGCAAGAGCTGGATGAACTGGAATTAGAAAGAACCAGTATATAAGGAGGCTGTAATCTAGAAAAGATTCGCAGAAGGAGTGATTCAAGGAAGGGTAGACCACGAATCGGTTTTATTCGAAATTTCTGGAATTGATCTGAGTTCGATAAAAAATGAACTTGATGAAAACAAAATAAACTTTTGGAAAATTCGGGGACCTCTAAAGAGGAATATCAACAAAGTTTTAAAAGCTTGAAGGAAGAACTTCTAGAAACTTTTGTGAGCTTGGAAGATGACCTCCAACAAAACTTGAGCTTGAGAGAAGATGTTTCAAGACATTCGGTGAGCTTGAAAGAAGACCTCTACAAAAGACGATGAGCTTGAAAGAAGAACTTCAACAAAATTCGAAGAGTCTGGAGGAATATTGTAGTCCTCTATCAGTATGAAACATATTATAATTGATTCTTCCTACGACCACATAGGAAAGTAACGTATATCGTACTGTACAGTCTCGCGGAAAGTGGCTTATATCCACACGCGTGCGGAAAGTTACTTTGAGAAGGAGAATTTTTTCTCCAAAAATTAAGTTGATTAGGTTGGGGTTCCTGAGCTAATTGGTTATATCTGTTTCATGTGGACCCACAGCTTATCGAGGAATATTTCATATTTGTAATCAGCCTGATCTATTAGGTATTAATATTGAAGAAAATATTTTGTATTTCAAAATAATCATTCATAATAGATGAAGTTAGTTGAAATGGTTGTCAGTCAGCCTCTTAAATTTTTTTTGCACAATGTTTCAATAACATCGATACCAATTTGTTGGTAAAATTATCGCGTGGTCGTAGAAAAAATAGGGTACTTCACTTGTACGGAAGTAAGTTTTACACTCGTGGAATTGTCGCACTCGGTGTGTGCTCCGTGCTACAATATTTCCCACTCGCTTGAAAATTTAAATTTTCCGCACTCGTACTGTAATATACTATTTTCTATGAGCGTGCTGAAAATTCCACTTTTCCGAACTCATTTTAGTTTAAAAAGTGTCACTTGTCTGCAAGCTAGCAGAAAAAATAGTGTATGCCTAAAACGCGCGTGAAGTGACTTTTCCGCACTTGATTGCTGGCCGGACGACGCGTCAGCGACGCAGTAATATAATCAGTCGACCCAATTTTTTATTTTATCGAGAAATCTCTTCCAGAGAGGCTGTCTTTTCGAATCACTGGCGCGGTATACATTTAAGAAAGAATTCATGTCTTCCAAATTGAGTTAGTCAAAGACTGCCATTTTTTCAGTTGCATTATTATGATACCATAGCATTGTTTAAAAAAAAAAACGTTGCAACAACCCCAATCAGACGAAATAATAGCACCATCAGCCAGTACCTACCTGACGATGCTCGTCTACGACTAGAACAATCGAACGAATTAGGATTTGTTGGTGCTACTATTTCACCTATACTTTTGAGTCGACCAAATTGCCATATGAATTGCTATATAGAACACCACCAAAAAATGCTTGCCAGAATTCTGCAGGAATCATATTCAAATCTCCATAGATAGATAGACAGAAAATATTCTTTGGGTAGACAGAACCATAAGCATATAGACCTCTCATTCCCTGGTATGCATCCACCGCTGCTGGGAACTGGTTCAATTTTGAAGGTAGCTGATTTCGCGAGCCAGCCTTTCTAACCGATTTCCATCTCACAGTATCTGGTTTCAGAACGATGCTCCCGAGGTGCGCTTCCGTACTGCTACTACTGCTGAGCATTGCATGAGGATGTAGCTGGCTGACTCCTCTTCTTCCAAGCATCATCTACATTCAGTATCATCTGTGATACCTATAATGTTGAGGTGCTTGTTAAGATGGCAGTGACCCGTTAGGATAGTGGTAGACTATCCTAATTTTCTTTCTGCTCATTGAGAGCAGTCTTGTTCCTCCTAGTAGAAGGGCCTTCGATGTGGAGTTTCAATTGTCTCATGCCTGGAGCCTCTTTCCATGCATCCTGAAATTGGACTTCTAGGGTTTCCTTCATGGTTGAGACGCTTTATCATCTAGAAACTCCTAGGATATGTTCTGGTCCAATCGTTGAGCTTTTCGCACCTTGTCTGGCCAGATTATTAGCCTGCTCGTTTCCAGTCACTCCAGTATGAACGGGGACCCAAAGAAGCTTTATCTTATTGGCAGCGGATTCAAATTCAAATCTCCAGTGGTAAAATTGAAAGATAGATTTGACGCAAACACTCCAAAATGCAAGAAAAAGCCTATCGGCTTCAGCAACTCTAGGGAAAGAAAGAAATATAGTCCAAGCTACAGACAAATCGGACATGAAGGAGATCATCGAATTGGTGGTATACCGTATCCAGCTCACGCCAAGAAGCAAATCCAAGACTGTACACTTAGAGAGGTTAGCAGAATACCAACGCCATTATCCACTAAATTAGTCAAGAAGCAAATCAAAGACTGTGCACGTAGAGAGGTTAGTAGAATACCAACGCCGTTATCCACTGAATTAGTTGGAGGAAGACAACGTAAATGATGATGGCATGATCCGGTGCGGATTAGCCTAGAAGGCTAAACGGACATGGTGATCAATGGAGGCATCCTAAATCATTCTAGGAACATCGTTGAGTACTAATGATAATTTCTTGTCCAAAAAATTTTGAAGTTCAAGGAAAAAATTTTTTATCAATATTTTCGAAACCACTTGGGATATTTCAATGAGATTCAGTGGGTAGTGACATTTCATGAAGGCGATGACATAATTTTCAACAGAGGCGTGCGTAGGAGCACTGACTGATATTTTTGAAGACAAAAATGGTACGCCAATGGTTTTTTCCCAAACAAACTCATTTTTTAATTTCCTGTTCTATTTGAAAGAACATTGCTTGTAATGAATTGCTAGGGTGGCTGCGATGAATAAATGTGGTTCTACACCAAAGCAAACAACATGGATGTATGTTCGTAGAATAAACTTCCAAAAAGTATATTCAACCCTAAACTTCACAACACAACTACGTTCCCTATTTCAACATTTTGAAAAATTAGTAGTTTCGCAGGTCCCCCACATAAGTTAGAGGAGGCGGGGAGAAGATCAAGCTGCGGCCAAACCACTCACGAGCATATGGCCCACATCATCGTGGGGTCTGTCCACGGACCGATGTGTTGGAAGGTTCGCCAGCCCCTGGAAACGGAAGGCAGCACTAAACCCCTAAAAACTATAAAACTCTTACCTTACCCTTCTCCGGGGCTATATGGGAGAATATTAATTTGTGTTTTTAGACCGTTATATGTCCTTATGTGAGTTTATTATTCTAAAATTTATACAAATAAACTTTTTTGCTTTTGCTTCAAGGCTAAACAAATGCGTGGACTCTGCATGAGGGGTTGAATGGGATGAGTAATAGTCAGCAAAGTTCCATAAACCGGTTTTATTGAGGACCTGGATATTTGGAAGTAGGAGTTTATTTCATCAGATTACGGAACGGATTAGTCAAGATGCCACTGTCAAACATGCACTATCATTAAGTGTCACCATCTACATACTGAATGTTACTAAACTTCAACATCCAGTACTATCGTAACGGAAGTTTTTTTGATCCTAGTTTAGGGCAAACTATCATTGGTTTTTCATGTAGAATCACCCCCTCAAATAGTGGTGTTTCGTTTAGGAACACCCTGTATAAGGAATCCGATCATGACAGTTGAGGTTCATCAATGTTGAGACGACAATATTTTGATTATTTTAAATTGAATACTAGTGATATTCTGAGTTTTGATATAAGGTTGGGAATAAAGGCAGTTACCCAACAAGAGCACTTATTCATTCAAGAACCCAGAAACGAATCAAAAATAATATTGAATTTCGACGTATATTCAGTAATCCCGCAGCTTGATATTTGTATTCATCTTTAAAATATTCAAGTTAATACTGGGATGCAGGGCTACTTTGACCATTCTGTAAACCTGAACTCCGATCATCCCTTTTACCCTAAACCATACTTTTGATTGGCTCTCTATCAGAAACTCCTGGGATAAAAGCATTTCTGTTTACGTTTGAACGGTTATTGACTCACCGGTAATATTTCACTCAAAGCTCTTGACTGGACAGCGCTCAAGTTGAATGGCTTTCAGTGAGTAATTTTCAGTTTAATGAATTTACTAGATAGATATGATGACAAGGAATATATAATATAGAGCATATCCTGTTAGAAAGGGAGGTTTTCGGTAGGTATCTACCTAATACAGGGTGGACAATTAGTGTAAGGAAGTATAATATATCGCCAATCATAAGGAATATAAAAATAAGTTTTAAATAAAACTGATATTGTTGCTCAAAAATTATTCAGTGGTGATTTAAACAAAGTACACTGAACTGAACAATAAGTAAAGTTTACATATAGAAATAATTTAAATTTTTCCCAAAATATGCCTTTGTTAAGTCATTGGCGGAAAAACAAAACATTAAAAAATGCATCGTAAAAACTTGATCAATATATTTTAGAGTGAGTTGTAACTTAACTATGGTCTAAAAACTAAATTTAAGGTGTTCTTTACAGAGGCAATAAATTCACAGATTGAAAAATCATCTTCAATCAAATATTTTAATGAAGAAAATAATAATATGTGCTAACTTTACATATCTCTACATTTAATGATGTTAATTATGATGTAATTTCAATTTTGATATTGATATTGTTTGTGATTAGAAATATACTCTTTTTCTACAAGGAGAGTCCTTAGAAAGATTTTTTTAATATCAAATTTCAATTGTGAATATGATTTTGTCAGTAATATTAATTTTCAAGATTCAATATTAATAATAATAATAATAATAATAATAATAATAATAGTAATAAAAACTGGTGGTTCTGATAATAGGGGTCCTTGGTGGAATGATGGACACACTGCTCTCAAACTTGAAAATCATACCGGCTTGCCATGATGCGGCAGAAAACTTGGCCGGAAGAATGCAGAACGCCGTAATTCTTGGTTCACTCCGTCTTCTCAGGGCACATGACTCTCGGACCCAGTAATCACTCACCTCACGGACGTGGGGGGTGTTCACTGGGGTACACCAGCGCGCCCTCCGGAAGTGTCGGGGCTCCGGAGACAGGGCCTGTCTGGATAATTCCTAACTATGTCTTTATTCATACTGCAATTTCTTTATACAAATGAAGATAAACGAATTATAACTATCGACTGTATGACAGGGCGGAATTCAGTCGCCAGTATCCGAAGATATTCAAAATCTTTTTCATTAATTTTGTAATGCTAAGAATGAAAATGTGAATACTTTCATTCAAATATCCATATCCATATACCTTAAGTTACTATGCGACAGATACCTAACTTATTTTAAATTACACGTTCATTAAAATTCGTCAAATAATAATTTTCGTGAAACTGAATAAAATTTTGGGTTATATTGGTCACGTTTCCTATGTTCTGAATACAGCGTTGTCTGGCTAACATCCCAATTTGGCAGAAATTATTCGTTCTAGGATTTCGGTTGGATGAAATTTGTGGATTATCGTGTTGGAATGTTGGTTAGTTTATTGTTGATGGATATTCGTCATTGTGCCAAAGAAAGTTCACAGTTCTGACGATTATTTTACTAGAAATGAGTCGTTGATGTCTTCTCCAGTCCTGGTGTATTCTGCCAAATTCAATCGTAAATTTTGTAGCTGTAGTCTTATCTTGGTACGTGAATCTATAATACTCCAGTTGAATCGTCGAACAGTTATTGCATATAGAGTGATATTAGTTTGTGATTCTCGATTTCAACTATTATTTTGGTATTTTGAAAAATGCTAATACAATATCTGTTTCCAATTCAAATTTTTTCCTTTACGAACAACTGCTGAATCCATAAAGTTCCTTGATAACAGTCTCTACGTGCGATTTAACACATTTTCATGATACTCTGTTTCAGAATTTCACTTTAGGGTTAAATTTAAAACTTTAAACTATTAACAAGGATCGCCTTGAACTGAGTTTCTCACATTGTAATATTGTATTCCAAAATCGCTTACTTGCTAATTCGATTTCTCGTACTTGAACTTTCTTTTGGAAAATTCCTATCATTCAATCTTGGTTGCATGGCCATGTTAATTTATGAACACTTCATACTGGAGTAGCTTTTCAGCAAATTAACACAGATGTAAATTCTCTCATCGAGCTGTCTAAGTAGAACTGCCTTACAGCAAATTATACCAAATCATTCGTTATGTTTTTTGGGCGACCTGCTTCAAGAAGGAAATTTTTGCAAAACATTGAAATATTTCTCGAGAACACGCTTTTGCCTCTCAAAGATCAAACGAAAAATTTTGGGTTGATAATTGACTTCTCCCTGAAATTTTCTTCCCACGTCACACTGATTGTAAAGCGCGGCTACAGTAATCTCAAATCGATGTACTCCAATAGAGAAATGCTAAATGAAAAAAACAGAAAAATATTATGTGAAGCGACTGTACTTTCCCACGCCAACTATGCCGATGTGGTATATGGACCACACTTACTAAAAAATTACTCAAGGGGATTGCAAGTTTTACAAAACTCTTGCGTAAGACTTTTAACCGGCACGCGCCGACGGGAACATATATCACATCAACTGAAAAGAGTTGGGTGGATGAACATGGAAACAATTCATAAAATATATAAAATTATATATTCGAAGGAACACCTTTACCTTTACCGAAAAATAACATTTCGAACAGATATACATAATTTAAACTTGATATATAGAAGTCAGCTAACACCTCCCCAATATAAGACCTCTCATTTTCGTAGCTCCTTATATTATATTACCTGGCTGTACAATAGACTACCGAATGCACTGAAGGTCTTAAATCCCATCGCTTTTTAAACTACATTGAAAAATTACTTATAAATAAAAAAAATTCTCAATTTAGTATCCTGTTTCAAGAGATAATTTGACAATACTAAAATTTGGTTCTCAGCTCTGCAAACAAATAAATGAAAACAAATTATAATAACATTTGAATAGTATAGTACATTCATATTTTCAACAACGACATCTCAAATTTTGTACGATAATATCATCGCTGTTCTGTACACACGTTTTTGGTTGGATGGAAGAGCAAGTTCTGGCTGTGTTCTTCGAAGCACAGTCAGAAATTGAATCCTGCCATTTGATAGGATGTATTAACTATAAAAATCTAAATTGTTTTATTTTCTGTATATGTTTTTTTTTATAAAATTTCATAGTTTAATTTTTTCATCACTTTTTATAATTTCTGGACTTTATAAATACTTTTTCCGTCGACCTCGAAATAACATATAGTATGTTTAATGTTTTTCAATGCAAACGAAATCGACCATTAATGCATGCTTTTTCGAAATCGATTGTTAATGACAGGTATTAATGTTAACAATCAGAGGAAGCGTATGTAACTACTGTTCATTTCATGAAAATATCTTCCAATCAAGAATTGTTTTATTTCAACAAGAAAAAAATATTTTCATCAACTCGTATATCAAAATGCGATTAATGATCTCGAATATTAAAGCGATCGCTTTGCTCACACGTTAAAATTTCTCGATCGTAATCGCCTTCATTAATAAACTAGTTGACCAAATGTCTTAATTCATTAAAAAAATTCTTTCTATCAAAATACTGCTGATATGCTGATATTTGAACAGGTTATATACCGCAGACTTGCGAGAAAATGTGTGGTGGCGTTTATACTGAAGCCGCCCCCTGGATGGAGCAAAGTTTTACCGCCCCATCAGTCTCATCTCCTTTCTTTTGTTAGAAAGGAAGAAAACAAATGAACAGTTTGTTCAATGAGTAGAATAACCCACGCTCTACAATGTCTGGTTGGAAGTATTGAAAAGAGATACCTGTCAAAAGAAATAGCTTTCTGTCCTTCATCGAAATAGAGGGTATTTTAGATACCTAACACCTCACATGCCTGTATATATACTGAATGAAAGAAATATAAACACCTCACAGGGATACAATCAATGCTGGAAAGCGAAATTATTTTGGTGACTCTTGGGGAGAGACAGTCACAATGACAACAGAAGGATGTTATCCCCAAGGGCAAGATGCATAGAAACCCTGGTGTGATCACTTATATCTGTGACATACAAAAGTGTTGATGTACGGCCTACTTGATTCATGTTATTTTTATTGCATTGGTACCGTTTCACTTCTTTAGCACAGATGGCGGCAAAATTACAGAATAATGTTATCATTGACGATTGACGGATGGACAAGCGACAAGTGTCATGTCAACATTCAAAAACAATCAAATGACAAATCAAGGCACCGTGGAATGTTGGAAACTTGGCTATTTTCGACTTCTGCCCCATCCATCGACGAATGAAGCCAACGGTATCAATGCAATTACAGTATCAACAACTTTGGTAGAAAAAAAATCGAATCTGTGATCGAACCAGGGTTTCTATGCATCTTGCCCAAGGGAGTGTTTTATCATCTTGGCTGTCATTACTAGTTGTCAACAACCTGTGCTACACGACGCTTGTGTTACGGAGTAATTTCAAATGACAATACATGCAAGTAGCCCCAACAACAATGAGAAACTTGTGTGCATGGGAGGGACTAAATATTCATACTATAGCAATAAATTGCTGGGTCTAAATACTAGTAGATGAAAGCACGAACTCGACAACGCTCCAACTAGAATTTCGAAAAGAGCTTGAATGTCTGGCCGATATAATAGACCAAGAACTGATGTGGAACAGCCAAAGCAACCACACTCTTTCCAGGACTACAGCGGCAAGCTTTACATAGCGTAGAGTCTTCAGCATGGGATCTGAAACGAAAAATTATCAACTGGTCATACCAGACGATCATCAAACCCATGATTACCTATGCTTAACTAACATAGATGCCTAAGATGCAAAAAATTTCGGCACAAGTCAAGCTGCATAAATTACAGCGGGTAGCTTGTCTGGGCAATAATTACGTGATATATTGTAGCATTATGCTAAACCTGAAGACTGAGCCAGACATTGAAATCAAAAGCAGGAAATCTGATCTGATATACGAAGATTGGGAACACATTTCTTAGAAGCAATGTCTGAACCGACAGGTAATATGACGATTGTATGATTTCGAAATGCAGTTTGAAGTGGCCATGAACAAACACTTTGCACAGAAAACGGACCTCAACTGAAAAGGTGTGGTACAATAATAGATCCGAGTTGGATGAAAGGGCAAGGGTGGGCATTACAGGGCCAAGTTGCGGGCTTTTAAAACTACTTGGTAACACCTCAACCATATTCCAAGCAGGAGTACATGCTTCAGAACTATGTACCCAGGAGTGCCTTAAATAAGACAAACGGAGTGAAAAATCTATATAGTTCCTGACAGTCACGCAGCACTGAAAGCTCTGAAGTCACACACTTGTGAATCCAAGCTGAGTGGCACTATTTCCTATCCATCATCCAGGAAAAACTTATATATATGGCAAAAATGGATATATAAAAATGTACCACCAAGTTCTTGGAATGACGTTGCACAAATATCTTTTAGATGTGGTTCAATGCCCATCGTGGTAGTTGCCAGGAAAGTAGTTCTTTTTGGACAGATTTTCGCCTAATTTTTTCACTTGGTGAAAACGTGTGGGGTAAACTTTTTCGATTTTATTCGTTTCACTATGTTGATACTATCCGGCACAAATTTACAAAATATGTTCAAATTGTCATATATTTTTGTTTTATTCATCGATTCCAAAATATTCAAAATTCTACTGCTGTATATTAGCATTATGTCGTTATTTTGCCAAATCATCTCCAAAAAAACTGAAGAAACATGTGGATCAAATAATTACAAATTCTGTTGCTGCCAAGTTTATAATTAGAACAAATTTTGAATATTTATCTACACTTTTGAATCCTTTTAATATAATATGAAATTATTATTCTTCCAGAAATGAAATATTGTTCTACTCACCGTTCTTTTTATAAAATATTACTTCTAACTTGAGCTCGTTTTTTGATTCCAGGGCTTTGTCGATTTGCGTCTTGTGCTCCTCTTTCGTCTCCGGCCCATAAAGGAATTTACAAGCGCACCCTTTCTGCATGATTTGTGCCCTTGCAAAGCCTGTCAACTCGCAGAAACCATCAGAACAGTAGACGATGGGGTAAAGGGTTGGAACTTGAGCATTACCCAAGACGAAATTGCTATCTGCAAGAATTAAAATTGATTAGTATTCCTATATGTCAATTAGTTGAAGAGATGTGGCTCTGGACATTTTATAGATCGAAAACATTGAGTTCGTTCAAATGATATATTTTAATGGATTACGCAAACTGAATTTCAGAACAGAAAAAACTATCCTGTATAAGAAAGGCTGGTTCTGTGATGGGTTCGGCTTTATTTTTCGTTAATCAACGATAAAGATATTTTTGTTAAATATTCAAAATTTAACTTGAACGCAAGTTAAACCAGTATACAAGGCCGTTTCTTTTATCATATGGTAACATTGCTATATTCTAAACCGTAATAGATAAACTGTTATGATACCAAGGTTTATTTTCACCAATTCCCTTACAAAAGTTTCGGGTTACATTTCTAAACTATGATAAAACAAAGAGGAATTCCATAAAACTAGATGTTGTGCATGGGAATACAGTGAATAATTCTTTTGTTAAAATATCCTAAATGGTGCTAATATAGTCAGTATATTGGTAGATTGGTAGGAAGTATAATATATTCAACAAACTGATTTTAAATAGAAAGGAGGTGATATATAGATTTTTTATATTTATTCAAGAATAATGAGACAGAAAAAAACTATAAAAAAATCTATAAAAAAGTGACTTGAAAAAATCAAAAGTACATTTTCAGCAGTTTATGTGATGTTCATATAAGAAGATGTAGGTATATAATTTTTTCGTAAGCTAGGTACATATATTTTCATTATTTTTTTAGGCTGATTATTTCTTTTTTAAGGTTTACTAAAGCTTAATTGAACATTTTTTGACAGAGAAATGTATAATTTATTTGGCCAATATTCTTCTTTGGTGCACTCGTTTTCATATGAAGGAAGTTCTGTGACGAGTTTGGTGAGTATATATTATTGTCTAGAGTTTGAAGGAGGGTAGATTGGTTCTTATAGATATGAATCTTAGGTCAAAATTATTTTTTGTTGAATTATTTTTTGGTCGGAGAATTACTTCATTTTGTGGATTATTTTCATAAAGTATTTTTGTAGGTGAATATCTCCAATATATTTGAAAAATATCTGAATCTGAATAGCAGACTTCCAAGAGTATTTACAACATTCAGTATGACCTGTCTCATCTGAGATGATGATCAATTGTTTTTAACACCCAAATGTTTCATTTCAGAAACCGTTTCAATCATGGAGTCATTATTATACGTTATAGATAGCGTTGAATTCTGGAAGCCTGGTTTTTTAGCAAGTAAAGGCATGTATTTTGTTTTCTCATGGTTGATATTGATTTTCGTGAAATGAACCAGTTTGTAATTTGTTCCAAATCAGTTTCGGTTTGAGATTCGTCCAACTGACATCTCCGTAGAATATGTCCGTGTCATCAGCGAAACTGGTAGTTTCCCTCCCCAATTGTAAAAGTTCATTCAGATATATGATAAATAAAATGGGTCCAAGCACTGTTTCGTGTAAAACTTTCCTCTCAGAGCAATATGTGTTGGCTTGACCACTGCTAACTCGAATTAATTTGGTACGAAACCATTTTTTATTATCAAGTTAATTATTTGTGTTAATTGTTGAGATATTTGGTTGAAGATATGTTTTGAAGTTTCCGTTCTGATTGAGTCATATCCAGGGGCCTCATCTTGTATTATAATGATATAACTTTTGTTTCATACTCAGAAAATACCATTCGTTCTTGGAATGATGTCATCGAATTGTGTTCAAATCTTATTTCGAAATTGTGTGAGTCTCTGATCAAATCATGAAGTGCAGCTAGTCGAAGGTTGATCCAACATAACTCGATTTAATTAGGGATCACACGTTACTTTAGGTTAGATTCAGGTGTGACCGGGATTTGAACAGGTTCCCTGCCGCAGCACATGGGCTATTGAAACTCACTCATATACTTAAATTCCACCCAGTACCTACAGTGAATCAATCTCTTAACTACATTGGGAAATTAATTTATCAAATTTACAAGTTTTATGTATTATTATGAAAGTGTAGAAAGGTCACAAGAAATTTAATTTTCATTTCAAAACTTCTTCGACTCAGATCTCGGAGTTCCGACTCAGATGTCGCAATAATGATCCAGTGACTGCGATACAGTCAAAAACTCTCCCTTCAGAAACGACTATGAATTTAAATATGATTTTGTGGCCAATAGAAAACAACTACGGCACTGGCAGATAAATTCACAATCACAAACCGGTTACGAAATATATATTCCTCATCAGTGTAGCCTGGGTTGTCACGGTTGTATGAACGTGGGGTCTCGCCACCCATCCTCGTCTGCTAAGATGAATACTATAATTGGCTCACAGGATCTACCTAGGCGACACAGCATTGCAGAAGGACATTTCGAAATACGAAATAGTGGGATGTATGAATGAAACGTAGCAAAAGCTTATACTATAGTTATGTCTCTTCCATAACTTTACAAAATGAATAAGTCTGTTTCAAGAAATATGTGTAGAAACATTTGCTCAAGATTCATTCATACGACCCAGTATTTGCAATACATTTGTGTCAATGAGAAATAATGATGATCCAGTGAATGCAAAACAGTCTGGAGGGATGCAAATATTGCAATTGGAAGTGATTGCTACACTTATCTTTAACCATTACCTAACTCCCACTCATTTGAAGCATATGTTCAATTCTGATGAAATAACCGATTCTGTATAATATGTATTCTTATGGCGTATTGAGGTACTCATCCTGGAAAGATCCGATTTCACGACGTTTCGGCAGTCATTAAACCGATCTGCACTTGATTTCTCGTTCGAGTCAGGCGAAGTCCCGCTATTTACCTCAGGTAGCTCTTGCTCCAGACTAGAACATATAAGTTGGAATTTTGAGATCTAATTCGGAATTCCGATATCTTAGTTCAAAAAGTCTTTGAAGTAACTATAACAGTTTTTTTCTATGACCACATAGAAATACGCCCATTTTATGCGCTTCATCAATCAAGGAAGTAGGCCGATTGCATACACACTTTCTTTTCTACATCGCGAGCAGTACTGTAATGATCATTTCAGGTATTGCTGAAATATAAAGCCCAAATAGACCAGTTTTTGCCCAGGATTATTTAAAATAGAATAAGGAATTCAATAGAAAATAGAGAAAATTTACCTTCAACTTCTAAGGATTGGAAAAGTCAGGAAAATTCAACTGTGAAAATTGAAACTAATGAAAGTCCAAATATAACTGTCAGTCATTGTGGAAACGTAACATTCAATATTGTAAATAATAAATAAACTAATGTTGAATGGTAACATATGACTTGAAAAATATAATCGAAGTTCATATTTTATAATAACTTCGTCATATAGTGTGAGGCTTGTGAGTAGTGAAATGTCGCTATGGTCGTAGAAAAAGTATAGTGTACAATGAGCATGGAATGTCCATTTCTCACTCGTATGATTTACGGCACTCGCCTTCGGCTCGTACCGTAATTTTGATACTCGTGAGAAATGAGTGTCATTCCATGCTCGTTGCACAGTATATCTATTATTGCGTTCTGCGTTTTCGTATATAATGACTTTTTAAGTTTCGTTGCTACAAGTAGAAAGGACCCCGCAACAAATCTTATGGAAAATGAATCTCGGTGAAATTGGGTTAAATTTTAGGATATTTTAGATATCGATGCCCTGATTGAATATCATAGATTCATCTATACTACCAATTATTTTATTTTAGTTATTTATATATCTAGGAGATTCTATTATGTATTTATGAGTATGGGTGACTGAGAGTCATTGTGTCATTATAAAACCACAGTTACCCAACCATGGCTACTTTACGTTGGATTATACAGGGATAGTCAAAGTGAAAAAATCCTATCAATGTATAACGAAAATGCATCTGTTCTGAGATACAGGGTATCTGAAGCCGGAAAAAATGTTGATTTAATGTTGATTTAATGTTGATTCAATTTTTTTTCCGTGAACTGGCGAAGGAAAAACACTGAAACTTGGTACACTGATCTAGGTTCATCAGCTGATGGGTGGGTAGAAAACTTCAGTCAATTCCACCAAAAATCAATCTTTGATAGGTTTGAGATGTAGTCAGAAAACTTACATCAACTCAGACATGATGATTAGTCCTTCTTCATCAGTAATAAGGGCATTGAGATTTACAGATGAGTAAAATGGAAGGGTTTAAGTTGGGAAAAATTAGGTTCTAGTCGTAATTACAACTAAGGACGGTGGTCCACCTATGTTAAGATACGGTTCCTTCCATGCGGCTGTCCCGTGTTTCTGAATATACACGGTTCCTTCCAAGCGGCGGCCGCATACGTCGGCCGTGAACGACTGCGATCGTTGCGACAGTACTGCTCCAGAAGCAGTGCAGTCACAGCCGCGCGAGAGTTTTCGTCGATTGGAGTCTATGCGTGACATTTGTGCTGTTATTTGAGGTTAGTTTGACACATTTATTTATCTTCACTACATACGTACTTCTATTACAAATTGATTTACAGCTATAAAATGGATTTCAAGGTGTTATTTCCTACCACAGAGGATGAATTATTATTGGTCGAATTGGTAGCAAAACATGCTTCCTTGTATGACTTGGCGGATGCACTATACAAAGATCAAATTGTGAAAGATAACGCATGGAAGGAAATAGCGGATAAATTGGGAAAATCAGGTATATAATAAAATAAAATTATTAATAATAATAATTAAATATATTACTGAAAATTTACAAACGTCAGTTGAATAAATCAATTCTTCTGACAGACATACTTTGCCAAGCAATATTACCGTGAGCACTATTGAAATATTCCTTAAACAAATCTCTCACATAAAATCCATCAGCATCGGCAAAACCTCCTCCTCTAGCTAATGGAATAAAGTTAATAGATGTTTTTGGCTCCTGGTCGACTTCGTGGAAAGGTTTATTAGTGGACTCTAGAAATGCATCTCGAAGAAGGTTATGTAGATAACATGCCACTATAATCAAATCGTCAATTGTTGTTGGATTTAAATCAATCATTGTATGAAAAATTCGAAAAACTTGGCTTAGCAAAGCAAAGGCATTTTCTGAAACACGTCGAGCTCTAGAAAGACGGTAATTGAAAATGGCTTTTCGTTCATCGGCGCTCGCAACTGGTCGTTGGAAAGGCTTCATCATATGTGTACTTAATCTGAATGCTTCATCCCCCACCAAAACGTATGGAAGGACTTGGTCAGAGTTTGGCAGTTTGTTAGGAGGTGGCAAGTCTCTGACTTGCTTTCCAATTTTAGATTTGTCAAAAATCTACCTCTTTTCCATAGGAACCAACATCAATAAAAATAAATTTATAATTAGCGTCGACAACGGCAAGCAAGACGATGGAAAAAAAATCTTTATAGTTATAAAATAGAGAACCACTACGAGCAGGACATCTAATCCGTATGTGTATGCCATCTACAGCTCCCAAACAATTGGGAAAATTCCATTTATGATCAAACTCGTTTGCTTTTTATTTCTTTTCATCAAGTGACAAAGGTGGCATAAATTTTGGAACAAGGTATATTCTCAATGATGCTAATGTTTTTCTCACCACTCGACTGATATAGCTGTGCGATACTCTGAACGCAAATGCTAATGAGCGAAATGTCTCTCCAGTTGCCATAAACCTAGAAAAAAAAAATACGTTATTCATTAAACAGTTGTCTGTATGTCCCAGATTATTAGTTTTGTGTAGACAATAACATTTACTATTGTTTTTTTACTATAGTCGAAATTTGTAAAAAGCGTTGGAGAAACATCAAAGACACCTACAATAGGAGGAAAAAAAAAGGAAAAGGCACTGGTTCTGCTGCTATTTCCAAATCAGCAAAATGGGCTTTAGCAGATATGTTATCCTTTCTTGACAAAGTGGAACATAAACGGTCGTAAGTTACTTTCCAATAAATATTCTGAATACATTATTTGTTTTTTTTTTATAGGAGTACATCTATCGGAATTGATGGAACTGAAGAGGCGAGCCAGAATGAAGATGTTGATATTGAAAACAGTGCTGATTCTGCAGATGTCTCCGAGGAATCATCGCATCCAAAACCTTTTGCACCCGCGACTAAAGAATTTAACAAAAGCATCAGCGGTGGTGAAAGTACTTCCAGTACTGTGAAAAGACAGATTTCCAAATCAAATCGCATCGGCAAACGAGAGAAGCTCAACGCTGATATAACCGCTGTAATTAAGGAACGAAGTGATGAGCGAAGTGAAATTCTCAAAAACATCAGTCTACACAAACCAGATTCCGTGGATTTATTTTTCCAAAGCATCGCAGCATCGGTAAAATGTTTAAGACCAAAACTAATTAATGAAGCTAAAATGAGAACAATGCAAATGATTTTTGACCTAGAAGAACGAAATGCTAACGAACCTCCGCTATATCCACCACCGCCTGGACCTTCATCAAGCATCAGTTCAGTCTCAACTTATACGAATCGTTACCTTGCCGTCACGTACTGATGATATATTACTCCTAGATAATAGTTATAACACGAATTTTTCAAATATGTTCAATTAACAGTGAAATAAAAATCAAATAAAAACATAAAAATATCAATTGAACTTACCTCAACGTAATGGCTAATTGTTCTTCTGGGGTTATTGGGTACTGAACCCGGTTGTATGACTCAGATTTTAAATCTTCTTTTATTAAATTGAGGATGTACTCAAACTGTGACTTGTTAATTCTGAAATATTCCCTGAATTTCACTTCATCCTCAAGCAGATATCGATTAACTAATGTTACAAAACACCCTTTTTTTAAGGCTTTTTACAAAATATTGGATTTATATCTGTATTGTTCTTTCTCAAGTTGACTAATTGCATAATTTCATCATCGTCATTTTCTTCTAATAAGAAATAAAGTCTGAGAATATCCATTTTCGCGTAAACTACAACTGTCAAAAGTGTCAACTAGCACTAGCAGCGGACCATCGGCTGCGTCCGCCGTACGCGACAGCCGCATGGAAGAAACCATGAGATCGACCTACTGACGCATGCGGCCGCCGCACTGCGGCCGCCGTGTGCGACAGCCGCATGGAAGGGACCATGATTGAGCAACCAGAAGAACATAATTTAAATTTTGAATAAAATGCAGGTGTCTAAATGAAAGTAACAGGTTATGAGATGAAGTTTGAAGTCATATGAAATCATGAAACAAAAAATAGTCACAATTAGGACTTGGACCTAATTTTTTTCTACTCTAACCATCCCTTGTTTCATGTTATAAGATGTTAATATTTCGAAATATTTTTCCACTACAAACCGATATGTTAAAGGATATTATTATTCTACTTCCAATTTTAAAATTAGACTTTTCTGTATATCTCGATGTAACCAACCCTTATTTATTTTTTATTTATTTATTCAGCCACATCACAGTAAATCCATTTGTGGAAAGTCATTTCAAATTAAAATTAAAATATACGTACAAAAAAACAATACACCAGTTATATTTCTTTCTTAATTTTTTTAAATTTTTTATTATTTAAAATTAAAGTGGTGAAAACTGGTCCCCCATGGCATATGTGTTGGACATTTTTCATTATGAAGTATCCCATAATCTCACATCAGCCTACAAATACTCCCCCGCCGAGTAGAAGCAGTGTGACAGCAAACATTTTCGAATGAGTGTCTTGAACTTATGAGTAGGTAATTCTTTCATATGCACTAGCAATTTATTATATAACTTCACATCTATGGTATTGCGTTCAGAAGTCATTAAACGATGTCTGGTTTGTCGAATAAAATTACAATTTCTTGTGGTATAATTGTGAAGTGTATTATTTCTTTGAAATTTTTCTTTATTCCTTTGAATATCTAGCAAACAATTGAGAATGTGAATACACGGTAAAGTGAGTATTTCAAGTTTTTCAAATATGGGACGACAGGTGTCTCTATAATTGGCTTTAGATATTATTCGTATAGCTCGTTTCTTGAGTCTAAAGATTCTCACAGAGCCTACAGCGTTTCCCCATAGAGTTACACCGTAGTTAATGTGAAATAAGCCAAAGTAGGCTTCAAAACTGTCAGGTTAGCAAATCTGCTCAGATTCCGTAAAATGAAGATAGTTGAGTTTAATTTTTTACTCAAGTGCGCATTATGCGCTGACCATTTTAATTTGTCATCCATAACAATTCCAAGTAGATTTACTTTTGAACTGATGGCAATCGTATTGTTTGTTGAAAAACAATATTTTGTGTTTTGTTTCTATTGAGTTTCAAGCAATTACAATGAACCATGTTTTGGCCTTTCCTGAAAAATCTTGTGAAGTTTTTTCCAAGCATAAAGAGTGCAATCATCTGCATAACAAATACATTTAGTTGGACACATGTAATGGAATATGTCATTGATATAGAAAATAAATAAAAGTGGGCCAAGGATAGAACCTTGAGGTACCCCAAAATGAATGTTTTCACTTTCAGGATAGCTGTTGTCAATGAGGACAGCTTGTTTCCTGCCATTGAAATATGATTCGAATAATTTCCATGCAGTACCGCGTTTACCATAAAATTGTACTTTGTCTAATAGTACTGTGTGAGAAACACAGTCAAAGGCCTCGCTCAAGTCACACATAGACACAACTGTATGTTGACCAGCCTCAAAAATAAATCTTTGTATTGCTTGAACAGTGGAACAGCCCTGTCTGAAACCAAACTGGCATTCATGTAAAAAAGAACGAAATTAAACGACCTTTAAGAATAATTTCAAAAATTTTACCGAAAATTGATATTATCGATATTGGTCGGTAGTTATCAATAGTATTTTTGTCACCTTTTTTAAATATAATTATCACTTTAGTTAACTTGAACTCATCAGGGAATTTTCCATTGGAGATACAATAATTAAAGAGAATAGTCAGAGGTTCTAGCAGAAAAAAAAGAAGTGCTTTTTATTATTTTGCTCGTCATTTCGTACATATCAGGACAAGATGAATTTTCCAGTTGTAGAATGGCTTGAAGAACTTCATTTTTAGTTACTAGATGGAGAAAAAGTGAGTCTTTAGGTGATTTCAGGGGGTCAAGAAATTTGAGTGCATTCTGATCGCAATCAGGTAGTGAACTTATAATATCACTTGAAACATTAACAAAAAGTTATTGAACTCGTCAGGAGTTATATTCACCTCTTTCGTTATCCTTTTATTACCTCTATTGCTTTCTGCAATTTTATTAATGTTATCCTGTGTTATGACCCTTTTTGTATTGAAAACTTTTTCGTGATTTTTAAAATCAGAGTATATGGTGAGCTTTTGAGACTTGTGGTCAGACAGGCATGGTTCGTCAATTGAAGCTTTATAGTCATTCTCATTGAAATTGGTAATAATGTTATCAATGCAAGTGGAAGATGAAGATGTTACTCGAGTGGGAGCAAAAAGAGTTGGTTTAAGTCTGTAAGACTCGAGCATATCTTTCCAAAAAATAGATTCATTATCATCGACTAGAATGTTGATATTAAAGTCACCTAATAATATTATTTTCGAGTATTTGACCACTAACTTATCTAGTATAGCAGTGATTTGTTTAAAAAATAACTCAATATTGCATGAACTGCTATGTCTGTAACAGGTTATGACAGCCGTTCTACTTGAAGACAGTTCGATCGCGCAAAACTCTCCATGTCTGGCAACCAAAACTGATGCAAATCTATAGGTAAATATTTTAGGTTCTTTTTTATAAAGATGCAAACGCCACCATGCTCATACTCGGCGCGGCAGTAGGAGGAGGCCAAAGTGGAATCGTTTAGGTGCACATATTGAATTTGAGTATCAGTGAGCCAGTGTTCACTGATTCATAGTAGATAAAAATTTTTGTTTTCTGTGTTTAGACCTATTACCGATGATGAAGGATGTCTGAGCTGATGTAAATCTTCCGACTACATCATAAACTTATTAGAGATTGATTTTTGGTGAAGTTGACTGGGAGTTGTTTTTTAACAAGTGAAGTGGTCGTGGTGCTAGAGCAATTGCTCCCAACTAGACGGCCCGGGTTCGATCCCCGGGACAGCCTGCCACTGAGCATAAGTGGTTCGGAATCCACTTTCATTTAAACTGTAGGTCACGGATCTCCCTTGCTCGCACATGCTCTGCTTTTGAGGGTTTTTCTACTCATTAGGCCTTTCGCTACGCCCTTGGAACCATAACATTCTAGAGTGTGGATGAGTTGAGTATGATCAACTGTATAGAATGCCTTTGCTGATTCTATGAAGACACAAGTCACTAGCCTTTCCTTTGCTTTCTCTAAAACCAAATTGCTCCTTTGATAGAACATTATCTTCATTTGGATATTCATATATCCTTTTCTATAGGACTTTTCCAAAAATTCTGCTAAATTTCACATGAGGGAAATAGGTCTGTAGTGGGTCACACTCATCCTGTCCTCTCTTTCATGCAAAGGTTTAATTGTGGCTATTTTGGAAATTTCTGGTACTTGGCCTCTTCACAGAGATAAATTTATGATTCAAGGGGGTATGCAATTTCTGTTGTTTGATGATATATGCTCGAAGTTCATCAATGCCAGGAGCTTTTTTGTATTTAGGCTGTTAATGATTACAAAAATTCCTTGCCCAATTGTTTCCTCGATATATTTATAGATATATTTATAGATATTGATACTGATTCATAATTGAAAGAGCTTCTGGATAAGGATCAGATTTTCAGATGCTTAAACCATAATCTCTATTGCATGGCTGTCGGTTAATTTGGCGAATACCAACACTGAACCAGTCAGTAAAAAAATATCATTTTGAATAAACAATTATTTTCTTCTATAGCAGGCTGAGAGTACGTCAATACATCCCCGTATCCAATGGCCTGCAAATACGATGATAATCACTCAGTACACGAAGATGATGTTTGCCATTAACAATTTACCTCTGATATAGAAGGGAATTTTCATATAATATCCGAATTATGGTCAATCAATAACGAGCAGGTGTCGAGTATGAGTTTAATACTACAGTTTGATCATTTTACAGCTTTGATGCCAATCAATAGGATCCCCTATTATGCAGTGAGCCACGAATTATCATCGAGTTGAAATTTCTGGCATAAATATATTCATGATATTCACACGACATTCTCTGAGCATCGGGAATCAGAGCATAAGAAAAATAAAAAAATCCACACTACTCCTTGTTATTTGTAGTAGACCATTCTATTGATCTCATATGAAACATTTGTCTTTTTGCTTACCTAATCTAACTAGTGACATTTACACATACCAAAGATGTTAGAAATGGAAAATATTTTTAATAAAGAAAAAGAGTTCGAAATGACTCAAATAAGTCCTTTCCGATAAGTTACTGCGTTCATAAGACTGTAGTCATGAATAAAATTTTCCTTCCTGGAAAAAAAAATTAATATCAACCTCCTTTATCAAAACTTGTAGAAAACTCAAATTTTTCAGTTTTGAAGAAAGTGAGATCTTTATTTTACTTTGCCAAAAACACATCCGAATATCTCCAGAAGAACCAATTTTCATCAAACCGTGAATCCATAAATGGGAAGAAGAGAAATGAATATGGATTCGGCCGATTATAAATAGTGGATTTGGTTGCTTGATATAATCGAGGATATCATGTATTTATGTATCGATATAGGATCACCTTGTGGTTGTCAATGTCAAATTATTAGGAAAACTTGTCAAAATCAACTCTAGTAAAGACTACAAACTATTCAGTCTCTTATCAAAAATCAATCTTCAAAAACATTGAACGAGTGCATGAAGTTGAAGAATACACCAAAGAAGCTTCATGATCATATGAATCTTTTAGGAACAAAAACTGTAATTCAAAAAATCGGATATTAATAAAATTCATAATGACGCTCGAGAGGGTTTCAGGTTGATTTAGAATACCCTGAGTGTCCCTGCAAGCTTTGAAACAAGGTTTAAAATTGAAGAATTTTCATAAAGCTGCAACCCTTTCCCGAGTTAATTACTCGACTCTGGGATTGCAGCTACAAATTCTTGTAAAAAGAATAATTTCAATTTATCTAACGATGAAATTTTCCAGAAAATTATAGATCAAATCTGGTTACACGGAATAATTATTTAGGTAAGTATCTTCCTTGGGCTCTGTCAAAAAACATTCTTCTAAATTTATTAGGCAGGCGCTACACGATGCGCCGAACATTGGCTCCAACGCTGGACCGAACATTTGAGTCAAAACATTCGACAAACGTTTCTGCTACACGGTGTTTAACAAATAACTTCGAGTTCGTTCCAATAATTTTGTGTCAGCATTAGTCGGGTATTCTAACGAGGAAATAATGTCGTTCAACTTTGGGTCATTTCTTTGGAGTTTTGCTATGTCGTCAATGTTTATGATTAACATGGGAAAGTCAGTGCTGTCCTCGTCACTTTTATTAGGGTTTGATACGGGGTTTCGAGATAAACTGTCGGCATCGAGATGTTTCTTGCCGCTTTTATGAAAAATTTCATACTCAAAATCTTGCAACCGGATGACCCACCTCGCCAACCAACCGGAAGCATCCTGATTTTTATGCAGCCAACAAAGGCCATGATGGTCAACTACTACTATACGGAATTTTTTCCCCAAATATAATGCCTAAAAGTCGTTACTCCGTAAACGACCGTCAAACACTCTTTTTCAGTGGTATTCTACTTTATTTCACCTTCTTATAAGCGTCGCGATGCGTAGGCTACGGGATGCGTACCTGTGGCATCACTTTGCAAAATAATGGCAACTATACCAAAACCAGAAGCGTCCGTGTGCAGCTCTATGGGTAAACTGGGATTACAATGAGCTGATACAGAAGCATTAACCAAACAATTTTTTAACGAGTCGAAATAATTTTCATGTTCTTCTTTTCAATTGAATAATTGTGTATTTTTTCTTGTAATGTCAAAGGTCGAGCTATGTCTGCGAAGAATTTAAGGAATTTTCTGTAATAATTGGCAATTCCAATAAAAGATTGAACGTCCTTGACACATTTTGGTATTGGAAAATTTGAAACAGCTGAGAATTTTTCCTCATCGGGGGATAAGCCTTCAGTGCTTCAGTGGCTTTAGTTTCATGATAGCTGATCGTAACCTTTCAAAAACTTTTCTCAGTCTGTACAGGTGATCCTCAAAATTATCTCTTTTGATGATTACGTCGTCTAAATGAACCAAACATGTATTCCACTTCAAACCCGGCATAACTTGGTCCATACACCTAGAGAAATAGGCTGGACTGCAAGCAAGACTGAATGGTGAAAAATTGAATTCAAATAACCCCTCTGGAATAATGAAAGCGGTCTCAGCTTTGTCTTCTTCTGCCAATTTTATTAGCCAAAATCCCGAAAAACAATCTAAAGTAGAGAAAAATTTTGAACCTTCCAAGGCTGTCAATAAATCTTCAATGATAGGTAATGGATAACGATCTATTTTGACTAATTGATTTACTTTTCGGTAATCAACGAAAAATCTCCAATAACCTGATTTCTTTTTAACAAGTACCACTGGCAACGCCCATGGGCTACTCGATTCCCTGATAATCTTTCAATTCCTTCCAACGTTCTAGGAATTCCTTTGACTCGGGTCCAGAATACCGACAATGGCCCGAACGTGTTCGTAGCATCATGTAGCGCCGGCTCAACGCGAACATTGAAAGCTCGACATTGGTAGCTCGCAGGTTTGAAGGTCGGCCACACGATGGGCCGAACTGTCAAGCCTCCAACGTTGGAGGGTGTTTGTAGCATCATGTAGCGCCGGCTCAACGCGAACGTTGGAAGCTCGACATTGGTATCTCGCAGGTTTGAAGGTCGGCCACACAATGGGCCGCACTGTCAAGCCTCCAACGTTGGAGGGTGTTCGTAGCATCTGAAGCGCCGGCTTTACATGTGATTAGTCATCTAATGAGAAAATTATGAAAATTCTTGGTTTGATGAAGATTAAAGCAATAGATATAATCATCAGTCATTTCGCAGGAATGCGATCTAAAATGTACGCATATAAATTAGAGGTTATTCATCAGGATGAATGAAAAAAAACTGAGATTGTAAAATTATCCAAACAGTAATATTGTAACTAGTTCATTGAATACGTTTGGCTAATCAACGTGTGTGAAAGAGATTGACTGTCAAACGCTTAATGAATTGACAGGAGACCAACGATTAAATAGTTAACTATAAAATCTTTATTTCTCATTTATTTTGTATATTAATAGCACGAACGTATTCCAACGCGAACGTTGGAAGCTCGACATTGGTAGCTTGCAGGTTTGAAGGTCGGCCACACGATGGGCCGCACTGTCAAGCCTCCAACGTTGGAGGGTGTTTGTAGCATCATGTAGCGCCGGCTCAACGCGAACATTGAAAGCTCGACATTGGTAGCTCGCAGGTTTGAAGGTCGGCCAAATGATAGGCCGAACTGTCAAGCCTCCATCGTTGGAGGGTGTTCGTAGCATCATGAAGCTCCGGCTTTACATGTGATTAGTCATCTAATGGGAAAATTATGAAAATTCTTGGTTTGATGAAGATTGAAGTAATAGAAATAATCATCAGTCATTTCGCAGGGATGCGATCTAAAATGTACGCATACAATTTAGAGGTTATTCATAAGGATTAATGAAAAAAAAAAAACTGAGATTGTAAAATTATCCAAACAGTATTATTGTAACTAGTTCATTGAATACGTTTGGCTAATCAACGTGTGTGAAAGAGATTGACTGTCAAACGCTTAATGAATTAACAGGAGACCAACGATAAAATTATTAACCATAAAATATTTATTTCTCATTTATTTTGGATATTGAATAACTGAAGATCGAGTGACGTACCTAAAACTCAAATGTACACAGAGAATAATCGAACAAGTAAATTGTATACTTGAAAAAGTCAATAGTGGGCTCCGAACTTTCTTCTACTATGGGATAGATAGATAGATAGATAGATAGATAGATAGATAGATAGATAGATAGATAGATAGATAGATAGATAGATAGATAGATAGATAGATAGATGGATGGATGGATGGATGGATGGATGGATGGATGGATGGATGGATGGATGGATGGATGGATGGATGGATGGATGGATGGATGGATGGATGGATGGATGGATGGATGGATGGATGGATGGATGGATGGATGGATGGATGGATGGATGGATGGATGGATGGATGGATGGATGGATGGATGGATGGATGGATGGATGGATGGATGGATGGATGGATGGATGGATGGATGGATGGATGGATGGATGGATGGATGGATGGATGGATGGATGGATGGATGGATGGATGGATGGATGGATGGATGGATGGATGGATGGATGGATGGATGGATGGATGGATGGATGGATGGATGGATGGATGGATGGATGGATGGATGGATGGATGGATGGATGGATGGATGGATGGATGGATGGATGGATGGATGGATGGATGGATGGATGGATGGATGGATGGATGGATGGATGGATGGATGGATGGATGGATGGATGGATGGATGGATGGATGGATGGATGGATGGATGGATGGATGGATGGATGGATGGATGGATGGATGGATGGATGGATGGATGGATGGATGGATGGATGGATGGATGGATGGATGGATGGATGGATGGATGGATGGATGGATGGATGGATGGATGGATGGATGGATGGATGGATGGATGGATGGATGGATGGATGGATGGATGGATGGATGGATGGATGGATGGATGGATGGATGGATGGATGGATGGATGGATGGATGGATGGATGGATGGATGGATGGATGGATGGATGGATGGATGGATGGATGGATGGATGGATGGATGGATGGATGGATGGATGGATGGATGGATGGATGGATGGATGGATGGATGGATGGATGGATGGATGGATGGATGGATGGATGGATGGATGGATGGATGGATGGATGGATGGATGGATGGATGGATGGATGGATGGATGGATGGATGGATGGATGGATGGATGGATGGATGGATGGATGGATGGATGGATGGATGGATGGATGGATGGATGGATGGATGGATGGATGGATGGATGGATGGATGGATGGATGGATGGATGGATGGATGGATGGATGGATGGATGGATGGATGGATGGATGGATGGATGGATGGATGGATGGATGGATGGATGGATGGATGGATGGATGGATGGATGGATGGATGGATGGATGGATGGATGGATGGATGGATGGATGGATGGATGGATGGATGGATGGATGGATGGATGGATGGATGGATGGATGGATGGATGGATGGATGGATGGATGGATGGATGGATGGATGGATGGATGGATGGATGGATGGATGGATGGATGGATGGATGGATGGATGGATGGATGGATGGATGGATGGATGGATGGATGGATGGATGGATGGATGGATGGATGGATGGATGGATGGATGGATGGATGGATGGATGGATGGATGGATGGATGGATGGATGGATGGATGGATGGATGGATGGATGGATGGATGGATGGATGGATGGATGGATGGATGGATGGATGGATGGATGGATGGATGGATGGATGGATGGATGGATGGATGGATGGATGGATGGATGGATGGATGGATGGATGGATGGATGGATGGATGGATGGATGGATGGATGGATGGATGGATGGATGGATGGATGGATGGATGGATGGATGGATGGATGGATGGATGGATGGATGGATGGATGGATGGATGGATGGATGGATGGATGGATGGATGGATGGATGGATGGATGGATGGATGGATGGATGGATGGATGGATGGATGGATGGATGGATGGATGGATGGATGGATGGATGGATGGATGGATGGATGGATGGATGGATGGATGGATGGATGGATGGATGGATGGATGGATGGATGGATGGATGGATGGATGGATGGATGGATGGATGGATGGATGGATGGATGGATGGATGGATGGATGGATGGATGGATGGATGGATGGATGGATGGATGGATGGATGGATGGATGGATGGATGGATGGATGGATGGTTGGATGGATGGTTGGATGGATGGATGGATGGATGGATGGATGGATGGATGGATGGATGGATGGATGGATGGATGGATGGATGGATGGATGGATGGATGGATGGATGGATGGATGGATGGATGGATGGATGGATGGATGGATGGATGGATGGATGGATGGATGGATGGATGGATGGATGGATGGATGGATGGATGGATGGATGGATGGATGGATGGATGGATGGATGGATGGATGGATGGATGGATGGATGGATGGATGGATGGATGGATGGATGGATGGATGGATGGATGGATGGATGGATGGATGGATGGATGGATGGATGGATGGATGGATGGATGGATGGATGGATGGATGGATGGATGGATGGATGGATGGATGGATGGATGGATGGATGGATGGATGGATGGATGGATGGATGGATGGATGGATGGATGGATGGATGGATGGATGGATGGATGGATGGATGGATGGATGGATGGATGGATGGATGGATGGATGGATGGATGGATGGATGGATGGATGGATGGATGGATGGATGGATGGATGGATGGATGGATGGATGGATGGATGGATGGATGGATGGATGGATGGATGGATGGATGGATGGATGGATGGATGGATGGATGGATGGATGGATGGATGGATGGATGGATGGATGGATGGATGGATGGATGGATGGATGGATGGATGGATGGATGGATGGATGGATGGATGGATAGATAGAGTTTTGTAATATAGCAGTAGTCAAATATATTTACAGGCCGTTTCTTTCATCATGTAGTAACATTGCTATATTCTAAACCGTAATAGATACAAAGACGATTAAATGGGAAAAAAGGTAAATATTGTGGTGAGCAGTAAATTGGTCATAGAAAATTTACGGGGAATCTCGCCCTTCCCAACTTATACAGGGAAAACTGAAAATGCTGTTTTCGGTTTCTTACGAATAGAATTGTTATTTCAGAAAATATAAAAAAATAAAAAAGTAAAGTTTTATTGTATTCAAAATGTACTAGAACTACGTAACGATAAATTTTTAATCAAACATTTCGTGTCAACACCGCCATCATCAACAATTTTTTTCAAATACGGACCTGTCTATTTCATCACAAATATTGATAGAGCGATAAAATCACAATTCAATGGTATATCACACTCGAAATTTTTATAACGTTTCATATAAAATAACTAGCATCATCAGTGACAACAATTTTTAATTACAATCCTGTCGTTAGTTTGTTTATGAATTCCACAGAATCTAACGCTTCGATATAAAAATTATCAGTGACGTTTTGAATGAATGTATCTATGAAAATTGTATTTATACCATAAAAAGTCATAAAAGATTTCTGCAGTTTCAGAGACGAACGATAGCAATTTACCCCAGAAATAAACTTACTTAAGAGGAGAAGAAATCAACAAACAGAAAAACAATTTATTTCATAATGAATTTGTGGAAGAAAATAAAACCAATACAGAAAAAGAATTCTACATTAAATGCTCGAATTGACGACCTCTTTGTTGAATGCACATAAGTTGTCTGTCCATACAATTTCTGTGGCAATTTTCTAGCATGATGGTTGTAATGCTATTACATGCATCTCTTATTTTCTGTTTGAGATGGTCGATACTAGGTGTAGAAAATACTTTATCCTTTACAAAAAATCCAAAGGAGTAGGGTCTGGGGATTGAGGCAATTGGTCCATTGTTTCCAATCCACTTTTTTGGGAATATTGCATCTAAATATTTCCTTACTATTGCTGCATTATGGGGAGGGGCACCGTCTTGTTGAAAATATTGTATTTCACGGCGGGTGCTTAATGGCAATTCATCTAAGTAGCCATCAAACTCATTGGATAAAAAATTCAAATACATTTCACCATTCAAATGCTATCGTAAAAGAAAGGACCTAGTATGTTTGTTCCCAAAACCAAACATTTATTCCGAACCTCTCCTGGAAATTGGTTTCTCTATGTAAATGTTCATTCGTATTATTCCACCTATAATGGATGTTTCTGTTAAACCAACCATTGTTGGTAAATTTTGATTCGTCCGTCCTTATTAGTTTTTTTCAAATATTTTGAACTTCCCTATTTCTACGTCTTAACCATTTCGCAAATCGTACTCTCCTTCCGTACCCTTTCATTAAGGTAATGAACTTTGCGTATCCTGTAGCATTTGTATTTGTTCTTTTTCAAAATATTTCTGGTAGATTTTACAGATATCCCAAGTTCGTGTCCAATTTTTCGTAAAAAACAATCTTGATTGAAAATATTTTTGTAACTGACCAATCCTAGATTTAAAAAAGACGTTATTTTTCACTTTTTAGTCTTTATAAGGTAATATTTGCTTACCCAAAACATTTATTTGGTTCCTTATACTTCCAGTAACAACACATTTTCTAGTTTTATTTCTGTCAAATGCACCATAGTCTCTCAAATTTCTTTCTAATCGTCTAAACATTTGAATGTTTGGAATGCGACGATTCGGGTATAGCTCACCATACATATTTCTTGCCAAAAGAGGATTTCTATTTGATTTTGCATAAGTAAATAGCATATCAGTCCTTTCGTCATTCGAATACATCTTTATATGTAACCGAGTGCTTAAATGTCATTTATTTGAACTCATTTATTTTTCCTGCCATAGAAATCTAGCAAAGCCTACGTGTTTAAATATGGTAAAAGAAGTGAGATGCTATTTAATTGTACCAAATTAGACAACACTTGTATTTTGATCAAAAACTGATATTTTCATTACTTCCAGGATTGAGAATTATGAAAATAATCCTTGTAAAAATTGATACAGGAGAAATCAGCCTTGAATCAAGGAAAACTGTAATACAAAAATCCTCAAAAAGGAAAAATATGAATGTTCGTTGTGTTGGGGTATCTTCCTATCGAAAGTATTGGGTAATGACTGAAGTATCCTAATAGTTGAATGAGTTTTGAAGAAATCAAAACAATTTACAAAAGAACTAACGACAGGACCGTAATTAAAAATTGTTGTCACTGATGATGCCAGTTATTTTATATGAAACGCTATAAAAATTTCAAGTGTGATATACCACTGAATTGTGATTTCATCGCTTTATCAATATTTGTGATGAAATAGACAGGTCCGTATTTGAAAAAATTAGTTGATGGTGGCCGTGTTGACACGAAACGTTTAAATAAAACTTTATCATTACGTATTTCTAGTACATTTTGGATACAATAAAACTTTCCTCTTTCATTTTTTCATATTTTTTTTTGAATAACCATTCTACTCGTGAAATACCGAAAACAGCATTTTTAGTTTTCCCTGTATAAGTCGGGAAGGGCGAGAGTCCCCGCAGATTTTCTCTGGCCAATGTACTGCTCACCACAATAGTTACATTTTTTCCCATTTAATCGTCTTTGTATTTATTACGGTTTAGAATATAGCAATGTTTCCACATGATAAAAGAAACGGCCTGTATACAACAATACACCAATAGATGTGCATACACATATATAAACAAATACGAATACATAAACACACATATATATATATAGCTTGAAAAAGAAAAAAAATAACACAAAATGAGTATATAGACACTGGGTAATGTAAAAGACGAATAGACAAATTATTCAAAGTACTCAGACAGGTGGTAGAAGCACTAATCTATTAAAAATTATTGAATCGTTCATCCGAAATAACTCAACTTGTTTCCGATTGTGGTATTTATGAATTCACTTATGCTTAGTTAGCGTATCGGTTCGTGTGTTTCCGTGATACTCTTCGAGTACAGAAACGGTCGACTCGAATGGAGCGATCATTGCGGTGTCATCTGATTGGATTCTTTCACATGTGATCTGTTGGTTAGAGGTGTGTAATTTCACAACAATTCAATTGGAATTAGTGAATTCTATAATGTATAGTTAGTAGAGTCGATATTAATGAGTATTGATATGAAATATATGAGAATGGGTTAATAGTGGTGCGTGTCCATTTCCAGGAACACATTGTTATAAGTGGTCATCAACTCTTTCATATGTCCCATATAGATTTCAAGTTTATACTTGTGGTATGTACGTAAGTTTTGCTAATAGTTAGTGATTTTTTTCTTCATGTAGAACTTACCAATTCTGTAGACTCTTTGAATTATTTTGTATTGAAATGGCTTATATTCCATATGAGATTTATTTCGAGAGCTTCAATACCAGAACAGCAAATCGGTAACACATAACTTCCAGAATTTTTTGAAGGATTTTCATTGATTCGCGGTAAAAACAGGTGACAAGCAAAATCTCAATGTTTGCTAGGTTGCAGCCGTGATGTTTGCAGAACATACGTAACTTCAGAATATCAAATCAAATTTCAATAAATGATTATTCTACCAAACAGTCGTTCCGAGTTATTTTTATTGATTCTCATTACCAGTATTGAACATTGTATGTAAAGAAAAATAGTCTCAAATATTTCATCAAAAAATATCTCTCCAAATACAAAAAATATTCAATGATAATATATCTTCATCAGAATTTTTTATCTCGACTGAGGAAAAAATGTATTGGATATGTCATGTAAGTAAATTATGATTTTGTTATTTCTGTTCTTTTCTTGACAATTTATGCATCCTTCTACATTTATTAGGAAACAGTTTCAAAAGCAGAATTATCAAATAATCCATCTGGACAAGTCAAATGCTTTAATTTCATATTCAATTATAAATAACTCGGTATTTGCTTTTGCCTCCATTCTTCAACAAAAAAACTTTTTCAAACAAGCGGATTGGATTACCGTCAGCTTTTTGTTTGTTTTAATTCTCAATCCTCGAATTGTTAATTCTTCATTAGCAAAAATAAACAGACCTGTTTCATATCGGAATGAAAAAGAGAGAAAATATACCAGTAAATGACAATGAAGAATTTTCCTTCATTCTATGCTCAATTTTAGGAGTATTTACATATTCTCTGGGAGAGTTTGATAATAGGATAATAAAATGTTATACCCTTCTAATCCTTGATGATATCATTACAGAAGTACGTTATCGTTATTAATTGACTTTATTCGAAGAGACTTTATAAAATCCTGACGTCGGTGTCACTTCGTTCAGATGTAACCATTCGACGATTTTCAGCTTCGATATGATTGAGTTCTTTAAATGATAGTGGCATGCTCGACCCTGTCGATTACTTATCTGTGATATTTGAAATTTTTAAAAATAGTTCTCCACTATGCAGTGAATATACAAATACGTCTCTACACTGTATCATGAAAGGTCGAAAGTTCGATTAGCAAATTCTTCAGGTGGATTCAATGAGCAAAATTACCAAATTACTCAAAATTCATTGATGTTAGTTTTTGACTCATGTACTAGAGTGTCTTAGTATGCGAATCGTGTTGGGTTTATCAACAAAACATTAAATAGGAATAATCCTGTATTGTATATTATCATATCTCCTTATATAATTATATAATGGAAACATTGCAGATATGAATCATATCTGTACTCGAATAACTAGATGTTATTTTATATATTAGTGAGTTGCTTTAGAGCATTCATCAAGTGTGCGTGTATAACTGAATATGAAATGAATACAGTGAGTCTACCTAAACTTGTTGTTTGAATTTGATGCCCTATCCTAACAAACCGTTCAAGATATTTTTCGAATTGATCTGAGCTCACTGCACTCTTGAAAACACGTCACATACCATCTACATATCAGCTATATTCCAGAGTGGCATTCACACAAACTTGAAGAATTGTTTTAAGAACACAAATTCATCATAACTCCCGTCGAAATCTTTCTAATATAATAAACAAATGTAATATTCTCTTGAGATTTAGGCTGATTAATCGACATTAGGGGATTTCATTTGGAGATTGGAAAACGTGATAAAAATCACCTTTTGACTAGCGGAAAATTGCCTCAAAGTGTGAATGGAACGCAATCAACATCGCCGGTGATACAAAAACATGCGTACAATTGGAAATAAGAATTTGAAGCGGTTTTCTGAACGAAACGAAATGAGAAAGGCTTTTTCATTATACCTGCATCATATTCTTTGTCAAATGCAGTAAAAATCAGGCGAAATCTCCAAGAATAAAACATGTGGTAAAAGGATTGTTGCTAGGTTACAACGCCAAGTATTTTCTCTCTCAACCTATTCTTTTCTATTCTACTATTCTACCGTGAGTCACGGGCTTCATGGGAGCCAATACAGCACTGTTTACTCTTTGGATGTAGTCGCTTGATCTTGTGAGCAAAGCAAGAAATACCTTACTAAAACAATGACTTCATAAAGACTCATCGAATATAAAATGAATGAATGAAAGTTACTATATCTTGATTGAGAAGGGCAACGAGGAAGCGTTGGAAAAACTACAAAAACACCAGAAGGGAGTTCGAAAAGGAACTGAGAGAAATCAAAAGAGCAAGCTGGAGGTCTCTGTGGGGAAATCAAATCCCTAACAGAATTCGCTACATTCATGAGAATCCTGAATAAAAATATGGAAGGTTCCATAACAACCTTGAAGAAACCAGATGGGAAATGGCAACATCCTGTGAGGATTAACTCAGATATCTGCTGGAGGCACACTTCACGGGCGTTGTCGAAGACGACCAACGAGCTCTGCCAACACAGCAGATCCCCCGAGGAGATTAGCAACTGGTGGAGAGGGTTATTACGCTCGACGCCATAGCCTGGGCAGTGAATGATTTCAATTCGTATAAGACAGACTTTTTATGGCAATGCTACAGAGGAAGCTGGAATTTTTTAGCTCAATCTTGAAGAGGCTGGGCCAGCATAGCGTTGGGATACGTTTCAAATGCCTGGAAGTCAGCAAGAGTAGTCTTTATCACCAAGACGGGAAAAATAATAGCGAAGGCCTTCAGACCCATCAGGCTGACATCGTTTCCGCTAAAAACGCTGAAAAATTTGGTATTCATGATGGTGGGCCTCCAAGGGTGAAGAGCCCCTTCCACAGAAATCAACATGCATACAGAAATGAGAGGTCAACGGAATCGGCCCTTCACACCGTAGTACGAAGGACTGAAAGAACATAAAGGTTCAAAGAGGTAACGTTAGGAATGTTCTTTGATATGAAAGGCGCGTTCGACAAGGCGAAGACAGCGCCAATACCAGCAGCACTAAGTGCCTAACTCGATTGTCAGCTGGGTTGTATCGTCGCTAACGAGGAGAAAGGGTGAGGTATCCCGAGGTGACCTCAGACTGGAGGCCGAGGTGGGAGAGGGCTGCCCTCGGGAAATTTGCATCCCTCCCCATCTATGGTGATTAGTCATGGACGAACTCCTGGATAGACTCACAGATGAAGATTTTGAGGTACACGTATGCGCGAACGACGGAGTTGTCCTAGTCAGCAGACGATTCATCGAAGTCGTCTGCAACCGTACGCAGGCAGTCTTTAGGATAATTGAATGATGGTGCGATGAAGCAGGGCTCTCAGTGAATCTCACAGAAACAAAGATGATCCTGCTCACCAATCGAAGGAAAAAATATGTTTAGCAAAGAGCTGGAGCCAGTCTAGCAAGTCATTTACTTGTTGGTGATCCTGGACTTTCATGGACGCCACATATAGATAGGATGACACAGAAGTCGGTTGCAATCCTATGGCAACTGAGGAGAATTGTAGGAAGAAATTGGAATAAAAACCCACAAATTATACTCTGGCTGTATACAGATGTCGTAAGACCAAAGATGCAGTATGAGTCTGCTGTATGGTGACCAGGCGCACAGAACAGTATAATGAGCCGAAGACTGTTTGTTAATAACGGGTTCATTGAAAAGGACTCCAACCGCAGTGTTGGAGGTACTGCTGAGGCTGCCGCCGCTGCTGGTCTGGATCAAGAAGGAAGCAATGTGGTAGCTAATTTGAGGATACAGGACTGGGGAGTCTGGTAGGCGAAGAAGCGACGATAGTCCATGCAGAAATTGCGAAGTGGGGGGAGCAGTAGATTCCTATTTCCGCCGCCAGAGTGAAAAGCGCACACGATACATTGTGGTGGAACACAGAGTTCACTCTCACTATTCCGAGCAGAAAACAACGGGAGAGAAAAACATTGGAGTTTCGCACAGGAAACCTAATATGTTAAACGAACGGTTCGGGCCTGACTGATGAATAGGCTTCGAGTGCAAGCTTCTACCTGGAAGAAAGATACGTAAGAGAAAGCTTCGCTCTTGTTGTTGTTTAGTGTGTTATTACATTTTTGAATGATTCTCTGGGTGGACACACAACAAGAAGTGAAAGAGTCATCTGTTATCCTAAACCAAGCTCAGCACTTGAACAGGAATGCAGAGATGCTGTCGGAAAACTAGCTGAAACAGAGAAAGTCCAGCTAGTATGGGTTTCGGGTTACAGAGGGGTGCGCGTAAACGAGATGTTGAAATAACTTGCTACAGAGCCTGTATAAACATTGGAGAGATAATAACGGCTGCAGGCAGTCGAAAGACTTTGTGGTCGGCTCCAGCAAGGACGGTACGGCTTTAGGCAGAAACCGCCAAGCACTAAGCCTCCTTGTAGGAATACTAACAGGGCATAATAAGTTAGGCAGACAACTATCACTAATGGGTATAGAAGTTAACCCCACTTACCACAAATGCGAAGAAGACGAAATAACTTTATCTTACTGCCTTGGCGAGTGCGAGGCATATGAGACGCTTGGATTTGAAATCTTTGGAGCCGGAAATCTCCAACAAGAAGAACTAACTAACCCGGAATGGACAGACATACTGACCTTCATCAAGAGGTCACTTAGATTCAAAAAAGGTAACTAAGAGCGGCTTCCCCAAATTATTACTAACTCTTATTGATAATTCAACAAGGTGGAATACGAGTAAATTATCTGACAGGATACAACAAGTTTCGTGGATGACGTTTCGTCGGGTACTTATTTTAATTGAACAGTTGAACTTTGTTTAATTTGGACTTGGACACCACAACAAATGATAAAACTATCGACCCTCCACCCGCACAGGGTATGTTTTTGGGCTCATTCTACCAGTACGGTCTCGTAGGTCACTTTAATTCCACCAAAGACACCTATGATCAGAACCACCTGTTCAACAAAATGGTACGAGCAAAGTTTGCAAAGTTCAAAAAATTAAATCTCCATTTTCAGTCCATTTTTCTTCCTTTTTACCAGCGTGAATATAGGCTGAGACCTCATGAGCTTGACAAGCTGACAGGTTTCATGTGCCCCACGAGATCTAGTGTCCGCGTTCTCTATCGTCTATACCTATGCCGCGATTAATGTAGGCCAGAGTGTTCAAGACTATTGAGGACTTTACAGGCTCCATCAAGTACCATTCTGTATGTACACATCCAAACTCTAAATTCACAGCATCCATAAAACCGTAAAGTATTTTTCAATTCAATTGGATTGAACAAGCCTTCGCTGGTAATTGACAAGTCCCATGAAACCAGTACATTTGAATCCAAACATAATTGCAGCTATTATATTCGGAGATAATTGAAAAGTAGTTGTGACAGAAAACTTCGCCAAGTATCAAACAGAAATAACTCACTGGTCGTAGGGGGTGGTAATTGTTTTCTGTTAGATATTTAACGACAAAATGGGTTTTTGCGGGATAATGGATTATGTTAATTTTTTGTGGTTACGTCTATTTTTCATGAACTTTGTTTTTCTTCGATAGTTTCGAATCCCAGATTTGTCCGAAATTATGAGGATAGTGGCCGTGGAGACAGACAAGTTTTCATTCCAATGGCATTCGTGTATTCTCTCACCACCCTCAAGGACTGATATAAATCCTTTATTGCAAGGGCATATAGTCTAAGGTCATACATGTAGAATGATTAACTAGGTGACCTCAAGCCTCCTGTTGCTGGGTGTTTCGCAGTGGTATCTGTTCAAGAACGTTGTATTTATTTTTGTTTCATGTTTTCATATTACATACTCTGTATAATGTATTCGATATTGCTGTCATGGAGATGTCATGTAGATAGAATCAATAAAACAATTTTAGAAGGGAATTGTCAATATATTTAAAAAATCAATTTCTATGAGAAAATTCAACTAAAAACAAGTCATTACAGTCCGCAAAACTTTAAATGGTCCACACGAGCCGAATTGAAAAAGCATAGTCCAGAAAGAGAGATTGTTAGCGTGAAGACAAGGGTGAGTAGGAGAACAATTTTCAAGCTATTCCAAATCAATTACTCTTACGTCACTGCACTAGTTATATTTGCGCTACGATTTCTTTCCACTATACTTTTGAAATGTCTGAAAATCGTTTGAAATCTCTAAATAGAAAACGTGGCACTATCAAAGCTTCAATTACGAATTTTAGTAATTTTCTGAAGGTTTTAGAAAACGAATCTCCTCTGAGTGAAGCAAATTTGATTCAGTTGAGAGATCGCTTGAATAGAGTTGAACCTTTGATAATCGAGTTCGTTGAGATTCAAAATGAGATCGAAACTATTTGCGACGATGATGTTTTAGATCAGCAATATAGCGAACGTGAAACGTTCGAGAATAAATTTGGTGCTACCATTTCAAGTGCTAAAGTTTTCTTAGCTGGTAGTCTCAGAAATCAAGCAAAACAAGGTATTGAAACTTCATCAATGCAACAACCCAGAGAACCCCAATTATTGTCATTATCCACTCTTTCTATTAAATCAAAAACTGTTTCAATACACGATGATGACAATGATTCTAAAATATCTATTTCCAGTGAAGAACCCGTGGCAACTGATTTTACAAAGGGTGTTAAACTACCTACCATTGAGTTACCAAATTTCGATGGCTTCTATGAGACTTGGCTAGAGTTCCGTGACACTTTCGAGTCTCTCATTTATAGAAATGATCACATAACCGACATTCAGAAATATCACTATTTAAGGGCATCTCTTCAAGGTAATGCTGCCCAGGTAATCAATTCTATAGAATTCACATCTACCACTTACAAGCTGGCATGGAATGCTTTATGTGAAAGATACAATAATAAAAAACTAATAATTCACAACCATGTCAGATCCCTTTTTACTCTAGATTCTATTCAGAAAGAATCTTCTGCAAAAATTCGAAAGCTCTTTGATAACACATTGAAGCATTTGAGGTCACTCGATCAATTGGAACAAAAAAATAATTCTTGGGATACCCTCTTATTTACATGATATCTTCTAAACTAGACTCTCAATCATTGCGAGAATGGGAGAAATATAGTGCATTACTAGTTAGTGGATCACAATCTTCATTCATAACTCTAGAGATGACTGAACGTTTAGGTCTGCAAAAGATGGATGCTAGTTTTCCCTATTTGATATAAATAATAAAATGTCCATAATTCATGAAAAATGCAAAGTTCGAATTCATTCAAAGCATAATTCATTTTCTTCTGTTCTCACGTGTTTTATTCTTCCCACAATAACTGGATCATTGCCTACTACCAAAATAAATGTTAAAACTTTGAAAATTTCCAAAGATGGTATACTTGCAAATCCACATTTCAATCAGCCACAAAAAATTGATATTTTGATTGGTGCCGATTTATTTTGGAATATTCTTTGTTTTGATCAAATCAAATTAGGTAAAAATCAGCCAATATTGCACCAAACTCAATTTGGATGGGTCATTTCAGGACCTTTGGGAATCCCTCTCATGGAAGAGACTAATTGTAATTTAGCAATCAAATCCGATGATCTGCATCAGTCACTTACACGATTTTGGGAAGTTGAGGAATGCTCAGATGTTAAATCAATTTCTGAAAATGATACAATATGTGAGGAATACTTTCAGAAAACTACAAGACGTGACAAAAATGGTCGATTTATCGTTTCTATGCCTTTGAATCGGTCTGCTACTGTTCTTGGGGATTCAAAAATACGAACAAAGAAACAATTTCACGCCATGGAACAGAGACTTTAACGAGACGAGGTTCTCAAGAGGAGATATGTAGAATTCATGAATGAGTATGAATCTTTAGGACGTATGAGTGAAGTCATAGGGTCGCAATCGAATTCTAATGTATCCTCATCAGAATATTTCATGCCTCACCATGGTGTTCTACGCGAAGAAAGTTTAACTACTAAGCTTCGGGTGTTATTTAATGCTTCTGCTCCTACAAGTTCTGGTCTATCACTCAATGACTTGCAGCTAGTAGGTCCAGTTATACAGAATGATTTATTCTCTATAATTCTGAGATTCCGGGACCGCGGATCGAATTCCATAAGAGCCAATAAATAAAGAATTAGGTAGATATATTCTTACACATTCTCACGATCTCAATGAACACTATGTTCGTGAAGAAATTCAATGGAATTTTTCACCAAGTCATTCTCCACATTTGGGAGGTTTATGGGAAGCAGGCGTTAACAGTTTCAAGCATCATCTGAAAAGAGTTATGGGTGATATTACATTCACTTTTGAGGAATTGGAAATAATCGTAGTGCAAATAGAAGCTATTTTAAATTCACGTCCATTGTGTCCAATTTCATCTGATCCTAATGATCTCACTTCTTTAACCCCTGCTCACTTCCTCATTGGTAAGTCGCTAACAGCTGCACCCGATGTTCAGTTGGAGGATGTCCCAATTATTCGTTTGGCGCGGTATCAACTATTACAGCGTATATGCTAGCATGTATGGAAACGTTGGAGTAAAGAATACGTATCCGAGCTTCAAGTAAGAAACAAATGGAAATCAAGTGAATGCCAGCTCCGCAATGGCAGCTTAGTCTTGGTTAAAGACGACCACTTATTATCACGCGATTGGAGACTTGGGCGTATAATGGAAGTTCATCCCGGTTCCGATGGTCATGGACGTATTGCAACGATCAAAACCCGGAATGGAATCATTAAACGAAGTTTTCCTAAAATTTTTCCGCTACCAGAACAAACCAATTGAAAGCAGAGTGTTTCAAGGCGGGGAGTATGTTCAAGAACGTTGTATTTATTTTTGTTTCATGTTTTCATATTACATACTCTGTATAATGTATTCGATATTGCTGTCATGGAGATGTCATGTAGATAGAATCAATAAAACAATTTTAGAAGGGAATTGTCAATATATTTAAAAAATCAATTTCTATGAGAAAATTCAACTAAAAACTAGAAAAACAAGTCATTACAGTCTGCAAAACTTTACAGTATCCACAGGTTTTCCCGAGTAAAACAGACAATTGCAATAGGGAGATGCAAAAAACAAAGGGGCTGATGATATTATTTTCTGCTCTGCATGGACTCTCACTTGACCGGAGTTTCTGGTGAAGCAAGTCCTCTGGAGCGGCAGCAGTTGTCCACAATGATTCTCACTGTAATGAACAACCTCACCCTTGAGACTATTATCATACAGGTGGGATTTGAATAGACTGGACTTGGGCAATTTTGATGGACAGTACACCAACTAACATTGGTACGATACCTGCATTTAGTTTTAAAGGTATCATCATCAAAATACACAAAGTTGCAATAACTGTTGTTGTTTAAAATTGTTTTTTCGTTAACCAGCTGTCATCCCCCTACAAACAACAGCCCTCAGAAGTCGAAACTTGTGCGAGCTAAGGAAGGAAGGAAGTCTTACCTTTTAACGTGCGATTCCAAGCACGAAACTAGCACTATACTAAAATTAATGCTTGAAAGTTTATAGATGAATGTGAATCCCAATATGGTGGACGCATCTATTCGCAATACGAATAGCTGAAGAGGATCGAGAACTATAAAAAGACAAGAAAATTATTCTGCTTTGGTACAGGCTTAACGTAAAAAGATCAAAAAAATCTAAAATTGTTAATATTTCATGAAGGAATATGGAAAATATATGCACTGAAAATGGTTAAACCTACGGATTGGGGTTGGAATATTATCTCGGGAGATATGCTAGGTCTGGATTAATTCGCATTCTCTATCATTCAATTTTCAGGAAACCTTATTAGAATGATGAGCCGACTAATCCGAGTTCAAACGAGATTTACTCGTACCTGCGGGATATTTATCATAGCCGACGTTGACCTGGAGCTAATGGAATTTTGGTGTTCATTACAGCTTGGAAATAGCTTGGAAATGTAGTTTGTGTGGCTAGGCAATCGGAATAGCTCAGATGAATTATCACATTTTATCATGTTAGATGTTAATCAACATTGACCCTCACATGTGTTCCACATTATGTATGAATGGATTCAGAGTGAGGAAAAGACGATTTTTGCTATTACCTATACCGGGTGGCTACGGAAGTATTGCCTACGGAATATATCAGTTATTGTATGAAGTAGGTTTGTGAAATTTGGAGCATCGATATAATGACATAAGAGCTAGAATTTGAGCATATTGACATGTCGAAGTTAACTTCCGGTCTGACAGGAAGTAACATCAACTTTCTTATTTTAAATGGAAACCCTTTTTTTTTTTCTTTTCGCTTTATTCAGCATTCAATTCCCTTTCTAATGACATATCACAAGTTGGTATCTAACCAGAAACTAGATCAGAAAAAAAATATTATTGAAATTCACCGAGTAGGCCGTGGAAGCAAAATGAAAGCCAAAAATTGAAAAGTTGGCTATGGAAACCATACGTCACTTGATAACAGTTGCTACTACTGTGATATTTTATTTTCATTCGTCGACGTTATAAAAAGCCGCCAAAAAAATATTGGAAAAATTGGGAAAAAAACAATACTCTGTAGGTCCATAACTTAAATAGGAACATAAAACTTTTTCTTGCCTGTACTATTCAGCATAACCATTCCTTCCTAATGATATAATAGAAAGTAATTTTTTGAAATGAAATACCAAAAAATCCAATACAATACAATAACTGAGATATTCCGTAGGCAATACTTCCGTAGCCACCCGGTATACCTAAAAGCCAAATCAACAAGGAACTCGGTGTGGAGGGAAAGAGGTTGAATTTTATAAAATTGTCCACTTCGCAAAGATGAAGTTTTGAAAAATTGTCAAACGTAACCAAATATTAGTCTGATTTATTGGAGGAATCCTCTCAACCAGTTTAAAAAAATATGTTTCGAGACAAATCAACACTTTTTCTGTAGATACTGAATAGCGAATATATAACACGTTTTTGGGATAATTCTATCATATTGGTAATAAATAATGAAAAGATTTGAATAGTCTTCATTCGAATAATTCAAACGAGCCGGCATAATTAAAGCTGCGGGGAAAACTCAAGACTACTATTTGGCAAAATTTTTCATTGGTAAAAAAACGAAAGTATAAATGCCGACAGTCCACATGGACTTGATACATCGTTGCGCCTATTGGTCAATTAATTATTTAATTCCTGATGTTTCAGTGTAAAACGATAAGACATCATACACATATAAGTTGAGGTTCCTTCTACATTTTCAGTATTTCGCTGCTCCTTCTTTTTATTCTGCTTTTCATCCTTCAGTCCTTTCTACATTCTCTTGTCAATGCCCTGTTTCTTGGCAGTAATTGCACTTCATTTTCGTTTTCTAAATCTAAATCTAAAAATCTCAAATAAAAATTAATAGGGTACTGTCCTATTTGAAACAGGCATTTCACATAACAAACGAATCAGCCACCCAATTTGTAGACTCTGAGATTCCAAGATACAGGGAAGCAAGAGAAATCAAAATTCTTCAGAAGACCTATGCGAAGAAAATAATGAAACGATTTTTTATAGATGAAGCTGAACATTCTTCTATTCCAGCTGATCCTGGAACACTCCAAAAGTATCAACTTTAATGACAGACGAGGAAGAGAGAAAAGTTCAGCAAATACCGTATAGAGAAGCAGTAGCTTCTTTACTTTTCCTGGCACTTCTTACTTGCCCTGACATTGAGTTTTGAAGTGAGTCAGTTCATCAGTAATTTCAGAGAAATACATTGGCAGGTCGTTGAAAGGAACTCTTGATTATGGAATTGTGTATGGAAGCAATGGGATTGATCTTAGAGTTTTTGCTGATGCAGACTATGCTGGGTGTATCGATACTCGTCGGTCTACAAGTGGTTTCGTATTCATGTGGCGACCCCATCACTTGGTCAAGCAATCGACAGAGTGTAGTTTCGTTTTCAACAACGGAAGCCGTATATATTACACTTGCACATGGTGTTAAAAAGGCTGTTTGGTTGAAAACTATGTTATGCGAACTCGGGATGAACATTGACTGTGTGATGATGAACGTTGATATCAGTCCACCATAAAATTAGTGAACAGTTCAGAAAACCATGAACGATCCAAGCACATTGATGTGCAATATCATTTTACTCGAGAACTGCGTGAGCGGGGTGACATAGACACACAATTTCTACAAACATTTGAACAGTTAAGTGACATATTAACGAAGGCTTTAGCAAAGAATCAATTTTCTTTTTTAAGAGTAAAATTAAGCATTGTTGTCGGTTCAAATAAGTGGGAGTGTTAAAATGAATGTATTTTTCCAGATAACTCCACTTATGCAAATTTAGCGTGTTTTGATTGGTTGAAATTTTTGTGTTGATAATTGAAAATATCATGTCTTCGATTTTGTAGTTCGGCACTTCATTGGCTACTGGATATGTATATAGATCTACAGCTGTCAATCAGCTGACACCTTCCGGAGTCGAAGAACAAAAGATTATCAAAATCACTGGTCATAGTAGTTCAAATGGTTTCGATTCTATTCATGAAATAATCTTAACAAATACAACTCGCATAATCGGCGATCATCGTAAATTTCTTCTCGTTTTAGGCAACCACACTCGCGCAAGCGCCCGTTTGGTTACCATGCAACATAATTTGTTTCTCAAAATGGAATGAATTTCTATTTCGATAATCACCGACACACTTGTAATACCGACAACTTCTTATTTCAAATTGGTCAATGAAATCAATTATTATTATCATCTTAATGGATGAAAACAACCCAGACAGCTCAGTAAGAGTGGAAAAGCCGGCAACTACTATTGAAAATATGCTGCGTGAGCAATGATAATCGATAACTTATTTCCTCGCCTTCCGGACATTGAAATTATGGAATTAACCCAGTAAGCGGTATTACTCTCTTTTTCATTACACCACAAAAAATGAAAGAGTTTTCGGAATGACTCTTAAGAATTCAAAATGGACCTCATCACAATGACATTTCCAAGGCAGTTGATAGTTCCTTACGCAACCGCGGGCACCATGGCCAACTGAGAAAAACTTAATTCGCCAATATTCCAAAAACTGTTGAATGTAGGCATCGATAACCGAATTCAAAGTTGGCCTCATTTTCTAATCTGAATCGAATGAGATTACAATATCGGGGAATTTTTTTTTATTGAAAAATGGACTTTCAATGTTTTTTTCCAACCGCATCTTCATCATTGCTTGATCGAATTAATATTTTTAGCTGAATTTGGTCCTCTTATACGAATATGTCTTCACACACTCAAAAATGAATGATTCTGTGCAGGATTAATAAAAAATTGTTTTGGTCTGCATGCACAATTTTCAATTCAAAATTTAAAATATTTCGAGAAAGGTTAGACTTGGAAACATCATACAAGAAATATGAATTTTTTAGAAAAATAAAAAATGCGATAATACCCCATTAAAAATAAGGAAGTTGAGGTCCACTTCCAGTACAATCAAAAGTGCAACATTCTTCAAATTCTTTTAGCCGGAGAGTCCCCATAAACAATAGTAAATTATTAAATTTTGAAACTCGTCCCAGTCAAAGTTTTCTATATATTGATCGATGGTGTTTGTTTCCGGAGGGACCCCCTGTATAAATAAATGAATATACCCTTCACCCTCGTGAATTGATATAGTCAGCAATACGCCCAGTCACGTCCACCGTATCTGCGACAATACCATATCAAATCAGAGAAGACGAACTCACCAAATTGGATTTGAAATGAGTTTCGCCGACAACGTTTCTCTGAATTGGCATAACTATGCCCGACTATAGTCACATATTAATGAATTTTTCGACGACAGGTCTATTTTGATCCACCCAAAAACATTGCAGTCCCAGATTGTATTCTCTATTCTCGCATAACATCCAAAAACAAGATCGTACCGCATATTTATTTCAAGAGACGACGTGTCCTGCTGAAAACGAAAGAATACTATGGTAAATAGCAGTGTAATAACATTCAGTGTAACTGTGAACGGAATATATATAAGTAGAAGGAACTGAAACCAACTCTGATGAGGGTACCGCACCTAGAGTGCCTTCGAAACCTGAACAAGAATTAACTCAAAATCACACTTACAATGTATGCCAAACCCGTCACAATCAGAACAGCAAAAATATCTATCTGAACACTCCAGTGACACTAAAATAGGAACAACTACCAAAGACCTGATACGGCTAGCCAAAAGTTCAATTACCAATACCCACCTTTCACTATCAATTTTCAAGAAGCCGTAGATGTGTTCAAAAATACGTTTGGCTCTGCAGACCCAGTGAGCACTACTTTTACATACTCCAGAGACACTGATTTATTTTCAAAGAATCTACTTAGCTCTCACAATAGTTTTTTATCATAAATGTTAAAAGTGACATTTCATTTTGTGAGTGAGGAATATTGTGAATCAAGCGTCAGCATTTCTGCTCGTATTAAACACTATGCTTTTTTTACAACACACTTTTTGCTAAAAATAAGACGGAATTCTTAGCTTTATTGTGCCCAAGAGAAGCAAGGGAAGAGGGAGGTTCTGGGGTGTGGATTCAATACTGATCATGATATTCTGTATTTCAAATGTAATAAAAGGCAGGTGAATAATAATTAATCAGTAACCACAAATTAATAAAAGTTCCTAGCTTCTTTGTGGTCGTAGCTATTACTGTTGCAAATATAAATACAATGGAAGTTGAAATGGTTGATTTTGATTCTTCTCACCCACCAGAAATTCAAGATGCTGCAAATGGAATGGAGTCAAATGAAGAACGTTGAATCGATGGAATTTATCAACGCATGTGAACTGAATTATCTATGATGAAAGATGAATTAGAAATCAACAGGAACGCGGATATAAGTATTGATCGCATTTTCGGACCGCAAAATTATCGGATACTGTTTGAAAAAATCGAAAATTGTACACTGAGAACTACGTGAATCATTGCCGTGAATATGCTGTACGCTCAACTTCTGTAACTCACCGTCAGTTTTTTCTGAATTACTCTAACAACAAATAAGGAGAGAATAAGGGGTTTTTACTTAAATTCTGTCTCTCTCCTGAAGCCATCAGACTTTGTCTGATATTTTCAAACAAATGCACTTTTTAACCAGTTGGAATAAATACTTCTAGGAAGATGCCCTCCACTATTGCTGAATTTCTGAAATTACCAGATCCGCAGCAGTTAACCGGCCATTGTTTTCGAAGTCTCTATTAGCAAATTCAAGAGCAAGTTTGACTAAAATAAAACGACATGGCGGGTGAAGTCCTCAACTGTAGCTGAGGGTTACATCGAGGATTCTATTAAAAATAACAGAAAAATTGCTAATGTTTCCTGGTATAAGTTCTATATAGTTCTGCACCAGCATAATTTGATCAACCCACTTCGACAGCACCATCACTGGTTAGATATGAAGTACCTCCTATATACAGTTGGACTGGAATATACTTCGTCAGTAACTTCAAAGTGACCTAATATTACCAATTGCACAAACTGTCAAATATATGTGAACGTTCATAAATAATTCCTCCTTAGTAGGTGTTCAGTTTATTAAAATATCTAAATAGTAGGGCTTCGCGAGACCAAGACCAAGACCAAGACTGATCAGTCCCAGTCTTGGTGTCGAAAAATAAATGTAGTTTTCGTCTTGGTATTGGTCTTAATGTTTCAAGACCAAGACGAAACTGGCTCAGTCTTGGTCTTGGTCTTGGATCAAAATTTATCTAGAAATTTTTATTATTCAATTCAATTGTCCAACAGTTTATATGCATATAATAGTTATTTCGTATTTCTCAGTCTCTAACAATTGTCAATTTGTACGGGTAACGTAGGCGAAATAAAAATTTCTCATTCAACCATCATAATATAATTTTTAAGAAATCTCAAATAAATATTAAATAAGGCCCACACAACACATAAGTCGACGCCCGACAGAGCAGAAAAATAGTTCAAAATGGTTGGAATGGTAATTAGGTTTTAATTAACAATTTTACAATGGAATTACTGTGTGATCAGAAGTAAGATGCGGTTGTGGCAGAGTGGTGGAATCGAAATCCCGAGGAAATTGCAATATTTTAACCACTGCGACCTCACAACATACACCTATTTGTTGTAAATTGTATAACTGCAATACAGATTTTGAAAAATGTATTTTCGATTTTGAATGAACAAAATTTACAAACCTACCATATGAAAAATTAATATTTGAAATAGAATGCCATAACATTTTCCATCAAAATTTTCTTAATATTGAGTAGATTTACGTTCACTATTTTTCTTTCGGGGCCAAGACCAAGACCAATACTCTTTGGGCAGAGTCTTGATCTTGGTCTTGATCTTGTAACAAGATCAAGACAGGACCAAGACTAATCTCTTGGTCTCGCGAAGCCCATTTTATTTTCAACAGTAGTGTTGAAAGTGAATTTCATACAATATGAAAACGTAAGTTTGTAATTCAATTGCCCATAAATTGAAAACTTCATTTTTACTGAGAGTCGTAGAGTTTTTTCGTAATTTTTTTATAACTATAAAACTTAGTCATAATTTCTGAAGTGCTCGAATGTTTTCGGAAAAATTTTAATAGATATTTCCATGTACGGGATGATTATTTCTAAACTAAAAATCAGTTATTCATACCTACCCACTTAAGTCCAGATGAATTTTAACAAATATTTCACCCATCAATTAAAATTTCTTCAATAGGACACTGAGGTATTACCAAAAAAAGATAGGTAGTCATATTCAAATTCAATGCCCCCTATTTTCGAAAAAGAATGCATGCCACTGTTTTTAAAACAATTCTGCATTTAATAATTTTAAGTTTTGCTCACTCATTAGGTGAATGTTGTGGATTGACTTCACATCGTAAAGTTTTGCTGTCCTATTTAATTTCATAAAAAACCCACCGTTACATTAACCTGAATTTCGTTGACAAACATGAAACTTCAATTTTATTTGATTTTTATATGCGGTCCTTTAATGTTAACGAAGCATGACTTTTACAACCAGTTTATTTTCGAATGGCACGTGACATATATAAAGTACGGTGATGAAATTGCACACAAGTTGCACAAATCTCCATTTACTTTAAGGAAAACTTAAATCTATTTCATTATAACTAAAGATTTGTTGACGTGAGGCAGAGTTATAAAGCGCCGAGTTTAATATCAGCAAAATTCATAAAAGATAATTTCATATTCTCCATTGAATGAGACCCTGTATACCTTCAACAGACATATTTTTTCTGTTGTGTTACCACGGAATGAAAAATCCTTCAATGATCAAGAATATCTTAAAAATTGGGACATGCTTGGAGAAAAGTCATTCAAGTTCGAAGTTATATTATCTAAATTTATTTTGTGGATATATGTGAACCAAGTTTATAATCTCATATAACACTGAATATTTTATATTGTCAACCCAAGATATCCGTGGATATTTTGTGGGCCCCCACTACATAAATTTTTTGTATAAATATTTATTTTGATGTTCATATTTTGCACAATTTTTCATTTATACGAATCATCAAATTATAGTGCTGTTTCTGAAGTTAAGAATATTCTGTGGCACTGTCCTGAATCACATGAAGACAAATTAGAAAAATTAAAAGTACGTAACAGGCGATTTATAGATATATAAATATTTAGTTCTGTAGTTACTTTGACGTTGTGAGTAATCCCAAATATGTCTGTGAGTAAATGGGAAAGGGCTGTTAGCAACCCTGCTCACGTATAAGTATCACCTGTACAGACTTTGGTATAGGTTTGGTTAGGTTGAAAATGAGCGGGTCTACTCGGCCCTCAACTGCGACCCGTAAGGGTATATTGTGGCTCATACCAATTCATATTTCACCAAATGAACCCAGCCTCATGACGAAGACGATTAGTTTATTTGGTGTATGATCTCTCAGTTCTGAGGGAGAGATTGAAACTCTGCCAAACATCGAAAACCTGATTTGGTCCGTGGCGGGGCAGGCACAAAGTATGTACTCCGCTGTTTCATTATTTTTAAGACAGAGACGACATGTCGGGTCCTCCAACAGTTTGAGTCTTGTCATGTGATGATTCAAACGACAGTGGACTGTGAGCAGGCCTTTCAGACATTGCAGATCATCCCTGCTGGACTAACAGTGGTTTGGTAAAATTATTCAAGGAATGTATTAATTCCTTGGGACGAGCCAATCCTGGTAGGTTCTGGCAGTTTAATACTATCTTACTGTCCAGGTGTTCAATGTATATTTGTCAAAAATTGATGACATGCTAATGTGTTCCCATGAACCTACTTGCCGCCCCTTCTTTTGTGAGAAGGTCCACCGTTTCATTACCCTTCATACCGAAGTGGCCAGGAATTCAGACCAGAGACAAACTCAATTCAACGGGGCTTTGCAGCCGAGACTAAGCCAACTCGCAACCCCACAGCTCCGAGTACCTGCGTTAGCACACCTCGAAGCAATGGGGCAAAGCTGGTCAGCCTAATTTGGATACGCCAAATCAGCGCGACGTGGGCTACCATTTTTTTGTCCAATGGTGGGGCCCTTTGGTTTCACATACTACTGGCTCTGCAGTGTCAGTACCCGAGCAGATTTAACATTGCTCACCCACCGAGGCCCCGAGAAAACCTATACTTTAACCCATAGGGCAGGAACCTCAGAAGCCTCTACCGTAGTACGAGGTTGTTTTTGCTATCCTGAAAACCAGGCCCCTGGAGGTCAAACCTATGTGGAGCGGCATCAAGTGTCCTTGATGGGGCCAATCCCCCTCCCCCCAGGTACTCATGGTAGTCAGATTCCTCCAGACTACGTTTGATGAGTAACCGTCTACAGTCGTTTCCACACAATACTACATACACATGTTAGATTAGATCCCTCTAACCTACGTTGAATGGGTAACCGTTCGGGAACAGTTACGGGCACTACCATGTTCACTTGGACGAGGACTCATGCAAATGCCGCGTTGGAGTCACCGCGAGCCCCCTCGCCCGACGCCGAGGGACATGGTGGACCCGTGTTAGAAATAATGTTGAATGTTGTTTAATTTTTATGTATCACCCTATATTGTTTTTGGAGTATAATCATAAATGTTTATGTCATGTTATATAATTGAAAAATAAAAAAAGTAATAGTTGTTGATTCAGGTCTTCTCTATAAAATACTTCAATTTTAAAATCTGCTAACAGGTTATGGGCCCAGTAACCCAATAAGTTTTCCTAGTAGAAAACCTGTATATACCCCATAGAAAGAGGTTCCAAGAAGGAAGGCATTTTTCAATCACTTTTGTGAATACTTCTTGAAAAAATGTCAGATTTGAAAAAAAAGAGTTTTGAGAAACTCAATGGGCAGAATTTTGGAGCAATGAGAGAAATATTGGCAGAACATTTACTTGTTGCGATGATTCTATCAAGTCTTCCAGAAAGTTATAATACTTTGATAACTGCATTAGAGACTCGACCAGAGGAGGATTTGAAAATGTATTCCATCGAAAGCAAATTGATAGACGAATTCAAGACGAATCAAGAAATGAAATGTGAAAAAGGTGAAACTGCGATGAAATCCTACCATTTCAATGAAAGTAAAAAACATAATACTAACAATAGCACCATTAGCTGTTACTTTTGCAAGAAACCGGGGCATCTGAAGTCACAGTGTAGATATCTTTTATAAAGAAGAGGACAAGGACACAGGCATATTCCTAACGCAAATCAAGTTCAAGACACAAATAATGAATTCGACGGGATAGATGTGTTTTGGCAATGAACGACAGCAGAATTGAAAATAAGTGGATAATCGATTCGGGGGCTAACTCGCATATGACCAATAATGCTGGAATATTTGATAATATAATTCACACAATATGAGATGTTCGGGTGGCGAATGGACAAATACTGCAATGCAAAGGATTTGGGACAGCAAGAGTATGCTATAATGGGGAAACAAATTCTGAAATAAAATTAAAGAACACATTATAAGTTCCAGAATTGAAAGGCAACCTCATTTCTGTCAACCAGATCATCAAGAGAGGATTTCAAGTACAATTTCAAGAAGATAAATGTGATATCAAAAATGAAGGAAAAATTAAAAGAAAAGTTTTTCCGAAAGAATCTTCTCACAAATCCAAAGAAATGACCTGTGTGGACCCATGCAAACCGAAACACCCAATAAGAAGATATATTTCATGGCCATGGTCGACGATTGCAGCAGATTTACAGTAATTTATTTATTAAATCATAAAAACGAAGTTTTTGACAAGAAAAAGAATATGTCAGTTACGTCAAAAATGTCTTTAATATAAGTCCGAAAAGAATAAGAGCTGATTAAGGAGGTGAATATATGGGAAATAATTTAAAATCTTTTTGAAAGACGAAGGCATTCGAATCGAGTACGCTGCTGCAGAATCACCACAACAGAACGGAGTTGCTGAGCGTAAAAATCGTTCATTGATGGAAATGGCAAGAAGCATGTTAATCGGTGCTAAGTTATCCAAATCCTATTGGGGTGAAGCTATCAACACTGCCAATTACACGCAGAACAAACAATCAGAAGATCAAAACATATCGATACGAAGTATCATTTTCTGAAGGAACTAAAAGAAAAACAAATCTTAGACTACAAGTATTGCCCCACAGGTGATATGATCGCTGATGTTTTCACGAAACCACTTGAAGCAACAAAATTAAAAGAGTTTCGAGATCTATTATGTATGAAGTGACTCAACATTAAGGGGGAGTGTTACATATAATGTTGAATGTTGTTTATTTTTTTTGTATCACCCTATATTGTTTTTGGAGTATAATCATGCATGTTTATGTCATGTTATATAATTGAAAAATTAAAAAGTAATTGTTGTTGATTCAGGTCTTCTCTATAAAAAACTGATCAAATAAATAAAATTTACTGTTGGGGGCATTATACCAGAGGCCATTTCCAGAATGTTGTGACTTTCAGTGTCAATCAGCAGTCTGCTACGCTCTGGATAATTATGTTGCATGTAATTGTCAATATGCATAATTCTGTACGTTGTCCATCTAGCCTATCTCTCTAGGAAGATGTGGAGAGGAGATAGGTCTAATAGCAGAATTTCCATAGCTGCTGACGGTGTGGTGCTGATGGCACCAGTGATCGCGAAACAAGCATGTCCCTGTGAACTTGAGAGCTTTACCATTTACCATTCGCTGTGAAGTTTTCTGCCACTAGGCAAGGGCAGCGTATGTGATTATTGGTCTAACAACCATCACATAATATCCAGTGAATTTGTTTTCCTAGGCCCCAAGATTTTCATCCTGGCTTTGTGGAAAACCTTTTCATGTGAGTTTTTTATCAAGGGTAAGGACCCCTAAATATTTTACTTCTGCTGCAAATGGAATAACCTGAACATTAAGAGAAATACTTTGGTATAACTAAGATTTCTTAAATACCTGTTGTAATGACACCTTAGCTTTTGAAGACAAGATGTGACATCCAGAGACATCGTGATTGTATACATAGAGCTGTTAGTTGTCATTCTTGATATTTTATCCAAAATATTTCTTGGCATTATGTTGGTTGTTAATTCATTGAATATAGTCTGATTTTTCAATTCGAAAATAAGTTGTTGAATACTACCAATATTGAAATTGTAAAAATCAGTACATAATATTTGTTTCTGAACTCAGAAGCATCCACCTCTACTACTCAACGTAAATAATATCAATTCAATCAATTCGATTTCATAACAATCCATATCCCAAATCACATTTTATGAACAATTCTATTATTCTTTGAAAATCCCAGTTGGAAGCCTGATACCCATTAGTCAGCGTAAATATCGTATTATTTCGATTTTATACCAGTCCTTCACAGAATCGTATCCTATGATGAATTTTACTTGAAATTATTTTCAAGAAATATCACTATCAAGTTGCATGGTCAATATCGTATCGCGCAGCGTACGTTTTACGGTTTTTTTGCTTCTCCCGACGGCGCATAATCGTGAAGTGTACTTTCTGATGATAATTTAGCATAACAAAGTACTTTCTGATGAAGTTATTTTGTGTAATGTCTCTGATATTCTCTCCAACTATCAAAGAACTTTTTCAGTTCTATTGTTATTACAGAATGTCTTATTGTTATCAACCGCTGTATCTACAGTTGACAATGGTATTGTCGCCAAAGCAGAGTTTGAGCATAATTGAAATCTATTCATTTATGTTTATCACAAATTATCATCAGTCGGAATTTTTGCTTTTCTGCTAATATATTATGGACCACTCGTCAGATTGATATTGGTTCATTATGGGATAATTTCCAGTTTTGAAAGGTTTTTCACCCATTTCGGTGAAAAAATCGTGTGATTATCTAATATCTGATATGCACTATGGTGTTTCATCAAATTTCATAGCAACTGAAATTCAATTAGCAAAATTCTGTGTTATCTGATTAATCCTTTTTTTTTTGTTCTGCTTGACGAGTGACTAACCAGGTCAGAAAAGTATGCTTGAATAAACTCAGTTGCGATGAATTGATAATCGATTCGACATTGTGAAAGTCATTTATGAATTAATACCAGGGGAAATGTGATTAAAAACTACGCCTTCAGTGTTTGGAAGAGTAATTGAGTGATTCTGTTCTGGAGTTTTCGGAAAACGATGATTATTCGTTTCGATGTGATGGCATATTAATGGATGATTCGTTAAAATATTGTCATAGTTATTGAATCTGTGATAAATCAAAATGAAAAAAGCATGTATGGTCACGCTCTGAAACGAATTTGAGATGAGTTCAATTTGAGATTTGAAAGTGTTTTTTAAACGGTTTCTGATAGCGTTTGCGGAGTTGATTGAGAGTTGTATGATCAGAACATTCGTCAGATTAGTTGGCAGATTAGTTGTTACATACAAAGTTTCGCACCTAGCTCTTGTTCTTGCCATATCTGATAGAAATAATATCCCTAAAAACTATGATGTATCGACTCATACCAGGAAAACTGTGGGATTAAACGTGAGACAGTCGCTAGCTTGATTATGAGAAAACAAATAAAATAGCGTTCTGTTTTCCAAATATCCCGCTATACTTGCCTGTCAATTTTCATGAACAGAAGTTTCCAGTATTGCTCACGAGCGTAAAATAAATAAAACAATATTATCATTCAAATTTACGGAGTCACCGTCCCCACGCAGATTTATTCTTTCCATTTCCATCTTTTATTATATTATTTTTGTTTTACTGAAATGCAACTCAAGTTAAGTTAGGTTTAAAATGAGCGAGTCTGCTCGATCCTCCACTGGGATTTGTATGGGTCTATTTTGGCTCATTACAATTCATTTCAAACCAATTAATTTTTCACCAAATAAATCCATCTTCTTAACGAAGCCGATTAGTTTATTATTTATTTCAGGTCCGAGGAAGACAGTGACACTCTGCCAAACATCGAAAACCAGATTCGGTCCTCGGCGGGGCAGGCAAAAAGTATGTCCTCTGCTGAGGCAGGTCAAAATTACTGTTGAAGGCATTATATCAGAAGTCATTTCCGGAATGCTGTGACTTTCAGTGTCAATCAGGAAGATATGGAGAGGAGGTAGATCTGGTTATCGCCAGACAAGCCTGTCTCCGTAAACTTGAGAGCTTCATCTGGTCGTTTTCGTTGTGAAGTTTTTGGCCACCAGGCAATGGCACCGTACGAATCCTCCTAAATGTCCATAAGGACACTCTCCTCTTGATATTGCACTTCTGCTGCATATGGAATAACTCTTTAATTTAAAGAAAGTGTAGTTCGGTCTTCCAGATTTCTTTTCCTGCACCGAGAAAAAGGTTTTTTTGTAGATAATAAATCAATTTGTTCAAACGTAGTTAGCTCAATATTAGCAATTTTGTTTGGTATTCAAACAACCTCGTTGAACATAACACAGTTATTTCAGAAATAAGTATTACCATACATCAAAATATTCGTTACCTGCTCATTTTTTGAAATTAAAACATATTACTTTGCCTGCAAAATCAAAAATTTATAGTCAGCATATTTCTTATTTATCAATTTCAAGAAATTTAAGTTTTTGATGATTATTCGTTGAATATAAATAAATGTTTGTTAGATTTGAGTCAGTTTGGGATAAAAATATGACATCATTTGGAGAAAACCAATAACTCTGTAAGCTACGGTAACTTTATAGTCACCAACACAATAATTTCCAGAAAACGTAAATATGTTAACTGTTAACTAAAAGGATTTGGCGGTTGCAAATTATCCGACCTATCCAACCCCTCCACAGACGCACTTGTCATCGCATCAGCATTTCCATACGATGAACGACTTTATAACGCCATTGTATTCATGTCTTGTATCTTGTAGCTTGTTGGTCAACCTGTTCAACCATATCAAGATCATTCATTTCTTTGTTATTGGCAATATAATCATCATTATTTTTGGCGTGAAAGTGGACAAAGTGAACCGAACCCACGCACGAATGTGCATATGGATTGAAGCCACAGGTGAATGTGAATTGTGAATGTTTGTGCCGGTCTGCCGCCAAAATCGTGGAGTGGACGCAAGGGTTACCCTAGCCTCCTACCCTACTAGTACAGCGATGATGGAAGGATTGTTGAGGGATTGGAACCTTCACGAATACATTACACGATTTCAAGGTAATATGTGATCTAGTCAGGAAGAGTGTTATGTTATTTATTCAGAATGAATGTTATGTTATTTAACAAGAGACAATTTAATTTATCCTAATAAAGAGTTATTTGAAAACCTTTTTTTATTAACCTTGGAGGTCACTGCGGGACTATATAATATATATATTCAAGTTACTGTGAGATATATATGTTTTAATTTCAAAAAATGAGCAGGTAACGAATATATTATAATACTTATTTCTGAAATAACTGTGTTATGTTCAACGAGGTTGCTTGAATACCAAACAAAATTGCTAATATTGAGCTAACTACGTTTGAACAAATTGATTTATTATCTACAAAAAAACCTTTTTCTCGGTGTAGGTAAAAACAAATCAGAAGGTATTCTAGGGATTCCCAGATACATTGACTTGCATGTGCGTAGAGTCAGTCCACAAACCACGAAGGAGACCTTGGGAAAACGCATTGAAAAACATTTTCTCGAAGTCAAATGTGAAAGTTTAAATTCGAAGAGAACTGATCTTTATTCGTCATTTAAAGTGTCAATTTATGGTGAGAACTTCAAACAGGCTATGAACCCAGATATATGGCCATATGGTGCGACAATATCTCGTTATTTCATATCGGCGCCGGCCTCAGCAAATGATGCAGAAGGAACTGTAGCCTTTAAAAGTACCAGGAGAACTATATTAAAAAACCACAGCATAGACAACGTTTCTACAATAACATTCAGTGTATTCGAAATAAATATAATGAAATTGAAGCTATTTCCGAAGTAGGAAATTTTGACATAATGTGCTTTACGGAAACTTGGTTACGCGATTATGAAATTCCATCCTCATTGTTGACAAACTTTAAGGTAGGCAGCTTTAGTTGTAGAAATTCCTTCAAACATGGTGGTGTGTGAAAAATAACATAAAAACTACTATGGTGGGAAATTTTGACGATTTATATCACGAGAAAGTTTTTGAATTTGCTGCTATTAAATTAACCGACCTCAACATTATAATCATCACGATATACAGATCACCTATTCCTGAAAATGTGAATATTTTTCTTGAAAAGTTTTCAGTAATGCTACAACGCTTGACACTGAATATTAGAGAAAATTTCATCATAAATGGCGACTTTAATATTGATACTAATATTATGAAATTGACTTGTGCAAGGGAGTTTAGAGACCTAATGGAATCGTTCGATCTTCAATTTTCTGTAAAAACACCAAAACGTATATCAAAAAAGAATGGAACTTGTATGGATAATTTAATAACTAATATAACTGACAGCATACTAGTTGAAGTCCATGACTTTTGTCTGATCATTCAGGCATTTTAGCAACTTTGAAAAAAGATATTCCTAGACAAAATATCGATATTAAACGGATAAGATAAGAATAAAAGCTAGCTGATTTCAAACAAACTATATCTAACTATAATTGGAGCGAAATGTATAATATTGAAAAGGCGAATGAGTTATTTAATAAAAACGTAATAGGTATACGTATAGGTTTGATGAAAATTTGAAAAAAATGAGAAATCAACTAGAAGCTATAAATACCGTGAAACAATGTATACAGTCACAGGAGGTGAAAGATGTTTATAAAAAATTCAAATTGAATTATAGAAAAGCCATTGATTATGCCAAACGAAAAGCGAACAAAGAATTCATAGAAAACTCGAGCAACAAGTCCAAAGCAATTTGGAAATTTATCAGTTCACAGACGGGAAAACATATAAACAAAAATAAGACAAGTATTTAACAAATTTTTTGATAGTGTGGGTAAAAACATTGTTAACTCAGTTCCTGATAGTGACATTGATTTTCTACGTACATTGCAAAATACTCATGGTTCTCCATGTTTTTCTTTTTTCGTTAGCCCTACTACTGAGGAGGAAATGAGAAGTACGATTAGGAACTTGAAAAACTCAAATAGTAGAGATGAGTGTGGGAGTTGTTAAATATTTCTATGATGAACTTACTCCAATATTATGTTACATTTTCAATAAATGCATAGAACAGAGCATTTTTCCAGATAAAATGAAAATTGCAAAAGTAGTACCTATTCCCAAAACAAACGACTATAACGAAGTTAACCTATTTCGGTCCATATCAGTGCTTCCTGTTTTATCAGAAATTTTTGAATGTTTACTAAAATCTAGGATTGTTTCATATTTTGAGGATAGGGGACTTTTTGCAAAGGAGCAGTTCGGTTACCGCAGTAATAAATCAACAACCAAAGCAATCATATCCATTTTGGAAAAAATCAAGGATGCGATAGATGAAAATAACTCTTCTTGTGCCACAATGTTGGATCTATCTAAGGCATTTGATTGCGTCACACACGACTACCTACTGAGAAAATTAGATTTTTATGGAATCAGGGGTTCTGTCTTGGAATTATTCTCTTCATATTTGCACCATCGATAGCAATAAGTGGTTCTATCTGTAGGTGAAAAGTCAGACACAATGTCCATAGATATTGGAGTTCCCCAAGGATTGATATTGAGACCCATATTCTTTATTATTTTCATAAACGATCTACCAACATATTTGAATGCTGACGCAATGACATTGTATGCTGATGATTCTCCAATTTTAAATATAAGCCCTGATATAAAAAACCTGAAACTCAAAACCATTAAAACAGTAGCAAAGGCTTCAGAAGGGTTTTCGACAAATCATTTTAAAACTAAATACACAAAAAATATGTGAGCTAATTTTCTTGAGTGGTGGTCAAGACAATAATGTTAAGTTATTGGGTATAAATACTGATACGAAATTGAACTGGAAAGAACATATCAATTACTTATCTAAAAAATCAAATAAGGTAGTTTACCAAATTAGAAAATTAACCGAATTCACAACTCTAGATACCGCAATAAGATATTATTATAGTACCTTCTATTCAATTTTTTCGTATGGACTTCTTCTTTGGGGCAATTCTGTAGACAGTGAAAGAATATTCAAACTCCAAAAAAAGTCATACGAATAATAGCAAAGGCTAGTTATCGAGAACATTGTAAACCATTGTTTAAAAAATTCAGTATCTTAACTTCACCCTCAGTATTCACTCTACAATGTTTAATGTTTGTGAAAGAAAACGAAAACTCACTCTTTTCAAATTCATCTTACCATTCTTATGACACTAGAAATAAAAATTCGTTCAGCATTCCCTATCACCGTCTGAAAAAAATTCAACGGCCCTTCAATCATACATCCCTAAAAATTTTCAACAAACTGAAAACTGAAAAATGCCTCAATTAAACGATTAAAAGCAACAATCATCAAAATTTTATTAAAAAATGCATTTTATTCTCTAAAAGAATATTTCGAATTTATTTTTTAACGAAACACTTGTTTGATTCACAAATTTTTTATTTCTGTGTGTTCTGCTTGATGTGATATTAACTAAATTCAAGTTTTATATATTTTTAAATTGTTGTATTTCAGATTACTCTGAATTTTATGTATACATATTGTATAGTTTTATGTTTTAAATTTTTATTGTAATTGTTGACATTTCTATTGACTGTACTAGGTTCTGTTAATATTTTTTATTCCTTGTATTCTTTGACAACCTTGAATGTAACTCACATAACTTGGGCAAATAAATTATTTTTTTTTTCTGTCCATCAGGAATGTACCAGTCAGGCCCTGTTCCCGGAGCTCCGATACTACTGGAGGGCGCGCTGGTGAATCATTAACCCCAGCAAACACTCCCCACGTCCGTGGGGTGAGTGATTACTGGGTCTGAGAATCATGTGCCCTGAGTAAACGGAGTGAACCAAGAATAACGGCCTTCTGCATTCTTCCGGCTAGGTTTTCTGCCGAATCACGGCATGCTGGTATGATTTTTAGATTCGAGAACAGCGTGTCTATCATTCCACCAAGGACCCCTATTATCAGAACCACGATCTTGACAGAATGGTTTGGATAAAGCCTGCGGAGTTCAAAGACTAGTTCTCGATATTTAGACCGATTTTCCTCCTCTTTTCGGAAGATATTCGTTTTGCCGGGAGCTGAAAACTCAATGACGAAAATCGTCCTACTTTGGAGGTCGAGAAAGACTACATCAGGCTTATTAGCTGAGGGTGGGGAATGAGGAGTTTCAATAGATTCGGCACTTCTCATTATCCACAACGGACTCAATATCCCCCGGAGCATAAGGCAAGGTCTACACCGTACGAGTGTCGTAGATGGTAGTACAACACTCGTACGGCCGCGTTATGCCTGTGGATATAGGCTGAGACCGCATAAGCTGGACAAGCTGACAGCAAATGCATTGTGGTCTCAAACGAGGGTGTTGAAGACACCATCCTGGCAGGCCATTATGATCAATCGGTTTCCGACTTCAGCCCTCTTGACCTGAGAAAAGCGAAGGTCAGGATTCTGGATAAGCCAAGGTCTTCAATGTTCTTGAAGAAGACCCCATGCATTGGCTTATCCTTATGCAGCTGTAGGAGCCTGTCACACTCCGCAGCTTTCACGTGGGCTTTTTGCTGAACGGGTTCCAACTCGGTGAGTTTGGGTTCGTCCGTTCAGTGTCGAATATGAGACCAAGTTCAAGAAATGCTCCAATCCCTGCTTTTTCATGATCACATACCAAGCAGAGGAGGGGATCTGAACTCCTGGTGACTTTACAGGCTCCATCCAGTACCATTCTGTTATGTACACACTCCAAACTCAAAAGTCCACGGCCTCCCCATTGTCTGGGGAAGTATAACCGTGGAACAGACGATTTAGGATGCAAGGTTCTATGGATATGCATCATTTTGCGAGTTTTCACGTCGATTTGTCGCAGCTCTTCCTGAGTCCATTTCATTACCCCAAAGGAGTAAAGTAGAATTGGAACGGCAAGCATATTAGTTGCAGCAACTTTGTTCTTCCTCGACAGTTCTGAACACTAGATCTGTCGGAGTTTGTGCTGATACTTGCCGCGGAGAGAGCTTTTGACAGTAGCTCTCTTGGGTGTGGCGTTGTTCCACCCCTAGGTAGGTATACGTCACTCCGGCATCCAGATGATGTAGGATGATTCCGTCTACGAGCTGAACGTCCTATCCGTATTCCTCGCATCGTCCTCTTTTGAGATAAACCGTGGCACATTTGTCGATCCCAAACTCCATTCCGATAGCATGCGTGTACTCTTAAGGACTGGTGAAGGTCCTTTTCTTCGGAGGCATAAAGTTTAAGGTCATCCATGTAAAACAGGTGGGTGACCTTATGCCTTCTGTTGCTGGGGGTGCGGCAGTTGTATCCGCGAATTTTCCGTAGTGCAACGGACAATGGCAGTAGTGAGATGCAGAAGAGAAGAGGGCTGAGGGAGTCTCCCTGAAACACGCCCCTTCTAAAGATAACCTGCTCTGTTTGGACTCTGACTTGACCAAATGTTATGATAAATCGAGTCCTCCAGAGCGGCATCAGCTGTTCAATGCATCTCACTGTTTTATTGGGTACCGCAAGGCATCTGAGCAAATACATGATGAGTTCATGCGATGTTGTATCAAATACCTTGCGATAATCGATCCAGGCCATTGTAAGGTTACGCTTATACTGCACGGAGTCCTGCGTGATGCATCTGTCGATCAGCAAATTCTCCTTGCAGCCAGCGACCCCCTTCTTTGATCCTCTTTGCTCATATATCCGTTCATACACCGGCTCAACTGCGGAGAGTATTCGCATGTACAAGATACGTGTAAACATCTTATAACATGCGTTCAAGCATGTTATCGGTCTGTAGTTCTTCGGATCAGACAAATAGTTATTCAGGCCATCAGGACCTGGAGCAGAGAAATTCTTCGAGCGTTTGAGGGCCCATCGAACTTCTTCCGGGGTTATCGGATTGCGCAGTTCATTGAGCTCAGGCTGACGAAGCCTCCTGCAGAAAGCTTCGAACTGTGGTTGGAGTATCTACGTTGAGTGGTTGCGGAAATCCGAAAATACCCTTCCAGAAGGTTTCTACCCGATCAGCCGCCGGCGGGTTTTCCACAACACGTAGAGGCTCTTGGAATAGGCGAGAAGGATTATCGCGGACCTTCATGTTTTCCGCGATGCTTCTCGCCCGCCTCACTAGTGACTTTTTTGCAGGCACCAGCATTCGTACCCTATCAAGAGAGTGCTGTGTGATGGTTAATAGTACGCCTTGATTTAGTGTGTGGCAATTCGCCGCACTGCGGGCGTGAGGGGCCTATTGGCCGCCACGTAGTCCGTCACACACTGGATACGAGACGCGCGTTGTCTCGCTGACCTGCCGAAAACAGCATTTTCAGTTTTCCCTGTATAAGTCGGAAAGGGCAAGAATCCCCGTAAATTTTCTATGACCAATATACTGCTCACCATAATAGTTACCTTTTTTTCCATTTAATCATCTTTGTATCTATTACAGTTTAGAATATGTTACCACATGATAAAAGAAACGGTCTGTATAGTGATTTCTGACTGTTATATAATATAATATATATAATTTCAATCTATTTTCAATATTCTGTTTCTACCTATATTTTGTCATTGTCCGTTTGATCGTATGTCTCCTTATTATTTAGTTAATGAATATAAATATATTGTCATATTTTATTTATTTATCTGATGACATTATCACATTAGTGTATTGTATACTATTTTGTTGTGTTCTATTTTTTCGTGACTGAAAATAAATGAAATGAAATGAAATATTATTTCAAGGAAGTCGTTTCTCCTTTTTTAGGATTTGATGGGTCAGATATGCACATCTGAGTGTTTTCCTTGTCATGACGTTCTGACATTTCCTTTATACATTTTAGGACCTTTGGTGTCATTCTATATTGATGTCGCCACTTTTTCACGGGTTTTCTACTGCTGTGTCTGATTTCGCATTATGTTATGTGTCAGTATGTTCTATAGCTCGGTCTACAAAATACATTCTGAAAAAGTATAAATTGGGTGAAATTAGCGTCGGACTACTCTGTTTTAGTGGTAAATAACCAGTAGACATTTTTATAGTTATTACAGAATGCAGTTTGCATTTTAATGTAATACAAGTGTAATTATGACGGAATAGAATCACTATATTCATGGTTAAACAATTATTGTATATTGCCTGAATCAAATATCTTGGAATCACCATGAGTCCGTCAGGATGTGTATTGTATCATCAAAGCAATTTGTACGAGTTCACGATTTCTGAAAATATTTGCAGTAGTTATACCTAAAGTGATAGCATTTTCGCGATAGGTCTGTGGATTCATTTTTGAACGAAACTAAATGGCTCGGAGAAAACACCACATGCCTTCAAGACTAGTGGGTTTTTTTGATTTAATTCAATCGAATTAAAAAATAAGAGACAGACTTGTGGGATACATTCAATTACGAAGGTAATTTTATTAGACTATTTCACGAACATAGTGAAAGGTAAAATATCTGAAATTCGGCAGAACTAGAGGAAATTAGCAACAAAGTTGAGAATTTTATCTGAAAAATTGATAAAGTTTACAGTCAGCAAGTATCCAACAAAAAACAACTAGTGCCTCTTACCACCGTTGAATTATATCTGTTTGATACTTGTCAAAGTTTTCTACAAGAATTACTCTGCAATGCATTTGAAATATCAAAGCTTTTCGGTTCAATTGGGGCAACACCTCCGTACCAGGTTCATGGTCCTTGCCAATTATCAGCGAATACTAGTTCGACCCAATTGAATCGAAAAATCCTTTCAGTATAATTGGAAATCCCTGAGACAAATACTGAAATATGAATTCAGCGCCATCTCTGGCTTCCAGAATCAAAATGCACTTCGACTGCGTGTCGACTTCAATATGAAGCCAAAAACATCATGAAGAGGGGCGAAACTACTTGACGGAAGACCATTAAACGAATTATGAAAAATGGTGGATTACGTAATCTAATCTTCCTCAAAAAAAAAACATACAATAGGTATTGTCGTCGGCAAGTATCCAACAGAAAACAACTACTGCCACCTACGACCGTTGAATTATATATGTTTAATACTCAGCAAACTTTTCTACAAGAACTACTTTGCAAGGCATTTTAAATATCAAAGCTGAAATTAATTTTTGATTCAATTGGGTGAACACCTCCGTACCGATTTCATATGGTCCTTGCCAATCATCAGCGAAGGCTAGTTCGACCTAATTGAATCGAAAAATTATTTCAGTCTAATTGGGTATCTCTGCGACACAAGACACAAAATTAAGCAGACTATTATTTTCGTGTACCAAAATTATTCTTTTCTCAGTTATTTTGTCCAATTTCAGCTGTTGTTGCCTGCCTGTCTCTCTATCAATCTACCATCTATCCGTCCATTTTTTTATCTGTCCATTATATGATGAATCTGCAACTTATGAAAAAAAATTGTTTGAAATGAACTAACTATTACACAAGTAAACTGAATGCCACCAAACTGATTCGGTGGAATTGAATTGTGCGTCGATTTATCGAGAAGGAAATATGTTTACTACACCTGAATTAATACTTCGAATCCATTTTCATAGTTCCAGATTCATGTTTGACCAACTACATAACACTCGCATTTCTTCTATTCACTCTGTGAGAATGTACATCGTATACATTTCCATCACTAATCTAGCGCTTGTACCCCTCGGGAACAGCCTTCAGTTTGATTGAAAAGCTGAATTCAAGCTCTGGCACATGAATTATATCCCATTCACCCTTTCAACAGTTTATTACGTTAGGCTAGGATGAAAGAACAACCTAATTAGTAAATTACTTCGCACGTTGTCGATTAAAATTGGCATACCGTGAATTCGGCGTCTAATTCAATCAACGAATGCTTGAAAATGGGTTATAGATAGAGCTTTTTGAGTCAAGATCTAAATTTGGAGGTGTTTGGAGATGGATCCCTTAGTGTACGAAAAAAAAATTACCACAGGGCATAGCAAAAAGTGTTAGGTACGTGGTCGTTCCTAGCAAAACCATATTCATCGACAAAATTGTAGTTGTTAAAAGTATTGGAGGAGTAGTATAATTCATCCACTACATCAATCGCTGTATGCACAATTCATAAAAATTTCGATTGGATGCAAACTTTTCCAAGTAGATAACATTTCCTGGTAAATAGTATTTAGGAATGGGCCTCTACCGCCTGCCAGTTCTGAACTTCAGAAAAGGCCCGAATATGGTCACCCCCTCGAGTGAGGATAGCATCGAGCTTGCCTCGAGGTCAGGAGGCATGTCTGAAGCAGGGCTCTATGAGAGATAACTGAGGAAAGAAATCTCTATTACTCTAAGCGGATACGCCTCAGTATTTCAGGCTATACTCACCTGCGTCCAAGAAAATCTGACAATAGATGTCGAAAACCAATTGCAATTTCCTTGGACAGTATAACAGTAACACTGGCACCGGGTTCACACAGTATCACATCCGAGCTGGTGTCCATGTTGTGGTGGTTCAATCCCTAAGTACCCTCTGTCTATTCGGGCAACGAACAATGGAGTGAAGTGAAGTTGGGTATGGGACAAGGCGGTCGTGGACGATCCGTCGAGCAAGAAACAAGACGTGACAGATAGTTAGTTTTTTTATGTAAACTGATATTATTATGTGAAAGTTACAACGTATTATTGTGAATACAAATTTGAACAACTGGTCATGATCTCTACCTTCAATTATCCACCCTACCAAGAATCCACTCCCGTAATTATATCATAAGGTCTCCGGTGCTATAATATTGGGGCCTATTCAATGCGTATATATGCAAAATGAAGAAAAGTCAGCCTTATATGAGTTTCACGACTCTTCGGTGTCCATTGTAACGATATAGCAGGACAGGCTAGCCAAGGCGGGATCCGGCAAACTACCGATTTGGCCGAAACCCACTCTAGGAATTCTCAACATCTGTCGCTGCAATAGAGAACTGTCACAAAAATAATTTATAAAATCATGACAAGACATGTCTGGCATGAGACAATCGAGGCTTCATATACCCGGGCCATCTCAAAACTCAAAAAGGAAATTATCTCCCATGGGAGATGAAATCTCAAAATAGCCTGGGCTCCCGACGGGACACGATCACCTGAACAGGCACTCATTGGTGCATTCACCAGGGACGAGATCTTCAATTCGCACAACAGTCATGTTTCTATTTATATTTCTTCTTATATAGTGATTCATGATAATTCTCGTTGATTTCTTTCTTATTATTGAAGTCAAAACTGAATTTTTGTTCAATAAAAGCACATTTCTCACAGTATTTGATTGCAGGAAACTTTGTAAGCCCTACAGTATATCTTTTTTGAAGAATTTACTGAAAAAAGTTGTGAAAAATTCACTTATATCTGATATTCAAATGAAAAATCCATTCTCATGTATGTGGTGATGATAAAATATCATCAATGTTAATGTTTCTCTAGATACACTTGTCAAACTGTATACAGCATCATCTGAATGCACTTAAAATCAAATATGAAATAGTCAAAATAACTAACAGGATATAATTAATTCCTCGTGTTTTGGTTGTGGAAGAAAGTGAAATAATAACGAAATTGTAGATAATTAATCACTTCACTCAATTTTCAAATACATTTTTTTAATAGCAAAGAAATACTTATCTAATAACATATTGTACGTAAAGAAATTTTGAGTTTACTTTTTTTCTGGTGGTGGAGCTAGTTCTAGATATATAATTCAATAGATCTAGATCCACAGATGAGGGGGAGTTTATAGTCACAGTACTGGCACTATTTGGTGACGCTTCTCTAAATTCTAGTTCAGCTAACTGCAAATCGGCCTTTTCAAATCTTATTACAAAAACTCTAAATTGTGTTGTTATACATTACCTCTTTAATAAAGGAGTTGAATTTTTCTCATAATTTTATACGTTTTCCACACTTGAGATAATTTCTTTGAAGAGTTCAGGATACTGACCCAATTTATAAAAAAAATAAACATATCACCGTCAAAAAATCTGCACCTGTTTCGACCTGTCACGTGTGACCCTATCAACAGTTCGGGACCGACTGAACTGAAGCGTGACAAACATATAACGAAGACATCTAAAATTTTAGTAATATAAACAGTTTAAACTACGGTTGTGAATTTTATCAGATGAGGATATTACCTTTACAACGAAGTATTGATGAGAATAAAACTTCTATTATTTGAGTTATGCCATGGCATTATGAAATATCACTCAACGTAAATAGTTTTTATACTTAAAAGAAAAAATATCATCAGATAATCAATTTATTGTTTTTTTAATGACAACTACTGCAAACTTCTAAGGTAATCAATCTTAATAACTATTATTAAGAGATTAAGTATAGATTAAACTTTTTTCCTTGATGGGGAAAATATAATGATTGATATAATTTGAAGTTGATAAATCGAATCAAAATTGTCATTCGCCGAATTATATATTTTTCACTATACAATATGAGAGAATAATTTTTTCCATGTGATGAATATTAACGATGAAAATAAATAAGTGTAGCTAATCGTTTACTAGAATCCCATCATAAAATCAATATTCAAAATTAGTAAAACCTGTCGATGATCATAGAAAATTAGATTATTATGAAAGTATTGCTATATCCAAAAATGGTTCTAGTAGGCCATTACTTAATAACGATAATGGGTCCATTGTATTCAAAACTATTTGAATTGATACCGACAAAGTGATTAATAACATTTTGTAGTTTTTTATAGTTGTAATCATACCTGTTTCTAGGTATGTTTACAAATAAGAATCACCCCTATTTCATATATCATGTTGATTATAATAATTGGATTCAAATAAATATAACTTATTATCAGTTTGGTAAACCTTCTAATGAAGTTACCTTGGTTAACGAAATGCGTATCTAAGAATAAAAATACTGGTGTGGTGAAGGGGAAAACTATTTTTTGTTCTCATTGATTCCTCAATGAAAAAATCTAGGGTAATATCCATTTGAACGTATGAAAGTGTGCTGCAAAGAGGAGGCAGAAATGCACGTTGATCGTGTCAACTACTGTCAACGACAATTTAGTTTAATTCGGGTACAGCGACAAATTTGTTCTCGTTCCGCTCTCAGCTGTCGTTGTATGCGTATCTGTCTCCTGGGTACATTTCATTCGTGCACCACTTGAAACACGGATTAACGTATAGCGATTTACTAACGTATTATTTGTTTTCCCCATCTTTATATTCACAAGGAGAAAAAATCTGTCACTTAAGTGATTGTATGATCGTTGTTTCTTCATCACATTCAGCGTTCTCATTCTCATTTTTTCACTTCCCCTTGGGACTTAATTGACTCAACTTTTATCAATCGCATTTTTGGGTTAAAATTAAACCGCGATTGAGCTGGGTGGTTGTCACAGAAGTAGCTAATTTTTCGGCATATGAGATGCATATGTCGAGTCGGTTTTTCAAAAAGAATTATAATAGTCGCACTCATAGTTTTAGAACCACCAGATCAATAAAACAAACAAATTATGAAACTACTCCTTCGTCATTTTGTTTGGCCATCGATGGACCGGAGTCCTTTAGCTGGAAATGTTCATGCAGGCTTTGTTACTAACTCCATACGCTATCTTAGTAGCAGCACTGTTGATTTTGACCCAATAGTGAATGGTGGACGACTCTTCCTCACAGTAAACATAATTCCCAAATTTCAACTGCTTGTCCCAGGCAGACATCGACCCATAAACCCTCCGTCCATAAGTCGAGTACACAAAATCTATAGCACCAAGCCGTGGTATCAAAATATATGATGAACTTCATCTTGTTTTGATATTGTCAAGAATGGCGCTAATCCAAAACTTAATTTATTTCGTTTGATATCAAAATTCTCTCATAATTCATATTGAATAAATTGTTCTATTGTTGAATTATTTCAAGTTCAGTATCATACATGAATCAGTCATGGTCGACTTAGGCATGGTTCGATTAACAACAAAAACAAAACGATGTGTTTTTGACACGAGTATGAAGATCTCAACGATCTTTTTCATTGAATGAAAATGCTCGTAACAATAACACGAAACAAGATGGGAGACAGTTAAGGGTCGACAGTGAAGGGTCGACAGTCGGCAGGCGAACCCAGAATGGGTTTGCGACACTGTCGAACTCATCAGAGCCTTCTTGACAAACCTCTCGAAAGATGTCCTCAAGCGAGTATTTATACTGTTCATTTGGTAAGAGACCTTTGTACATAATATACTGCTGATTGATATGTATTGATTTGTCCCGATTGGGCGAATATATGAATATAGAGCTTTGGTTGCGCCCTGGGTTAGTGTCTGTAAAAATATACCTATTAGAATCTAGTGAATTTGAGACTTGTTTTATTTGTCAAGCCAAGAAGGAACCAAGTTTCTCTGTTTGTTCTTCCTGACTACGTTCCAAGGGTTAGGGCTTATAGCTTCATTAAGGCCCTAGTCGCGACAATATCAACCGTGGATACCCACTTCCCTGCTGGTTGATTATTATTTCAACACGTTGACTTACTTGTTCGTCTATGAGACCAAAATAGAAATATGCCGACGTGCTGCCTTGTTCTCATAGAGCGAGATAGATACTGATACACCAGGTCAACTCGGTCTATGAGGCCGAGTTGGCGTGCATGGGTATACACGCATACAAGAGCGCCGACTCGGTCTATGAGACCGGGTTGAAGAAAAATATTGGTAAACCTCCGGTTAGACTGAGCTTCTGAATTAAAAAAAAAAAAAATCTGCAAATTACGTAATTTGGTCTCCTCAACAAAAAATCAAAATGAAATTTTTGGCGGTCACGACTATTTTCGGAGATATTGGTCTTCACCATTTGACAGATTGAATATCTGTTACGGAAAACACACAAAATTTTATCCTCTTTCAATCAAAACACCACACACACACTTATGTACTTGGTTTTAGCACTTTTTACTGGAAAAAACTATAATTTTTTCAAAAAAATCACCATCCTTCGAAACATAAACAAATCATTGGAATTTGATTATTGAACATTGAATGTCTGGTTTTTTGTGATGCAATGTTGGCAACTGATTTGTTTGTTCGGGTTCATTTGCGCAGTTGCCAATTTTATTTCAGAATTATTTAATTCACTACCAAGTGAAATATTTCAGAGAGTGAGTAATGAAAATATGAGTGGAAAATGAGATGATGGCATCAACTGCACATTCAAAATGTTTCCAAATAAATACACAATGCAGACTGGCAGAATGTAAGAAACGTGATAGATCACGGAAACTATTTTGTGGTTTGCATGTGCGCAAACCACTATACACATGCGCACACATATGTTCGCACAAACATTGGCATTATCATGCGCATACATAAGGGCATCAACATGCATAATTAATGTAAACGCAGGGAGCAATTCAGCGTTTGGCTTCACAAAAATTAAGACTACTTTTCATATAAAAGAACGTACTTAATGACTATGATCCAAATACCTAGTATGTGCTATATCCTAACCTGACCTTACGCAAATTTAACCTAGCCTACCCGACCATATCTTGGTTTAGTTTTGTGTTATATATACTTGCGCATTTTCATCACTAATTTTTTCCATGTTTTTTAACTTTACGTATGAACGTTTCTCCCTTATTTTGTGATGAAGACAAATAGAAAGAAATACGCTAGCACGCGCATTTATGTCACTACTTTTTCCCATGTTTTTCAACTTTACGTACGAACATTCCTCACTTATTTTTTAATGGAGACATCTCTATGTTCATACGTAAAGTTGAAAATCATGGTATAAAGTAGTAATGGAAATGCCCGTGCTTGCCCGACATTTGTAAAATCGGCGCGCGGGCCTGTCATGAGTTATAGACAATAGAGTATAGAGCAATAGACTCACCTTCTTATCTCAACATCAAGAAAATGGACAAAAGGAGGACGGAAATGCGAATGCGCATGCCCATTTCTATTACTACTTTTAATTACTACTTTTAAGTACTGATGTGAATGCGCGCGCACGCCCGACATTCGAGGACTGCTATAAAATCAAAGCATCGTTTTTATAGCGGTTCTTATTTTTCTTCATTTCTTCTGGAATGATAGTAGCTTCCTCTGAAAGGTAAAAAATAAAAAATAAATCGAAATATTGGCAAAAGTTTTATGACATCATTAAATTATTCAAATGATCTTTTCCCAGATCATCATCAAAAGTCAGACCACGATTCACCACTAAGGGGAAGTTTTCTCAGTTTTCACATTCTGGATCTGGATGCTATCATGTAGAATCTTCGATAACGAGATCCAAACATCATAAGAGTCTTCTGTATAAATTAAGATATCATCCTTGGAGGGAACTGTCATGAACCGAGCTTGTGAAACATCCAAACTGATCGAAGCAACTTCACAATATTTTCGAGGTGACTTGAGAAACTATCCAAAGACTTATATCGAAACGAGGACAATCGCGTAATGTAAGGGTGAATCCATATCAGTTAGAGGGTGTCAAAGTAATTCACATTCAGCATAGCAAATGTCCTTTACAGATATCCAAGGGAGGATAGAGTCAGCCATCGGTTCAAGAACAGGAGTCCCTTCTTTGAACTTCAAGATGATGAATGTCATCGGTACAGCCTATAAATAATGTTCCACTCATTGACATCAAAGGTGTGCTAGGTATATAACATCCGACAATGATACTTGTCTTACGAAAATCCCTGAAGTTGACTTTTGACAAACAAATTAACACAGAAAAATACTATCGTATCTTCAGAACTCAAATGTTAGAATTTAATATTACGAAGGATGACATCTACTTTAACCATATTAGAGCTTGACAAATTAATTCCACCTCCTACAAAGTTCATAATAGATCAAATACGACGCAATGCTCCGGAAATGCAATTACATGAATCGGAAGTTGAGCTGAAGTTTTATCAATTAAAACTTTAGCATTCATCAAAACTTTTCTACCCATCTTGGTTCACTTTGACTGATCATTAAAAATTCAAGCCAATTTTGATATCAAATCGTAAATAATGAAACAAAGTACAAAGTCCACGATACGAAATTTTTCTGTATCATGGAATGAAATAAAAGACAATTGTGAAATCATTTGTGCAATACCAAGCAATCAATCCGAATGAAGATAAATTTGATTCGTTGAAAACAAGTATCGAGAGATAAGTGCATCCTTCACTGAAAAACTAAAATTTTACAATTCTTAGAAATATTCTTTTTTTTTTCCAAGAAACTTCTCAATAGAAATCTTTTCAATACCAATTCTGACAGGAGTCAATAATTAAAATGAATACAATACAAATTTGGAAATAGATAATAGTTATGTAACCTATTCCTTAATTCCCAACATCGGAAATTTATTATCAAATATAATCAACTTATTCAAGAATGGAACAAACATAAAGATCACTCTTAGAAATATCAAGACTATTGGAAATTTCAAAACAAAATCAAAAAACCCTTCACCATGTTTATTGGAATCAAATGTTGTCTATAGCATACCATGTTTCAACTGCGGTTTGAAATTGTATTGGCACAAGCTTAAGAATTTTGAAAAACCGTATCATCTCTCACAAAAGTGACATTAAACTCAACAAGAACTCATATGCAGTAGTTCAACATGCCATTGAAACAGGCCATGAAATATCATTTGAAAAAGCACATGTTTTGCATTCAGAAACAAATATTTACAAAAAATTATTGCTCGAAATGATTGAAATCAATGCAGCCACGAATATATTTTTTAATTATTTTACAAATCCTGTAACATATCTCAAAACAAGTTCCAAAATATAGTTTCCTACATATTCCTGACGTCAAATGTAATAGGTTGTCACCTAGTTATTCACTATCAATAACTATTAAATTATTCACTGTCAGTGTGAATATATATATATCACCATTCTATTCAATTTATGGTACATTCTTCATGGTTTTTCATATAGTCAGTTTGAATTCAGTGTTTCCACTCGCTTCACAATAAGTATCACCGCTTTGCCTTCAAACAATTTGTATTTACCATCCTGTAGTTTGGGACCCTGAAGAAGTATCAAAATTGAGACGAAAGCTTGGTTCATAGTAATAAAGAGTTTTTAATTAGTTGAAACGATCCTGACTGAAGATCCCCATTATTCCCCTCCGTTTATACCAATTTTCAGTCGTTATATCAAAAATGAAATGAACAAAATATATATATCATTTTCGACCTATGTATATAAAATTTATTAAAGTCCAAGTAATACCGATGAATAAAACTAATGTTTGAAGTATAAGCAATGCTCGTTGGTAGGTGAAAAAAAAAGAAGAAAACAAAATACGAATAGCTTCCCGTGCTTTTTTCCTGGTGGATTTCTCTTTTTCCTTCTTGAACAGTTCAGTTCCATCCTCACTTTTCATTTCTGTACATTAAATACCACTCCAGGGCATAGAAATAGAACTGCTGATGCTTGTCTGGCAAGTTCATGGGATGTTTCATCATCTGATAATTGCACTGTGTCCTGGCACCAGAATAAATCCAGTCAGTTCATTCTGCAATGGTTCTCAGGAACTTAGAATTTCTGATAATAGTCACTTCACTTTTAGGCAAATTAGAGCTTATTCACCTATGCTCTACTCATATTCTTGCGCGCAGATACATTGTTCAAAGCGTGCTTTTCTCATTCACTCCTTGGCCTACATAATTTACTCAAAAACCTCAGTCGATACTTTCTTCCTTATTTTAATTCTTTGTTTGTTTACTTATTTGTGATCGTCTAGTCACCAACTTCTTCATTAGGGATCCGCATATGCAGCTCAGGATTAGCCATCGTTTGTTAGCAGCAAAGAACCAACATGAGATTCATCACGTTGTGTAAATAGGTAATTTCTGTTCTTCAAGATAGAAAGAGCCGACATAAAACTATATTGTTTCTATACATTTATTAACTAGTTCAGTTGACCTCGTATCAATATGTCTGTTTATTAAATAATGTCCTTCAATGCAAATGAAATTGACCCTTAATGACTCCTATTATTGTTCTATTTCATAGTGTAGCCATAAAATGGGTGTGAACCAATGGACATTCTCTATGTACTCTCTTTCAGTTTCTCTAAATCTATCATTATATTAGTGATATAAATGGATTCAAATAATTAAGAGATTATCATTAATGTTAACAGAAATTTTATCTACTGTTCATTTCGTTGATTAAATATCTTCTAATCAAGACCATGATTGAGATCGACAGAAAAATTATGTGATTATGCGACTAATAATCGCCTTCATTTATAGGTAGTTGATTAAATAACTAATTGTCAATTTATATCTGTAAAATAATATTAAATATTTACTGCAACGCTCCACGGCAACTTACTGATTTAAGGTGGCGCATTTGCTTTTCAGATGTGTGGAAACCTGGAAAAACCTCCAACACCACCAAGACCGATGAAACAACCAAACTCTATATAAACTACCAGTGAATTATTTCATTTAAGAGAATTTTCTATAATAGCTATGATGTTAATGAAATTCTACCTTGACATCCCTACCTCGGAATAAATTCATGGACCTGAGAATCTGAACACAGTTCATTGTTTATTATATCGCTGTAATAATTGAAGATGAAATGACAGCATTCTTGAAAAATGTTCTGACGTTTATTGCAATGGAAACGTAGAAAGAGGAAACTTAATGAAAAATACCTTGAACTTCATGAACATAATGTTTATAGACCTACTCATTTGATGCTCCTAACGAATGCTATATTGATAAATTCATTTATAATCACAATGGCTGATCGCCCATTCTAGGGTAAAAAAGGATACAATATACTGCTCTGCACACGAATATGATGAGATTGCCTTTCACGAAACTTCAGTTAGTTTTCCTTATTGAAGTTCATATTTGATTTGTTTCGGAACGATAACTATGGTGGTATTATGGTGAGATAGAATGGACTGTAATTGAGTTAAAAGAGTTTGATAGCTAAGCGATGGTACAAGACTACTTACTTGTAATAAGAAGCGACGTCTCCCACTGACAGGATACATATTCCATGAACGGCTTAAATTGGGCATCTAGAAACTATTCAAAAGAGTTTGGAAAGGTAGCTAAGTCCACACAATAAACACTCCGGTAGGTAAACGCGTAAAAACACGGCAGTTTTTCTATGGGACAGTGTTCTTAACATATCAATCATGGTCGGCATATCAAGAAGTACTGTCTATTTCCTCAGATTTCAATCGGAGAGGGGTAGCCTGGTGCCATTTGAGTAGTGCGAAAATATGACCATATCTAGGTATAAAGTAGTAAACAACATCTACTCCAGTTGACATATATAACTTAAATGGTATAAAGAATACCCGAGTATCCAACGCGGACATCAGATTGAATGGCCTGCTAGATCCTCAGATTTACTCCAATTGACTTCCTGTTCTGTGGTTACTTAGTGAGTAAAATGTACATAAACTGACTCACCAATTTGGAAGACCTTACAGAGAAAATTCGAACTGAAATTCATCGAATTTCACCAGAGATATCGTCGAACGTTACCCAAGAATTCATCAGACGTCTTGGATATTGTCCACTGACCAAACGAGCTCAGTTCGATCATTTGCTGTAGGCAAGAGAGAACAAAGATGACAAGGAGGGTGTAATGCTATATATGCAGATGGCATTGTCATATTGAGTAATTCACAAATGCATCTAACCATAAAATTTATTGCGCTAGAAGAATATTCGTTCAAGAAAATAAACTACAGGTATAACAATAAACCCCTCAAGATTGTCAAACATTCATCTTCTTGAGGGGTTGTGTTTTCGTCTTCATGTTTCTTTCTGAAAATGGCCAAGGAAGCAGAAGCAAAAGCTATTCAGGCAATAGGTGCAGTAATGCACTCAATGTGCAAGACGAAAACTACTTCTTGGGATGCCAGGGTGAAATTATATGATTTTATTATCTTATCATCTTTGTCATATGGAAATGGCATTTGGAGCTTACGCTACGCAGAATCAATCGAAAAGATACAAGTTTTCTTCATCGAAAGTTTATTATTTTTATCCAAATATATTTCCATCTACATTGTTCGTCCAGAAACTGGGGAATACAACCACAGTCATTTAGTTTTTAAAATCATAGCTTTCGTCACTTTCAAGTAAAAACAAAATGGAAAACATTTATTTACCAAAAGTATGCTTCTTTTGAGTAAGTCACTTCCCCACAAAGAAAAATTTCCAAAATATAAAAGTGCAGTACTGAATAACGACCTAGAACAATTGTTTCCATCTACCTATCCTTCAGTTCACCAATCCCTACAGTGTTGAAAGAATACAGGGATACCCTTCTCTCTAAGCGTTTCCACAAAGTGGAAAGTGTCCTACAAGACAAACATATCTAAAGGTATCTCGCCCAATACATTTCACCAGAATAATTGCACAAATTAGAACTAGCAGCAAAAAACGCCTGGCATCTACTTTCAACAGTTTCTGTTATACAATCAATTGTGCTCCTTTGGAAAGCTTGAAACAACTGATTTTTTTTTCTGATGAGTATGTGGAAATTGGCTACGTTTATCATCAGAATTGCGTCATGCAAAAGAAAAACGAAAAAAACTTACTCAAATTTTTTTATGTTTTGTGCTATCGAGTTGGAATACTTTTCTCTTTTTCTGTATTTGGAGTCCCTTGTTTGTAACCAAATTCTCTTGTAATATGAAGAATTATTCTTATAGATACAATGGAAGATATTGATTGACTAATTGGTTAAATTATATTCTCACCCCACCAACCCTTCAACCGTAACTTCAATCCTGTGATTCCTGTGAGTCGGTTCACCCATATAGACGCCATAGACAGTGCTTGTTTCAACGTTAAGCAGATAACCTATACCTACTAAAAAGGAATCATATCTGAAAACGAGAAAATTAATTTCAGAAGATCGCTAGAACTCGATGGAATAGATCACCTGTTTCCAGTCTTTTCAGGTAAGCTTATATCATAATATAGAGTAATTGGAATTAATGTCGTTTCGAATCCATAAATGAGTATGATTTCACATAGGTATTCAGATTCATTCTCTCAGTGGTTTAGGCACTCCTATATTATAAAGCAACTATAATTATTGTGAAATTTGTAATCGGAAGGTACAATTTACTATTTTTCGGTGTACAGAACAAGTGCGTACCAATACATAAAACTGCTACTGGGGAGTAAAATTCACTATTCTTCTGAGTGCATTCGTGCAGCCATCTTAATTACAAGCTTTCATGTATCTCTGTTCGTATGTCTGTCATTCTGTCCGTTTGTCTTTCTGGTTGAGCAGAAATTTTGCAATTAAATAATAGAGTGTTAGTCTAAAGTCACCTCCACCCCTCGTATCTCTTGAACGGATTGAAATTTATTTTGGTGAAATGGTGGGTTTACTCAATAAAAGTTCTAATATTATGCACCGCCATTTTGTTTTGGATAAATATTTTCGTTTTAAATTTTGGTCTCACAATAGAAAATTGAAAGACGTTTTGAATGAGGTATCACTCAACCCATCATGCCATTTGAAAGAATCTTTCAAAACGGCGGCCTGATGCAATTTTGAAAGATAGATAATTTTTATTTGGTGTCAAAAAGTAGCTTATGAACGATTTTTTTACCAAAACAAATTTTAAAGAAAAATTTCAATCCGTTCAGAAGACTTTCGACTAGCACTGTAAAAATTTACACACCTGCCCCCGCTGAAGGCTTGATAGAGAACGCGTGGGAATTGGCAGAACTATGTGACGGTTTCATGAGTCAAAAATTACAGCGAAAAAAAATCTGCTGGGACCTGTATCAACCAAACTCTGGGTAGTTGGCGCACCTATCAAGACAAATAATCAAACAAATTCTAATGCTAAAAAGTACAAAATAATAGAAACCTAAAAAATATTTTTATAAACAATCTTATTCATTAACAATTGAAAAATTCAAAATAATATCAGTGTAACAAAGAACTTCTAAACCTTTTTATATTGTCATAAAACCTTGATGCCTGAAATGTCACAACACTCAAGCATTTAAGGAAATATTTAAATTTTGAAAAGTGTTTTTATTTTACATACAATAAATAAAAGTTATTTTTTTATTTTTAATATGCAGTAATTTATAAATTGAAGCGTGTTTTTGTATTTCTTTTCTTTTTTTTATATCGTGTCTTTTGTTGGTCTAGGCTTTATATATTATTATGATTATTGAAGTTTATTGTTTTCGAAGGTCTCTAGTTATATGTGTATTTCATTAGATATCAATCCATTGGAGTTGTGCTCTACTATATACTGATTTGAATAGACAGTGCGACGCTAAATTATGGTATAAATTCATTATTTCTGAATACAAAGATACTTCGAAAAAATCCTCGGACTGGTAGATTTTCTTTTCCGATGCGGGCCAATTTTTGAACCCCTCCCAAAATATACAGGGTTATTCGTATTTGGGTAAAAATGACTTTAGCGGTATTTTTAAATGGGACACGCAGGATATTGTTGTGCATATCGCAGCCGTTTGACCTGATCCCATCAAACCTGGTATCACTGGATTCGTAATGACGATCCCTAACCAAATATGGAAACACGTTGAAAGTTCTGATAATAATTTTCTCCCAGAATGGGACACACTATATATGATCCATGTCTAAAAAGCTTATTATTATTATGTACTCACTGATTTTCTACTCCAAATGTATTTTTTTGCTCAATAATATTATTGATAATAATTGTTTCATTGGCAGTTTTGAGGAAAAGAGTGATAGTCAAAAATCAGGATTCAACTCGAAGCTATCTATATAAATATGGTTTAGGACTAATTATAATGTTTTCATTTTCAGAGTATTGCGGATATCCAACTGAGTTTAGTATACAAAAAAAACAAGTATACTCAACTCATGATGACAATGCAGCCAAAACATTTTCACTATAGAGGTCATTCGTCACTGTCAATGACATAATATGGGAAATGGAGTTGCATTTGAAGGCGATCGACTTGTTTCAAAAGCTATCATGTACTCAATGCCAAGTACCCCGCAGAAAGTGAAATGGTATGGACATTTATCCAACAAACTTTTTCAAATATTCGTACCATTTATGATGGTGACTTTACGTCTGTCAAGTGTCTCCAACAGGAATTAAATGAATAATAAAAAGTCTCTAGTAAAACCAAATACGTGTTTCATTTATATTGTAATATATTTGTTTCAAATTATTATTATTGTTTATGTTCGTATGTTGAGAATATTTATTTTTGTTTCGTAAATAAATAGTATGTTTTCAGAATAGTACAGTATTTTATTATTTTTTCAATTGCCATTTGTATAGGTATATGATTATGCGAATTAAAAAATTATGAACTTTTACGAATCAGATATCTTGAAAAATTTAATAGGTGACACCATATTGAAGAAATTTATCAATACAACTAACTTTGATACTAGTACTTTTTACAGTATTTTTCTTTGCGTGCACTAGCCTGAAGACTTGTCAAATATCTTTCTCAAGACTCCTCCATTCAACGAACGGGAAAACTTTGAAAACATTGAAAGCATGACAAAACCTAAGCTAAACATACATAAATTCGAAATAACACGATTTTTAGTTGAATATAAAACAAACATACAGTCAATTTGCTCACTTCGCTGTTACACATTTTAACCAATGTTCTTTTCCTATTCTGAAGGGAAATATACCCTGAAAAGTCCGCAAGAAGATTTCATTTCATTGTGTAAACGACCTAAGAGAAATTTCGAGTATTTTATAGATAAACTTTCATCAACCTCAATGGAGTTAGGAATACTGAAAATACTTGAGTGGATACCGGCAATCCTGATCCTTTGAAGTATAAGTATAATGAAATTACTCGAGATTAATAATGGGGAATTGAAATGAATTTATAGCATACCAAATCGCACAATAGCAATTAACATTTTCAAATAGTTCTGGCATGTTGATATTAGTTAGGAATTTAGCAGATTATTTGGTGAGAAATTGAAATGAGATGTGACTGAAAAAACTTAGATATCGAGTAAAAGGAATGAAAATATATTTTCTTATGGATACAAGGAGTTGTACGCTTATTTGTGAAATATCAATGAAACATTCAGTTCACTTACTATGATCCTTAGTTCAAAATGATTTCTAAAATTCAACGTATCTCTCTTTATCAAGTTGTGGCTATGATTGTAATTGAAAAGTCCTGTTGTGGCACTTTCCGTAGACCTGTCGGGAAGAAAGCCATGTTGGTGATTTGTTATAATATTAAATTTAAATAGAAATGAAAGCATATGTTTATAAATGCATTTTTCAAAAATCTTACGGTAACGTGGGGACGGTTATGTTCCGAGATGATGTTGGTTGCCTTTTCTAAAGACTGGTGTAACGATACCAATTTTGATATCCGATGGAAATTTGCCCAATTATAATAATTAATTCACTTTGGATAGTTGAGAAAAAATTATCCTCCACTGAAAAAAAACAAATTTCGAACTAAAGGAAAAGAACATTCAAAGTCGTGATAAAATAAAAAATCAGTTCGTTAGACAGGAATATTCCAGTTGACTTTACCAACCCTAGAAAAAAACTAACTAAGCCCCAGAACACAACGAAATTGGACAGGCTCCAGAATTATTTGTCTAATGATTTTAAATTCATAATTATTTGTATACTGAATATCACAATATACTCCCCCACTCATTGTTAAAACACATTCATTGAATACTCATGATATTGAACAGAGAACTGTCTGTAAATATTTACAAGAGAAATACTTATGAAAATAACACTCAAGAAACCATTTAAATTTCAAAACATTCTGCAATGTTTGGACCAGACAGTTGGACGTCTCACTTTGTGGTCGTGTTATCTCATTCGGTATTAAATAACGTATACTTTAATTATTCATTGATGCTGTTTTATTGAAGCTGACTGGGTCCAGGTATAACACTCTTTTATGGAACGAGAGTTGATCGCAAATGGTTCACTTGTCTTTTTCTGACCTGATAATGAAATGTACCAAGTTTCTTCCTGACTTCTCCATATTGCCATACATGTCTGTTATTATTGAAAAGTCCAATCTGAATTATCATCATTTCGAAAGAACGTTCCAGTTGATATGCTACGGTGAGGCCTGAAGTTGATGGGGAAAAATTGCATCCAAACGGACCCGTCATTTTCAGTGAAGATACAGATCTGCAGGTCATTGGCCACATGCAGGTGGTGTCGTATGATATCGAAAAATTATATTCCGCACGTCTCGACAGACGTACAGTCATTCACGACAGCCTGCGACCTATTTTTTTCCGAGGATTGCACGTTTTTTTCTTCAAGTCAATTTGTCGCCAGATGCCTTGGAGCGATTTCACTCGGTGCTTCCACCATATGTTGCAACTAGGGCCGTTAGGGAAGTTATAACCCCTATCGCTTGAAAAGTTGATTTTCAAAATTGTTAATAATAGAAATTTCAACACGGCATATTTGTGTAGAAACCACTACTTTGGAATGGCGAAAAATAACATTTTGTGGATTTTTATGATTTCTGGCAAGAGTGAATCTCACATCAAATGATCTACTACTACCTATCTACAAACGACTGTTCGAACAATCTTTTCAAATTAACTCAAAGATATTAAGAACAACTTCAGAACAAATTCTTTGGTTTCTTATTTTCATCTCCTGCAAATGTAGGCAATTTGATTAAATTTGGTAAAAAGTTTAATTTTTTTAACTCGAAGGTGCTGTATTTTTTTCAGGCAAAAAATAATTTTCCTAGTTTGTGAATTTTGAAGAACGTATAGTTTCTTATCAAAAAAGTTGATAAACAAAATTTTTATTAATAAAAATTTTGAAATGGCATTTTTTTGTTGAATTCTCTACTTTGGAATGATATAAAAAATCCTTTTGGTATTTGGATTGTCAAAAATTGCAAGAAAACACTTTTGTCAAGATATATTTTTCCATAAATATCGCTGATTCTCCATTGTTTATACAAACGAAATGTTGAAAGTGATGCAAAATGTTAATTGTAAATAGAGAAGACGAAGGAATTTGGGAAAACTCCCGACAGTTTCGGACGTTGGAAATTCCGGGAAAAAAACATAGTTGTCTTGAACTGCTTCCTTGCTGGAAAAAGTTGTGGAAACTTGGGAAAAACTGTGAAAACTATCGGGCCGTCCAATAATTTCCCTAACTTCTACCAGTAGATATGCACATAAGTTAAAGATATATGAAATGATGTAGAGAAAAAGTCTTCTCATAAGAAGTTATGCACCTTTCAACAACTAATTTAAATAATCAATTGTTGAAATTTGACAGTCGTATACTAGTGTTGTCAAAAAAGCATATTCATTTGTGATATGAACATTTGTTGTAATTTAACGTTGTTCAGAATATCAATAGTTCAAATATGCCATCATCTCCATCTAGGCTAAAGATTTTAAAAATATCAATAGATTTTTCTCTACGGTAACACCAATCTCCAAAATTCGGCAGTGCCTTGAAAAAATAAGTGAGTTTTTTCTCGTTACACTCAACATGAAGATGTTCAGTGTGTAATGTGTTGTTTGTATAAATTATGTCAATCATTTATAAGGTTTTTCGTTTCAACCCTGATTTCAACGAGGAGAATAAATTATTTAATATTCATTATCAATTCATTTGTTTCAAAAATAATCTTTCTTCATGCTCTAGAAAGTTGATTCTTTCAATCAACAATCATGTAAGTCATCTCTTCAACTTTTATTGCATTCATTGTGTATAGATTATACTAGATCAGTGATTTGCATCATTTATATTGATTCAATTGTTATAATTTATTATCAGATTCAATAATGATAAATTTCTGAATGGATAAATCTTTGGTAGTTGTCATTATGTGTTTGTCAATTAATAGAAATATTTGAGTGTTGTTAAATCTCGTTTTTCCTTTAAAATATATACAGGGTTATGATAAAGTAATGCACAAAATTCATAAAACGTACAACGATCACTTTTGAAAAAAATGCAAAATCACGTCAAACTGTTTTTTTTATTCCGCATCTTTTGACATAAATTACAAAAATAACACGTCAAAGTTGTCAAAGTTATGACGTCATCAAGAAATTTTTTTAATGGGAAGCTAAGAGTTTTATTACATTATGTGATAGAGCTTGTGTTTTTACACAAGGGAAAATAGTTGCAGTAGGGCTCACATAAGAAAAACAACGAGAAAAGGGATAAAAAACGAAATAACAAAACCAATTATAAAAAGAGGTCAAACTTAAACTTATCTAGTAAGAACATGTGTTCTTATAAATTTTTTCAATTGTTTTACTAAAACAACGGTTTGTCAGTGTCAGTCGTACAATTAGTGTCACCACAGTTTTATTATTATGGCTCGTTTAACCGAAAGAGAAAGGATAGAAATTCTAATGATGGTAGGTTACGGCGATCGCCTTCGAAGTCATGAAGAAGCATGTGCTTTATTTAACGCAACACATTTTGAAAGACCTCCAATTGCTAGAAGCACAGTAAGCAGAATTGTTGCAAAATTTGATGCAACGGAAAGCGTGAGGGATGCTCCAAAATCTGGACGACCAGGAATAAGCGACGATGTGAAGTTAGATATTTTGCTGTCAGTAGAAGAACACCCTCACGCAACTACAACAGAAATTGCCTCACAAGAAAATGTTTGTCAGTCGTTTGTAGTAAAGATGTTGAAAAAAGGAAAACTACACCCATACAAAGTTCATCTTGTTCACGAACTCTCAGAAGATGATCCGGACAGACGTTTGGAATTTTGTGAAATCTTCATGCGGCATTGTGACGAAAATCCAAATTTTCTTAATAGTGTAGTATTTTCCGATGAGGCAACGTTTTGTCTAAGTGGTTCTGTAAATCGACACAATTCTTGCTACTGGGCACGAGAAAATCCCCACTGGATGCAGACAAATCACACCCAGCGTCCCCAAAAAATTAATGTATGGGTAGGAATCGTCCGGAGAAGATTTATTGGTCCTTATTACTTTCGCGGGAATTTAACAGCTGAACGATATTTGGAACATCTTCGTATGGCAGTGCTTCCGGACCTACTTGCGGCATTTCCGGATCAAAATGATGAGGACAACTTGGATCCCAGTATTTGGTTCCAACAAGATGGCGCACCACCACATTATGGTCATACTGTTCGAAGGTTTCTGGATAACCAGTTTGAAGGACGGTGGATTGGAAGACGTGGACCAATGGAGTGGCCACCTAGGTCACCTGATTTAAGCCCCCTCGATTTTTTCCTGTGAGGACATTTGAAAAGTCGGCTCTACATTAACCGGCCAGACAATTTAGAAGACTTAATAGAAAGAATTAGACACGAAATGACTCTTATAACTCTGCAGATGATCTAAAACTCTATAAATGCGGTCTACCATCGTCTTGGCCTATGTCAGTTAGTAAACGGGACACAGTTTGAACAGTTCTTTGAACAGTTCCTATAAGAAATAGTTTTGGTTTAATGGACTGTTTAGTTAATTGAAAAGTTATTATGAAATTTACTTTTATTTCGTTTTTTATTAATTTTCTCGTTTTTTTTCTTATGTGAGCCCTACTGCAACTATTTTTCCCTTGTGTACAAACACAAGCTCTATCACATAATGTGATAAAAATCTTAGCTTCCCATTAAAAAAATTAGTTGATGACGTCATAACTTTGACAACTTTGACGTGTTATTTTTGTAACTTATGTCAAAAGACGCGGAATAAAAAGAACAGTTTGACGTGTTTTTGTATTTTTTTCAAAAGTGATCGTTGTACGTTTTATGAATTTTGTGCATTACTTTATCAAACCCTGTATACTGGCTCTTCTAGCCTTGTCAAGTTGAGAATATGAATCTCAATCAACAGTGTTGAACAACCAGAGAAAGTGTTGACTTGGCGAACCTAGTAAATTTTACCAACAATGTAGAGAAATAAGCATAGTATAGCATCCCACGGAGGTAGAAAATGTCGAAAATTAATAAAGTGGGATAAAAATCTTGAATTCTGACAATAGAGGTTCCCATATATTTACTAACGTTAACAATTCCCCTCGGTCATAGCAGATGTGATCAAAGGCTATTCAATTAAAATAGCTATTTTTGAATGTGTCGAATGTGTCATGAAAACACGAATTTTATACACGAAATACAAACAACATTTTTTGTACAACTGTGAATGTGGATTCACATGGTCTGAAGCATATTAAAAATGAATGATGTTTTTTGTCCCGATAAGTTATCGCTTTTAAACGATCGTTGTCATGAAAATATTATTCAATGTTTTCAGTAAAAAAAAATTTCGAGTCAGAAAAAAAATAAGTCCAAAATAACTAAATAATACTTCTCTTTTCTGTGTCGTTACTATAGAAACGGTTTGTTCGCACGCCACGTGTTAGTCTGTTTGACTGTGTATCCTCGTAGTTGCTTCAATTTCAAGTTAATTTCAAGATGGTTGTTGATTATGATAGTGGTATTGATACCCCATATGATATATCTGAGAAAGCAAGTGCAATAGTATTATCTTATATGTTACCGGCCAAATCCAAGTTAGTGAGAAAACATATGACCAATTTCGTGAATGGTGCAACAAGAAAAAGGTTTCTGAAAATGTGCTTATATGCTGTTTTGAGAGAAAATTTAAAATTATAAAACCTCCTACGTTATGGAGTGTCTACTCAATGTTGAAAAGTTCACTGAATGTTACGGAAGATATTGATATTGAGTTTTCAAAATTGGTCCCGCTCATTAAGAACAAAAGCTCCGGATACCGAGGAAATAAATCTAAAGTTTTATCAAGGAATGATATCAATAAATTTATTCAAGATGCTGATGAAGAAACAAATTCACTTCTTCACTTCATAAGATACAGATGTAATCATAATTTTGTGAGATCAGTAGTAACTTCAATATTTTATATTTGTAGGTTGTCCTAATTTCGGGTATCAGCGGTGCTTGTCTCCATGAAGAATGATTACATATAACTATTGATGCCATTGAAGATGCTGGATCTATACAGGCCGTTTCTTTTATCATGTGGTAACATTGCTATATTCTAAACCGTAATAGATACAAAGACGATTCAATCGGAAAAAATGTAACTATTGTGGTGAGCAGTACATTGGACAGAGAAAATCTACGGGGACTCTCGCCCTTCCCGACTTATACAGGGAAAACTACAAATGCTGTTTTCGGTTTTTTACAAATAGAATGGTTATTTCAGAAAATATAAAAAAATGAAAGAGGAAAGTTTTATTGTATTCAAAATGTACTAGAACTACGTAATGATAAATTTTTAATTAAACGTGTCGTGTCAACACGGCAACCATCAACTATTTTTTACAAATACGAACCTGTCTATTCCATCACAAATATTGATAAAGCGATGAAATCACATTTCAGTGGTATATCACACTTGACATTTTTATACCGTTTTATATAAATAACTGGCATCATCAGTGATAACAATTTTTAATTACGGTCCTGTCGTTAGTTCTTTTGTAAATTGTTTTGATTTCTTAAAAACTCATTCAACTATTAGGATACTTCAGTCATTACCCAATACTTTCGATAGGAAGATACCCCAACACAACGAACATTCGTATTTTTCCTTTTTGGGGATTTTTGTATTACAGTAATCCTTGATTCAAGGCGGATTTCTCCTGTATCAATTTTTACAAGGATTATTTTCATAATTCACAATCCTGGAAGTAATGAAAATATCAGTTTCTGATCAAAATACAAGTGTTGTCTAATATGGTACAATTTAAAAGCATCTCACTTCTTTTACCATATTCAAACACGTAGGCTTTGCTTGATTTCTATGGCAGGAAAAATAAATGAGTTGTTGATATCTGTTAAGAACTGTCAGACATTTAAGCACTCTGTTACATTTCAAAGATGTATTCGAATGATGAAAGGACTGATATGCTATTTACTTATGCAAAATCAAATAGAAATCCTCTTTTGGCAAGAATTATGAATGGTGATACCCGAATCTTCGCATTCCAAACATTCAATTGTTTAGACGATTAGAAAGAAATTTGAGAGACTATGGTGCATTTGACAGAAATAAAACTAGAAAATGTGTTGTTACTGGAAGTATAAGGAACCAAATAAATGTTTTGTGTAAACAAATATTACCTTATATAGACTAAAAAGTGAAAAATAACGTCTTTTTTTATTCTAGGATTGGTCAGTTACAAAAATATTTCTAATCAAGATTGTTCTTTACAAGAAATTGCCCACGAACATGAGATATCTGTAAAATCTACCAGAAATATTTTGAAAAAGAACAATTACAAATGCTACAGGATACGCAAAGTTCATCGCCTTAATGAAAGGGATTTGCGAAATGGTTAAGACGTAGAAAAAGGGAAGTTTGAAATATTTGTAAAAAATAATATGGACGGACGAATCAAAATTCACCAACAATGGTTGGTTTAACAGAAACATCCATTATAGGTGGAATAATACGAATGAACATTTACATAGAGAAACCAATTTCCAGGAGAGGTTCGGAATAAATGTTTGGTTGGGAATTTTGGGAGCAAACATATTAGGTCCTTTCTTTTACGATGAGCATTTGAATGGTGAAATGTATTTATATAATATATAATTTTTTATCCAATGATTTTGATGGCTACTTAGATGAATTGCCATTAAGCACCCGCCGTGAAATACAATATTTTCAACGGTGCCCCTCCCCATAATGCAGCAAAAGTAAAGGAACATTTAGATGCAATATTCCCAACAAAGTGGATTGGAAACAATGGACCAATTGCCTGGCCAGCTCGATCCCCAGACCTTACTCCTTTGGATTTTTTTGTCTGGGGATACATGAAGGATAAAGATTTTTCGACACCTAGTACCGATATCGACCATCTCAAACAGAAAATAAGAGATGCATTAATAGCATTACAACCATCATGCTAGAAAATTGCCACAGAAATTGTATGGGCAGACAACTTATGTGCATTCAACAAAGAGGTCGTCAATTCGAGCATTTAATTCATTATGAAATTGTTTTTCCGTTTGTTTGACTTCTTCTCCTCTCAAGCAAGTTTATTTCTGGGGTAAATTGCTATCGTACGTCTCTGAAACTGCAGAATCTTTTATGAATTTTTCTAGTATAAATACAATTTTCATAGATACATTCATTCAAAACGTCACTGATAATTTTTATATCGAATCGTTAGATTCGGTGGAATTCATAAACAAACTAACGACAGGACCGTAATTAAAAATTGTTGTCACTGATGATGCTAGTTATATTACATGAAATGTTATAAAAATGTCGAGTGTGATATACCAATGAATTGTGATTTTATCGCTCTATCAGTATTTGTGATGAAATAGACAGGTCCGTATTTGAAAAAAAATAGTTGATGATGGCGGTGTTGACACGAAACATTTGATTAAAAATGTATCGTTACGTAGTTCTAGTATATTTTGAATACAATAAAACTTTTTTTTTTTATATTTTCTGAAATAACAATTCTATTCGTAAAAACCGAAAACAGCATTTTCAGTTTTCCCTGTATAAGTCTGGAAGGAAGGCCTTTTTTCCCATTCAATCGTCTTTGTATCTATTACGGTTTAGAATATAGAAATGTTACCACGTTATAAAAGAAACGGCCTGTATATTGATTGTTAAAATACCTGATACGAAGACCTATTGCGCAATGACCTTTACTGTTTCAAATTTTGATTATATTGAGATATACCGCAATTATAGCACTACGACCGCCTCATAAAAAAAGTAACAAATTATTTTTGAAATATTCGAGAGGAAAATGTATCAACCAATATATGGGGATAAATAAAATAGGAGAAATTTTCAGCTTGATTACGAAATGGCTTTGAAAAAACATGTATAAGAGCTACACAGGTCACTGTTTCAGCAGAAGCTCTGTAACTCTTCTGGCCAATGCAGGGGTCAATATTACATCCTCAAGACGTCACGGTGGCTTGGATATCTGCCTCCGTAGCAGAAGGATATATAGAAGATAGTTTGAATAACAAAATTGAGACTTCAAACATTGAATTGTTCATCTTCTTTCAAACAAATTGAAATATATGATAAAATTGTGGAATCAACTCTTCAAGAAATAATCTTCAGGAATTTATGTTTTTCAAACTTTACTATCAATTATTATTCCAATGAATGAAATTGTTTGATGATGAATAATCAATTAATAACTGAAATGTTTATTTTGTGAATTATTTTGGCAGAGAAAAAGTAAACATTTACGCGTCAATAGAGATGCAGAAATGTCAAATTCTTTTGACAGTTGTACAAAAATTGTTTTTTGTTATAATAATCATAATAATATACCACCAATATACCGACCTCTGGGCACCTGGTACACCTGGCGCACATACTGAAACAAATTTCAAAATTCCAAAACGTTCAAAATAATACAGACATTTATTATTTATTATTAATCTATAAAAATAAAAATATTTTTTGAAAGCTTAAGGGTATGTTTGGATTACGTATTAAAGTTAGACAGATCGATGTGATCAGAATTCAAATTCTTCATCAATGATAAATCACTCGACCTATATGTATATGTTTCTTCTCAAATCGTATGTAAATAGAAAATATATATATATACTTCAAAGACATCGATGCCAAAAAAAGAGTAAATACTGGAATGAAGATGATTCTCAACGGGATATTATTCGGTGTTTGTCAATTAGAAGTTTTGAATCAAATTTCGAGAGGCGAATTAAACATCTCGAAGTCGAGTATTTGATTATATGTTGACTTTACTTTATAGCTACCAAGCTATGTCAACTTCAACTATTCAATTTCACGTGAAAGTAGGGTTCACGCCCTAAACTCAATTTTCCCATGAATTCAGAGTTTTCCCAGCTTGGAAGTGGAATAATCTTGTATAAATTTCGCAAAGAATGTGCAAGGGACGAATTTTAATTGGACTCCTTAAATGTGTGAAGTTCATTTTCAAAGCAAATATTATTCTTAGGCTGAAATACAGGGGCGTATAAAACAGGTTTGCATCAATCAATGAATAAAGAAGGATTGTGGAACTTCCTCGAAAACGTATGAGTTAAAAATATATATATATATATATATATATATATATATATATATATAAAATGGGACACCTGGTATATTTTCATTTTGTTCCCTCTACATGACAGTAAGAATACAATCATGTATTATTCTTTACTTTTTTTGAACATTTTTATTTCTTTTTCAAATAAGTTTTAATTCGAGAGGGCTATGGATACGTTCAAATAAATAATTTCAGTCCTAAAATGTTTGGAAAAATACAATATTACTGTTCTCGGTCAGTGTTTCAGCTTTGTGAAGTTTGATGGTTAAATTATTATTACAATTTTTCTTTTCAAACAGCAACGTGGTGGTTCGACGGATTAGAGAAAAAGAGCATTTTATTACGATTAATTTGATGCCGCACTCTATTAAGTTGTAAGAAAGCGTTCGATAAAAACTGAAAATATAAGAATATAGAATATAGATATATAGAATATAGAACTTTCGTTAAATGAAGAATTTTAATGGGATTAAAATAAGATTAAAAATCATCGAGTACCCTGTGACCAACACAACTGAAACGAAATCATTGAATTGTTGCGATAAAAATTGACGGGTCGACATATTATCAAACATCTCTTCTACGAAATCAATTAGGTAGTTAATGTGAACCTCATTGATTGAATAAACATGGAAAATAACAATGTTCATAGAAGAACTGAAAAAGTGGAAATGTTAGTTTTTGGAGAGTGTAGATAAAATTCAATCGATGCTGCACGTCTCTGCACACAGATATATCCTAATTGGGGTCACATTCAACCATCTTCAAGTGGCCTTGAGATCGAATGTGTACAGTGTAGCCGATATCAACAAGGCCATGAAACCCAGGACTTCCACAAGTCAAAATAGAGAGGAGATTTCTAAGGTCGCGTTCATACTTCTGAGTGTCAGGCTATGCATGACGGGTGACCGTATATTTTGTAGGCGCATTAGTTTATATGAAACCGTTTATATGCCAGGTGGCCGTTATCGTCGCGGAGGCGTCGCCGAGCGCCTCCCGTATCTGTAGCGATGCGAAAATACGGGTGGCGACACCCGGCACTCCCGCCAGTATTCATTGACATTTTCATTCGAATTGGAACAATGTTCCAAAGAAGATTGAGAGATTTTGATAAGCGAAGTACAATAAAGACCTGCAGTTTGGAATGATGCGGATCCTAATCACAATCGCTGGAATATTGAATAAAGACGGTAAGTACCGATACGTGAAATATTTTAAGCAATAAACTGTCAGATAGTGACATTTTTGCTGACTGATTTTCTGTCTTCTGGGATTTTAACCACTGAAAATTATGTTAGTGTTGAGATTCACATCCTGGTGACACAATTCAACTAAAAACAAGATATCACCTAGCACCCATCGCTTGCTACCTGTCAGCTACACCCTGTCGCCTATCGTCCAGGAGTATAAACGCGACCTAACGGTTGCACGTGCATATCTACCCTACATCCCTAGGGTCACCGATGATAGAATCGGAAAACTCTTGGGAAAACACAAAATAAAGACGGTTTCCAAGCCCTCTAGGAAGATACAGCAAAGCCTGAGGTCAGCAAAGGACGAAAGAAACCCACTATCGGCCACAGGGTTGTATCTCTTAACGTGTACTTGCGGAAAAGTGTATATCGGAACCACGAAAAGATCCATAGGAACAAGGCTAAAGGAACACCAGCGAAACTGTAGATTAGGTCAAACGGACAAATCGGCAGTAGCAGAACAGACGCTCAGTGAAGGGGAACATAGAATACGGTTAGACGACGTAAAACTTCTTGCTCCCGACCTGGGGCATCATACCCGTCTTGTACGGGAAGCATAAGAAATCCTTACATGCGTTGAGTTTCAACAGAAAGGAAGAAACTCTGAACATCAACCATAATAGGACCCAATTCTGAGAAATGCGAGGAAAAATCATTTCCGAAAAGTTATAACGTCATTTTCCCAAAGATTTTATCGAAAATTTGTTCAAAACCTAATGGTATGCGGAATAAAATTCATCGTATTGAAATTCTTTTTTTATCTAACCTGACGAGCCACCATGTTGCCATTTGAAGAAAAGAAAGTCATAAAAATTTTACAAAGAAAATTCACATAGTTAGCTGGAACGTTTTAACCGAAAAGTTGTATTCATAGCCCCATAGAATAAAAATTTATAAACAAAAAAAAAATAGTTACAACATGTGGACGAATGATACATGGTTGTATTCTGAATGTCATATTGAGACAAAAACTGAAAATATACTAAGTTTATGTCATTTCCGGTGAATTCGCACTTGCATAAAGTTGAGTTACTTATCAAAAAATGCGGTCGCAAGCATTAAACAGATCTTTCCAATTGCATTTCATTACCTCCGATAAAATAAATTTATAGGAGCGAACCACTTTCCGTGGACACCCGGTGCATTGTTTAAAGTCTTACTTCCACTTAAACAATGTCCAGTATATCCATTTCACATACAGAATTCCTCACATGCTCACCTGAGAAAAATCTCACAGGAGTAAATGAAAATTAAATGAATATATTACCAGCGAGCGTGAAAAATCCTGCAGGACTTCTGGAAGAGGGTCTGTGGAATATTTGAATAAATTACAATCACGTCCAAAAAGGATGAATGTTTCAAAAAATTCAAACCAAAACATGTGAGTGTTAGTGAAGGAGAATAATTCACAACCACTTCAATGGAATTTTGCTCGTATTCTAGAAATCTTTCAATGCCAGGATAATAGAGTTTGAATTGTCAAAATTCAAACAAAAAATGGAAATGTTCAGAAAGGGAAGGAAATGTAAGGAGATCAACTAGAACAGTTAGGACTTCTAGTGCAAAGGCTCAATCAAGAATGTTTTCATGTAAGAATATTAACAAGTACAACATCAAGAGCTACTTTCAATCCGGCAGTACCCTACGGAGCTTCCTCACCAAAACAAATCCTGAAAATACAGCAGAATCCAGCAAAAAATGCATTTACGAAGTCATTTGTGATTGTGGAGATTCTGAAAATCCAATTTCTAATATACAAATTTAAATACCTCAAAGATCTAATGGACTAAACATCGATGAAAACTCTATATACGGCACTAGTCGAACCATGCACACCTTATCTGACGAATGCTAGTATGGGGAGGGGTAGGTAAAAGCCTACCCATCAGATCAATTATTCGTTGAAGTTGGCTTACTGGATGCAAGACAATTATTTTTCCTTCGTGGTAACATCAATCAACACCACTTCAAATCGATTGTCAGAACCCTAGACCACCAGTATAACACCAGAAATAATCAAACAACTTACCTCACTCCGCTCATGCGCAAATCGAAAGGTCAAAGATGCTTCTCTTTTCTTGGTCGATATTTCAATTCCTTCCTTTTGGAATCCAAAATGTCTACAGTGCAAATATGTTCAAAAACAAGATAAAATTTTTTTTATTTTCGGTACCAAGAGCGACAATCCACCAACACTCATCTGATTGGAGCGAAATTGGTCCTTTCTGATGTTCCCTACCAAAAAATTTTATACTTTCTAATGCTTTCCTGATTATTTATCACATAACTTTATTTTCTTAATACACTATTTTCACTTCTCATTTTCCAGGTACATACTCTGCTTTTAGTACATTACCTTACGTACTTGCACTGCACTGTTTGGAACCTTTGGTGTAGTAATGAATATACTGGAGTTTTATCCCAACACCAAACCACTATACTCAACACCTTGACACGTGTTTTGGTCACCAAGTGACCATCTTCAAGAGGAAGATTAAACTTCCTCTTGAAGATGGTCATTTACTATTCATAAAATATTCATTTAACGCTCTTTTTTATGCCAAAAACAAATTTATTATTATTCTTATCAATATTATCACATATTCATATATGTGTAAGTGTGTATATGTGAGTGTCTATTGAATATATTCAATTCTACGCACAGGTTAATCCTTTTGTGGAAAGTCTCTATTTACCAACTAATTGTACGTCTAGTACTGTTGTTTTTTAAAATTGTGTTTTTTTAGATATATTGTAATTTATGGTGAATGAATATTTTTATCACATCGGGGACACGAAGAGACCATTATCAGTAAGAATAACCGAACACAAAAAGTGTACTCAACGTGGAGAGACATCTAAATCGGGAATTGCTGACCATGCCTGGACTGAGCACCATCGAATTTATTGGAACGAGGCTAGTATCTTTTATAGGGAGCAACAATGGTTCAAACGAAATTTCATCGAAACCGCGTATATCGAAGTCAATGGCGCTTTCAGTCAGCCAAGCGTAGAAATCAAAAACTTATGGAAACCGCTCGTAGACCGCTTTGGAGGAAACAGAAAAGCGCGGAACTACACAGGCCACAACACCGCCATAATTACACCTCAATTACTCATATCAACAGATCTATAAAGACCTCGTATCATCTGAACTTGTCAGTATTCACCTGAAGACGATTGCGGATACAAGCAATCGAAACGGTGTGAAAAAGTGAAAGAAGTCAAATATTTTTCAAACCCATTAAGACGATGGACGTCCGAAACTTAAGCAATCAAGTTACTACATCGTCTCCAACCTCCGAACAAACATAAACTAACAAGTTAATTCAAAAGTTGTGATAGAAACTCATCCAGATGTGCATATTTAGGTATTTCAGGGTGGATGAAACATCAGATTTATCTGGACATCAAAACCACATAATTTCTATAATTTTTAGGCAAGGGTAATCAAACTTGTTTGGTTTTGAACACTTTCACCAATACTTTCTTACCACTTGTACCAGAAAGTAACTCAGTGCCAGTCTACAGGGAGACTCAGAAGTGAGTTCCGTTGACTCACGAAATTTTTCAAAAATTGATTTAGTGATTTAGATGAAAGGCTCATGGTGGCAGATAATTGAACTATAATAATAAGTAGGGTGCCACCTACCATCTGAGGCCTTGATGAGTTGCGACACCACTTTTCTGAACAACTGGCAGCCCAGGTACTCCCAGAAGGGAGCATTCCATCTATTGTCGGTATACTATGATATCCCCCCTCGGCTAACCCACGACGAGAATGGACGCTTTAACTGATAAATTGAGGGAAGGTAGGGACGGTTTTCTATATTGCTATGAGTGCAGTAAGCCCACCCTGAAGGGATACATCGCAAGAATGCATGCTGTATGGTGAGAGATACACAGAGCATATCGTTTTTCTGCCCAAAATCTCAGGATCTATGTATTTCATGTTCGGAGTCGAGGGGCTAAGTCAAAGCTCCCACTTGGCCGGTTCAAGAAGTGATAGATCGTTGCATATCTGTCACTTCGGTCTGACTGCAGACGAGGCTTGCATCATACCACTACTGAAAGGCATCAGAACCCGCAGGGCGCTTTACGACAACCGGCAGTGGTGGATGCGGGAGCGGCTGACATCTCGTAAATCAGCTACACCCTGTATGACGCCGCTCAGACTCTGTCTTGAACAGTGGACTTCGTGGCAGCCAATAGGCCTTTCAAGCTCCCCACACAATAATCAAAGCGTACTGGTTACCATCAAATAGCAGTTTTGATGCCTTCTCGCTTATTCTAGAAGGCGACACGTTTTGTACATAACCCGCTGGATTCTAATCGGAAGGAAAACTTCTGGCATAATCTCAATGACTATCAACAATCACTAAACGTAGATACTCCAGCCGTAGCGCAGTTCGAATGTTTCAGCAGGAAGTTTTGAAGGAGTTCGACGGGCACGAAGAACTTCACTGCCCCAGAACGTCATTGGTTGAATAACTATGCGTCGAAAGAATGTTCAAGTATACAGCACCATCTGGTAAGTATTTTTGACTCATGGCTAGCAAGTTTCCATATCGATTTGCCTAGGAATGAATCGTGTTTATCCCTAAAATCGAAAATATATACTGTCCGCAATTAAAAAAATTGTTAAAAAAAACTGTAGAGAACTTTGTCAAGCAATGGGAAGTCCGGAGAGTCCATATGACATAATGGTATTGGATGGAGCCTGTTAAGCTATTCGCTGAAGTACAATTTCATACAGCATCCATCGCATGTGCTTGTTATTCACTTGCTCGGATGCCTGCGGTACCCAATCAAATAGTGAGATGCATTGGACAGCTAATGCCGCTCTAGAGGACTCGCTTCATCAGAACATCTGGTTAATTCAGAGTCTCTGCTCAGTCTGCGATAATAAAAAAGCGGTTCTCTTCAAGGCAACAGTTGGTGAATCCGATTGACTTGGTCTTGTTTTCAACGCTGAACAAGTTGATCCAAACTCTGTTACCGAGCTGAAACCTGTTCTACAAAAAGATCACGTCCAAGCTTTGGAGACAGAAGTAATCCTCAAGCTACACAAGGATAAGCCAGTGCCAGGGGTCTTCTTCAAGAGTTTCGATAATTTCAGCTTAGCCAAAACTTTGACCTTTGCCTGCCTCAGGTCAAGTAGGCTGAAGTTAAAGACCGACAGATTCATAATTGCCTGCAAGGGTGGTGCCTTCAACATCTTGGTGAACAATAGTCAAAATACTACAGTCGGATCCATATTGATAAGTCGGTAATAAATGATAAGAAAACGCTATTGCCGGAATTAATTCATCAGACAGAGGCGTTAATATGATATGAACAGTAAGGCCGTACGTAGATACGCTACACGATTTTGGTGTTACTGATTGCAAGCATATTTTGAACTTGCAGCTTTTAAATAAAATAATTCAAGAACGTTTTTTGCATGTAAATCATGCAAAGTATGAATCAACCAGGATAGATATTCATAAATTTGCGCCACAATTAAAAGGTGCCTAATTTTTAGGAAGCATAGACACTGATAATATTTTATTATGCAATGGGGCATCATGAGCGGACTTTATAACTCGTAAAACCTGCTGTATTATAAACAGATTCTATTATTGTCCTTATGAAGAAAGTGAATTGAAAACAACGCTCATTTTAAAGTATATTCAACACAAGGCAAAATATAGAATAGAATAAAATTTATTTATACTTTGATTCAAACAGGCAGAGCCCTATTACATGTTCACAGTGGAATATATACAGTGACAGTACAATATTAAAATCCATCATGGATTATAGCATAGTATAAAAAATAAAATTCAGTCATTTCATATTTAAAATATCTCCTACCCTAGCATTAAAAATAACCACATCACAATTTTCATTAAAAATCTTAGCATTCCTTAAGCATCGATTGAGAGGGCCGTTGGAATTATCTGCATAAAATAATACATCACGTTTCCGTCCTTAGAGAAAGGTTTGGAACAAAAACTGGTAAATTCGAAAAAATTTCACGTACATTCAATTGTCCGTTCAGAACCTTAATGATGAATATTATATCATTTATAAATCGTCGATGGGACAAGGTATCAATGTCAAACTGCAGTCTTTGTGTGTTGTAGGATATCATGGATGGAGAGGTTAAGCTTTACCTATAATACCAACATCTCATAAATTTCTTCTGGACTTTTTCTATCTTCTCAGAATGTAGAATTGTATTGGGATTCCAAGGCCGAGGCATATTCTAGTTTAGATCTCTCGTATATCAATATATAGTAACGAAAAATGCTTAAACTCGTCTTCTTTCATATACCGGCCATTTTGAAAGACTTTTTTAAATCGCATTGAGGTTCGATTGATACCTCATTCGAACCGTCTTTCAATTCTATATACGACAGCAAGGTTTTAGATTAAAAAATGAATCCAAAACAACATGGCGTTAAATAATGTTACAACTCTCATATTTAAATATTTCTCATGATAAAATAAAAGCCCCACAAGGATTTTTGCAGTGTCATAAATATACAAAGTACTGTATGTGCCATTGCGAAGACCTAGAAAACTTCCAGTGAAATTGTAATCGAAATATCCGCATGATATTTTTCATGCTTCCTGAAACCATTATAAAGTTGAAGCGAAACTCATTTACACCGCTACAAAAATACATAACCCAATCACGAAAGCAATTTCCAATTCCATTCAAGTTCAATCACTCATTCCAAAACCCAAGTGTATATATTTCTCGATGGATGGAAATATACGAAATGAAAACATTTTTATATTCACCTCAACTTACTCCTTTATCGAGTACTTTTCATGGGAGAATCCGTCATAAATGAATCTTATTGGTAAATATTGTAATTGTGCGAACCCTTCAAATTTCAATTTCTTTCTTAGAAGATGGGCTTGTAAGGCAAACACAATAACTGTTTAAATCCTAGCGAGGGTTTCCTATGCTATCTGGTATTTTCAAAAATGTCATGAAAAACAAAAATAGAATGTTTCTGCTCGTAACTATGATGTTTTTAGATAATGCCTGTATGCAACTGGTTCCCAAGTTCACCATCGACTGAAAAAACAATCCAACAAAATGGACTCGTTTAAAAGATAACAAGGTTAACAATATAATCATGAGCAGACTGCTCATACCAGTGAAACTACTAGAAGAGGAACTATGCTATACTATAAACAGCATTGGTAATGACGATATCTATTAAAGAGTGATAGATCGCCATCTTTTCTGTGGTGTAGTGAGTTTGTGTGACCCTTCACAAGAAAGTTGTTTTTCACTTTCTGAACAGAAAACTATTTACAATGCTATGCCGGAAGCCTGGAAACAATTTCCTCTCTTAAATCTTCGTTGCTATTTTGCTATTTTGTATCAGCCCACATATGACAAATTCAGGTGTGACAGCAAACGCATCCAATTTCTTCAGAATGAAACAAAATATACTTCTTTTCTTGGGAAAAAATATCTTTCATCCAATCCATAAACTACAGATATATTTCACAATTTCAAACAGTTAATTTTTTGTATCATCCTCATAATAGAACGTATTATAGAAGAATCAATAGCGTGTTTAAGGGCCAGTTGCACATGTTACACTTAACGCTTTAAGTGACACTTGCAGTTAAGAGTCCGATAGAATATGTTGAATGGTATGTAAAATACATCAATACTTTCACATTCTAAGTGATTCATAAATTTGAGTTACGCTCAAAGCACTAAGCGGAAGTGGTGCAATCGGCCCTAAGTGTAACATTAATTTGATGTCAAGGTTTTGACGCAATAATTTGTATGTATTTTTCCAATTATAGTAATTTACGTAACAAGTCCGCAAAATAGGCTTTTTTTGGATGAATAGACAAAATTGGAAGTCTGTGAGTCCAAAATACTATTTTCGGACGTGTTGCGTATAATATTTTTTCGGCAACCGTGTAGAATAACAAATCAACGAGACGATACATTTCTTTATTTCTTCATTATACATTTTAATTCTTATTTGAATTAAACAGAACAAAAAATACTACATATTAACAGAAACATTCTAATTCTTATTAATATTAATGGGCCGTGATGGTCATGATGGTAGAGCGCTTTTCTCTTAACCTAAGGGTGATGGGTTCGATTCCCAGCATGGCATGACACGTTAAAAGGTAAGGGCTGCATCTTCCCTAGCTCGGACAAGTCTTTCGAAGACGTTTGAGGGTTTTACTCTTAAGGGTGTGCAGCAGGTTGACGGAAATAACAATCAAAGCAATAACAAGAACAATTAATATTTATATTAAAATTCGAGCAATTGCTAATATTGAAGCCAGAACAAGAAGGCAAAATTTCCGTTTCACACTGATTGTTTTTATCTGATGAATTCTGAATGGGCTTGGCAATTTTAATTTTGTATGTAGGTGAATTATCTCATATATCCTTCAGCCACATTGGTAGACTTCAAGCCACCGTGTCTCTTCAAATTTGTGATGTTTTCACCATCATCAGCAAATAACGTCGCCGAAGTTTGACGAATGCTATGGCCTGTGTAATTTTTAGGATTGGGTAAATGTAAAAATTCTGCGATTCTTATTTCGAGACCAAAACTGTGGATACCAATAGGCTTAATCGAACATTCTCTTTTCTGTATTTCACGAATAATCTGTTATGTGGAGTATGGAATGGTCGTAAAAATAAATATTGCCTATACAACAGCATGTTTTCTTGCCCAATTACAACGAAAGTTCTCTCAATATGTGTTTTGTTTTCCCAAGCAACATGTCTTCCTTGTAGATCAATTGACATTTTTGTTAGTTATTCTCGTCTACACCCACCGGCTAACCCAATAATTGTTGCTACCTGAAAATTGAGTTGATACTTTTAATAGTGACATTTTGTTAAAATCACCTTCAGCATTAGATATGTTTCATTATCCGCTTCCCTAATGAATTTGTCGATCTGCTCACTGCTGAAGACTTCTGATTTCTTGGCTTTGTAATCAACATTCTTCTTTTTTGAAGAAATGCGATAACCATTAGGAAAGTGTCTATGTTTACATTTTTCTTAACTAAAATGGTACTTTTTAACATAGAGCATATGCTCCTTAGAGTAGAAGATTTGATAGTTTCAGATTTTTGCGTCAAATTAGCCAAATTACATCTTCTGTAATAGTTTTACATTGCTGCATATCCATGCATCCATTTCATGAAAAAATCATAAACGTTTTCGTACCTGGATTTTGATTTTTCATGCAATAATTGTGCTGTAGCAGCAGCTGCTAGATTGAAAATTTCCCAAAGCACATTTTCAAAGTCACTATCTCTATCGCTGCCGTTTTCCATATTTTATTGTGAATTGCTATCAAAAAAACATGCAAACTTTTGACACTAATTTCATATGAACAGTCAGCCGTTATTTCGTTGCTATGGTAATCATCAACTGCATTTATCAAAACCATACCTACCATCATTTTCATATTTACAATGACAACAATGACGTGAGTCTTTCCAGCCTAGTCCGGGAAGTACGTACTTCCCGGACTGGACCCGAGGTGATGCTGTAGGTTTTCCGGGTTTTCCTACAGCTGAAAAGTGAATAAGCCACCAAAAATCAGTAAGTGGCCACGGAGCACCACGGCAAATAATAATAATAGCCGTCCTCTACCCGCACAAGCTATGCCTTTGGGTACACACGAGTGTTTTTGATGCAGTATTATCATTATATTATTCCACTAGACCAACGTGAAGAATCCAAAAATAGTATGAAAATTGATACTGAGAAAATAAAAAGAGTTATAAGACTCATATATGGTCACCGAAAAAGACAATTCCATATTTACACTATATTTCAAAAACATTCCCGGAGAAATTTCAAGCAGGCCAAAAACTCCTACGAAACGTTAGGAAGTCTTCAGAACCGTAAGTTAGTCAGTTTTTTATTTAATAGGCTTTCTAGGCCCATTGACGGGAGAATGTTAGAATTCTGATACAAAACACATATAGAGAAGCAAAGTTGACCGGGACACCGAAATTTCGGAAGATCTTCTTCAAAGTGGTGAAAGTGATTGAATGCATTGCAAAAATCTTTACCAATTCAAATCAAAATGTATTATTCCCAGATATAAGTAATTCAGTGAAGACTGGACTTGAAATGCATTTAACCTGCAATGCGAAAGATGAATCATATTCTTCGGTTGCCTATTTGAGAGTTGTGTAGGATCAAAAAGTATACACAAGCTTCGTTAGTTTCAAATTCGAAGTTGCTTCTCTAAATCAACAAAGCATTCCAAAATAAGGATTGCAAGATACTGTACTTGCAAGCAGACTATCTTAAACAATACGTTCGAAAATAGAATTAAAAATTAATCAACTTAATTTTTGGACAGATTTTCTAGTTTTTCTGAAACAGATTCGTTTCGAGTTCAGACGTTTGCCTACAATGGAAGACACTGAGATTAATTCGCGGCACTGAGAACCTTCTAATCTCATTGTAGCAGATTTGGCTAGATACCAAAGAATTCAAATCCAGTTATTTTTTAAGAAGGGAATGAATCTAGCAATATGGCCATATTAAGCTTCCAACAAAAAACTCTTTGATTGATGAGCAAACACGGCGAAAATGGAAATATCATTTTTCAAAGCTCCATATCTCAAAACTGCCTATTTTTGAGCTTTATGGCTATGGACACTTCTGATCACCACATCAGGAACTACAGCATATCAAAAATGTGCGTGGTCCTTTAGTCAAATATATTTGTTGTTAAAAAACTGTTATATCCATCAACCGGCTGCACCCTTACTGGCACAACCCTCAGAAGTATCTACGAGATTTATGCGCACTAGAAAAGACGTAAACTTTATCTTTTCGAACGTGTGATTCCATGCACGAGACCGGTGATCATGCTGATTCGAACACATGCACCAGCAGGTGATTGGATTAGGAAGCGAGCGCTTAACCCGCACTCCTCCACGGCCCATAACATGTCGTTTTATTTTATGTAATAAAAGATCAGTTGTCAGTTGTCACCAACAAGGCATTTGAAACACTAACACTAACATATTGATGAAATAGGTATGCTAAATAACCAAAAGATTAATTTGTAAATGATTGTTAGAAATAACAAAATATCACAATTTAGGTGGTTAGTTAGTGAGGTTTCTAATCAAGACTGTTATTGCATATTAAAAATTTAATTGCTGAACATAATTGGGTACCTACTCCGGGAATAGAACTCTCTCAAGAAGCACAGAAAAATCATCCATAAAAACTGCCAAAGTAGCGAATTAGGCTCGCTATGCATTATTTTAATGAACTCTATTTCATTTAATTGGATTGAACAAACAAGATCATAAAAACTGTCATAAAAATCATTAAAGTTCAAATACATTTTATTTTCGTTTGAGAGCAAATTGAAGGATCGCACTTGCTGAGATATTTACGTGTACATTACTATTTTCGTCTCTATTTTCATTCATCACCATTACTTGATTTTGAATAACATGCAGGAATATTCTTCTACGTCTTATGACATTGTCAAAAGTATAGATAAAAATATATCAGTGTGAAATACTAATTTATGTAAGAGAAACTCTCGATTGAAAATTGAAAATATATTAGTTTTACTGTGGAATCTACCAATATATTAAAAACCAATACCCTATATGTTTTACCCCATTTATGTAACAGGTATTATATCTCACACCACAGACCACCACAATTCACCCGGTCGTCACTGATTAGCAATCCATCGTTTTGGGGCCCACCAACTCGCCTTTAACCCCTGTTCCCAAAGGATTGGAATAATTATTATAGATATCATTCCAGATCCTCTTTCTAAAAATCCAATAGAGCAAGTTCCTTCTATTCCACAAGATGGATCAGTCAAAATTCTTTCAAACTGAGGTTCCATCTGATTTTTAAACTGTGGTGAAAAGATCAGAAAAATATTAGTAAAAAGATGGAAAATGATCGTGAATGTGTCAAATTGATTTTTCCCACAACGCCCTGAGAAGACCAAATCAAGAAACTATACACAAAAATGCTAACCTATTCGTTACAACATAGCAACGAAGTATATTTTTGAGATTTCGTTACCCGGGCACTTGGTGACCAGTTTATTTCTTTATTGATAGGCACATTTGTTCACTCCCAGTATCGAATGCACCTGGTACCTGATAAGTAAACCCGTCAGAAAATGTTTCTATTACTTGTTGAGAGCTTGCATTCTTATCCGAGACTTGATAGATAGTTCACATGCATTCCCACTAGAGAATGTTTCACAGTTTTCAGACTGGGTATAATATACTGGAGAACATGTTTCTCCAATTCAGGCAGACGATGCAAAATGAAGCTACGTTTCACTTCAAGAAATGGAAGAAACGTTCTACTTCATTAAAAACCTGCCAACTGTCAGTAGTAGAAAAACTTCATTACAACTTCTATTAATTATTTTCATGTTGAATCGTGATGAACAGATTTTTGATGGGTTTTTCAGTGATAATAATGATAGCTGAATATTGCAAAGATCTTCTGGTTACTCAGGTATGCTTGAAAACGACCATATAACTCCATTGATATTGTAAGGGCACATAGACACATATTTTTTCATTTTTAAATTACCAGACATTCAGTGCCCTATGCTGTATCACTTCCGTTAAAAATAAAGTCAACGTTATTCACCATTTCTTTTATTACCAATCATAGTAAAATGACGGAAATGGCTAATAACAGTGACGTTATTTTGAACGGAAGTGATACAGCATGGGGCTGATTATCTTCTATTTTTGACAAATCCAAGTCCGTTGGAAAAATTTGGTATTTTCCAGTAATAACAAAAATAACGAAAGAAATCTTACCTTGAATTATTCCTAGAAAAACCAAAGTTGGATTTAACATTAACATTCCAATTTTTCAGTGAATTTCTTATATGATTCACAGCAAAAATTCTAACTGCTTCTGGTCGAATTTCTTGCCAAAGTATAGAAAATCATCTAATATAAATATTATAAGTATTCCATTTTCGAAATCATTACTTGTTTATGTAGCAATCAGTTCCAGTGTTTATTACTATTTACTAGTCGATGTGTACCTATCCAGCAAACTCCAAAGTCCTCTAGTAAGTATTCCCAGTGAATCTTCTGACATTCCCAAGTAACTATATTTTATCCGTTTATATATTTCCCTAGTCGGAATTCTATCAAATACCGTTTCATTATCAGTCGAAGCTTTATTTATTTTCTTTCTTTTACTTGGCTCTTTTCAGTCATATTTCACCAATCTACTCCCTCCATATTAGTGTGCAGTTGCACAAAGTCAAATCAGTGATTATAATATTTTTATTTCATTATCTTACCGTTGCCGACAAACAAGTCCGCCATAGGAGTTCCGAGTACTGTGACTTCATTCTGTCAAAAGTCAGTACTGTCCCCGCAGTCGTTCACATTTATTCACGTGTAAAAAATTAACTGCTTGATTCTTCTATTGATAACACCACTAGCAATATCTAGAGGAAATCGAGTCATAAGCCATCAAAAATTGAGTTTTCTCTGGAAACTGTGTTTATCAGCCAACGGCCCGATCTGCCAAGTCGGTATTGCTCTGGGATTTGTCATGAAGAGGTTAAGTTATTGAACGTCTGATAACTGCCGCGTTCGTTTGACATTCACGTCCACATAGCCGACTATTTGATTAAAGAATCGATAAACCACCGGCAATATCTGGAGGAAATCGAGTCCCAGGCCAATGAGCGCAGCATTTTCATGGAAAACTGCATTCACCAGCTAACGGCTCGATCTGCCAGGTCGGTTTTGCCCTTGGTATTACCAAGATTGATTGAAGAGGAGGTGAGTGAACGATAACTCCCGCGTTCTTTTGTAAATCTACGCCTACGGAATCCATTACTTGATCAACCAAATTAACAACCCCACTAGTAATATCTGGATGAAATCAAGTGGTAGGGCCAATGCGCCAATCAAAAGTACGCTTTCCTTGAAAACAACGTTCACCAGCTGACCGCTCGACCAGCCAAGTCGGCATTGCCCTTGGTTTTGTTAAAAAAAGGTCAAGTCATAGATAGTCGGACGATAGAAATTAAAATAGTTTTGAACAAATCCTGAAACCGGTAAACTTTAACAAATATACTCAACTTTTTGAAGTGACTGATAAATATTTCAATCTTTCTAAAGGTAGCCTTTCGATGATTGCGGCAGCGACTTAATGCGGCTGCGACTGGCGACCAATACGATCTGTCGCATCTATACCCCCTTTTCAAGAGCTGCAACTTTGTATGGCACGACCTGAACGATTCGGAATATCAACAGTTGTTTGTTGAGTTTCGGTGTAGTCAGTACAATGAATTCTAATAATAAGTTGTGATATTGCAAGTTATTACTGAAAGAAGAAGATGATGATGATGTAATCCTACTTCACGTATTGGTGACTAAAAAAAAGAGAAAAGCAATTAAGAAACTATACAAAGTACGTACCAGTGAAGGTTCATACAATGTGCTCATTGAAAGGCGTATAAAATATTTTGAGGAAATATTTCCAAAATACTGCAGACTAAATCATGACCAATTTAATTTTGTACTTAATTTTGTTTCTGTGGACTTAAAATCACATACTGTAGAAAACGAAGCCATTTTATTTTTAATCACTTAAAAAATGTAAATTCTTGCTTCTCAATACATGCGCCCACTACGGACAATGCGACCTGACTGCTCTTTGAGCAGTATAGTCGTATGGTCGCCTTGGTCGTCTCTTGGTCGACCTATCTTAATACATTAAAGCGGTATAGATACGACCGGCCACATTGTCGCATCAGTCGGAACGGTTGCACTGTCCGCGACTATCGAAAGGCCACCTTAAGACGGGATTGCGTTCCGATCGACCAGGTTTCACCTGGATAGTGTATTCTGGAAACAACCTTGCTTAACCGTTGATTAGTTGATCAAATCTCCTGATAACGCAATCGTCCTTATCCATTACAACTGTCAAATTCCATAGCCCTGAATATTTCGTTTTTGTGTCACCGTGACTTCGACAATACTAGTCGAGAACAGACATTGAATATAAATAGACAAGAAGGCAAAAATAGAGATTTTGTGTCAATGCTGCTTGTCAAACGTGTCATTTCGTATAGGGCCGGAAATTAATTATTTTTGTTGAATCTGTCAGATTTCCGTTCATTATTAATTATTATCCAATCACTTATTATCCCTGGTTGTGTACACAACTCGCTGGAAAGAGCACTTACATGCTCGTGATGATTTACATAGTCGTCTGTTAAACGCTATTTTCGATGCTCGTAATGTAATATACTATTTTCTACCAGCGCATATTGCGTAGTTTACCCTATAGTCTCACGCGATTTAGTTTTGGGAGCGTCATTTTATCGTACGCCAAAATTGCTTCAAGTGAGTTTCTCCCACATTATTGCGGAAAACTTTTCCGCACGCAGAAGTTTATTCAAGAGCGCTATATAAGATTTTTTAATGCGCTTGTAGAAGAAAATGTTGATACTAACAAATACGGAAAGGTATTTTCCCGTACTCGACTGCTTATCCGAACTCCGCTTTGCGTCGTTGGGCTGGTATATAGTGGTCACTTCGGCATTCATAAAACCTGGTGTGTCATGGGAAAGGAGATTTGGTACAAAGACTTGCATCAAAAATATCAATTTTACCGAATATTTCCATTGAATCCATCATAACAGTATTTTCCGGTAAATAAGTTTCAGTAGATTTGTTTTGCCCTTTGTGCGTTCCAGAGGCATATTCACAAGACTTCTGGAAACCTCAGATGTTTTCTTACAGGGTGTGCTCATACACATTGAATGGATGGGTGAAATATTATGGATAACGTGAAAAATGCATCCGTTCTTTATCTTATAGAACATGTCATCAGGGAGTTGGGAAGATTATATCGTTTATTTTGTTTCGCATACTGAAGTTACCGTTAACAAAATTTGGAGTTGGTGCTCTGTGCATCAACAACAGGAGAAGCCCCCAGCCTGGATGAAATCTAATCAAAAATACTAAAGGAACACACTGATCTGATATCGAAACAACTCATATCTATTATAAACAAATCCACCGACCTTATTATATCTCCAAGTGCTCTGAAAAAAGCAGACATCAAACCTAACCGCAAATCTGGTAACCAATTACATGCCAAAATCCCTGATGAGCAGTGTTACCAATGATACTCTTTCTGGGAGACAGTTTGGATTCAAAGAGAACAAATCGAAGGAAGACGCAATCACCCTCTTCATGAGTATGATTTACAAATCAATAGATAAAAGCAAACGGTGTCTTTGCATCTTCGTCGGTTTGGCGAAGGTATTTGATACAGTCAGCCACATAAGATTGTAAAATACCCTCGAAAACATAGGCTCTACAGGAAACCCATTAAAACTCACAGATGCTACCTCTGTAATGAAAAACAGAACATCAATATCAAAGGCATAAAAAGCAATAAAAAAATTATTGATATGGTATCCCTCAGGGTACAGTTCTGTACTCCTCACTGTTTGCATTAACGATCTATTCAATTCTCCAACCAAAGGTAATATTATCAGCTTTGCTAAGGTTACTGCCATCTTTTATGAGGTCCTCCTAGGAAACATTGAAAAGTTACGTTATTTCAATTAAATTATATAATGTTCATCTAAGGACTTTTTAAGCCAATTGAAAAGGTCAAACCTCAAAACGGAGAATGAGAAAATGATCGAGAAGTTACGGAAACAAGGAGAAATAAATCCATTCGATTACCAGAAAGCAGGAGAAACATAAACAAAGAATAAGAAGCAGGAATGTGCGATTTTATGAGGTCAGTAACAACCAAGATGAAGACTGTGCTATGGAAATGAAATTGAAATTAGAGAATAGTGTCGTTGAAAATATCTATAGAATCGGAAAATATGAAGTAGATAAAGCTCGTCATTGTCTGGTAAAATTTGTAAACAACTCGAACAAAAATTAGATCTTTCCTACGACAACGTTTGATATTCTAATATTAATGTGCAGTTATTGAAAAAATATTTTATAGAACTTGAAGAATGCTGGATTATATTTCTTTCATATTGATAATTTTTATTTTATTACCTCGGTTTTTCGATACATCCATTAGTGTCTACAGTGAACTTTCAGCTCTGGTGACGTTTTAGCAGCAGGCCCCAACACAATAAGGTTCATAATGAAAATGCATAGGTTGCTAGGTAAGTTGCAAATGAAGTATAATAATAATATATAATAAGCATTCATAGAGTGTACCCAAAGACATGGCCTGTGCGGGTAGAGGACTTACTGATGTTTTCAGCTGTAGAAAAACCTGGAAAACCAACAGCACCACCCCGGGTAGTCGGTGCGCACTTCTAGCTAACACCAGACGTCGGGATTGACATCTAGGCAACTCACATCACACTTGCTTTACAACAAGGCATGTGGCCGCCTAAAGAGACCTATGGAATTGGAAAAAAACATTATCGCATACTGAGGCCTCGAACGTCTGTCCAATGCGAGCCAGAAGCTTTACTGCCAGATACTTTAGCCAGTGGTGTACCGACTACCCACCCAAACATCAGGTCAGCTATGCGATATGATATTCTTTTCAAAATGTGACTATTTATCATTGAATTTAATATGATTTAATGGACATATTACGATTTTGTCCTTTTCTACTCACCTGGCTTGTGTTACATGTAAATACTCCAGATTAATATGTCTTAAGTACGATGCATGTTGTTTACTTGAATGATAAAATGTTATGCAATTAAAATAGTTGAATGAGGGTGACACTTGTTTCATCTGCAATGGTGAACCGACTAAAGAATTCACATCTGCCTTGAATTTTTTTCATAACGGAATTTGTTTGTTTGTTGTTTATTGTGTTACTACATTTTTGAATGTTTACACTTGTCAAAATATAAATCTACAATAAAGATAAAAGATAAAACTATCACAAAAAACGTATACATACATAAAAAAACACACTTATATACACACCTATATCATTACACATATACACATATATAAATAAAAAAATAAATAAATAAAAATTAAAAAATTCAATAACTCATTATAAAATCATATAAAAATATTGGCAATGCAGTTTCGAAAAATTTGATACCATAGATAATTTATCGCAGTATTTGTAAACTCTTGAATGGAGTAGAAACATTTTTTAATTAAATATTGTTTTAATCTATACTTGAATATTTTTATATTCAATATTTTCATATCATCAGGTAGTTTGTTGAAAAAATTTAGGCCATAATAGTTTACACCTTGTGATTTTTGGAGCCGATTTGCAGAAATAGCAATATTACCTCTATTTCTTGTATTGTAATCATGAAACTCACTGTTTTGTTTATAGTGATCTTTAACATAGACCAAACACTGATATATACATACTAGGTAGGGTAAGGAGATTATACTGAATAAATAGGTCCTTACAGTATGTCCTTGAACCAACACCGGATATGATTCGGATTGCTTGTTTTTGCAGCGTGAATAGGTTTTTTTATGTTGGCACTGTGTCCCCAGGTCAAAATTCCATATTGTAGGTGACTATTTATAAAAGCAAAATACGCCAATCTCATCATATCATGAGACACAGATATTCTCAATTGTTGTAGCAGACTCGATGAAAGTTTTTTTAATAGATGCTCAATATGCGAATTCCAAGAGAATTTGCTGTCAATATGAAAGCCCAATAGATTACCTGTTTCTGTATTTGTGCTGTTCTTTCTAGTTGAAATAGTTATTTTTTGAGTTTTTTCCACTCATTTTCAGTTTAATTGACGAAAAATATAGCTCAGACACTTTTCCTACATCATTAGAAAGTCCATGAACAGTATTGATTTCCTTATCACAGATTATGAAAGTAGCGTCATCGGCATAAAGAATGATATCACTATTTTGTAACTGGCTGTTCATGTCATTAATGTATATTATAAATAGTAATGGGCCCAGTATTGATCCTTGAGGGACACCATAATTAGTATTTCTGTATTCGGACTTTTGCCGGTCGGTGGCTCAGTGGCTAAGGTCTCTAGCAGTGGAACTTCTAGCTCGCATCAGACAGACGTTCGAGGCTCAGGTACCGAATCTTTTTTCTCGAGTACACGGGTCTCTTTAGGTGGCCACATGCCTTGTTGTGAATCAAGTGTGATGTGAGTTGCCTAGATGCCAATCCTGACGACTGCTGCTAGCTTGAAGTGCGCACCGACCAACCGGGGTGGTGCTGTAGGTTTTCCGGCAATATCAGTAAGTCGCCCCGGAGCGCCACGGCAAATAATAATAATAGCCGTCCTCTACCCGCACAGGCTATGCCTTTGGGTACACTCTACGAGTGTTTATGAGGGAGTATTATTATTATTATTATTGCCCATTTATATCAACAAATTGTCCCCTATTACATAAGAATGAAACTAGCTCTAAAGCTTTACCACCAATTTTATAATATTTCAATTTCAAATTCATTAAATAATGGTCTACACAATCGAATGCCCTACTCAAGTCGCTGTTACTATTTCTACAAACTTAACTAGTGCAAGAGTTGTTGATTTTCCTTGCCTGAAACCGAACTGTTCTGCGGATAGTAGATTGTTCATCTCGAAGTAATAAATTAACCGATTTTTTATAAGAGCTTCTATTATTTTCGATATTATTGGCACAAGTGATATTGGCCGGTAATTGGATGTGTCTGTAATTTTCCCTTTTTTGGATGTGTCTGTAATTTTTCCCTTTTTATATAAAGGTATAACTATAGAAGATTTGAGTATGTTCGGGAATACGTCCTGTCTGAAACATTGATTTATAAGAAAAACTAATGGGTTTACCATACTGTCTATAATGACCCTCAACAGACTATTAATTACTCATACCAAACATATCCTGTGCATGTGACAGTTTCAAATTATTCACCACGTCTATTACTTCTTCTGCTGTGACAGGTTCAAAAATATTCAAATGTACATCATTTACCATGCTTAAGGGTTCAATCATATGACCTGGTAAATGTGGATGTGGTATGGTTTTGATAATAGTTTCTGCAATATTAGAAAAGTACTCATTGAAGTCCTCTGCTGAGGGACATTCTGAAACTGTAGTTGATTGTTTATTTACTGTTTTATTTTGATTGATAATCTGCCATGCTGCTTTTACTTTATTACTTGAATTCTCAATAAACTGTGTATTTGCTGAGATTTTTGCTTTCTTGATTTCTAATTTATATTTTTTTCTAGTAATTTTAACCTGGTCCTTCAATAACTGACACTTTTTTGATTTTGCAAGGACTTTCAGAGAATGAAGTTGTTCTCTCATATTGCGCAGATCTTCATTGAACCATTTTATTTTGCTGCTTATATTGTTGTTTATTTGGACTTTTTTTATTGGAAAGATGCCTCATAATACTGATTCATTCGGTGTATAAATGTTTCAAAGCTACTTTCAACATTATCTGGCTCAATTATACTATTCCAAGTAACATGCTATTCACAGTATCTTTCCCTCTTTTTGTGTAAACGTTGTTTCATCATCAATGGGCATCTGAGTATAGTATATCTATTCCCAATTGGAAATAGTTTCTTCAAAAAATTCTCTTTCTCGACATAGGCGTCGGTATATTATTATTCAGTGGTATTAATTCAGTTACTTATTCCTACAATAATCATAGCAACTGATCGCCCCATGTGAAACACACACGGCACTGATTAAGAAATATTGCGTACTGGTTCATTCCTCGAATATATTTGATAGAACCTTCACTAATGACCCATTAGCCTAACCTACTTTTACCTGAAAGCAATGGAGAATAGTATATTACACACCGAGGTGGGAAGAGATTCATTCTTGTCGTGAGATCAGTTAGTTAACCGAGACGCAAAGCGAGGTTAGCTATGATCTCGAGCCAGGAATGAAACTTACTACCGAGGTTTGTATACTATTTTATTTACAACCATCATATTCCAATGAAAATTAATAAATCTCTGTATAGTTGTGAACATACCCAAAATATTACATTTAACGACAAATTACCAAGAACGCGGTTTTCTAAGAATAATCAAATAGATATATTGTTACCGTGAATACGAGGTATACAATTGTCACCAATATAAATAAATGTCAGATAACGTCTGATATTAAATTCGCGAATAATAAATTGAAAAACATGTCTTCCGACGAAGAATTCATGGATTGTACCCCACCAGAAGTACGACAGGCTGCTCACGCAGCAGTCCTGGGGCCCGTATTCCTGACGGTGATAGAGTAGAACGATCGATTTTCTGTTTCACACCAATACACATAAAATATGTATGTTCAAGAATCGAGACCCAGGGCTTCGTGCCAGAGAAAAGTAAGCATCGGTATCTGAAAGAATAGATGAAATGAGGGCGGGAAATGAGGGCGGGGAGTGAGGGCGGGAAGTGAGGTCGGGAAGTAGAGGTGTGTAATGTGACACTTCTCAACCTTCAATGACGTTAGTAATGACAGCATTACATATATGGTTGTAAATAAAATAATAGACTGTCTGAGGCGAACTCCTCGAGTTGAGACCGCTTCACAAGAAACAGTTTGCTTATCAAGCAGGAAAATCCATCAATGCTCTACAATGTCTGAGTAAAAGCATTGAAAAGACATATGTGGCAAAAAAATGGCTCTTTGCGCCTTCATTGACATAGAAGGTGCTTTCGACAACACCTCATATGCTTCCATAACCAGATCATTGGAGGAAAGGAAAGAAGCTATGTCTAAACCGACAGACTTCATACCAGTTAGATACGACTTCGAAATGCAGTTTGAACTTGAACAGAGAACGGATCTCAACTGGGAAGAGATGCATCAATGTGGAACACAGATGGATCCAAGATGGACGAAACGGTTGGGCATTACAGGACCAAATTTCAGGCTCTTGAAATCCCTCAGTAATACCACAATGATCTTCCATGCAGAAGTACATGCTATAGAATTATGTGTCCAGGATTCCTTCAAAGAGGCACTCGAAGGGCATAAATCAATATACTGTCAGATAGCCAAGCAACTCTAGAAGCTCTGAAGTCATACACCAGTGAGTTTAAGTTGACTTTCAACTGTAAATAATCCCCCAAAAAACTAGCAGTAAACAATCAGGTCACCCTGATGTGGGTGCCAGGTCACAGAGGAATTAAAGGCAACGAAGAAGCAGATTGCCTTGCCAAAGAAGGGACAAACACACAATTTCATAGCCCAGAACCCTTCTGTGGACTCTCCAGAGCCAACTTAAAAGAGTTCCGATGCTAAGAAACCGATGAAATTAAATCTCACTGGAATAAAGTGCTAGGACAAAGACATGTGTGTCTATCGCCAAAGAGAGCTAAACAGCTTCTCGAGTTGGACAAGAAAGACTTGAAGATGGTAACGGGGCTTCTCACTGGGTACCACCTTGAAAAAAATGGGTAAATCAGAGAGTGATACTCGCCGCTACTGCGAGAACTTCGCAGAAATTGCAGAACATTTGCTGTGCGAATGCCCATCGCTTTTCTGCAAGAGGCTCAAGATTTTGGAAGGGACCTTCTTAACGCCCTCCGACAGCAGGACTTCACCTCCCAGGAAACTGATAAAGTCTCAAAATCCACGCACAAAATAATTTATAGGTCGAAGTGCTTGTGAGGCTGCACATCCTGTACGACTCCCTTACAATCTACAATCTACAATCTATTAATGACCTGGACGAATAGGGCCACACGACTGATTTTTTTTGTGATTGAACCAGGAACGCTTAGGAAGTAAAAACACTGGTAGTATGTAATTTTGACATTTGCCAGCAGTGCATATGAACACTCCTTAAAGTGCTCTTATTTTTATTGTCGTTCCAATTGGTTTCAGATTTACTATAACCCTGATTATTATTAGAGTCAAATGTTTCCAAAGGAGCTCCTTGTTAACCATGAAACAATATTCACGTGATTATTTTTTGACAATTCTTGCAACCAATCGAAACCATCAATACAAAGCATTCATGTACGTTCAGGCCAATCACAGCAATATTATAGTGGGAATTTTCTACCTTGAAAATTGCCGCGGGAATTTTTTGTGGTATTTTGTTTTTATTATGTGACAACTGATACTTTTGATCTGACGTCTGTCATCAGTTTGCATGAAAAGTGAAAAATGATTCGAAAACGGTTTAGTACATCATCATTCGATGATATTTTAAGAAAATCAACGAAAATGCATGTAAGAATACTATTTTGAGTAACTTGTCAATTTGGAAACAGTTTCAATTGATAACCTAGGGACAGAAAGAAAGCAATAGCTTTCAATCCAACAGAACAAAACGGAATCTTCCAGCCAAGGACAAAATATCCATACTAATTGTATATTTCATGATGAGAACCTCGTTTTCCAAACTTCATTCATTCTGTTTATAGTGATTCAAGTAAATTGTTGAAATAAAAATGTTATATGTATAGAGAAGAGGTCTATGATTGGGACATCAAAAAATAATCTATCGAATACCACACGAGAGTTCGATAAAGTAGAAAATAATTCTCCAGATTTTTTCTCAAACTTGTTGCCATTTGGCAATAGACACGAGAGCCTGAAGGGCCATTTGGCAACAAGTTTTGGAAAAATCTGTCAAATTATTTTCACTTTACTCTCACTCTCTTGTGATATCACAACTGAAAACTGTATTCAGAAATGAGTTATAATAATTATCTTTGACAGAAAAATACGAAGTACGTTTATATTGAGTTTGTGAGTTGAAGTAATACCTTCTCTAGTTTCCTTATAGGTGTCTAAGGAAGGAAACCCTACGGAAATGACTCTACCAATGACCTGAACTCTGAATTGTTCTGAAACTATTTTCTATTACTATTATGTTCAGATGAAGTGTAGGAGAATATCAACTGAGTTTGCGTAGATGTAACTTAATCATGTAGAAACATCTAAATCTAAACCTACGTTTTCGAATTCACTTTGATGTGCAAAGAAAACTTCTTCGAGCTGATTGTTTCATCAACGTGTTTGTATTCGTTTTGTTCTCCAGGAGGATATTCTATTGATCCTCTTTTCAAAGGAGGCTTCATACTGGGTAGTCGTAGAGATTTAACGGGATTTGTGAGAGATGTGGGTTATAAAACCGATACATTCAGGATCCCTCTCTTCGAGAATAATGTTTATTTGATAAATTCATTAGTTAACTGAAAAATACATTGTTCTATCAGTGTGGGCTGAAGACTCCATTATATCATATTTGATGATTCAGTGGTCTCAAAAGTGGTCTTTGCATTTTATTGAATTCTAAGGGTTTGTTCATGTTCTTTCCATCAAGCAGCTGCACCCTAACGAGCAACTCTAAAAAGTCTTCGAAACACTTGTGCGAGCTAGGGAAGGCTAAGCCATTACCTTTTAACGAATGATGCCATTCAATGGAATGAATGATGTGGCTCAACTTTTGACATAAGTGAGTACTAGAACAAACTTGAATACTGCCAGTGTAAGAGAAATTGTCATTATTCCGTTGCTTTCGTTCACAAAACAATTTGAATGTATTTTGAGACGGAATATTTATTCTTCCTAATAGAAGCATTTGTATATGAGTCCAACAATTGCCTTTCTTTTAGCAATATACAGGGTGTTATTCAAGTACGTGGCCAAACTTGAAGGAGAGATTCTTTGAATGATTCTATAAACATAGGTTCGGTATTGCTTCGTTTTCAAGATACAGGGTGTCAAAGTTTTCAAAATAAATCTTTTTATTTTCGTAAATATCTTAATTATCCCTCAACCGACTTTATTGAAATTTGACAGTGTTATTGAGGGTCGTAAAAGGCTGATTTAGCCCTAGCTATATCAAAAATATCATGTCCAATGGCGTCTCGGAAGGCACCGTAACCAATATTTTTTACAGAAAAAATTTACACCACCGATTTTTGTGCAATTTTTGTGCAATTTTTGTACTTATTCCACATTGAGCAACTGAAATTACAACTTTTTTATATCTAATATTTTTTTTTAGAAAAACATAAAAATCACTTTATTGTTAAATCACACAATAAAATATTTCAACTTCTAAACCATCACAAACTGGGGGTGTTACTCTTTTTTCCATATAAATAGTCTATTCGAGTCTAAGAATTTTTATCAAAATGAATTCAATGATAATAATAATAACATGAAAACGACGATTTCTTTTGAAAATTTTGACACCCAGTATTTCTAAAATGAAACATTACCGGACCTATGTTTATATGAACTTTTCATCTTAGAATTACTCAAAAAATCACTCCTTCAAGTTTGACCACGTTAAAATTGTTGTTGTTAAAATTGTTATATCCGTCAACCGGTTGCACCCCTAGGTGCAACCCTCAAAAGTCAGAGACTTGTGCGAGCTAGGGGAAGACGTAGCCCTTACCTTTTAATACGTGTGATACCATGCACGAGACCGGTGGCAATGCTGGCTTATGAGGCGAGGACTCAACCCGCACACCACCGCGGCCCATCTTACATACTTACATAACACCCTGTATAATAAGTCTAGCAGACGGAATGAATGAGAAGAGTCAAATAAAGAGATACTTCAAGAGTTGGTATCGAAAACAACTTTCCACATTGACCTCTGTATTTCATACTTCTGCTCAAGTCACCAACAGCATCAAGAAAATGGTGAAGTAAAGAGAGTAGGGGTTGGTAATACCATTGTCTGTTGGATTTAATTAATTATAACCTTGTGAAATTTTGTGTACTTTTACCTATGTTACTAGAATTGGAGTTATATTCAGTTGTTATTTGATAAGGTTCATGAATTTCTGCACCCTTGCTGACCAATATACCACTAATTTACGTTTCACTGAGAAAATTGTTGTAGATGCGATATTTTTTTTCTATTCTTAGAGCGGAACATCATTTCATATTCACATGAATAATACTACTAGAGGTGTCTGTAAGCAATTGAAATAATTTCTCATTTGGCGTGTAGATTTTCCTTTCATATACCAAAAAAGTAATGCAAATATCCTTTATATGGAAGAACTTCCACCTGCAAATGAAATGTACATCCGTCTTGGCGTGAATTTCTGCATTGCTTGGAAAATTACGCAATCACAGGGTAAGTAAAGTCAGCTTCTACATGTTCCTGTTCATTCTTGTTTGTGCCGTTGCAGTTCATTGAAGGAATAGCAAGTAATAGGTGTATTTTGTACATTACATTGTCAACTAAAGGTGAGTGAACTTTATCAAAATTATTATAGATATTCACGGGGTTGCATTTATGTTGTTTCATTGTTAGTATATTATATAAGAAGGGACTAAAGTGAATGTTTTAATCCTGTACGTGATGTAAGGGATAAAATATCTCTTTAATCCTGAGGCATATACGCAATTTTTTGCACTTCCCAGTATTATAACTTTCAATATTGATACAATTAATAAATTTGATGAGTTATATAAATACGGTACTTGGATTACTCAGTATTTAACGTTATAGCAACAGTGTCATCAAAATTTGAAATGCAACTTTATCTCACTAGGGACTTAAAGATACATTTTAGTCCCTGCTATACGGGATTAAAGTTGGCACTTCAGTCCCGGAAGTCCAAGAAATATTGAATTGTCTGATGAAGTAAATGAACAAAAAATTAAAATCATGAAGTGATCAGTGAGAAACACATGTCCAAAAACAATTTTATCAGTTTTTCATTTGAAGACCTGGTTAACTCCTATTGATGATGACATTGTAGAGATTGAGGGGTACAGCTTGTAAAGAAGAGATAGGCCTACAGAAAGAGGGGGTGGTATATGTATTTTTGTTCATAATTCGTTAGCATATCGAGTAATTGATACATCTCACTCGTCAGTTGAACAACTGTGGATTGAGCTGAATGTTGAAAAACAAATAGTTGCAGTAGGGTTCGTTTATAGACCACCAAGCTACTCTGCTAATGATTTTATTACTGAAATGGAAGATACTTTTTCTATGTTATCACCAAAATATGATGAGGTCATTTGTTTGGGAGATTTTAACATTAATATGTTAGCAATTGATAATCCATGTTGTAATAAAATTAACTCAATGCTAGAATCTCTTGGACTATCGCAACTTGTTGAGGTACCTACCCGTACTACGTTGACTTCTGCAACACTTATTGATCTCATTATAACAAGTATTAGAGATGATTTCGTCAAAAATATTGCCGCTATCTCGGTCGATAATATGTCTGATCACGATCTTACTTTTGTTCAATTAACTGCTGTTACTGAAATTTCAGAAATTTTTCATTGGACAGTTTTTATAAAGACTTGCAAAATTCACCTAATGCCCTGATATATGAGGCACAAAGTATTACCGAAAAACTTCAGTATTTGAATGACTGTATTCTGACTACTTTCAACCAGCATGCTCCTAAAAAAATTATCAAAATTACCAAGAATTATTCACCATGGATTACAGATAATATTCGTTGAACAACTGTGGATTGAGCTGAATGTTGAAAAACAAATAGTTGCAGTAGGGTTCGTTTATAGACCACCAAGCTACTCTGCTAATGATTTTATTACTGAAATGGAAGATACTTTTTCTATGTTATCACCAAAATATGATGAGGTCATTTGTTTGGGAGATTTTAACATTAATATGTTAGCAATTGATAATCCATGTTGTAATAAAATTAACTCAATGCTAGAATCTCTTGGACTATCGCAACTTGTTGAGGTACCTACCCGTACTACGTTGACTTCTGCAACACTTATTGATCTCATTATAACAAGTATTAGAGATGATTTCATCAAAAATATTGCCGCTATCTCGGTCGATAATATGTCTGATCACGATCTTACTTTTGTTCAATTAACTGCTGTTACTGAAATTTCAGAAATTTTTCATTGGACAGTTTTTATAAAGACTTGCAAAATTCACCTAATGCCCTGATATATGAGGCACAAAGTATTACCGAAAAACTTCAGTATTTGAATGACTGTATTCTGACTACTTTCAACCAGCATGCTCCTAAAAAAATTATCAAAATTACCAAGAATTATTCACCATGGATTACAGATAATATTCGCCTACTCATGAAATTACGTGCTAAGGCAAGAAACAGATGGCAAAAATCGAAAAACCCTGTTCATTATGAATATTATAAAACACTCAGTAATTATACCACTTTAGCTTGTAAAAATGAAAAAAAGGGTATTTTCAACATTTACTAAGAACCAACGGAGTAGACAAAGTGTGGAAGGACAGTTTGCAGGAATAAGAACAGCAGTCCAGTTAAATACTCATATTTTGTACTGGTCGACTAGCTACACGAAGTATCAACCAAACTTATTGGGAATGCTATATGCCGATAATATTTTACCACATCTGTGTATGATATTAATTGGCTTCGTTCTGCTTTCAAAACTCGGAAAAACGAATAAAGCCGTTGAATTTCGCTTTTTAGTTGCATTCTGATACGGTTCACACCCAATTATCGATAAAGCATCATGATTTGTATTCTGGATATTACCGTTGATATATATAACTGAAATTCTCCATTAAACGAAACCGCATTATTAAAACGCAATGCCATAACTGATGTTCGAACACACTTCGTTACTTTGCTACCAGAACCTTTCAATATTCAATGGAAACGTTGGAGTGCATAAATAATGTGGGAGGATCCACGTGAACATATAATTCTACTTTCCGAACAATTCTTCGTCAATTATTCTGAAGCCTTTGATCACGTCTTGCTAAAATTTTCCTTCTGTTTGGTTCATAACGGGAGCCCACGTGAAAATATCCTTAAATTTATGTCTCTCAGCCAATAAAAAATCGAATGCTTCAATGAACATGAGGAGAACTTGTGATCATGTTATTTTTCAATGCATTTATGGAAATCCTTCCATGGCCATAAACAGGACGTTTATTTCTAGATATTTTGTTTGGGAATCTATACAATACAGAATTTGAGTTCGGAACAATGAACATTTAGCAATCCCCTAGATTATTCAATTTTCAATTGTCTCTCCTTTTGGAATGAAATTTAATTGTTTTCGGGTTGGACGATTGCAATTGCTCGCAGTAAAGTTTAATGAGCAGCCTAAATATGACAAACATTTGTTATCATCTTTTATATCATATTCAATTCATTTGTCTTGGTTTGGACCAGGTGAGTTCAAGTTAACAATCAAGCCATGTAACGCGTTCCATGGCCTATTGAGGCTCACCGTATGTTTTTATTTTTATCACATTATACACAATATCTTGACCAAATTGATGAGTACAATGGGAGAACAATTTCTTCGATTTTTTGGCATAACTGCTGTTTTGCCAACAACGGAAAATCTGGTTCTGGCTGCTGCAGGTCATTTGAATGAAAACCCAGAGTAGTCAAACTGATGCTTCTCAAGACACATGCTTGCGATGAGCTGATGGCCTGTATGTTGTCCATTGTGCCTCTCTCTCCAGAATTATGGAAAGGAGGCGTACTCATGAAGTTTCATTGCTGCTAATGGTGTAGTACGAATGAAACTTGTATTTGTTGTAGTTAGTCGAGTTTAGCCTGGAACATTTTTTGTTGGCCCTCGCTCCAACAGACATCATATCTATACGTAATTATTGGTCGTATGACAGTCAGGTATAGCCAATATACTTGTTTCGGTGACATCCCCATGTTCTGCCACATAAACTATGCCATGTTCATAATGATATAATAGTCCTTTCCAGATGCGAGTTCCAGTTCAGAATTGCATCCAGGAATACTTCCAGACACTCCGCTTCACCCGCAAATGGAATTGTTACACCATTGTTCGAAGGAGGTATTGGAACAAAGAAGTGTTTTTTTATTATAACGATTTGTGGTTGGAGTTAGATTTTTTGAATTGGACAGTATCCATATTGTGGGAAAGTTACCTGATAAACCTTTTCCGCCCAAATAAGACTGGTGACACTTTCAACAAACGAATGGTCACAAGAAGAAGAAGAAGTTATTGCGTTTAGAAATAAAAATTTACTTCTGGGACACATTTTAAGTTACCAACTTAAATCAAGAATTGAAAATGAAGGAACTTCAAACAACGAGTACGAAGTCCGCTCTCCAAAAAAGATTCTTGGAAAGGTTAATCAATCAGGAAAATATCACTAAACATATTAATTAAAAATTCTTGAAAGCGATTTGAGTTCGATAATAAACAAACTTGGAAAGAATACCAAATCTTCGAAAGAAGAACTCCTAGAATATTCGAAAAATGTGTGGGATAAACTGCTCGAAGTCTGCGAGTTTGAAAAAGGTACTTTGAGGAAAACACAAAAAAGTCTCAAACAAACTTTTTGGTGTGGCGACACTATTCGATACAGGAACCGTAGAGACAGAGATAGACAAAATTAGGAAAGAAATGAAGACGGAGGTGAATGAAATCAAAAGGGGAAAGAAGTTGAAAAAATTGTAAAATTTGTTTTTACGAATCATCCAGGTTTTCGGAGAAAACCCCTCAAAAGCGGAGCTTGTGCAAGTTTAGGTGGATTCTGAATCACTTCTGCTCAGTGGCAGGCGGTGGGGGTCGAACCCCGTGAAGAAATAATCCGTGCCCTATTGAAGAAATAAATTTTACAGTTGGACACTATGAAAGACTTTATTGCGAGTAGATTATGTCAGTTATGAATTTGAAGTAAGGAACAGTTTTGAGGCACCCTTCGTCAATTTTTTCTATAAATAAAATTGAACCCGGTACTGTGAGCTAAGCCAACAATTTACCAGTAGAAAAAAAAAAGTTATTTGCTATCTAGTCCAATTGAGAGATTAAGTCAAGAAAGACCACAACACCTTCGATATTGGACGAAGAAGGGGGGAAGAACGAAAGTGGTTCAACACAAGATTGAAACTGAGAATGTCCGCCCAATCCATTAATCAGCAAGAAGACTTTCTTCTGCCAAGGAGGGGGCAGACTACATAGTAAGCACGGATAAAGAAGGAGTTATGGAACCATCCGACAGTCTATGGTCTTCTCCAGTCGTACTGGTGAAGAAGACAGACGGATCCACGCACTTCTGCGTAATCAATCGTCAACTGAACAACCTAAATAGACAGAGACCCTTGAGGCGTTAACTGAATTCGTGATATTTCTGAATTTAGATTTAAAGAAAGGATATTGGCAGTAAGAACTAACTCCAGATGATCGCGAAAAGACAGCTTTCGCTGCCATGCTCTGCCATGCCCCACCTACATTTGACAGATTGAAGAGACTCTCATTGATGACGTTCTTGGTAGCTGTCAAATCATGCAAAAAACACGTGAAAATCCTACTGTAGTATTTCTGCAATTAACGAACTACGTATTAAAAATAATACTCAAAAAATGCTACATGTTCCTGAAAGAAGTATAATTTCTAGGCTTTGTTGTTTTGGAGAAAGAAGTTACAGTAGATGAACAGAACAGATCATCAAAGCAGTAGTATCTCGGAATTGAAAAAAATAAAAATTTTAATACTAGTAAGCCAAATTAAGAGTTCGTTCTGTAGGAGGAAATTCAACCATGAGCAATCCCAGTGTTTTATAAAAAAAAGTTTGGTATCCATTATCCGATTAGTGAAAGATTCCACCCATTTTTCACTGATGGGAATGGGTCACATTACATCATACCCAAAATGATTCATTTTTGGCTTGGATCATTACTAACTAATCACAAAGTTTTCTTACAATTTTGTAACTAACAAATTATTGATCACTTCGTTAAAAGTTCCAATTTTATATGATTGGGAGTTACTAGGGTGAACAGCACAAAAAGTCATGCTCAGATAAGCGAACTTTCTGTATTAACTGTCTCATGAATTTTAATCAACTCCCCAATCACACAGTTTGAAATCAACGTCACCAAACTAAACAGTTCATTTTAACTCTGAATCATTTCAGGACTAACTTTGAATTTGATCGAATATAATCTACAATATTTGAATTTTTTACTCTGGCTTGGAGATTTCGATTATTGAATTTGTAATCCTTCATCAGAACAGTCACATTGGATGCTCAGTGGAGTGTGAAGCGCGATTTTCCAGATATTGTTTCGAGATGAAAATACGAACCGTATCATAGAATATGTCTTTTTATGAAATATGTTATCCGCGAGGTTTTTCTCATACGCATTTCTTGTTTTATGGTGGAAATGGAACGGGGTTAAGCTTTGAGGTGTGTTTCGCATTTGGCGTATAAAATGTGCGCGCATAAAATAGTTTTTTTTTTCAAGAAACACATTTCCATATTTACCCTGAAAATCTCTAAATCTGAAGAATAATTGTACAGGGTAGTTTATAATTTAATGCTAATCCTAAAGAACGATATTCCTTGTATTAAAGTTTTCAATCTGAACAATGATACTCCACAGTTTTTTCTTCATTGAAATTATTTTTAAAGCTGTCTTCTATATTCTCATAAAAATGTTCCATTGTTCGCTATCCACCGATCTTCAAAATGATTGTCCAAATAGTAGTTCACAGGTGCAATATTATTTTTAATCATCACGGATGAATCAAGACAAAAGCGGTTGGATGTAATAACATCATCTCAATTTATGTTATTACTATACTACCAATTCATTTCACCTTTCGCCCACATCATCTAATATTCTTTGGTCATGAAAACAATTTCCAAATCTTGGAAAATGACACATATTGTGCCGATTACTAAGACTAAAAAACTATTCGACATTCAAGATTTACGTCCAATAAGTATGCATCCCGTTTTATCAAACTTGATTGAGAAAGGTATACACTTCCAAATGGGGCAATATAATATACTTATGTTAGTTTGACGACTCATAGGAAACTCTGCCATACTTCTGGGAGTGACTGATGGCACTATTAAAAATGAAGTCAATGCGTTAATCCTTTTTGATTTTTCTGAAGCGTTTGAGAAAATAATTCATTGGCTTCCCATTGCTGTATTTCATTGCCTTGGTTTTAGTGAGAAAGTTTCTGCAATAATATAGAATTACCTTTCAGATTGTCATCAACACGGCTCAAAATTGGGTTTCTTGCTCTATGGAATAAAAAAATTTTGAAATTTTACTGCAGTTCACTCCAATTTGAAACACACAACTTGGTTTGCAGGTCCGTATTCGAAAACAAAAAGTTGAGAGTGGCCCAATTTGTATAATACATAGTATATCATTAGTATACCAAAAGTTTTGAATATGATTTGCAAAATGAAAAGATATAAGCAGAAAAAGAACTTCGAAATTTCGATTTTTCTTGTATAACTCTAGAATTAATGGAGCTAGATGAGATTTTCTTGATTCATATAATTGAACTCTTAAAATTGCTTTTTCCGTTAACCAGCCGTTAAATACACTACTTTCCTCCATCAAACCACCCTTTTATATCTTACTATTACCAAGATCCTAATGCATAAAGTCGAATCTGAGTATAAATAAACCACTACCATATGTATAAATAGAACCATTGAAGTGGGTAGTGGATTTTCTTAAGAGCTATGACTCAAACCGTCGCAGAGAACAAATTTACGTTTCTACTGAAAGTAGGCTGTTATAGGCTAGGCTATTATAGGCTAGGCTATTATAGGCTAGGCTATTATAGGCTAGGCTATTATAGTGAAGTGGTTGAGTCAATGTTTTCGGTTTCAATAATTTTGTGAGTTGTTGCCTGTAAGCGAAGCGCAGAAATATTCAAGGTCATAGCTCTTAAGAAAATCCACTACCTCTAACACCACATGAATATACTAAAGAATTAAAGTAAATGACCATAATAGATAATCCAAACATTCTTAATATAGAATGGTGACTTTTTTAATCAACAAACATTTTGGAATACGGAATGAATAAAAAAATCCTTTGTCTAATATCCACAATTTACACCATTCTCATGTATTTCATTGTATATTCCATCATTAATTTCCATCAAATGAATCAGAGGAGCAAAAATTTTGTATTCTGTACTGGCCACCATGACATAAGTTGTAAGAATATGAAGAAGAATTGGTATCGAAGGATCATCAATATCGATTATTCTACCAGATATATCATCCTCCTAATTGAAAATTTCATTGATGCAGACTTTGTTGTCTTCAGAATCAGTTGATTCTGCCGAGGCTGTTGAGAGATTTCACCAGACTTTATGAAAACAGATAAATTTAGGAATCTATGAGATATTCAATAAACACCCTTTAATTTGCAACTCAGTTCCATAATAGATTGCAAATATCATAACTTTTTTTATTTTCACAACTTTTTTATGAGTAGCAATGGGTTTTCATAATGAGTGGGTGATACTGCTGATAGGCGAAAAATCATTAATTAATAATGAAAAATTAATTAATGTTTGAAATTCTTGGCAATATGGGAATAACGTCGACTTCATTAATGCCTGTCATTATTGTGTCTCTAATGCAATATCTCTAATTCAATTAAAGTTAACTGTATTTCAGCAAACATTAAAACTATTTGAAGACAGTGACTACGTGTCTCCCACTAATTCATTGTTTTATTCATTTCGTACTAGTGAAAATTTACCCTAAGGAGGAAAATGAATCAAATTGGGTAATGTTCCACGTTTTATTCCACAGTTTATCCCTTGAATCAAATGGGTGCAATGCTATCTGTATACATTGAGCACGTAAAGGTTGTAACAAATTCGTTGAAATCTTGATGACCATTGGGGAAAAAAGCTCGGACATGTCGATTTTCCTTCTCAATTATGCCTCATTTGGTCTATTCATCACTGTTATGACGTCCCTACTATTTTTTTTAAATGGCAATACCCTATTATGATAATACCTTTAAAAATAACGCATTTTTCTGTGTATGGATGTCATATTTTTTTCTCATGTTACGTAACCGTATGTCTTTTATAATAATGTAATTTCAAACATGACAGGACTAGATTAACCTACAAACTATTAAATTGAGTGTTCGAAATGCCAGCCATTTGCCACTTGACAATATGCAAGGCGATATTCTAGCGGAACTGAATCATTCCGGAATGTATACGCAAGCATAGGCAGATGACGTACTCATCATGACTCAAAGTCAATCGCTGAATCTCCTCGGAAAATCCATTAATGAAGCTCTTAGAGGAACAATGGTGTTCTGTCAAGGGATTAGGAGTCAGCCCAGAAAATGTGGATTCGGTGAACAAAAAACGCAAATCAGGGACTCTTCCAGAAATCTACCTCTCGGAAAAGTGTCTTCAATACGAAAGGTCAACAAAATATATTTGAGTCATACAAGAAGCCAACCTGACCTGGAAAGAGCAGATAGCTTATCGCACCAAGAAGGCCACATGCTCGTACTGGGCAAGCAGAAGGTCGTTCGAAAGAACGTAGAGTATGTCACCCGAAACCCTACAATGGATATACAAGGCAATTATTCGCTCAATCATAACGTATGGTGGCCAGGTGCGCTGAAGAGATTCAGAAATGATAAAGACAAAATTCAAAGGCAGGCCTGCTGGGGAATGGTAGGCGCCATGAGGACGGTACCAACTAAAACGCTTGAAGTTCCACTAGAATTACCACCTCGGCACCTGTGCATCAAGCATAAAGCCATGCGTACCGCTTACAGACTAGAAGCTGCAAACCAATGGTTTGGAGTAAAAATTAACCATGAAATTTCCCAATTTGAAATAAGACTCAGGCAAAAGCTATCGTATCCTACTGATGGTAGGGCGTATCAACCTGCCACTTCTGTACTTCAGAAAAGGCCCAATTATTGTCATTCCCTCGGGGGAAGAATGGAATGACATAGCGTGCCCCCTGCCGAGAGCATAGTCTTGTACACAGACGGCTCGAGGTCAGGAGGTATGTCCGGAACAAGAGTATATAAAAGAGGACTAAGGAAAGAAATATCTATTCCTCTAGACGAAGACGCCTCAGTATTCCAGGCTGAAGTATATGCTATACCCACCTGCATCCAAGAAAATCTCGACAATAGATGTCGAAGACCAATTGCAATTTGCTCATACAGTAAAGCAGCAATACTGGCACTGAGATCACACAGGATCACACCCAAGCTGGATACCTTGAAAAAATTGTCAAAAATAATGAAAGACAGCGTCATATAGGTCTCATGACGCTGGGGTGTTCACGGAAACGTAGAAGCAGACAGGCTAGCCAAGGACGGATCAGGCATACCACCGAGTGGGCCAGAACCGACCCTAGCATTTCCCAACAGCCGAGCTGTTGCAATGGAAGAACTGTTACACAGTTTAATAAATTCTGTCATAACATGCCTGGCCTGAGCCAATCGAAGCTTCACATACCCGAGCCTTTAAAAGTACTCAAAATGGAAATTCTCTTTCATGAGAGACGAGACTTCGGCACACCTCCTCACAGAATGCCCTGTATTAATTAGTGCACAAGACGAAATCAGGGGAATACACACTGAACCTAAAGGACGTCATGAAGATTCAGCTAAAGAAACTGCTGAGTTATGCCAGGGAGGCTGGCTAACCCAGCTGAACCCAGACACGTGGGTGCACAAAGGTATAACTGAAACCATGTATAAGTTATACCTCGAAATCCATAATAATTCAGATTACTGAGGAGAATTTGAAAATTTACTCTTTGCTAAGATCACAGAATAAGCCTAAAGGGTAATGTTGCATCTCAAAGGTGGAGTTGATATTTATAATTAATGACATTATAGCATCCGATGTATTTAGATTTTCGCGAAAACCATATTGAGAGCTGGAAAAATAGTTCAAAATGTTTGAAATAAACTCCTGCAATAAGTTTCCTGCACACAACTATTTCTAGAATTTTGGAGGGAGTTGGGAGAAGAGATATTGGCCTGTAATTTGATACTGATTCTTTGTCTCCTTTTTTATAAATTGGTAATACTTTGGCCATTTTGAAAATTGTTGGGAATTTTCCCTCTGATAATGATAGGTTTATGAGAAATGTGGGTGGGCCTTTGAGCAAATCTATATTTTCTTTGTTTTTTTTTTAATTTTCATCTGGTTGACAAAACCTTTTATATCGATTTCTGTCACAGGATGAAAAAAGAAAGAATTTGCATTTTCGAAATTAATTTTTTTTAAGTAGTAATCTGAAGTATTTCTGTTTGAGAGTGCTGAGGCTAATGAAACTGCTTCATTAAAAAAGAGATGCTGGAAGAGTAAGGCAACTTCAATTGCACTTTCAACCAACTCACTATTTTGCCTCAATTGTATGCTGTTGTCTTCTCTTTTATTCTTCTTGGGAATGTGTTCGTTGATACATCTCAGGTTGTCTTCATTTTATCATCAGAATTTGTTGTAATCTGTTGAAAGTGCATTTGTTATGCATCAATCACAACCTTCTTCAAAATGATACAGTAATGTCTAACGTAGTTATGAATCTCAGCATTGTCCGTGAATTTTTTCATATTAAGCGGAAATCTTTTGTTTTTTGAAGAAGTAATAATTCCCTTAGTTATCCAATTAGGTTTGGTTTCGGCAGTTCCTAATTTGATTTTTTTAGTGGAAAAGACTGTTCGAAGCATTCAAGAATGATTTTGTAAAAAAATGCATATGCTGTATCGACACATTCTATTGAGAAAATATCATTCCTGTCTATGTTTTCTAGGAGTGATTTGAACGTTCATTTATTTTTTGCCGTGAATGATGTGAGTTCTCTGTAGTGGGTGTTATTTTCGAGTTGATGAAAATTATGGAATACATAACTTTTTGTGCTAAGTGATCCGAAAGGCAAATGTCCAGCACAGAAACTGTTAAATCAATATTTGAAATAATGTTATCCGACTGATTCTCCGTTTGTTTTGTAATTCTGGTAGGAGAAAATATATGGCTCGTGGGACTGAACATATCAAATATGCATTATAGTTTACTGAGTTCATGATTTTCAGAAGAAAAATTCACATTAAAGTCACCACAGATGATAATCTGGAAATTTTCATATATTTCGTTAATTTCGAGCAATACATTCCATAGGGATTCTGTAAAAATATCTAGCTTACCCGAGGGTGATCTGTATATGCATATGACTACCAGTTGAAACTCTTTACTCACAGCACAGGCGTATTCAAAATCCATTTAGACACTTTCGGAAGATTGAACTTCTAGCCGTTCTAAACCTAACCACTTTTTAGCATAAATTCAGTATATGCCGCGGCGATAGCCAATGCGTGAACTAGTACGAAAGAGACATCATGATTAGAATAGTAAAGTGTTTGAATACCTGCCCAGGCAATAGCAGAATTGATAGAACAAGATAGATATTAAGTGGCTATTAGATTAGCCAAACCTATGTTTTCCTGTTAATTAAGCATCCTGCTACACTGTCAGTTTTTAGACAAAGAAACCCAGTTCTAACTGTAGCTGCCCACTAGCGCATTCAATCTAACCCTTGCATCAAACTTCCATGAGCCTAGTCATTTACTCACATTATGCACCACTAAACATTTAATTGACGCAATTAATCTGCGTTGCCCACGAGAATATGTTCATGATACTATTAATAAGCCATCAAAACCTAAATAGACACCGTCCTTGCTCGATCGGTTGGTGCAATGATCCCTGCTGTGATTATTTTCAGTGTTTTGCACTTTAAGGCGAGACGAGCACATATTTGTCTTCGCTCTATAAGCTCTGAGGATATTATCCCTACAAAGTTCAAACAACATATAAATAATAGTCGCAAATGAGCAGAACACGCAGTTTTTGAGTGAACTAAAACCATCAATATCGGATGAGAATCGTCAAAATACTAACCAAAAAGCACGTATTATGAATGTTATAGCCTTAACTTTTAAACAGCTACTTATCCAATGCTGGAAGTTCGTACAAGAATAGTTTGGAAACCTGAGGTTAGTTCGTGATTTATAGAGTTTATTCCTGCTTCAAATTTCAGACAAGTAATAATCTATAGTCGATTTTTGAATAAATTCATTTATCTTCCAACATTCCCCTTCTTTTTTCTTGTCAGTCCCTGTCGTATCTATCAAACTAGACTTCGCTTGTTGATTTTTGTTCATCGTGTATTATGTCAGTTTTACTCCGTCATTTGCAATCTTTCATAAGTCATCTTCAGAGGTTCCAATCAGAATCATGCTGATTTATTAACGAGAAAATGTTTCGACAGTTCTAATAATCATTCAGATTCTGTCATTTTGTGTCATATGAAACAATTTCACCCAATCATGTCAACATTACACTGATTATTTCATTCACAAATGGCTGCACCTATAAAATGTCATGATTGAAGTCACATGATGTGAGATATTAACGACTATTTTGGTAAACACGGCTTTTCATGTAAACAAAGATGAGCGGCTCTTTTTTTTTGTATAAGTGTCAAAGTTTGACTTAACTCAGCGACTCAAAATTGAAATGTCTCGTTTTGGGTTAGGTTCAACAACAGAAATTAATGCATATACAAGCAAAGCCATCCCAGAAAATACCGTGAAGAGTAAAGAGTCTGTCCAGTTATCATAAATTATTTATGTTCTTGTTAATTATTATAATTCATTGTTGTTAAAATGTAAGTTGAATTAAATATTGGTACCTGTAGAGTATATTAATGATTTTATGCTGTTCATGAAATAATCTTTCAGAATATCACTCGACCATGACAAACAGAGACTATTATTTTCTATAATTCATCTAGAGTAACTTTTAGTTTTGACAATTAAATTCGACCATGAACATTAATAATCAAAAAATCACTCCCTCGAGCTGAAGCTCTCGGGAGTAATTCAGATTAATTATAGTCTCGATTGAATTTTGAAGAAAATAATAGTCGACTATTTGTCTTGGTCTTGTGATATTACCTACAATTATTTCTTTCGTCTATTGAATATCAGTCATCAACCAATCATACGTTTGTTTCCTATTTGACAGGACAAATCAACACGCTCTACTAGCGACTATTTGCATGGTACACAATTAGTCACCGACTCTTCATCATGATACCTATATGTCAACCTGTGCATCTGACAGTACTCTTAATAAATACATCTTAAACGTCAAATAGAATCAATCGTGTTGAAGTTCTATAAGTATTTGAAAATGAATCGGTTTGGAGAAACCAAAAATGAAGAGATAGATAGTGTAATCGAGGATACAATCCCTGACAGTACAGTGTCATTCATATGACTGATATAAAGAATTGGATTCAAGAAATAATCTTCATAAGTATAACACGATCTTGATTAATTGTCGACTATTTTATTGCTGCTAAATTTCTCTTGTATTTATTACTTTACTCGACATTATTTTGGCTTTAATAATCAGATGTGAAGGCCTCGAGCTTCGCTCTCGCATTTTCATCAGATTATTAATGCCAAAATAATGTCTCGTTAAATGATTTTAAAATACAGTCGAAATTAAGATGCAATAAAAATGGTCGACTATTTATCAAGGTCTTGTTATATTACCCTTGATAATTGCATTCAAAGAAACAATTCCCAGAAATACAACCTACAGTCACAAATATATTTGGGAAATATTCATGGAATTTTGCTGCGAATGACAATATGAATTAAATGAACATAGAAGATGAATTGGCGTTGATACTAAAGACCTGTTGAAAAAAATACAATGAATGCTGGACTGAATCTGGTGTTGAGACAATTGGCTTGAATGTAAAGGACAAAAAGATAACAAATCACTCGAATAGACCAACTGCTGTTAGCGAATTGGCAAAAAGTGGTGTAGAAGAACAACAATTGCTGAAAATTACTGATCATAACAATCAAATTTTATGAAATCATACTCGATCAAGAACACCACAACAAGTTGAGTTATAAATTTTTTGTCAAGTAATTTTCCTCCGAATATCCCTCGGACATTGAAAAATGCCTCATAATTTAATGAAAAATTTCTCAAACTTGTTGCTTGGTAACAGCCATCGGCTTCGGGCCAGTTTTCAAGCTACAGGGTGCCAGAAATTTGGATTTTGTTATTTTCATGGCTCGATTAAATTTTTTTGCTCTTATTCGAGATTAAACTTCCTCAGAAATGATCTCATCACATTTAAGTTGTAGCTCATAAATCTCTCCATTCGAATAAAAAAAAATAATAGGTAAATGAACTAACAAAACCTACAAAGCAGTAGTTTTTACATTCAATATTCAGTTATTAGCATCTCTAGTCCAAAAAAAAGAGGGCAAATGATCTTGGCCCTAACGAATATTTCTAACTCCCTAGGTATCTACTCCAAAAACTCCAGTACACTTAAATTTCAGACCGATTGGAACAACGGAGTTAATGATGACCATCTTAATATTTTAACTTGCGATTTTCTTCTCAGCAAGTCCTTTCATTTGATACCCATATTGTAGTAGTGCAATAAGAATAACTAGTGCGCCATCTTGGGTATTCCGCCATGTTGGATTTAGGATGACCATGCATTGTCATCCTAACTAAAGGTGTATACAATATTTCAGCTCGATCGGTTGAAGATATCTGCTTCAAAATTGAGTGGCAAGGATCCACCCGAACAAGTTCATAAGTAATATTCGTAGATAACGAAATGTTTTTTATTTCAAACTGCGTATTCTAGAGTATGAACTTGCCTAATACTGACGTAGAATTGACAAGCTTTTAGTGTCCCTTCGGATCATTAAACAACATCATACATCCATTTAGTACTTCGTCAGAGGGTGATATATTGTGATTAATTAGATTTCAAAAAGGTGTCGGGTAAATCATGCAAAGTGATTAAACGATCACAGGCCTCAACATGGAACAGTTTATCAACGCGACAAATAATATGGGATATTTATTGTAGACTTGACATTGATTGAATGATTCAATGTTTATTTCAATAATCCGTTCTGATCGATTCGTTTGCGTAGGTACGCGATTTGTAGGTAAATTGAAAATTACATGAGAGTTTTAAAAGAATGATTTCGACGAATTCGAAATACCTTTTATAAATTGAAAAATACGAGCGACATATCTAACAGAAAATAACTACTTCCCCTTAGGGACGTTTGATTGCAATTGAAATCTATTTGTGTAACATTCTTCAAGGTCATCTGGTTGGAAATGATCACCAGTGTGTAATAAATTTACTCTGAGGAAGGACTGCTAACTCCGAAACGTTCGAAAACATATAGTAGCTTCACGGAGTATGCACTGAAAATCGTTTAGAAACTTAACCCCACTCTGCTTTTGAATAAAGTAATGACATACTCTGACAGTAATGACAACGATAGCAAATTCAGTTAATTCAGATTTTGAAAAAGGAATACCGAGAATATCAGAGATATTACAATATTATATCAATTGAAAACGAAATTGAATCTGTTGATAGTAGTAAGGACTTCAATTATATTTCCACTACTTCCATCAGTATGAGGAGCATCAAAGACTACTCAATCCAACAATATTTACTATTTAACTTCCACTCATGATTTCTCAAAATTGTATAATGGTATTCAGTGTATTCATGATTGATTGATAATGATTCATAGTTTTTGAGCCATAATTCGGGAGTGATAATCAACGTATATTTCTGAACACGTGATCGTACTATTACTATGTTTCAGCGTTCTTGCCGCTCATAGTTCATCAGATGAAGATAAAACCAACAACTTCATTCAATTCTTCCTGAATATTGAGAAAGCTACGGCAAAAACAACGAGAAACCACAAATAGCTATTCCATAAACAACTTGTTACATAATAGTATATTCTGTAACAAGGTTAGAATGAAAATTCGATGCGAGTGGAAAGTTCCGAGCGCGAGCCGAAGGCGAGCGGGAGTAACCAAAAAAACATCACGCAACATTTATTAAAAAATCTTTTTTCAAAAAAATTATTAAAAATATTCTGTCCAGGATTTTTTTGGCAACCCATTTTGGATATATTATCTAATATACAAAAATTAATATTATAAAATAAGTATTATTCTATTATCAGCTAGGTGAAGGTCGATTTAGGTTCAGATCTTAGACTACTTAGGCCGAATTTGATAATAAAAGGCAAACATCTGTCAGAAAACAACTACTTCCCTGGCTAATACCACAACGGACATTGAACCACATCTAACAGATATTTGTGCAACGTTCTTCCAAGAAGCCCCAATTGCAAGTGCTTGTCTAGTGTAAGCTCATTATTCAATATCTCTATCTAAATTTGTCCGAATTTCGTAGATTTAATATCGATTGAATTATGCTTGGGCCTAAAAAATAATTATTCCAGCCTAGATTATTATTCAGTTACGAGAGCCAGTAGTGGACTCATATTTTAATTAGGATTAAATTTGGTTTGTCACGAACGTAGGTAGACATGGCAACAGGATGAAGGCAACTACACGAAAATAATAAAGAAGAGAGTCCTTCCGGGAAAATGATAACTTGAGGTTTTTGAGAGAGAAACGGATTTAGATTTGAGAAAGTTGTTATAGAGAAACAAAGGTGCTTGAAGCTTTTCATCCTATCTTCCGTCTATTCATTGAAAAGTTGGAGCACTTCGCCTTAGTTCGGAGTTGTTACAAATTCATTTAATTAATATCATGAAATCGTTTTGGATGAATAGTGGTTGCGTGTGCATATTGAGTGTTATTCAAAAGAAAAGAGGTGCTTGTCTTTGATCTGCCTGTCTGCTTGGTGAACTCGCTTTCGACATACAGTGCGGTCCATAAGTATGGAATAAATGAATTTTTAGCGTTATTATATTTGAAACACCTGAAAGAGGTCGATTTCTATTCCCAATTTGACAATTCAAAAATAGAAATATTATGAGCACTTCCTCAAAAAATTTCCGTGGCACCTCGTTCGAAAGAGATTTCCATTCTATATGTTCAGCAATATTGAGTTTTTCAAATTTGTTGCAGTCATAACTGAGAAAATTCGTTTCGAACATGTGAAATTTCCATGCTTCACACTCGTAAAAAGAAGGAAATGATGTTACACATGGTATATTTAAGGCGATCTTGGAATTCCCGTAGAACGTATTGATGAACCTCAGGGGTTATGTTGTTAATTTATCCCTTTATTCCAACTTTCAAATCTGCAATATTATCGTATCTATTGAAATATACTTTTGATTTTGAATAACTCCATAAAAGGTAATCGAAAAGAGTCAAATCGGGGGATCTATGTGGCCATTCAATCATTCCACTCCTTTCGATCCGCCTATTGGGAAAAACTTCGTTCGATCTTTAACAATATATTTGTAATGCTCCTTCTTGTTGATACCGAATTGATGTATCTACTGCATTAGGATCATAAACAGCAGTTTTTTTTTTTTTTTTCTAAATGTTCATTAAAAAAATAGAGGCCAATAATTTTGTTGTCATTGATAGGTACCAGCCCAAATATTCACATTTTTAAGATATTGTAAGTGAGCCTCACACAACCAATATGGATTTTTTTCTCCTCCAATATCTACTTACAGTTCGGTCTATAAATCGTTCCATTTATATGAAAATTAGCAACATAAGAAATTATCATTTTGTTTATGAACTGCAAATCTGCTTTCATTCTGTCCATCATCAGTTCACAGAATGTTTGCCTTCTATCAGGATTATCATCATATAATTCCTAGATCAACTGACCTTTATAAGGATGATATTAGTCAAACTGGAAGTGACTTTTAATTTTTATTTTTTCAGTTGAAGGTTCCTTGGACAAATTGGAGATCATGAAATTTTCAAATTTTTATTTTTTGATATGACTGAGATAATCCATTGGAACAGGTATACTGGGACACAGGGTATATTACTATCTAGATTCATGAAGTCAAATACGAATTCTACAAAATATGGTAAATCATATCGAATGAACGATAAAAAATCCAATCATCCTGTATCCACGTATTTGAACCCCATTCTCTATATTATTTATGACTGGAATAGCAGTCACTTTGAACACAGTGGATATCAAAAGCGGTTATGGGTTTTCGTCCCTTCTAAAGAATGATATAATGAATATTTATCAAAAACGCGAACATTATTCCAATTCAATAATCACAACATAAACTTACCGGCTTCAAGCTAACCTCACTTTCTTGGAAGTATCTTCCACCCTTTCATCCATTCATTTCAAAGTTTCGAAAGTTCAAACAGACATATAGAAATTTCTTTATTTTTGTGCAATATCTGATTGAATTCGCCGGGGCTGGTAGGTACGGAATTTCAGATTGTCAATAGTTATTTCAACGAGAAACGAAACCATACTATTAATACCGCAATAAAACGAACAAAATATTGACTTTTCATTCAGAGAAAATACATTTCTGATATTGAAAACCCACAGGTACGTTGCTCGAGAATTATTTTGAAGCCAAAACTCAATAACCGTTAAATTTTTTGTTGAAAGGTCATTTCTGTATACGCTGTGGATTTCACTCATTATTTCAGGCGATATCCGAAAAAAATATGAGAAATGCTCAGACAGATCAATTTTTATATGACGTCACCTGCATGCAGAACAAAAATGGTGTGATTTTTTTCAATGGATCACCTTCTAATTTTTTTTCCCATAGTATACAGAGTTTGCTAAAGGCAGGATTATTATAATTATTTTCATTTTATGAAATTTTAAAAGTTGATTATAAAAACACGTTTCATTCGCATGAACAAATAATTACGGTCTTTTGAATACCACATTAAATAAATATGCTTTTGACAATCAAGATGTGACAACCTTCATCAAAACTTGGAACTGTATAAATTCTGGCAAAATTTCGCTTCAGGAACCACAAATTCCATTCTGATATTGTAATATACTCCATTGTTTATATAATAAATGATATCAAAACTAAGACTAATTACTTACGAGTTCCGTCAAATCTTGTTGCAATTGTGTCTAGAAAAGTGTTTTGGGGCGCTAAAAGCCCCCTTCGAACCGGCATGGGTCTTGGAAATTTCTTGAGAACGGTTCTGTAACAAATAAAAATAATTAAAATACTTTGCCAGCGTTTTTATCGGATAAGATTTTTGAACATGAATACCAAGAATGTATTATCGAGACCCAGTTTCATCAGCGCGAGACTAGAGTAACTAAATACTCAAGAGTAATGTGATGATTTCAACGGGTAACAGATGCTAGAAGTTCAGAGGGAGCACTTGCAAGGGTATTCTCTGCAATGAAAACATTACAAAAGTATCTCTCTGATGTAATTGAATACCCGTCGTTATATTAGTTAGGGAGCTAGTTGTTCTTCAACTCAACGTATGGAGAGGCTTGTTTGAGATCGCAAACACTCAGCTTGGATAACTGTTATATATCATCCCAAGGCATAGCTTTCCTGTACACCTTTCTGTCAGGAATGAAATTCTCAAGACAGTGAGTGCTAAATTTTCTATTCCGTCATATTCTTTCAATCTATATCTGCTGCTTTGTTGACCCAGACTCCCGAGTCCCGCATCCTCAAATCGGCTGTAATTGCATGATTTTTGATCTAGATCGAACGTGAAGACATTACTACCAATCAGGCCAACCTCTAGACATCAATGAGATTTTGGCCTGCTGTGCAGCTCTGTACACCTGGTCAAAATATAGCTGACATATTTGCATTTTTGGGATCACGACTACCGTGTACAGCCAGCGCATAGTCTATGGCTTGGTTCCCAAATCACATCCTGCAATTATTCACAGTTGTGATAGGATTGCCACAGACTTTTCAATAATCATATCTATATGCGGCGTCTATGAAAGTTTGAATTCCAGAACCCCCCTCAGGTATTTGACCTGTCGGACTCATTTCAGCTCTTGGTCACACATAATGGGTGGATGAAACCATATTTTTTCCATACTTTAGAGGAGGATAATCTCTGTTTTTGTCTGAATTACTGAGAGCCGTGCTTAACCGCACTATCTTTCAGTTATTCTGCAAGCGGCCTACATTCGGTTCGATGAATCCACCATCCGCGTATGTTTGTCCCTTGAAACCTTCATCTGTCAGTTACCTACGAGTTCGTCCATGACTACGTACCATGAATAGGAAGAGAGGCTTTCCCGAGGGTAGACCCTCCCAGCTCAGCATACAGTCTCGAGTTTCAACAGCTTTAAAAAAGTAACTTAATATTAACTTTGGAATTTAAAATTTTCACTTCAAATAGTACATAGTAGTAATTGTGTGTCGAATAGCCATCCACTTTGTTCCTCCAGCCGAAAGTGTTCTTGTAGCCTTCTGATTGATTCTACTAATGGAATTGAGTGAAAAATGCTTGTTCCAGTCAGATTTTGCTATGATCGACAATATATGAAAAATTATGAACAAAAACTGAATAAAGAAGTCACATCTTTCGATAGCCACTCTAGTTAACTTCCCACGTGAACAGAAGTAGGTCTACATCCCTCTTTCAAGCAGTCTTTGATTGAATTAAGGGTACAGATTCGACCTGTGCTGGTATACTATTTCCATACGTAGTGCAACCCCTAATCATGCACTGAAACTTTCAGATTATCTCCAAAAAAGCTATTTCTCCTGCCGGTAATATTTCTTTTTTGTTTTATGGATATTTTATGAACTATCATCAAGACTTACCCGTAGATTACAGTCTTCGCATCCGTTGGTCGTAACGTTAAAGACATACCGAAAACCTCTTTACAGACTTTAAATTCGAAAATAAAACTGTGCATTGGCCAAATCCTGGAAAAAATTTTTACGATTGAAAGTTTTGAAATCCGTAAAAGAATACCCACCTACTCTCGAGTGGATTTTTCAGTTGGCAAAAAACTGTAAACTAGATTAGGATCCAAAAAAGTTCATCACCAGATGAACCGATCAGATTTAATTTGAATGATAATAATAATCGGATCATTGATATCTCTGAGAAATACGTTTTGGTTACCGAAAGGAGGTTTATCAATATTCACGGTAGCATTTTGAGCTTCCCTCATTTTCCTTGAGTTCAGAATTGCTCTATATTTCCATTGAAATTGAAAGTGACATCTCGTTTGAAACATCTCCTTCCCCCATTCAACATAAAAAGGTTCACAAGTTGGCGATACAAAAATAATAAGGCATTTCAAAGTACGAAGAATGAAATAACACATAAAAGTGTTATCGGTTTGCTTTCACCCTCGTCATTTTTCAAGCAATATTTCTCTCCGTGAATGTTCACAATAATTGAATAGTCCAATAACAATCCACCACAAGATAAATCGATTTACAAATTTAAAAAGAAAAACACATATATTATCATGTTAAATACATAGACAGAATTAAATTAGTGTAGTTTACCAAAATCCAGAGGTTGTTCTAGGCGAATAAACATCGATATTTAAATTTGGAAGTGCTATAAACACCCATACAAAATTGCTTTATTTGTGATGATTCGAGATAAATATTGTGAATTAAAAATCTATAACTTCAAACTGATTTCAAAACTACATGTTATCATATGAGTATTTCTCAAGTTTAATTCATCGTGTCAAAAAATAAATAGCCGTTCTGAACAAATACTTGATAGGTAAATGCATCACAAACATGCCTACAGCTGATATCGTACAACCCTTGCTGATCAGTCATCACATCCCTTTGTGGTCACGTTGGAGACCTGTCAAACATATCTTCTCGGGCTCGTTCTTTGATACTCACTGCCTCGGGAAGTGTTATCAAAACAAGGAAAACTTTTACAGCTGAATATATTCCAATTTTGTAGAAGGTTTGCTAAGGGCCGAATATGGGCCGTAGTGGTTATGACAGTAGAGCACTTGCCTCTCAATCACAGAGGTGTGAGTTCGATTCCCAGCATGGTCACTGGTCTTGTGCTAGGAATCGCACGTTAAAAGATAAGACCTCGTTAATCCTTCGCTCGCACATGTTTCAACTTCTGAGGGCTGTCGTTCGTAGGAGGACTACAGCTGGTTCACGGAAAAAACAATTTCAACTAATTCTCAAACAAAACATACAGCCAGCAGAAATTCGAGAACACCATTTCTCACCGTCTTTCCGTTGTGACAGTGAGCACTATTATACAGTCCGTATTTTTTATATCGTATCACTATTAGCATCTCGAAAACGCTAAATATAGGAAGTTGGTTAAATTAGACAAAAGTTGACTATTTTAGTAACAATGAAATGATGTTCCCGAATCGGAAATATCACGAACCGTTTTCAAAAAATACTAGGAAAACCGAAATGGCTCATTTTCTTGCCTTTGCGCTGGCACCTCTATTTTTAGGAATATGAAAATGTGTTCAGGAAACTTTCTCCTCTGTTTTACATTTGTTTCTATGTGCTGTGCTTTGATTTTCGATACGACGTTCCGTTCTTCGGGGGCCACCCTCAACTCTATTTTTTCAAATGCGAGTCTGTACTTTTTTTCTTATATCACCGAGTTCAGATATGTATCTTGGCTGGTATTTATACCGTAAACAATATCAGGTCCATTTAAGAGCTTCACAGAACAGATATATCATTCATATCATATTTCGTGATCTTCGATATAAGCTCTTGGAACAAGTATTGAATAAGAGAGGAATGTGCACATTACATACATGACAAAGATTCTAGTATGGGATTGAATAACTGATGAAATTCAATTCGAACTAAACCCTATCAAGTTATTCTCTATGAAACTTGATCTCACTCTGACCAAGTTTAGAATTCCAGAAACATTCGGAAATAGTCTTCCCTTTTGATGTTGAAGAGCGTAGATTTGAAAAATAGCAATTGGCCAACCTTATAATATTATCATTTCGATGTTAATGGGGGTTAAGTTGAAAAACAGTAATTGGCTCACAACTAATAGTTTTCAATACAGGCAATTTTTTTACCTAAATTTCAGTTAAGCCCATTTCTTAAAACCATTCGGAGGACGCGTTAGTATTATTCGACCCAGAGTGGGGTAAGGGGTTATTAGTGATAGAGCGAGCCGAAGATAACGGCCTTCTGCAATCGTCTAATAGGTAGTATTGTATAATTTTCAAATTCGAGAATAGTGTGTTCGTTATTCCACCAAAAGGCCTTATAATTAGTTACACCATTTTAACTGAATGATTCGAGCCCAAATAGTAATTATCGATATTTTTTGTCTTGTCTCCACTTTGTTATGCCGTGTTATGAGAACAGAAACAGTTTTTCCTTCCACCACACTAGTAATGCAATTCCTAGATGCACATTTCATTAACCAAGTTAACTTCATTAATACCCCAATTTCTAAGCCGTGTTATGCCTGAGACCGCACAGCTCGGACGTGCTGACAGCAAATTCATCATGAATACAGCGTCCCCACGACATGCTAAGCAGCAAGTGTCTGTATCCTCAATTTGAGACCACATAACTTGAAGAGAGCATAGGTAAAATTTTTGGATACGCTAAGGTCTTAGATGTCATTAAAGACGACCACATGCATTAGTCTTTCCATATGTAGCTATCGGACATCAGCTGTCCAATACAACTCACTATTTGATCGGGAACGATTATGCGATACATCTGTCAATGAGCAGGTTCTCCTCCACTATCTTTTTCAACCCTCTTTGTTCATATACGAATTCAAACATGTTACTTTCATGTAGTCCTTTGGATCTGACAAACTTCCGTTATCTTCTTAACATTCTAATCCGGATTCTTTGGATATACGGCCATAGAATGAAAACGCTTGCAAGATACCGCTTGGAAATGTTCTTCACAACTAGTGATTCAATCCATAAGGATCCGAAGCACCAAAATTCTTCGATCTTGTAAGATTTGTTCGAACTTCTGAAATTATAAGATAACGTATATCATCATGCTCAGGCTGACAAAGCCTCCTACAGAAAGTTTCGAACTGCGCTAGAGCTGGATTATCTAAGTTGAGTGGTTGGTCAAACTCAGAGTCGTTCTTCCAGTAGGTTTCTAGCCGATCAACGGCCAACGGGTTATCATAACACGTGGAAGCTCTTGGCATATGCGAGAAAGTTCATGCTCCTCGCCCGTCTCACTGGTGGCTTTTTGCTGCCAGCATTCGTATCCTATCAAGACTTGTTTCATAGTGATCAGCACACGCCTTGATTCAATGTGTGGTAAGGGCGTGAATGGCGTTGTGACCGTCACGTAGTCCATCACACGTTGGAAACCACTCCGACTTGATCTTAGCTTCAACCTTGTATTAAGCTTCAGAAACAGATGGGTGGTATTCTTCGTCCCTATTTGATACAGAGTCTGAGCGGCATCATGATAAATCATTGATCAGAAACTGTACGTCAGCTATAGGTGGCGGATCTCTGTCACTCGACAGAAAATTTCAGACTCCAGGAAAAGCAAATGCACGAATTCGTACAAAGTTCGAAAAGCGTGTCGAAGAATCTGAAATAAATGAAACGAAAAAAGTGGAAAATGTGAGGCAAATCTCAGAAAACAACAACTTTTCCCTAAGAACATTGACATTGGCAACATTATTGTCAAAATTATTGCTCTAAATTGAAATTTCGAGATATTAGTCGGAATTTCGAGATAGTTGAAATTTCGGAATAAAAGTCGAAATTATAGCGGATCAAATTAACAAACAATACGAGGCCCTTCCACGCTTCCGTATAAATAGTTATTTATTATACAAGGGAAAAAAGTATTAGATTTTAGCTCGAGGTTGTGTTGTCTCCCAACGCGAAGCGGAGGGAGACAAAAAACTAAGAGCTAAAATCTCATATTTTTCCCGTGTATAATACACTATTTTTTTCTGTGGCGGGAAAAACGACGATTCAATAGCGAGATAAACATATTATCACAATATATTGAAGTCAGAATATTATCCATATGGAATTTGAATTTTTAAACTAGTAAGCTGTTGTACGTATAGCGACAATTAGACCACCGTTGCTAAGGAAAACTTCAAAGTAATCAGACATGTCAGTTTAATTCTGTGATTTGATTTGAAAATTGCGAACTCAGTCATTGTTTAATCGTTATTTTGAATAATATAAAGTTAAAAAATGTCTGATTCCGAGTTTTCTCTGACTCCACCGGAGTTGGTAGAAGCAGCGAAAGTAGCGTCACGAAAATTATTGCCAGCTAAATCGCGGAAAATTTACGAAACCGCGTATTCAAGATTTATGGAATGGAAGATGAGAAAGACATGCTGTTCTTTCTCGGAGACGGTGTTATTGGCTTATTTTTCAGAACTGGCACAACAACAAAAGCCATCAACAATGTGGTCGAATTATTCAATGATTAAAAGCATGTTACGATCCAATTATAATGTAGACATTTCAAAATATTTCAAGCTGATTACATTTCTGAAACAAAATGGGAAAGGTTACACGCCCAAGGAAGCTGCGATTTTTACGAGTACACAAATTAGTGATTTTTTAAATAATGCACCCGATAAAGTTTATTTAATGGCCAAGGTTGTTGTTGTATTTGGGATTGCAGAAGCTTGTTGAATTTGTGAAATCAGCCAGGTAACATTAGATGATATCGAAGATTCGGGAAAGTTATTAGTTGTGAAACTGAAGCAAACAAAGAACGATGTAAACAGAAGATTTGTAGTAACTGAAGAATATATTAAATTTTACCGAATGTACATAGCCCTTCGTCCATCAGCAGCAAAGGATCGCCGCCTGTTTTATGCATATCGCAATGGAAAGTGTATCAATCAGGTTGTTTTATAAGGTACCTGAAACAGTAGCTAATTTTCTTCAACTTGAAAATGCTAGCTCATATACAGGTCATTCATTTCGAAGATCGTCTGCTACACTTTTATTGAATCTGTGGGAGATTTGATGACACTAAAGAAACATGGCGGTTGGAAGTCATCAACGGTCGCTGAGGGCTATGTTGATGAATCGGTGGCACACAGGACAGAAATTGCTAATAAAGTGTTCAGAACGTGTGGCAGTGCTGAAATAACACCCGATTTGCGACCAGGTACATCGACGGCAGTTGTGTCCATGTCAGAAAAAAATATTATTTCAACACAAGAAAACCCGACTGTTGTACCGAATAGTTCAAGGAACATGTCATTCATGCAATGCACATTCAATAATTGTACTTTCAATATAAAGGAAATGTAACTTATGTTCAATAAAATATTCTATACTTAAGTATCTTTCTTTATCTATGTGTGAATATGTCCGGGAAAAAAGTACTCACTTTCTTCCCGGGGAAAAAAGTAATTTCATGAAAAGTTATATTTTGTTACCTGGCAACAGAAATAAAATGTCAAATTTTTTTCCCGTCACAGAAAAAACATATTTTTCGGCAAAGATTGTGAAACAAACTTATAATGAATGTTTCTCCTTTCAATATTCAAAACCATGACTTCCAAAACAATGCTGAAAATGTATTTATTTTTCACTTGTTATATAAATCGACCTTCACCTAGCTGATAATAGAATAATACTTATTTTATAATAAATTTTTTACATTAGAAAATATATCCAAAATGGGTTGCCAAAAAAACACCTGGACAGAATATTTTTAATAATTTTTTTGAAGAAAGATTTTTCATTAAATGTTGCAACATCAAAATAATAAGAAAAATTCATACTGGACTCAAAGTATAAAACATATCGAATGTGCAGTCGTAGGGATGTCTATTATTTACGAACTAGACCTGTTTACCTATACGATTCTATATGTTTTATACTTTGAGTCCAGTATGAATTTTTCTTATTATCTTGATGTTGCAACATTTAATGAAAAATCTTTTTTCAAAAAAATTATCAAAAATATTCTGTCCAGGATTTTTTTTGGCAACCCATTTTGGATATATTTTCTAATATACAAAATTTATTATAAAATAAGTATTATTCTATTATCAGCTAGGTGAAGGTCGATTTAGGTTCGGATCTTAGACTAATAATCCTTGTCGTATACGAGTCTGGATTTCTGCGGCAATAAATTATTCGCAGCTTAGGCTGCATTTTCTACGATCTTCTTGAGTAAATTCGTATTAATTTCTATCATTTCTATAAGACTACATCATAAAGAAAGCAGCAATGACATTTACTAAATATGATGATGACATCAATATTCAACAAAGGTCAATATATCAACAAATGCCATGCCTACTAAGAGAATAAAATAATTTTTTCGTGAAAAATAAAATCCTGTATGCACCCCGAGAGTTACTAGATCCTAACGCCCATCGGGCAACATTCATAGTACAGGCTAAATAGGATAAAACCCAAAAAAAAATTGGGCCCTTTTGATTTTCTAGATTGTGGGAAGATTTGGGGTACCGAATAAGTCTAGCAAATCTTCATAAAAGTACGGGCACGGATTTTCGAAATTTTAGGACTTGAAACTCAAAAATATTTTGAATCGTGAATAACTCGAAAACCATGAGGAATTCGAAAAAAACTGTCGTGACAAAAACTGTAAAACACAAAATTTTCTACAGAAAAAGTCTCTAGTCATTTTTTCGTTGGAGCCACTATTTCTGAGTAATTCTCTCTCAAAGCCGAAAGCCGGAGCATCCGCTCGCGAATTCCCGCCAGTGCGAATTCAAGCAAATTTACATCCCAAGCGCAAATTAAAATTGCTTTAACTCGTTGAAAACTACTCCGTTTTCAAAGAATCAAAATGCATAATGATGGGTAAGTTCTCTATTTTGTACTCCGGTAAGGTAGCATAATTTTCGACTTTCAATGAATATATTCCATCACTCGCAATATAAACAAGCAAATTCAACGAGAGATTTGTCGTTTGTATTATTATCAATATTTTCATGTATATATCATACATGAGTTACTTCTTGGTTTCAAATGAACTGACGTTCAAAAAACGTCTTCGTTCTCGATTGATTATTATTTCGATATTCACAGACTTTTTAATAGTTTCTCTTATCCAAAGATGAGGGTATTCATTTTGAAGCGTAGAATCTCAGCTTCAAGTTCATATAAAAACATTCTTAGTATGATGTATCCTCATTAGGAAGATTTTGAAAATGCATAGAAAGGTCAAAATGTCCCATTTTTCCATAAATATTTCCATAATTATCCAAGAGTAAGTTTCTTCGAAAAATTCATGTTGAATTTGTTTCGGCAACCACAGCCATTATCACCGATAACCACGCACGTGTGCAGACCACAGAACTCATAATTATATCATAAGATATCATAAGATATATCATAAGATATAATTATGAGTTCTGTGGTGCAGACGACGTGTTTTGTGTAGTAAACATTTGTCAAGTGCGTACTGCTTTCTGTAGTCTTCACGGTGTTTTTCACTTAAAAAAATTGGATTTTTCACTGGGGCCAGTGCAAAAATTGTGGAGGAGAGAATCTAGAAGAGGTACGAATTATGTAGAAACTAAGAAAAGAAGGTATTAGTAGTGAAATGATGTAGCAACACTCCCACCAGCCTTTGATGCGGCTACATTTCATCTGTCAAGAGTATATTTGCAAGTGCAGCAATGGTTATCTAATAGTCAGATTAATCCACTAGAGTGGGGTTGGGAGTCTCACAAAACACTAATGCCTAGAAAGATGCAGCTGCGTGCAGCGCCAGATGATATATTGAAAATGATTTTTTGCAGATGTCAGAAAGGTAATTGCTGCGGAAACTGTACTTGTAAAAAAGCAGGGCTACCATGTACCTCTCTCTGCGGGACATGCCTCATAGAATCGTGTAACAATATTGATATTACTGCAGATTTATTAAATGACAATGACCTAAGTGATGAGGGGGCCACAAGAAAATCGGCAGCGGATGAAGAGTCGCTTGATTATGACGAAGAGAACGACGAAAATGAAGACTCTGATTGATCCATTCTTTTCCCTTGAATTATTTTGTATACAAATATATTTTTTTAAGGCTTTGAGAACATTATCTAATATTTCATTCAAATGAAGAGAATTTTTATTACCAAACAATACTCCAAGATCTTGCTTATCTTCCTATCATATAATACTTTTTTATGCAATTTGAACAGGCCATATCAAACTGATCATAAATCTAATTGAATCAAAATATTTTCCTAGGTTAGGACAAAAGAGAAACCTCTCTTGTACTGAATTTTGAGCTCTAAATTTTTTGTGCCGGCATTTTGTGTTGAAATCCTCATAGTTTTCGAGTTATCCGCAATTCAAAGTGTTTTTGAGTACATGAACCCATTCTATGATGAAAATTTTGAGGTTAGGAAACATTTTTAGAGATCAATTTGTAGAAAATTTTGTGCTCTACATTTTTTGTTTTGGGTCTTTTTTTCGAATTTCTCGTAGTTTTCGAGTTATTCGCGATTCAAACTATTATTGAGTATTTAAACCCGTTTTAAGGTGAAAATTTTGGGGTTAGGAAAAAATACCTGAGATACTTTTTTGTAGAAAATGTTATGCTTTACATTTTTTGTCATGGCAGTTTTTTTCGAATTCCTCATGGTTTTCGAGTTATTCGCGATTCAAAATATTTTCCCAAAATTTCGAAAATCCGTGACCGTACTTTTATGAAGAGTTGCTAGACTTATTCGGTACCCCAAAACCTCCTAGAATCTAAAAAATCAAAAGGGCCCAATTTAATTTGAGGTTTTAGCTCAACATCTCATAAAATACCTATACTATCAGCCCTCGGGTCAAAGGCCCTCGGGTGAATATTACCCTCCGGACGTTAGAATCTATATAAAGCACTTGGTACATAAATAGCTATTTTAGACTAAGATAATATACCTATTTTATTAAACCTAATGAAGTAGATAATGGACATCAGATGTCACGTTTCGTTGTCTTGCTAAGTAACAACCTTCAAAACACAGCATGTTTTAATCTTGAAGATTTCGCAAGCTTTTCATTTCATTTGACAAATATGGTGCAGGTATAGTAAAAAATTAACGTTGCCTCATGGTCGAGTAACATGAGAAGAACAGAACTAAAAATACTTAGGAGAGAAATACCCGAAAAAGACGGCGGTCGCAATAGAAAGGAACAAAGTTGTGAAATAACTAGAAAGAAATGTAAAAAAGGTCAAAGAAAACTTGCATTTCATGGTGGGATCCGAGCCACGGGAAACCGTTCAGCAATAAGTAAGGAAAACAAGAAGACACACCAATCACATTGAAATCAAATGGGAAGGAACAAATTTCAATATCTCAGATATACCTCAACGAGTAATTCGGAGACACATTTCCATTACTGTTCATCATAGTTCATTATATCATAAGACATTTCAGTATTAGTGCGAAGTACCCTAGTGATACTGATCAGGTTAACGAAACATATTAGTAACATTACGATTCCCTAGACTGGCATTGCTTAACGATTCGTTATCGTCAATTCATCGGTGTTCCAAACACCAGGTTTACTTAACTGGATCACGTGGCTCTAATCAATTTCAAACACAACGGGCATGCTTTCAGCCTGTGACCTTTCAAATTCAACAACAAGACATACAATAGGTTCATTTCCCATTAAGGATGTACAATTGTTGATTTGTGAAATTGAGTCGTGTTCTATCAGGGAAAGAAACATGTTCGAAGCAGGAAATAGAGTAGTTCAATGCGATTTAGTTACGGATAGCTGATCGATTTTTTCCAATAAAAGTGTACGTCCTAAGAATACGATATGAAGTTGAGAATTACTTCTCTTGACGGAAAAACTACAAAAAATTAGGAACAGATAGAGATGAAATACATACCAAATGAAACAAATTTCGCATGAATATACCTCGATGATGATAACGAAGTCTGATGTATTCTAATTGATAACGACTGATTATCGGTTTCAAGATTTTAATCACCATCATATGACACCTTGAAAATTGTCTTATCCTTCTGACAAATGTACTCTTTCTTAAGACAACCACGTGGGATGATGTTAGTTGATGTCCTGGAATCAAAGTCTGCTAAGTGGAACTGCAAATGAGCAGTTGGCTCCTGTAGTTGATTCCGGATGTTTGTTCTTTCTGCTTGCATATACGTGTTGCTCACCCTTACACTGGGCTACATCGTACTGATGAGAGCCAAAAGCACAAAACACATCCTAGAGGACCATGTTCGACCATAAAACGTAAGTTATTTGCGTAACAAATAAACCGGACGTTCGCTATAAACAATTCCTCTTCGTGGAGCATCTTTCTATACTGACCATTCTGGAGAATGGAAGGATCCCGAAAAATCTACTCTGCTCGATTTGGAAAGAAGGCGGCAGGAGGAAAAACAAGAAGAGGAAAAATGGCGCCAGGAGGAAAAACATAAAGAGAAAGCGCGACGGTTGGATGGAAAAAAAATGGGAAGAAAATTCTCGAACAACGAAAGAACTAATCAGAACGAACAAAAAATTAAAGCAAATCAGACATCCAGAAAGTTCCAGAACATCAAGATAAGTTCTTCCAACAAGTATTACACAAATCCGAAGTACAAATGGAGGAACTGAAAGAAAAACTGAAGAAAGACGTCAAGAAAATTAACGATGAAAAATTGGATACAGTGCGAGAGGACATGAAAGGACTCGAAAACGAGATAGCTCTCCTCAAGAACCAAGATCGTCGAGACAGGGTTGCCACATCAGAAATTTCCGTAAAACCACCACTTTTGATGGACAGTCCTCTTGGTCAATGTATCGCGGGCAATTTGAAGCTGCGCAGTAGTGGCTAATTCATGGAGCGAAGAAGAAAATGCTACGGCACTCGCAGTATCTTTGAGAGGTCCTGCTTTGGTTATATTGCAGACGATATCCATCGAACAAGTAAATATATATGAAGACCTAATTATTACTGCATTGGAGTTACGGTATGGCGGTCACAATCAAGAATAGCTGTATCGAACTCAAATGAAAACGCACACTTGAAAATCGGGTGCAAGAATTTGAAGCAGATGTGAAAAGTCTAATTCAGCTATCTCACACCTCCAAGCACAGGGACATTTCAATGAACAGCTAGCGGTGCAGTTATTCTCAGATGGACTGAGAGGAGTAGCAATGCCTTCGTGCGTTCTCTAGAAGTGGAGGCCCATTGAGGCCGAAAGTAGGAGCGGTATCAATAAAAGAACCCAAACAACGATTTGGCGCAGTTACTAGTTCATTCGGGAAGTTTCTGGGTGATATTGAATATTTGATAAGCAGAATAAGGACTCACAAGAACAGGCCATGCTATAGATGGAAAATCAGGTAATCTTATTGAAGACTGCAGGGTGAAAATGCGACTACGTTCGCAATTACCTATGAGGACAAGGTATTCCAGCGAGTCCCCAAATGAGCCGCAGGAAAAACTTGTATTAGCCAGCATATCGGAACGCATGCTACCAGCAAGATGGGGCCCCTCCTCACTTCCAATGTCAACTTTGGTTGGTATCTGGATGTAACATACCCTTCGAGATGGATTGGACGTCGTGGACCAACCGAATTATGGCTTCGCGAGACCAAGATCAAGACTGATCAGTCTCGAAAAATAAATGTAGTTCTTGTCTTGGTATTGGTCTTGATGTTTCGAGACCAAGACGAGACTGGCTCAGTCTCGGTTTTTTTCTGAACATTATTCTACTACTTATTGTTCTTTTAGTTTGTTAAATAAGGTTTATATCAATTGAGTTTTCTATTCATGGGATTGTCTTACCAAATACCAAGCGAGCTCAGATCTAGCAGGATATTTTTAACGGTGGTTTTCTCATACATACTTTCATATAGATAATTCAACTCGATCTGCTACGCTCTCGTGATTTTTTCTCATTAAATTGCCAATGGAAGTCAGTATTTGAAAACAACTCCAAAAAATATCCGGCTCTTGTGGTATTGACTGACAATACTGAAAGTTCTTTTTTCCACTGAGAAATTTTGCACAAATATCTATTGGGTATAGTTAGTTCAATGTCCCACGTGGTATTTACCAAGGAGGTTTCGTTTTATGTCAAATATAAGTGGTGAATAACTCTGAAAGAAGGATGTCCAAATTCATTGGAATAAAACAGAACAGAAAGCAAAGGAAATTATTATAAGCCCCCAAAAAAAAATACACTTTGAGGACATGTTAAGGGAAACGGATGTTTCGACATGGTTGAAATTATCCGTTTCTTTTATTACTTGTCACTCTTCGGCAAACTTCTCGGACTCTATCCGTATCCTTCCCAATAATTCTTCGCGTTTCAGCGCAGACATATTGTAGACTGATTAGATGATAATTGTTTGGATCAAGTTTGTTATATATTCCATGAAAACTGCAATGACAAATCGAAGAGTCGGATAGATGGGAGCTTAATCCAATCGTGCATGTGGTTTGAGAGATACATGCATATTTCATTGGAGAATCGAGACAAAAGAGAGATATTGCAATAACGCCAGCCAGTATTAAAGGCAACTTTATTTCAATAGTAACTGGCACTATTCTGTGATCAAAAACAGAGATATTGCAGTTTTGTTTGTTCGTCCCATATTTAAACAGGCGTTCGTTATTCTAACCTATAAATGAAATCTTGTGTCTCAAATTTTTCATTCTACATAATTTATTTTATACTAAGATACAGAATGATTTAGGTCGTGAACACGATCTCACCCGAAGTGAAAATAAAGGAACTTTTAATCTTGGCCTTAACGGTCCTCTAAGGCAGGCAGTATTTTAATAGAGTTGTCCTTATTCCAGATTTACATTGCGCGTGCGTATATGTCAAAATAAGGATAACTTCATTACTGATTGACGTTATTATTATAATTTTTTTAATATTTTTTTTTAATATATATATACGGGGAAGATACCCATTTACAAACAATGTATAACATACAACAATAATACATAAAAAAGAGTATGGTTAACTATAAATAAAAACATGTTTACAGGTACAGAATTGAACATACGCTATAATACATAAATAATACAAGACATGACGTACTAAAAAGTGTACCTACATTGTGGCCCTTTTCATTTGCCATAAGGAAGCTGAGAAAAAATCGATAGTCATAGAGCGAAAATTTGCCTGTCGCAGTAATCGAATCATCCCTGTGTTCGCACCATACTTAGATCGATGTGCAACTAAGGCAAATGTACTATATGCACGTAGTGCTCTTGGAGGTACATATAGTTTCACTTCTTCTAATAATTCGGGAGCATCTATTAAACCGTTCAGAATTTTGTAAATGAACAAGGAGTCAAACCCCTGCCTTCTTTGGATCAATGGACTCATATCCATTACTGAGAGCATGTTGGTTTAGGAGTATGGAATGTTGAGTCTAAATGAGCAGTACATGAGAAATCTGCGTTGAACTCTTTCCAGTTTTTCGATGTGAACTTGGGCATAAGGGCACCAAATAATCGAAGCATATTCCAGATGAGATCTTAGTAATGAATTGAATAAGATTTTCACTGTACTCATATGCACGAAATCTCTGGAATGTCTCTTTATGAAACCCAATTGTTTAAGTGCTCTATTGCAAATGTTCTCAATGTGCAAAGAAAATGAGAGAGTAGACTGAAACACGACTCCAAGATCTTTGATCGATGTAACTTTCTGTATTGCAATATTATCGAGAACATAGTTAAAGTTCAATCTTTGCATTGTGCGGTGGAAGCTGATGACTTTATATTTCGAAGGATTTATGCTCATTTTATTTATCAAGCAACCACAATATCTCTCTATTAATACTGATAATACTTAAGCAATGTGCTTGAGGAAGTTGTGATATTAGGATAGAAAATGCATTGCAAAACCTATCGACCGATAGCTATCCATAGATATTCTCCAAATGTTAAGTTCATTCATTATTTCCTATGAAATATGAAATACTTCATGGAATGATATTTTTTTAAATAGAACACCCTGTATTTCAATATTTAATTCGATTCATCATGACATTCTCAACGAAAAATCCCATATGAGTTTTCTTGCTATACCTAGTTGAAACTGAGAGAGTTATTTGGAAAAAATAATTTCAATTTTGCATGCAGGCAACAATTGAATCATTATGGGCAAACAAGTGGTCTCAAAACATCGCTAATATTACCTTCATATAGTCAAATATTGTCAAGTGTTATAATAATTTATTGTCACCGCTCAGTTTTACTGTTTTTCGAAACAGATTCATTGCTACCCATTATCCTGTTTTGTGAACCCATTTTTCCCTCGATGTTTTGCGTAGTTTTCCGAAACGACGTTTACGATATCGAACACATAATAACGTGAATGACTTGAAACATTTCATATAATAAATTTTAAGTATTCAGTGTTGACTAAAGTACCCAAATATATTGTGTTTATTGAAGAATTTGTATTTTTGAACAATGATTCCTTTCAAGAAACTGAGCATTTATTCAAATCCAGATGTATTTATTATTAACAAATTGCAGTGTAGACAATATTTTTTATACGACTCCAAACAGAAAAAAGTATAATGGAGTGATTTCGGGCGAACGAAGAGGCCATCGATGGAGTCCAATGTTCGCTATCCAACGATCTTTCAAATTATTGTCAGATACTCACTGCGGCATTATGAGATGGGGCTCCGTAGTGTTGATACCACAGCTGATTCTAGTTCAAATTTAATGGATGTAAATGATTTTATAAAATTTAGAGATATCTCTGACCTAAAATTATTTTTTATTGATTTCCAATGGGCCATTCCAATGTCATCAAAACAATGTAACACAAGCACACCTTCATTTTTTATTGCAGCAAAAACATTGAAACGAAAAACGCGTGGATTAGTATCATTCCAGTTATATGAGTTATGGCGCTTGAACATAAAATTTTTCCTAAATTTTGCTTCATCCGTCTGAATAAATTTTTGTAAAAAAGGTTCGACTTCCTGATTTTGATTGAAATGAATTCACAAAATTATTCCTTCCTTGATCTGATGGAAATGAATATGAATGGTACTTATAATTTTTAGAATCCTCTGAACACATACTCATTACAGGTATTCCCACATCTCTACTAAGGAATTTTCTGGAGACGCTCTGAAGTATGCCAAGACATCAGTAACTTCATTCTCTTCATTATCTTTGACAGGTTTACTTTTTTCTTGCTCCTTCACAAACTGCCCGTGATTTGCAATTGTGAATAATCTTGTCACATTTCCTGTAAATTATCAACAAATTGAAGGAATCTTCGTAATTAAATCCTGAACGGAACATGATAAATGCTTTCATAATCTTGCTTTAATATCAAAACATTAGTAAATATTGTTTATTAATACTTCAGAATTTGTTTCCTGTCTATATATTCCCATAAAAAAGCCTACTGATATTATCTCTAATAACCACACGTATATTCTAGTTTATCCAAGTTTCCAGAAAAACCATTTAATTTATATATAACATAACTCCTCCTTTTCAGCATAAAATCCATTGGCGTTGAATAAAATGGGATGCCATTCGAAAAAAAAAAATTACACAATTATCGTGATAGCTCAATTCGGCGCCATGGTGCCAATTTCTGAGCACCCGGAAGCTTCTGTTCTCATTCAGGCAAATTGTGGCAATCTTTGAAATGAACTCTTTTCGTTTCCACAGATTTTTGAAAAGGACTGAATCAGTCAAAATTAAAAAATAAATGAATAACTGAAAACTGGAGCCCTCTAGACATATGATGTTCAGAATGAAGTTATTGAAACCATCATAGATTCTAAAAATGCAATAAAAACAGGATATAACCGGAAGTCGTAGACAACTGAGAATATTTCAACTGAAGCTCCTCGGAACACTCTTGTGTACAAATTTGCAGAAATATACTCAGTACTAGTTCCCCATATTTATATCGGCTCAGCTCATCTTGGTATACCCTGTATTGAATTTACCTCAAAAGATTGCTCTCTTTACTGCTTGGAACTATTCGAGTGACTCAAACATTGTTTATACTAGGAGCGATATTAGGATAGTGTATCAATCTATGTTCGGAAATTAAAGTCAATCAATAAAAGCGGTGCTTACAGTTTTTGATTTGTAGCAGCTGAAATTCCACAACCACTTCGACACGATCGACGACATCTGCAAGTTCCGATCCTTTTTGGAGACACTATTCAATTTATTTTCTGTGTTGCGACAAACAAGGAAAAAATTCCTCAACTTTTGTTATGTGAATCTCTTCCTGAAGCTGTTCCTGTGAAAATTCCTATTCAATCCCATGAAGTAACAAGTGTTCATAAGAATCGCCAGAAGCCGTTTTCCTTCAACAAGTATTTGGTATGTGAATATTACGGGCTGTTGATGAGTATTCCGTCCACCACATTGATTTCACATTTCATGACAATTACTTTCTGCTCCATTATAAACTCTCACTTCGGCAAATCCAACCATCAGAAAGTCAAACATTTCGAGTCATTAAAAGATGCGAAAGGCCGTAAATTCCAGTCGAGGCAGAGCCAGCATAGCTGTACTGAATGGAGTTTAGAAATTCTCTATCTCATCAACTCGATAGAACTTTGTACGAGTTTGGGCCTCTGGCAATTTAAATTCATCTTTTCATTTTGTCACGCATTGTTTTCTTTTCCGGACTCGAATATATCCAACGCTAATGAAACACTCACATTATCTGTAGTCTGTTTGTCACCAGAGATTTTTAAACACTTCCAATTTTGATAAAGGAATAAAAAAAAACGATAAATTTATGGAATATGAGACCAGAATGAGAAATATTTAAACGATAAAATAATATGATTGAAACCGTCTACACAGCGCTGATAAAATCGAATAAAAGGAAAAAGCTATTGACAATTTGTTGAATAGTTTTGTCTGAAATTGTGGCTATTCTTACGAACCTGGTTATCAGTAGGAATATCGTCAATTCATATAGAAACATCTCGTACATTTATAAAACTTCTAATAACTTCACACAACCATCTAGAAACACTATTTGTATTGTCCCAGTTATTGATTTTGAATATTCTTATTGTAGTCTACAATGTGTTGGATGTTTTATAATTCATATTTTCGTATATAAGGAGCCATATTTGAATTTCTAAACGAACAAGAAGCTTAAGGGAAACAGGAACAAGAAGAGCTTCTCCAACAACTATAAATGGAAAGAAAGCATATCAATCTCAGTCAATAGTGCTTTCAAAATAGAATATTTGAAATGGTTCAGTTCAATTAGTACAATTAGTACAAGAAGTCAGAGGCGGAATCTAGGGAGTCAGTAACAGGTCCCACGACCTCTCCTATCACTGCGAAACCATTTCCACTGACAGTTACAACTACCCAAGTGAAAACTTCGAAACCTTGAACATTTGTGGAAACCTCGAACATTTGTGGAAACCTCAAACTTTTGTGGAAACCTCAAACTTTTGTGGAAACCTCGAACATTTGTGGACTATGTTGAAGCATCGAAACATGCATATGGCTGATCTGAGGAGATAATGACCACTTTCCTGTGTCTATGAATTCAAGTAAAATGCATTTTGCAAAATACCCCCAAGAGAGTGCATAGATGGGATATTCCAGAATTGTTGAAGCTTCGAAGATAAGTTATAGGTAGTAATATATTGAACAAGTACACTCAAGATTCGATACCTAACATGCAAAGAAACCCTGTAGTGAGCATCGAAGAGTTTCCTAGAACAAATTGGAGTGTAGACCTCTCTCAACGTTTCGATAAATACTGACACACATCAAGCCCTTCGACAAGTCGCCTTCAAACCATAAGCGTATAGCACTAAAGTACCATTAGAGTTCGAACAGAACAATATGGTCGTTTTATCAAAGAAGACTTCAAATAGTCGTTTGCAATAAAAGAAGGGAGATCTCGGACACCTGAGTAGAGTCTTTCCACAAATATACCGATTTCGACATAACAGAAAATCGGTCACCAGTCCAAGGACATATAGAAAATTGAAAAACACCTTCCTATAGACAGAAGAGCTTAAAATTCACTAATTTTTTCAGATCTGTGAAGCTGATAAGATTGTGATTCGGGGATAATATCGACTACTTGAGTTCGGAAATTGTAGATATTTAATACGGTTCACAATTAATATACAGTGAGTCAAGAAATAGAGCAGAAATTAAGTATTTTTATTATTTACTGATCCTAGGTATTCCGCACTCTAGAACCTCGTAAAACCCTGAAAATATATATTTATTCACTTTCTAGAATATCCGTTCTCTCGTATAGGTAGTCAAAAAATCACTAAGAAACCCTGAATTTTAAGTAAAAAATTGTAAAGACTTCAAAAAACCAGATATTTCCTATTTAAATCTCTTGTACGGATCTTGAGTAGGCAACAATTGTTTGGATTATTTTTCATCAAAAGTGCATGAATGATATAGTTTGAAAGAAATTCATATACTACCTCTTGCTCAAAAATATATAAAATTGGCGAACTTCACAGTCAATAGTGATTATTTTTTGAATGCTCCAATATCACGTATGTAACACATATAAAAAAAATTGCACATTTTCTAGTGTTGACTTCTTTCACTTCCTGTTAAAAATTATAATTTTTTGTAGAGATGATAGGCATCAGATGGAAGAAACGGTTTTTTCTGGTTACATTTCAGCTTGATCTAGCTTAGATCTAGCTAGATAGACAAATTATATTAGTCCATTTAAAAGAACTTTTACAAGATATGGAACAAGTCACGAAAGAACTCTAATGAAAAGAATAGACAAATTGTACATTTCAAAACGACTTCAAAATTATCAGAAAATTCATCAATTTTGGAAGAACTTATGTCTAACATAACCAATTAAACATTTTTCTCAAAATGATCGCACTTGTGAAACTCTATATCGATTGGTTAAAATATTAGGAAGCTTAATGCCCATCATTTGGTAGGAATTTTGGCATAATAACGTATAATGGAATATTGAGATCATTTTTTTGTATTTTTACTATGTACTGATGAATTTTTCATGAAATTATCACGATTTTTATGTATACACTTCAGTATGACACATAAGAACCATAACCTATGAAAATACTATGTTTTCTGAATAATTCTCCTCAGGACGTTCTGAAAGAAACATTGCTGTTCCTTAGTATCATTTTCTGTGCAATGAAAACATCTTTCATAGAAAATTACCCCAAATTGAAATACCAAAAAGCAGTCTGAACTACATTTGACCATATTGAAACAACAATAATGCTTGTCTATCAAAAACATCCCTCAAAACTATAATTTGATAATACTTGCCATTCAGAATTTTCATGATATTCATACCAAGAGTGAAGAATGATTAATATTTTTATTCAAATCTTGTTCTGTAGAATGTTTACGAAGACGTTTTCGAAAATACATATATCGAATTTTGCTTGGGTTGGAGAATAAAGAATGGGAATAACCAGACATATAGAGACTTTGGAGAGTGGAGCGAATTGTATCCTGTAGAATACAATCATTCTTTTCTCTTGTTGTCCCGCAGGATATGAACCAGAGCAGTTTTACAGGCTACAGGCAACTCATGATTATGAAATACAAACAACACCGCCCCCAAAACAGAGCACTGAGGTACTCCAATTCCACTGAGCATAGGTATCGATACGAAGTGAATGAGTTTGAATTTCCACATCTTCTAAATTTTTTTCATGAGGAAAGTATATATCAGTCATCGTTGATCGACCTTCGTGAAATTCATATTGGTTTAGGAGGAATATTTCATTCTTCAGCAGGTATACTCAAACATGTTCAATATTAAAGGAGATGGAGGTACTGGTCTGTAATTTTCCATATTGTTTTTGAAAAGAGGTGTCATAAATGACATTCTCAGTCTGCTTGAGAAAATTCCTGTTTACGCTATTTTGGGGTTTCGTGATTTGAGTTAAAGTATGTTTTATAACTTCATGACCAGAACAGTGTTTAATTTTCAATTTATATTTCATCACATTTTCTATCTCTTCTTCATTTACATGTTAGAAATATACTGTTTTTGATGCTGAGAGTAGGTATTTTCTCTGATACTATATTTGCATTATTTATTTTACTGATAAGAGATTGGATGATGGAACGGTTGAAGCTGTCATATATATCTTGAGGATCTGAACAAATCTAGTCATCATTTCCAATTGAATTGTTTTTTGAGAAGGTTCTCGTTTTTCTCATGAGGTTCTTCATGACAGATCACGCACTTTCATTCACATTTGATAAAATATATATTTTATGCGAGTGAAATCAATTTTTTGCTCCCTTCTAATTGGTAGTGGTGTTTTTAACGCGTTTTATAATATTCTAGAAGCGTGGGGTCAATTTTCAAATGAAAACTTCCTAATATTCTTGCTAGATTCTCTCACATTTATTGTTGTCTATGAATAGAATAGAATAGAATAGAATATTTGACTACGTTACATGATATAAAATGTGTGTAGCAAGTCAGATTTGGTTAATGTATAAAAATGTAAAAATGTAAGATGGTAAAAAAAAAATTATTTAAATTAACAAGTTAACAGCATTACAACACATCATTACAACACAACATTACGAACACAAGAACTTGAAATTATATTTCTTCTTAAATTAAAGAGAAGCAGTAACATGTGTGATACCACAATTTTTTTTTCTGAATTCATCAACAGAATAGAAGCAATACATCAACAAATAATTTTTTAATTTTCTCTTGAAAGTGTTCAAAATGAGTTCAAATTTTTTTGTGATACGTGCAGACGAAATCGATTTATTCTTATGTGATTGGAGTTTCGTCTATTATTTCCGTGAATAGGAGATTGTTTCGTCAAGGATTTTTTTCTTTATGTATTTCAGTCAAAACATAATATAGAAATAAAGTTGGCAGTGGCATAACTTGAAAATTTCTTGACAGTGGTCTCTGTAGCCAATATTAGCGTTAATATTTTTGAAAGGACATTCACGATTGAAGTATTCTGTTAGCTTAACACACTTCTATTACAATGTTGTGGGACTCCAATTTTGGGTGGATTGTTGTTTTGTGAGTGGCCAAAACTATAAATGAATAAAGGAATGAATGAAAGGAGTAATGTAAATTTGGTATCAGCTACGTTACAAACAACATTAGTCATTGAGGGAATGCTTATTCACTTCTAGATAGGTAGTAATAATTGTATATGTATTTTGGTTCTAATTGAAGAATATGAGTAAAATACCGAAGAGGAAGGAAATAAATTGTTAATTCTACAACAGATCAGATCTGTAGGTGGGGAATAATGAAAATTACTCTGGAACATTTTATGTTGGTTGCGAAAATAATGGATCAATGTATTTTTGGCCTGGATATCATGGAGAAGATTCAATTTAATCTCAGAAATATTTGCAAACCAGCAATGAATGAATTTTTTTGAGAAAATACAATGAGAAATTCCAGTCGATATTATTCTATGTAGTGGAAGACATCCAAATTACAAAAATCTCTGAAACCATCAATGCCAGATTGGAGGGAGATCCCAGATATTTAGGAAGTGGAATTATTGAAAACAAAAAAGTTGACATTTACAACAGCGAGCATTGCAGAGAATGCTGCAAGCTGCTGCCATAAGAGTCGATTCTGAAAAATCTGATTCATTATCTATAGAAAAAATAAAAGAAAATGAGGAGAGCGACAACCATTTGAACTTAGTCTGAACATGGATGAAGTAAGTATCCAAATTTGGCACAGTTGTGCAAATTGCATTTAGTATATTCCCCAAACCTATTCTAATACTCGATAAATAAGATAACAAACAAAATAAATTTTAATCCAGGGTCAATCTTCATCATGAGTCAGGATGCACTATAGCGGAGGTGACTTATTATGCCTATTTAGATGAAATCCTACAAATTTTCTCATGTAGTTTTCACATAAAAAAAACAAACATAAGTCATTTCCTGTATTTAATTTTTATATTTTGAACTGAATACGTTATTCAAAATCAACCCTGGCAATATCAAATCATATGCAAAATTTTCTAGCTCATTCAACATAAATTCGACTCAATGTCTCGTTTTAGATATTCCGTTTCCAGTGTACACACCAGTAATCCCAATTATTTTCAAGTCACCAAAATCTTAAAACCCATAAATTATTCGTTCCTAATTATTTTCTCCCAACTCTTTTGCAGTCTGGTTTCTCGACTTCAATTAATTTTCATTGAGTTATTCCCTGCGGCTGTCGACTCTCGAATTTACAAAATTTGCTGTTACATAAATAACGGTTCTCAAATAAGAATAGCAAATTAATTTGAAATATGTTTTTCAACTTACGCAATATTCGAAATCATCCCGTTGCTGCTCATGAGCAAAGCAAGGAGAAAAAACGCAATCGGATACCAAGGGTGTTTTCAGATCCGTACCGAAGATTCAAATAAACTCCCAATAAATCAGCGCCTACAACAGCTCCCTGTTGGAGAAACGTTGCAAAAGTGTCTGACAGATATGATTCATCGTCCTTTTCTAAGCTTCCCAAAAAATAAAAAAATCCAAAATATTTAATAATATCAAATATAAATAAAATACAGCACACACTTCTACGGATATTAATAAGTAACAGATAATTTTAAACATTCGCTACAACCACAGGGTGGGGATATGTTTGGGTTTTAACCGCTCAGGGTGAGAGTCTTTAGTCTTGCCATCTCTTGCAAACTCAGAAAAAACTAGATTTCACAACTCATTTCCTAAACATCTTCTAGTCGCTCATGGAACAGGTGCAGCGACTGATATATATGCCCCTGATGCTTTCTCGGGGCATTATAATGGCTTCTGTTCTTGATGTCCCTGGTCAGAAGGCTTCCAAGGCTATGTTGTCTATAGAATATATCTTCGATTTTTTTTATGTACTCAGTGATCATCTCGACGTGCTGATACGAAGTTCTTTATTCTGCATCCTCTTTATATAGTATGCAGGGAGGCTGCAACATATTGGACAGGCTCTATGGCCTGATGACCTGTTCGTAGATAAACGTCTTGTTTTCCCTCGAAGGTTTGGAACTCCTCGCTATTAACAGGTATGTCCGTTTCACTGCACCCGCAGCTCGTTGAATTACCAAGCTGACGTGTTTGAAAAACGTCAAACTCCTCTCTAATTGTACCTCCAGGTACGGCACAGACCATGTCCCCTCGATCCGGGTTCCCAGAAGTATAGTGATAGGATCCCCGTTATCTCCACATTACTACGTTTTCTTTTCTTAATTAGGTTCATTAGCTCTGTTTTTCCTGGATTTATCACTATCTTGTTACTTGCCAGGTACAGCACGACCTGCCCATCCAGGTGCGTTGCCAGCAACAATATTGCTTTCGCCCACCTGGGCGAAAATCGCCGAATCGTCAGCTCATACCGCCGTGCTCGTGTGTCCTGATACCGGAAAGTACGTAACGAATACAAAAGTGGTGACATGTAGGATCCTTATGGCACAGCCTTGAGGTTTTTTCCCTCATATGATTGGGACAACCTCTGCATGCTTCAAGTATTGCGGGTAGTGTCCACTTCATAATTAGCGTGGATTAGCCGAACCAGGGATTTCCTTGGAAGATACCTGAGGAAAACTGCGTCTATTGTGTTCAAACCCGGTGCTCTATTCCTGGGAATCGTATCTCTCACTTCCTCGAAACTGGTAATCAACATCGAGTAGGTGCGCCTGTCCAAGTTGACAATCGTTTCATTTGCACCGGCCCGGAAGGCGATCTGAAAATATTTTCCAAACATTTTGGCCTTTCCCAATTCTGTCATCGCCTGCGTTCGACTATTCCCCAAGGCGAAAATGTTTTTGCGGACGTTCATCCTCCACAGTGAATTGTCTTCCGCGTTGAGATTTCGAGTTTCCACTTCCAGGATTCACCTCAAGACATTCGATTAGATCTGCGATTTTTCTTACCAGAGACAGAATTTGGTTTTTTGTGTTGGGGGTGTCTGTTGTCCTGTCATTTCTTCCACTCACATTTATCAAGTCATAAGATGAAGTCTGGAAGCAAGTCCCTATCCTCTCTTATGGCTTTCTTCCTGATTCAGCTTCAGAGTGTTTCTTTCGATTTGTTACTCCAGAATGTTCGGATTCATAACGGTTTCGTGATTCAGAATATTCTTGTACTCTTCCCAATTCGTGGTGGAGTAGTCGTTCACGACCCTCACTCTCTTGGGGTACTCCTGGAGTGTGAAGAGCACATGCTCGTGATCGGAGATGAGCTCTGAGACCGTTCGACACGTTGTGTCATCATCTAATTTATAACTGGCCTCAGATGACTAAATAATATCCAAATTTTCTGTCTCTCTGAAAGGTCCGTGTCTGCTTATCACTACATCGTTGTGGACTATTCTGTTGATTATCCTGTTCTAGTCTGTTCTATTTCCACATTATCATAATCGAATGTAAAGAGTGTTACCATTGTAGGTAAACAACTGACGACTACTTCTATAGTTTTATCCCAAGGGTGGCTGAGGCGTTGTAGTCAACAACACACATGTTTTCCCGACACTTAACACACATCCACTCACACATTACAGAGGGATGCGAGAACTTGAAAATCTGCCTTAGATTGGGTATTGCGGGGCTGGTAGCCGGTGATAAATCACCCGCGGCCGCTGCTCCGCTTGTTTGAGAACCAGCTCTACCAGGACTTTCACTCACTCGCGGGGAGAACTGGATAACTAGTCTCCTGTGGAAGCCGGGGAGGGGCTTCGGATACTGCGGGTCTGATAGCCGGTGATGGTATCACCCGCGGCCGCCGCACCACCCGACTGAGAACCAGCCCTACCACGACTTTGAGGAATAGGCAGATTGAAAGAACTCGCTCCCTTAACAAGCACCCACACACATACAAACATAGTTTTAGGATTCATTTTGAGGAAACCACTTGGAGACTGAGATAGGTTGATATAAGAGCATGTCAGGAGAAGGGGGATGGCAAAATGGGCCCATAAAAGCCTACTTGCCTGGCTGCAGTAGCGGCCACCCTGCTTCTACTACTACCCAGGTAGCAAAATCATATTGGGACAATATTGGTACAATATTATGAAAATATTGGCAAAATATTCGAATGCAATATTGGCGACAAAAAAAATGTGAACATTCGGCGATATTGGTCCGATATTACTTGTGTAATATTGCCGAAATATTCTAGAAACAATATTGGCCTCAAAATATTCTGCGATATTGGTACACTTATATTGGCAGAATATTAAAACGTTATATTGGCGATTAAAAAATAAAGACATTTGGCGATATTGGTCCAATATTGTTTGGACATTATAAAAATAATATTGGTGAGATATTCTGAAGTAATATTGGTACAATATCATTTGGATATATTGGCAGAATATTGAAAATAAACTATTTCATAAAAATGTGTAATGACTCGGAACTTCTACAATTACAGTTCTCCTTCAATATTATGTGCTACAAGGGTACTACTTCTATAGTTGGATTTTTTCATTCTGAACATTTTTGATTCAGGCTCTAACCCTCAATTTTACAATTTTTTGCTTCGAAATTGCCAAACTATTATTGCCTGCAATAAAACCTTACAAAACTTATATTGCAGAATCCGATATAATTGATTGTATGGACAAAATATTTTGTTGACTTGCCCTCATATGCACTCATACGCTTCTATGTAACCAAATCAGATAGTGAATACGAATGAATCATTTTCACATATTATCGGATGACAGGAAAAACTCACTAAGTACAGAAATTATCATAATCGACATATTTTCACTAAGTACATTATATTTTTATAAGGTTTTCCTGGAAAAATTCATTATTATCTACGACAACCGCGTCACAACAGTTATAAGAACTGTAAAAATTCTTCAATTGCATAGATTCACGTGATCCCGGCAGGACAAATCTTTAATTATCTCAATTGTTCAAATATAGTAAGTACGAAGTGAGTTCTTCTTATCACCCCACGATATTATAAAGATATATCGTTGTAATCGAAAGTATTGTTATATTATGTAGTACTAAACTTGTGTATTGTTATCAAATCCTAATTTATTTCTCATCAACATCTCGGGTGTTATGACAGGTATCATTGAAAAGTCGTGGAGAGCAGTAGTTGTTTTATCTTAAAGGCGAACCGACAACTATACCTAATGCATAGGTTATAAGATATAAGAAAATAAAAAGCTCTTTTTTCATAGCAATTGATGACCTTCCAACAAGTAATCCTGATACCGGCACTAGGTATACCTCCATCTGAACTAAGGCATAATTTTTGTTATGAGATTAAGAACAATGTATGTTTGGAGGTTTGTGCAGAATCTGTGTTCGGTTAGACAAAGTTTGTTGGGATGAATTCCATTTTTTTATATATTCAGTTTTTATGTTTCTGTTGGAAATCATTACTGATTTCTATTCTGGCTCAGAATCCCATACTTCTCACTAACATAACATTATTGTTCATTCGGTTTTCCATGGTTGTTCCGAGAACCGTGTTGTTCATTAACTTGTGTTCAAATCTTTGTATGCCTCCAACAATTTTTATTGCTGTAATTATCTATTCTTATAGATTTTTTTGGAAATCAAACCAATCTAAACTGAAATATTCAATCTTGTACCATTCAAAACTTTTGATAACCGAATTATAGCTGTTTTGATGAATGGATCCAAATTATTGGAAGATCATTAACAAATTCAATCTATATGATAATGCTGTTCTCAAGTCTTTAAAAAAAAACTTCATTTTTTGCCAAATAAGGTGCATTCGAGTTTTTTTGAAATTTCTATGAAACTATATAGGTACATACTCATTTCAACAACAGACTCAATTACTTTTTCAATTAATAGAACTGCTGATAGGATAGGAGATCAGTATAAGTTATGGACAGAACATATTATTTGTTTAAAATATTTTTGAATATCAACTTACATTGATGGCTTCTACATTGTATATTGTATATTTCGAATGAATTAATTGAAACTCCTACTTTCCCCTTTTTTGTATAGAATAGAATAGAATGCCAACAAATTTCATAACTATAATAAAGTCAAAAATGTATTCGCTCAGTTTTCATGATAAATTCAAAATTGAGAATATTACCTCTTTCAATTAGCGATATATTTAAATAATTGAAAGAAACTAGTAACTTTTTTATATTGTTATCATTTCTCACAACCTTCCATTCTCCAAAATAGCAAGATGCATTCTTGCAGTCAATTTCAGTAAGATATTCATCTCATGTTCTACCATCGTTGAAATAATTTGTCTTTCTTTTTGTTACTCTTCAACAAAATTACTAATTGTTTGTGTTCGATACCCCTTCAAGAATTACTTTGCAATAACAAGGTAATTCATTTTTCCGGAAAATTATTGATGATCTGGTCAAATAATAAAAGTAATAATAATAATTATAAATGATGATGATATATATAATAAATAAACAACATAGATCATCTGTCAAATCTCAGCTTCTCCTTAAATTGCACACCACAGTGCCACAGGATTAGCCAGTATACCCACGGCCGACATCAGAAGGAATGAGCATTCCCTCCAGGGTGCGCTTTGGCTGCCGTTCCGGTTTTGCACCTGTTGCTCAAGAAAGTGTTGTCTTAAGTGACCAAATCTTTGGATGATAGTTGAGTGATACCATCTCTCTGATTGGGAGACATGAGCAACGCATTTACAAGGTAGAAGCTAAGATCAAGACGGCGAGACAACACACGTCTCGCATCTAGTGTGTGGCGGACTACGTGGCGGCCAATATGCCCTTCAAGCCTGCGATGAGGCGAATCGCCGCAAATTTAAGATGAGCTCACCACACACTGAATCACGGCGTGCTGTTTACCATCAAATAGCACTGTCTTGATAGGATATGGACATGAAGTTCTGCGATAAACCTTCTCGCTTATTCCAGAGCCTCCACGTGTTATGGATAACCAGCCGGTGGCTGATCGCATGAAAACCTTCTGGAAGAACATATATGAGTTTCCGCAACCATTCAACGTAGATACTCCAGCCCTAGCGCAGTTTGAAGCTTTTTGCAGGAGCCTTCGTCAGCCTGAACTTAATAAACTACGCAACCCTATCGGGTTATCACTCCGGAAGCAGTTCGGTGGACCCTCAAAGGCTCGAGGAACTTTGCTGCTCCAAGCCCTGATGGGGAGTAATAGATTCCAGATTGGTTTATCATGGGGGGTCCCAAAAACAGAGATTTGTCTGATTCAAAACCGCTAACAGGCATGAACGCATATTATAAGATGTTTACCATAAGGTTATGTTGCTGTTTGAAAAACTGGAAAAATGAACGCCACAAATAAAAAAAGAGTTGCAAATTTCACAGGTAGTAAATGTAGTTTATTTTTGAGAGTGGTGAACAAGTTCAATAATATGATAGAAAATAAAAGAAAACGATGCAGTGACGTGGAAACAACAGCAAGCAACTTGGAAGAAAGTCACCGAGAAATTCAATGCTGAATCCCCATGTCCAGTAAATTGGATATTTCTCATTCAAAAACAAAAATGGGTCATTCAAATTTGAATTTCTTACATATTTATGGTGAAGTTTGCTAAGCCAAACATGATGATAATAAAAACTGAATTCCCAAATTGTCTAAAAGATATATGCGGCAGAGATAATGGATAACATATCCTTTCTGATTATCATTTTCGACTAAGTGAATATTAATACTTTCAGCATCAAAACTGTCATAAAATCATAATTTTTTGTAGCCTCTCTCAGAAATTCAGTTGAAATATAAATATATGGCTATTAAGAAACATATGAAAAAACAATTTAGTACACACACCTCCTATGTGAGAGGTACAGGTGGTGGAGCATATGTGCCACCACCTATCCCCAAAACTGAAGAAGAAAAAGTATTGATGGAAACAATTGCCTTATCAGTAAAAGGACTACAGAGTTATTTTGATTCTGCTGCATTAACAAATAAAAATACATCATTATATTTAACTTTCATCAACAACTGAACTGTTAGCTTCAACTGATAACTTATATGAAAAAAATAATATATATTGCCAAATTCATTACTGTGGAAAACCTTGAAAATAATCCATTATCTGGTTTCTGTGTTGTTAAAATATTTTGGACAATAATGCAGAATGCTCTGGATTGTCACCTGCTCAACTAAATGCAATGGATTATTCCCAGAACATTGAGAACGCTGTAGAAACAGATTGCAATCAACCCCATGCAGAATTATTACAAACTCTTGATACCAATAGGTGTTATGTTTTGATAATTTTGAGGCATGAATAGGCTTTGAAAAATCGCTGAAAGTTGCTGTAAGATATTCACCTGGTGATTGAATTCTTATACGTGTGCAGTCCAGTGATCCTATCACTCTTGGCATATGTACAATTTGAAACAATTCCATTCTTACTTGCCCAATATCTTTATTTGTTAGCATTTTAATGAACCTTCGATTAAAAGAGGCCAACGCCCTGGTCACTCTTTTGATTATATTAAATGCTGAACTTTTGCTGACTTGTAGAAAATCCCTAATGGAAATCAGAAAACTACTGCAGGCATAAAATCTTGAGGTATTGAGCAACTGATTAATGGGGGTGATTGAATGGTTTCTGAAACAAATTTATAAAAGATATTCAAAACACTAGTGAGTTAGGTAAATCAATAAATGAATGCCTGATAATATTAAAGAGAAAAAGATGTTCATCATTCATCTGCAAAGTTCCAACTCATATTGTAACTGATAAATATCGACTAGCCACCTACCAATCTGTTGGGGTTTCGATGTTTCCTCCTATTTGCTCCAAAATCATCGGTACTGTGGGTTTTGACGAACGAAACCTTCCAAAAAATTTTCATTGTCAAAATCTTTGCAGGGATCATTTATTTCTTTCACAGTATACGGCCTCCTCTAATAGTCTATAATTTCTACAAATTCCCCATTATCATCACTTCAAAAATCGAACACTTCTAATCCCACGAGTGTTGGGTTATGTTATCTGCTAGCTCATACTTTCATGTGATAGCTATTTTAGCAGATACTTTAGCTTCGAGCTACAGTTAACTCAGATACTCATAAACAGTACAACTGAAAGTTAAGCCTTGGCTCATAGTCAAATCGACTTGACTAGTGATTGATAAACCGGTCCTTAGACACCATATATGCATGGGAAATGTGTTAAGAACTATTGGGGAATAGATGATATAGATATGTTCATTTGATAATAATATAATGGTATCCCGTTAAAAAAAGTTAACAAAATACTCTACAAGAAAAACATTCTCGAGGCTGTTTATTAAAAAGGTGTAGAAATAGCAACTCAATGTTGTTGATACAGTAGTGGTTTGGTAGAATCGGGAACAGTCTAATTGTGCCTTTAATATTGCTGGATTTTTGAAACAACATAAATTTACGTAGAAGTCATATCATTTCCAAATTTGTTCATTAATCCAAGAATACTAGTGGACTTCCTGGATTTTAATGTATTGTTATAACAGCATGTATAAAATAAGAAATAGTTGTCATGAGAAATGTTTCCCTCCATTACCCAAAACATGTCCAATTTCAAAACAAAAACGAACAATATATATTTATTTCCGAGGATCAAACTTCCAACTAGGACACTGTACGTGGAAGCAAAATTTTGCCAAGAATAAGGGTAATAAACTGAACATCTGTAGACACTATAGGAATTATATAAATAATTTTCCACTTGTTGATTCGTTTGGCACCTCTCCAACGCTGGCATTTTATAAAATAGAATTTTAAGTATTCAGTGCGGTATATATTTGATGTTACTAAACATCAACATTTGATTTTTGAGTATATTCTCTCTTGTCTCGAACACCCACCGATGTAATATACGGAGAAAAATCACGGATATGCAAAAACGCTTTGTGGAAATTATCCATATGCTCCTTCAAGGAATTAGTTTTCGTCCCAGAGGAGTAATAAAAGGATAAAATATATTAAACGTGTTATTGTATTTGATAATCAAATTAAATAGTATGTAATCACATATACCCGTGGTATTAATTGAAGAATTGAAGATGTGCTATTCTGGCATTTGTTTAGTTGATGTGTCTTTTTTCAAGTTTCCACAACCCCTAGCCAGAAATCATGTAAAACTTATGAGAAAGAACTTGTGCCTGAGGTAAATACATTATCTACTTTCGATATATACTTACAGAAATGGAATAATTTGAGATTAATTCAGCTGTACAAATCATTCTATATATCCGTGTAGTAGCAAAATTATGTGAACAAATAATATACTTACAACGAAGTGTAGAGTCCTGTCGAGACTAGGATTTGGAAGAGCAATTCAGTTTTGTCTCAAAGAAATCTACGGCTACAAATCTGCCTCTTCTCACACATGATGAGAATAGATGAATCTCTTAGAATGCACATATCGACATTATTCACAAATATTTTAAAAAAGCTTTCGATGAGGTGAATCACGACATATTATTGGAAAAAATTCGTGAGTAGACTTACTAAGCCTGAATTTGCATGTATGTACCTAAGAAACACACCCTACAAGGTCAGCTAATATCAAGGTCATTGTTCAAAAAAATGTCATGAAACTTTATGAGTACACCGGGGGACCTAAGATATTCTGAATGTTTGATGTTTGCTAATGACCTTGAATTTTATAAAAAAAAATGTGAATGAAGATGACTGCCATCACCTCCATAGCGATATAGACTCATCCTTCTCACGGTCACTTGAAAACGACTTGCCATTCAACAAACTGAAACGTGTCGTATTATCTAGCACAAAAAAAAAATTGTTGTTTAATATTGTTTTTTTTTCGTTAACCAGCTGTCATCCCCTACGAACGACAGCCCTCAGAAGTCGAAACTTGTGCGAGCTAAGGATTAACGAGGTCTTACCTTTTAACGTGCGATTCCTAGCTCGAGAAGAATAACTTCCTCGAGCTAAAGCTCTCGGGAGTTATTCAGATTATTAATGTTCATATGGTCTCATTAAATTGTCAAAATACAAGGTACTCTCGATAGAATTATGAAGAAAATAATTGTCGGCTATTTGTCATGGTCGTGGGATATTACCTACGACTATTTCACGCACTTGTTGAATGAACAAATCAGGAGGAGCTATCAAGTTAGGTGATTTCAGATTTGTCAATACGACAGTTGAACGTCAAATACGCATTGGGATCTCGAGTGTATTTTTGTAATAAATCCTAATGAAAAATGTGATGTGCCTTTTTCAGCTGAGTTGAAAACGCCAAAGGACATATACATGTAGTTATCTATAGGAGGGTTTCAGTATTAGAATTCGTTTCCTTCTCGATATCACAGCAATAATATGCAATAGTAAAAGAATAAAAAATAGATACCAAATTTATGAGTTTTCTTTCTTCAATATTCAGGTTGCAAATATCATATTCTCAATCTTATACCTTTTTGTTCTTATGGGACCTGTTCTAAAAAATATTTCCTCACTACATATACAAATTTCAACTTTTTCACATAATCCAAACATTCATATATGTAGCAAGATCAAAGAGTCAATATACGAAAACCTTTGAAGAAAGGTTTGCAATGTTCGTCATATTTAGCCTGTGCCATAGTTCTAATAACTTTTTTTGTAATTTAAATATCATCTCTAGATGACATAATAATCATATAATCAGTCCATATGTCATTATGCTATGAAAAATGGCGAAATAAGCTACTCTTAAACAATATGTTGTTGTATTGCTAAGTTGTCTAATTATGTATATGCACGTGGACAGGCGCTCCAAATACACTCCGAGAAGCTTAATTAGTTCGATATTTAGTTTATTAATTTTAGTTGAGAAATCTAAAGTTTTGATTTCATCATCATTTAGAGTAAGATAATTGCTTCTAGACCAGTTTGTTATAAAACTCTCAGATTCATTAGCATTCGAGAGTAGATTGTGAGACGTGGTGTCAGTTAATAAAAAAGTGGTATCATCAGTATACATCATCGGACACGCATTCGTTAGATTAAAAGGCATATCATTAATATATATAATAAATGATAGAGGACCCAGGACTGAACCCTGAAGTACCCCATAATTGACTTTTGAAGGTTTTGATATATCTTCATTAAATTTAACACGTTGCTGGCGGCCTGCAAGGTAAGATGTAAATAGATTTAAGGCTTTTCCTCCCCATAATATTCTAATTTTTGTCATAATACTCCATGGTCCACCGTGTCAAACTCTTTAGACATGTCATAAAATTTTGCACAGAACCATTTACGCTCTTCAAAAGCTTCTATAATGTTTTTATATATTTCGAAGATTGTATCGATGGCAGAACTCCTCTGTCTGTACCTAAATTGAGCTTTATTTAATAGATTATTTTTTTCAAAATATTCTAATAATCTGTTTTTTAGGACAATTTCAAATATTTTTGAGATAACTGGTATGATAGAAATAGGCCTATAACAGTCGGTATTGTATAGGAGTAACTAGAGGTATTTTATATAATTGAGGATAAATCCCTCCCTCGACACATATGTTTATTAAAGGTGCGATAGGCTTAGCAAGTGAATCATTGAACAGTTTTAAAACCTCACTGTTAAAATTGTAATTATCTTTGGTTTTCTAATTTTTCAATTGTGATATTATTGTTTTAATTTCTATGTCGTAAACTGGAAATAAGGAAAATTATTTATTTGCATTGGGTACATTGTTCAAAAATGTTAAACACTGTGCGTTATCAACGTTAAAGTTAGTCATTAGATTGTCTATAACATCAGTGAAGTATTCAGAGAAATCATTAGCTGTCAACTCAGATGTCACATATGACTTTTTATTGTTTCTGTTTTCGTTTATTATTTCCCAAGCTGTTTTTTGTATAATAATAATAATAATGAAAGTACTTTATTGGTTACTCAATAGGCTACCGACCGATATTATCAGAAATTAAAAGTCTTTTGCTATTTGCGTTTAATTTCCCCTGTTTTATTTTGTTTTTATAATCCTTCTTTGAAGTATTATATACCTAAAAGTCTTCATGGTTTTTTGTTGAACAAGCAATCACATGAACAGCATCCAGGGTGCGTTTTAATTGTTGCATATCATTATCAAAAACAAACTCTTTATTTTCTTGCTTGGGTATTTTTATAGATTTTTCGACGAAACAATGATTGTAAAATGTTGATAACGTATTGGCGAAAGAAAATAAGATCGCAGCGCCAACTATCGGAAGACGTTGAACTACGAATCACGGACAAAGTTTTTTGAGTTTACACGTGTTTATATGGCGTTTTGGCGGTCTGATTACCTATTTTTAAACATTTGGTGAAAATTGGTGATTTCTCGAACTGAAAAGTGATTGTGTTTCTATAAGAAGACTTGAAAGATAGTTTCAGTACAGTTCACAAATAGTGTCCGTGTTTTAGGAAGTCATGATTTGAGATTAATTATGGATCTGATCCATTCTGTTGATTAAGGATAAGTGTTTTCATACTAAATTTTTAGTTCCCCACTATTTCCTGCGCTCTGCATGAACAATGAAAAGTGCCAATCAAGACTCTTTCATCTTGAATAATGAAATTTTCATCTACCTGATGTGGTTCTGAGGAGAGTGCACTGTTTTGAAGGCAAAGGGCATTATTTTTAAATTCTCAAGATCATAATTCATTCTTCCACATAAAATTATATGTTCTGCGTTCAGAACTGCTTCTCCCTCGGTGATACATCGGGAGTTGTCTGAAGTTTTCAAGTGATCAAAATATCCATCAAACCAAGCTTTATCTGAAAAATAACCATATATTGCAGAAGCATTCAAAACGAATCCGAGTTAAAATACCTTCAAACCACCGTACTGAAACTATCTTTCAAGCCTTCTAATAGAAACACAATCACTTTTCAGTTCGAGAAATCACCAATTTTCACAAATTGTTTAAAAATAGGTAAACAGACCGCCAAAACGCCATATGAACACGTGTAAATTCAAAAAACTTTGTCCGTGATTCGTAGTTCAACGTCTTCCGATAGTTGGCACTGCGATCTTGTTTTCTTTCGCAAATAGACCATGAAGTTTGCAGAATCATCAGGATTATATATTTCATAGAATGTTTCCCAATTTACATTATTAACACATTGTTTGAAATGATGCTTTCCATGTTCTGTCATGGGTCTGCATGTTATATACTTTTCTCTTACATGAAAATTAAACTCGTTTTGTTTCTTATTTCGGAATTTAAAACCGTTGTTAACTTGGGAGCAACTAGTTATATTATACTACACTCAAGTCGAATCCCGTTTGAGATATGGTCTTCAGTTCTGGGGAAATTCGTCTTTAGCACCTAAGGTATTCACAGCACAAAAAATACTCGTGAGAATTATCGCTGGTGTCTCCCAACGCAGTTCCTGTAAACCTTTATTTGAGGAGTACAAAATTCTGACCCTGGTATGTATATTTATTTTGGAAATGTGTTTAAAAACAGAAAATTGTTCCTGACCAATGACTGTAAACGTGAGAAATCAACTAGGCAGGATATAGACTTATATATTCCATTTTGTTAATACAATGTGACATTGAATACACCTAAGTACTAAGGATTGAAAATCTTTAATTTGTTGCCTGAAGAATTGAAATGTAGTCAGTGTGAGGGTCTATTCTAGGTGAAACTCAAATGTTTTCATTTAGAAAAATGCTTTTATGATTTGACGGACTTCATGACGTAAAGAACACGTGTTTGTGTTTTTGTTTGTATTTTTAAAATAACTTTTGTTCCATATTGAACAATCATTGTTTCATGTATTTCATGTATATTTGTAATTCAGTCTATTTTCTGTTTTTATTCATGTTTCTCTTTTTCATATACTATTGTATACATGCTTGCTCTTGATTGACAATTTTCTATACGATGCTGTAATGTATTGTCCACGGAAATAAACGATCTTTATCTTTATCTTTTGATATGAAGCTTGTATCAATAGAGAAGAAAATTCCCTTATGGTCTGACATATACCGGGTGGCTACGGAAGAATTGCCTACGGAATATCTCAGTTATTGTATGAAGTAGGTTTGTGAAATTTGGAGCGTCGATATAATGACATAAGAGCTAGAATTTGAGCATATTGACATGTCGAAGTTAACTTCCGGTCTGACCGGAAGTAACATCAACTTTCTTATTTTAAATGGAAACCCTATTTTTTTTTTTTTCGCTTTATTCAGCATTCAATTCCCTTTCTAATGACATATCACAAGTTGGTATCTAACCAGAAACTAGATCAGAAAAAAATTATTATTCAAATTCACCGAGTAGGCCGTGGAAGCAAAATGAAAACCAGAAATTGGAAAGTTGGCTATGGAAACCATACGTCACTTGATAACAGTTGCTACTACTGTGATATTTTATTTTCATTCGTCGGCGTTATAAAAAGCCGCCAAAAAAAATATTGGAAAAATTGGGAAAAAAACAATACTCTGTAGGTCCATAACTTAAATAGGAACATACAACTTTTTCTTGCCTGTACTATTCAGCACAACCATTCCTTTCTAATGATATAATAGAAAGTAATTTTTTTAAATGAAATACCAAAAAATCCAATTATTATTCTTCAAATAACAAAAAAACAGATTTATCGAAAAAAAAATCAAATTGATAGGATTAAAGATAAAATAAATTCAAAACAAATGTTCGAAATGCATTCCCTCAGCGTCAATACATTTATTGACTCTGGTGATATTTTCATGTAAAACGTTTCTCAACATTTGGGGCGTGATATCTTGGAAAGCTCTACGAATTTTTACTTCTAGCTCATGTAGAGTTGTAGGCTGTTTGGAATACACCCTATTTTTAAGATGCCCCCATAGAAAAAAGTCGCACGGAGTAAGATCAGGTGACCTTGGTGGCCACCTGACTGGACCATGAGATTTTATAAGTCTCTCTTGAAAGCGATTTTGAAGATAATTTCTCGCTATTCTTGAATTATGCGGAGGGGCGCCATCTTGCTGGAAGTACATTCTCTCAGTTATTTCCGCTGGTAGGTTGTCAATGAATTCCGAAATTTCATTCGTTAAAAAATTTAAGTATCTCTCTCCGGTTAGTTGGCCATTCAAAATAAGAAAGTTGATGTTACTTCCGGTCAGACCGGAAGTTAACTTCGACATGTCAATATGCTCAAATTCTAGCTCTTATGTCATTATATCGACGCTCCAAATTTCACAAACCTACTTCATACAATAACTGAGATATTCCGTAGGCAATACTTCCGTAGCCACCCGGTATGTGGTTCGATTACTTCCACGATCAAGTTGTTGTTTATGTTGGTAAACAGATTATCTATTTTTGTAGCGCTAGTGCTAGTTACTCGCGTATTTTCATTAACTTTTCCTCTAAATTGTATGATAAGAAAACATTTATACATTCATTCGCATCTGTGTTGTCCAATATATTAAAATTTAAGTTGAAGTCGCCAACCACAACAATTTGATTGTTTAAAGGTGAGGTTTCCAGTACTTTGTTTAGTGCACCCATGAAAACATCAATGTCACCCGTAGGAGACCTGTATAAACATAAGAAAATTATTTTTTCGTTAACTAGCTCTATTAATGTGAATTCAGCATGAATATCTACACAAAATTTATTGACATCTTTAGATTTAATTTTTAACCGTTTTCGGGCAAAAACACATGTACACCGCCATGAACAGACGTGTTTCTACAGTAATATGCTACAAGTTTAAAATTAATAATAACAATATTTGCTATATGGGACTCGGATACCCAACTCTCAGTAAGAAACAGTATATCTATTTTGTGTGTGTACAGAAAATATTCTACTTCACTTAATTTGTTAGTTATACTTTGAATATTCAAATAAAAGGCATTTATTCTATTATTTGAACCTGATTTCAGGTTATTACCCAGCACGTCACCTGTCTCTTCGATTACATTAATTGTTTGAGTCTTGAGATGAATAGCCTCGAAGTACTCTGAATCGACATCTATGATTGTAGTATCATCTGAGATAGGCGGGGGTATAAAAAATTGTTTTCCACTTTGTTTCTATGGTCTTCACTTTTGTCGCTGCGGCAAGCATCAATTACTGTTGTCACCGCTGTGTCCGTATCTTGCAAATCTTCATCTTCAATGAATCTCAAATTTTTCATTTCATTGGTTCTATTTATTATATTAATGACATATTTAATAAGAGTTTCATTTCTTCTTCTTCTAGCTGTCCACTTTCCATTTATTTCTGCGTAACTTATTTGTCCTTCAACACATATGTTAGATTTGCATAAGAAATCGTTTAAACGTGTGTTGTACTTGTAGATATGATTATTCTCAATGATACTTCTGCAGAAAGGAACAAAAGAGAAAATCACGTTTGTTTTTGAGCATAACTTTAGTTTTTTACACATAAAACTGAAAGAAGGTGTAGTTCTGCAATCGATGTCATTTGATCCAGCAATTATTAATACAAAGTCATTCAGTGTGAAGTCTTTTATTAGGTATTCTATATTTTCTAACACATTATTGAGCCGCGCGCCTGGTTTTAATAAAGCACAAATATCGAAAGTGTTATTCGATAGGCATTCTCTTAATATCTGAGCCATCTTTTTACCTCGATCATCACTCAGTATCAATAGTTGATTTTTGTTTTTAACCGATTTCGCCCCTGTAGTTGGTAGGGCATTTAATTCGTTGTGTTCATGTATGTTATTCAATGCACTGTCAGCAGGTTGTGTTTTATTAGTGATAGCACAGACAACATCTTTTTCAGGACATCCTGTATAGTCGATTTGGTTAAACTCTGATATGTCCATAAATGTAATTCTCTCAGTGTTTGTTGATGTGTACATTTTTGTGTGTTTTTCCAGTTTGCACTCCAGTGTTTATGGTAATCCTATCAGTTGTAGTTTTTGTGGATATTTTTTTCAGCTTTTCTATATAGGCATTAAGTTCTTTTATTTTCAATTCACGCGATTTAATCGTGTTATTCATTTATTCCTCAGCCAAGGAAACTTCATCTAAGAATAATTTATTCTGATGTTGTAATTTCTGAATGTGTTGTTTTTGTCTCATTTTCCAAACTGAGTTCTAAGAGAGTGTTTTCGAGCACTTGTTTATCATCTAGAGTACAATCACTATCGGAATAGTCAACATTTTCTTTACAGCAAATAATCTGATTTTCTTTTATCATTCTGATTTTACCTCTAAAACGAGATAGACAGTGTTTGTGATAAAAATTGTGACAATTGATAAACACAAAGTGAATAAAAGGTCGAGTAGAACAACACTTGAAATTGACCACTGCTGGAGACATGTGTATGCTCACACACTCACTTCTATGATCACTTATTCTCCTTGGTTACCACACTTTTCAATAGAGCATTCGCGATTTTTGTATTACTTAATCAATATATGGTACCATTTTCGAGGAGAAGTGTGATTGAAAACATTGTTGATAAAATTTTTCATGTTTTAGGCAAAGAAATTATTCAAAAAATCATTTTTTAGATTTAGTAAGCTCTATTGAGCTTTTTATTTTTTTCTTTATGCATTCTCGGAACAGATCTTATTCACCATTTTATATCTTTAGTACATTGTAGTTTAATTTATATTTTGTATCGTGGAAAAAGTTATTTATTGGACTTAATAATAATTGTGTTCTTGAATTGTATTATGTTGTATTATAATGTGTGAATAAAGTCAAGTAAATCCAACAATGTTGATCTTCATTCAGTTAGTAGTTATTCTTCTGAAAAATATTTGCTCATCATAAGGATGTACCTATTTTGTCTTTTTATAGTTAATTTTCAATTTTTCAAATTTCTTCTGTCTCTCTCAGTGTTTCTTTCCTGTCAAAACCAGTAAATTGTCTTATACTAATCGAAAAGACGTATACTGCAATCAATCTGTAGGTTCTGGCTAGTCATTTATATGAAATACATAAAAATACGCTCCCTCAAGTATTGAGCATATTTCTATGTACTTTTTTGTTTCATAAAATCAAAATCTTATGATTTTCATTCTATACAAATTCCATATCATAACAATATACAGGCCGTTTCTTTTATCATGTGTTAACATTGCTATATTCTAAACCGTAATATATACAAAGACGATTAAATGGGAAAAAAGGTAAGTATTGTGGTGAGCAGTGAATTGTTCATAGAAAATTTACGGGGATTCTCGCCCTTCCCAACTTATACAGGAAAAACTGAAAATGCTGTTTTCGGTTTTTTAAGAATAGAATTTTTATTTCAGAAAATATAAAAAAATGAAAAAGGAAAGATTTATTGTTTTATTGTATTCAAAATTTCTAATCAAACGTTTCGTGTCAACACCGCCATCATCAACAATTTTTTCCAAATACGGACCTGTCTATTTCATCACAAATATTGATAGAGCGATAAAATCACAATACAGTGGTATATCACCTCGACATTTTTATAACGTTTCAGATAAAATAACTAGCATCATCAGTGACAACAATTTTTAATTACGGTCCTGTCGTTAGTTTGTTTATGAATTCCACAGAATCTAACCAATGTACTTCTCACCACAATAGTTACATTTTTTCCCATTTAATCGTCTTTGTATCTATCACGGTTTAGAATATAGCAATGTTACCACATGATAAAAGAAACGGCCTGTATAGCCTGTTTTCCGATTTTTATGTCACATATGAATATGTTTTTGATGGCCTGCATTTTTGGATTACTATGTGATTCCTATTGTATCTATTGATCATAAACTCTGAGAGGGGGTGAAAAATTTGAGTCTTTTGAAAAAAAAATTGTATTCCGTATCATCACGTGCAAATTTTCCATCAGTGAAGAATCGATCTTGCATATCCAGGAATATGAATAAAACATTAGAGAAAACCGTCCCATTAGTATGAATTGTAAGATTTATTATGCCACCCGACGAAGTGGAATACGGAAAATTAGTGGAAGTAAGAATAAGATTACGGTTCCGAGTGCAGCTTAAACCCCTATTATATATGGATCATCAGGATTGGTAGTTACAAAAAAAATCGAGTGTATAAACAGACTCGTTGTTGATAACAGGATCGCATGTAGCAACCCAAGCCATATTTTCTAGCGAATACTTTCGCATGACTGAAATTGAAAAATTCCATAATAATCAATGAGTCCAGTTCGGGTGGTGGGTACTTGAAATGCATTATTGAATGATAATCATGGAGTTGATAAGTTTGGACTGTTTCAGTTGAGGCACCTTAACGTTAACAATTCAAGTTTCAGATGTCCATTGTCTTAATGGGTTGAAAGATTTTTACTCATTTCACTTTTTCACGGCGTTTCGATTTCTTGTATCCGCAGTCAACTCTAGGTGCTAACTGTGGAGTTGGTGCTACGACGTTTTTTATAGGTCTGTCGAAGTGTTGTTGCGTGTCTCTTATTAGCATGCAGGTTATTTTTGGAATGAGCATAGAGGCAACCTCTGATCCTGATGCAAAAACTGAGTTCATAACATATAATAGGGTTCCATCTCAAAAGTGGACGATGCGAGAATTACGAAGCGGATGTTCAAAATGTAGATGGAAGCATCCTACAATATTTTGATACCGGAAACACGTATACTTTCCTAGGGTAGGGATGGAACAGTACCGTTCCCAGTTAAATACTCTCCCTCCGGCAAGTAGCAGCATAAACTTTAACATATCTGCTTATTTGCGTAGGCCGCTTCTACAGCCAGGCAAGTATGCCCACATGGATCCTTTTTGCCACCCCCTGTATTCCATATAGCTTCACGTCATTCTCTTAGTTTTTCTTTACGAACCTTCGTGACCTCCTGATAAAAGTCAGTATGTCCGTTCATTCCAGGTTGGTTAGTTTCTCTTGTTGGAGTTTCTCGGCTCCAAAGATTTCAAATCTTCACCTCCCGTACGCTTTGCACATGCCGAGGAAGTGAGATGAAGTTTCGCATTTCTGGCAAGTGGAGTTATCGTCTATTCCTATTAATATGTTAGACAGACATCTACCGCTATGCCCTGTTAGTATTTCTGTAAGGAGGCTTAGTGCTTAGCGGTTTCTGCCTAAGAGCCATGTCGTCCTTGTTGGAGCCGACCACACAGTCTTCCTTCTGCCTGCAGCTGGTATTATCCCTCCAAAGTTTGTTCCGCTCTTCTTCCGACCAGTCGTCTGGGGCTGAAGAGATTTGGCTTCTTACGATGCATAGTAGAGGCTCCAGCCCACAGAACGGCATCACCAAACCGGTTCCAACACCCCTCTGTGACCTGGAACCCATAATACTGGACCCCCTTCGTTCCAGCTGGTTTTTCGAAAGCATCTCCGAATTCCTGTACAAGTGCTGAGTTTGGTTAAGGATAACAGATTGTTCTGAGCGTTGTATGACTGTCCGAACAGATGTTAAGTTTCTGCTTGTGCCCTGCTTGGAATACTATTGTGTGTCTATCCAGAGCGTAGCTTTCTTGTACGTCTCTTCCTTCCACCCGAAGCATGTTTGTCAGTCAGACGCGAACCGTCTTCATGCCATATTAGGCTTCCCGTGCATAAATCCACTGCATTTCCTTCCCATTGTTATCTGCTCAGAATAGTGAGAGCAAACTCTCTGTTCCGTCGCAATCTTGAGTGGGCGAAAATAGGAATCTCATGCTCCACCCACATCGCGATTTCCGCGTAGCCTATCATCGCTCCTTCACTAACCCATAATCTCGAGTTCCGCATCCTCAAATGAGCTACCAGCCTCAGTAGTACCTCCAACGCTGCGGTTAAAGTCGTTCTCATTGCACCCGTTAATGACCTCTGAACCTTGCTACGTCTTCGGCTCTTTAGACTGTTCTGTGCACCCGGACACCACACAACTGATATTTGGTAGCGTACAACCAGCGCTCAATCTCTGGGATAGTGCCCCAATTGCTTCCTACAATTCTCCCCGATTGCCTCACGATTTCTACCGGCTTTTGTATGATCCTATCGTTATGTGGCGTCCGCGAAAGTTTGGAGTCCATATATTCGACCAGTTGGACTAGCTTCAGCTCTTTGCCAAATATGCTGGAACAGTGAACAGGATCATCTCTGTTTTTGTGGAATTTTCATACAGCCCTGCTTCACCGCACCGTCTGTCAATAATCCTAAAGGCTGTCTGCATTAGGTCGCAGACGACTCCAATGAATTGTCCGCTGACTAGGATAACTCCGTCGTCCGCGTATTCTAATGCCTCAAACTCTTCATCTGTGAATCCACCCAGGATTTGGTCCATGACATGATGGGGGTGAGGCAGCTTCCCTTTGGGCAGCCCCCTCCCACCTCAGCCTGCATTCTGAGTTCATCCCAGGATACCCCGACCTCTCTCCTCGTTAGCGAGGATACACTAGCCGACCATCAAGTTAGGCGTTCCTCTGACCCTCAGTGGTGCTGCCTGTATTGTCGCTAGCTTCGCCTTGTGGAACGAGCCTTCCAGAACACGCTTCGAACCGTAATGTCTTTTCAATCCGTCGTGCTACAGTGTGGACTGCCGATTCAGTCGACCTTTCCTTTCTACATGCATGTTGATGTTTGGGGAAGGGCTCATCCTTAGGGACCCCTCCATCAGAAACTCCTCCATCATGAACCTATCTAACCAACTTTTCCAGCCTTTCTAGCGGGAACGGTGTCAGGCTGATGGGTCTGTAGGACTTCGCTATTGTGTAGTCACTTTTTCCTGACATAGTGATGAAGACTACTTTTACTGACTTCCAGGCCTTAAGAACTCTTCCCAACGCTATGGTGGCCCGGAATATTCACCCCAAGATTGGGGTAAGAAATTCCAGACACCTCTGTAGCATTGGAGAACAAAGTTGCTGTTACGTTTCGATTCTACTCTCCAGTGGTGAAATGGATTCAAGATGAGCTGCTACAACTCGACCTGTAAACTTATGCATCTTCAGAAAAGCTTGCATCCTCAATCATCTGTTCCTTGGTCAAACTTTCACTGACAAACAGGGAGGCAGTATATTTTTGAGCTTGAAGTGACTAATTAACAAAATGGAACTGGATGGAGCATGTTAATTCCTCAGGAGTTCAGGTCAACCTCTCTGCATTATTTACTACCTTGAAAAAGCAGGGATCGTGGTATTTCTTTCCAAGGCAGCAGCCCGTTCAGCCAATGAACATGGTCATGTGTCCGACACTGAACGAGGTGACCCAAACTCTGTTGCCGAATTGAAGCCCGTTCAGCAAAAACTTTATATCAAAACTGCGGAGATTTCATAGCTCCGGAGATTGAGGTGTTCCTGCAGCTACATATGAATGAGCCTGAGAATGGGGTCTTAATAATAATGATAATAATGATAAATGCTTTCATTGCTAGGATACTCGGTACAGATACCCAACCTAACAAAAGGCAGGATTCAATTTCCGCACATGAATAAGCATTGCAGAGCTTGCTCTTCCATCCAACCATTCAAAAACATTGAAGACCTTGATTCATTCAAAAATTTTACCTTTTCATTCAAGTGGGCTGAAGTCACAGACCAAGGGATTCATAATGGTCTGCCAAGAAGGTGTCTTCAACAATCTGGTAAACCGTAGTCTCATGATGGGTATAGAGGTCCCAGACACAGAGCATGTCGTGGGGCTCCTGAGACATTGATGCATTTGCTGTCAGCTTGTCGAACTCATGTTGTCTCAGCCTATATCCACAAGCATGTATTTTCACTTACGACACTCTTGCGTTAAAGACAAAGAAACCGGTGTTGCCTTATGCTTTAGGGAATATTGAGTCTGTTGTGAAGAATGAGAAGTGCCGAATCTATTGGAACTACTCATTCTTCAACCTCAGGCAAATACAGGCCAATGAACACTTGTAGTTGTAGTCGACCGTCAAAATGTCATAGATTCCAGCTCCTGGCGAAAGGAACATCGTCCGAAAAAAAAAAGAAAAACGAACTTAATATCGACACTACCTCTTTAACGTCTGCCGCCTTTACCCAAACTATTGCCAAAAAATCAGGATAAGGTCACCACTGTTTACCAACAAAAAGAACTGTCTTGATAGGATACAAATGCTGATGAATGGGGACCTTCGAGAATAATATGTGATTATTATTTTTCAAATCTTACCTTCTCACATACATGTTTATTGCTGTAATTTGATTAATTTTAACACAAGAAATTATTCTTTCAATGAAATGAAAACGACACAAAGCTCAGTTCAATTCTACCCCAATAACCCGAAAACGTCTATCAAATGAAAGTTCTTCTCTTCATAAAGAAGTCTGTCAAGCAGGAAAAATTCATTATTTTCCATGAGAACAACATGCAAGTCAAATTACTGTAGAGTTTGGAAGGAATGATCATTGCGCCCAAACCAGTCTTTATTCGAAAGAAAGAATTTATTTGTTAGTATTGAAAGAATTGTACCCTCAAAATAGGAAATCATTTCCGTGGCAACGGGGATGAATTGGAGCAGAAAAACAGGAATTTTGTCGAAGAAGATTGGCGAGAGAGGCGAATGAGACGAAGTTGGTTCAAACGTAGCACTGTAAAAAAATCAACAAGAAACAAACGAACTCAAAAGAAAGCAAGAATTCCAACGAATAACAAACTCTAAACTTGTTAAACAGTTTTATTTCCAAGCAGAACAGTGTCGGCTTTTGTTATATCGAAATGAATAAAAATTTTCATTCATGAAGTAATGTGTTTTTATTCTACAATTTTTCATGTCTCCCATAGAATTTCATGGAGGTTGGAAATCAAACACGGTAGCAGAAAGTTATATTGACGATTCTATGAAAAATAAATTTGATGTCGCCAGTAAAATACTGAATTCTATCAATGATTCTGAAAACCTGCCTTCAACTTCAAGATCCTATACTCTGGAGCCGTGCCCAGATACTTCAAATATAACATTTAATCACTGTAACAATATAACTGTGAATAAAATATAATATAATTAAATTTAAAGTTCACAATTCTGTTGTAAAATCATTTCGCTATAGGAAAAGTATGGTGCATAACTTGCACGGGATGCTCATTTCCTACTCGTATATGATTTGCAGCAAACTTCATACTCGTGGGAAATGACTATCATTCCGTGCTAGTTATACAAAATACTACTATAATCAGACCAGAAACAATATTCGATGTAAAATAATAAAATCGAGGTAGGTCTGTAGTTTCACACAAATAGAACAAATATGTGTGAAGAACACTTTTTTATGAATGATATATTTTCTCTAAGAACCGTAATACTAAATATAGGATGAAACTTTTGTCTAATTTCCACTAAGAATTAATTTAATATAACCGTGGTTTCGGCTTTGAACACAATAATATTACCCGTTGTATTTTCGTGACAATGCAGTTTCCAGTATCCCTATTTACATGAAGAGTGTGTGGTGAAGGGTAATATTATATTACATTACTAGTTTGTAAACTGGCACTTTCCGCACAATTATGTACACATACACTATTTTTTCTACGACCACACGATAATCTCACCAAAATATAACATGTGTTGCAAGAAAATTGCACACTCTAACCGAAAATCATGTATTTCATCTGATTCGATTTATTTTGCTTAATCATTTGAAATCATAATATAATCCATACAAGATCGAAACCGTGAATTCCAACAAAGGAGCCCGCACGAAAACATGTGAGAAATTGGCAATCTGTCAAATTGGCTGAAATTTGGTGGGATTGACATTGAAAAAAAATGTTTTTGCCTTCTCGATTCTGCTTTACTTCTTTGGAGTAATGAAACGGACTCAAGAAAAGCTGCGACAACTCTACGTAAAAACTCGCACAATGATGCATCTTTATAGGAGCTTTCATCCTAAATTGTCTGTTTCCACGGTTACACGGGGAGGCCGTGGACTTCTGAGTTTGGAGTGTCTACATAACAAAATGGTACTGGATGGAGCCTGTAAAGTCATCAGAAGTTCAGAACTCCTTCTTGGAAGGGTATTCGATAATGAAAAAGCAAGGATTGGAGTATTTATATCCAAGGAAGTAACCCGTGCAGCCGAAGAACTCGGATAAAATGGTAGAATGATGGAAACACTGCTATATTCCTGATAAAAAATAAATAAAAAACACTCCCTCATAAACACCCATAGAGTTTACTCAAAGGCATAGCCTGTGCGGGTAAAGGACGGCAGGAGGTTAAGTGGAAGAACAAAACTGCAGTGTTTTGCACTTCAGATTTAAACTTCGCCTTTTGGTCAAACTATCTTTTTGTTTTCCAATAAAGACTATTATTATTACTATTATTTGTTTTTCATAAGGAATGTACCAGTCAGGCCCTGTCCCCGGAGCTCCGATACTACCGGAGGGCGCGCTGGTGTATCATTAACCCCAGCAAACACTCCCTACGTCCGTGGGGTAAGTGATTACTGGATCCGAGAATCATGTGCCCTGAGTAAACGGAGTGAAACCAGAATAATGGCCTTCTGCATTCTTCCGGCTAGTTTTTTTGCCGCATCATGGCATGCCGGTATGATTTTTAGATTCGAGAGCAACGTGTCCTTCATTCCACCAAGGACCCCCATTATCAGAACCACCATCTTAAATATAAAGCCTGCGTTCAAAGAGTAGATCTCGATATTTAGTTCGTTTTTCCTCCTCTTTTCGGACGATATTCGTTTCGCCAGGAGCTGAAAACTCAATGACGAAATTCGTCCTACTTTGGTGGTCGAGGAGTACTACATCAGGCTTATTGGCTTGTATTTGCCTGAGGGTGGGGAATGAGTAGTTACAATAGATTCGGCACTTCTCATTCTCCACAACGGACTCAATATCCCCCGGAGCATGAGATAACACCGGTGTCTCGTCTACACCGTACGAGTGTCGTAGTACAACACTCGTAGGGCCGCGTTATGCCTGTGGATATAGGCTGAGACCGCATAAGCTGGACAAGCTGACAGCAAATGCATTATGATCTCAGCTGCCCCACGACACGCTCTGCATCTAGTGTAAGGGACCTCTATACCCATCACGCGACTACGGTAGACAAGGGGGTTGAAGACACCATCCTGGTAGGCCGTTATGAATCCCTCGGTTTCCATCTTCAGCCCACTTGACCTGAGAAAAGCGAAGTTCAGGTTTCTGGATAAGCCAAGGTCTTCAATGTTCTTGAAGAAGACCCCATGCATGTCACACTCCGCAGCTTTCACGTGGGCTCTTTGCTGAACGGGTTCCAACTCGGTGACAAAGTTTGGGTTCGTTCGTTCAGTGTCGAATAGGAGACCAAGTTCATCGGCTGCACGGGTTGCTGCCTTGAAAAAAATGCTACAATCCCTGCTTTTTCATGATCGCATACCAAGCAGAGAAGGAGATTTGAACTCCTGATGACTTTACAGGCTCCATCTAGTACCATTCTGTTATATAGACACTCGAAACTCAAAAATCCACGGCCTCCCCGTTGTCTGGGAAAGTCTGGGGAAGCTTCTATGAAGATGCATCATTTTGCGAGTTTTTACGTCGAGTTTTCGCAGCTCTTCCTGAGTCCATTTCATTACTCCAAAGGAGTAAAGTAGAATTGGAACGGCAAGCATATTAGTTGCAGCAACTTTGTTCTTCCCCGACAGTTCTGAAGACCAGATCTGTCGGAGTCTGTGCTGATACTTGCCGCGGAGAGAGCTTTTGACAGTAGCTACATCTTGGGTGTGGCGTTGTTCCACCCCTAGGTAGGTATACGTCTCTCCGGCATCCAGATGATGTAGGATGCTTCCGTCTACGAGCTGAACGTCCTCTCCGTATTCCTCGTATCGTCCTCTTTTGAGATGAACAGTGGCACATTAGTCGATCCCAAATTCCATTCCGATAGCATGCGTGTACTCTTGCACCATCTGAGCAAATGCATGATGAGAGCATGCGATGTTGTATCAAATGCCTTGCGATCATCGATCCAGGCCATTGAAAGGTTACGCTTATACTGCACGGAGTCCTGCATGATGCATCTGTCGATCAGCAGGTTCTCCTTGCAGCCAGGGACCCCCTTCTTTGACTCTCTTTGCTCATATATCCGTTCATACACCGGCTCAACTGCGGAGAGTATTCGCATGTACAAGATGCGTGTAAACATCTTATAACATGCGTTCAAGCATGTTATCAGTCTGTAGTTCTTCGGATCAGACAAATCTCCGTTTTTGGGGATTAGCACGGTTCGCCCCTCGACAAACCAATCCGGAATCTGCCATCAGGACCTGGAGCAGCGAAATTCTTCGAGCCTTTGAGGGCCCGTCGAACTTCTTCCGGGGTTATCGGATTGCGCAGTTCATTGAGCTTAGGCTGATTATTATTATTGGCCGTGGCGCTCCTGGAGGACCCACTGATTTTTGGTGGCGTATTCACTTTTAAGCTGTAGGAAAACCTGAAAAACCTACAGCGCCACCCTAAAACAAGCCTCCATATCAACAATATGTGACATCAGATGATTATTGACTACTTGATTAGATATTGCAAGGGACGTTAACATGATCTGAAATTAATATACAGCATTGCTTGTAAATTCCCGATGCAGCCATAAAAAACAGCATACGATACACGTGCGCAACGTTACCGGTACCTACTCATAATATTATTATTATTATTAGACGTCATTCATTCTATTTGTCGTTCATTCACATCGAATGAATAAGATTATCACATTGCGCAATGTGAGATAAAATATATAAAGTTTATATGTTATGATGGCTCGTTCAATGCCGTCAGGAATTTTCAACGGAGCTGTGCTGAAGACCCTCATAAACTATAATGTTACAAACACGATTACCCAGGTGGACAAGTGACCGATCACCTGAAAACTTCGGCTAATTTAGGCAATTGTTTCCATCAAATAGATTGAAGTGGAACTCTTCCCTAGAGAGTGTAAATTTGTTATCAACGAACGGTTTCTTTCTTGCTTCCTGAGTTTCTCAGAGGAGCATTTCCTATTTTATCCGATTCAAAGGTATCGCTGAAAAGTCTCTTTCCTTGAACATTCTTGGCGAAAGTTAAAAATTGAACGAAGTAAGTACTCAGAATTAAACTAGACAATTGGTATAAATAATGGTACGGGATGAAATCAAGAGGCTTCAAGAGTTTCATGTAATGGAAGAATTCCAGAAGGGGTGGCTGGAGCATTTTTTCAGTAGAAAATTACGCTTTCACGAAACATATCCAAATTATTACAAAATATACAAACCATTATCAAAAGTTGACTTTCTATGAGATTGAATTAGAATTAGAATACATTTATTGCTTCAAAAAACATAGTTTTATAGCAAGAGGTTCCAAGGGTGTTAAAATAAACAAATAAACAATATAATAGCTAAGATCGGAGTCTCAAGATATTCCAGATATAATTGGATATGTCCTTTGCAGCTTTTGGAGTAATATTGTCGAGAGAGAGAAGAAGATTGTCAAGACTACATAAGGAATCGGAGTTTGGAGGTTTCATTGTACTGTAAATAGGACACTCGAATAAAATGTGTGTGATAGTTTCCAGTTCATTCATGTTACATATCGTACACATTTCCCTTGGATTGATTCTATAAGTGGAACCATTCAACCAGTGAATATAATTAAGTATTTATTACAAAGTCGGAGTTGTGCAATTGTTCTTTTGTCTTGGATGGGTAAATTGAGGTTTAAAAAATTCTGGTTTGATCTGTGGAGAGTGAAAAAACAATGAAAAGACAGAATGTAGCACGGCATGAAAGTGAGACATCATCTTGTAAAAGTTTTTCACGGAATTTAAGAAGTATGATTTTTTTTTACTATAGTTCAATTTGAGACCAAGTTTCAGGTAGGTTAAGCGAAGTAAAGAGTTTTTTCACTTCCAGTGTCCAGTTGAACTTTTCAGCACAGTTCTTAAGTGTGAGCTGTCATCTGAGACATATCTTAGGTAATCGAGTGTCATCAATGTTCAGTATTTTGGTTATCCAATTGAGACAGAGTTTGAAAACATTATAAATTAATTGACTCTACCGGTTTCTAGTCACTATGTAGTCAGGTGACGTGATAGGTAGAAGTAGGATTCTTTTAAGGAATCCCACCTGTACGCGCTCTAACATTTCAGCATATCTGAGTCCCCAGACAGCAACATAATTGAACATAACACTTACTACGAGGCTGTCAAAAAGGGATTTTGCATTTCCAAGAATCTGTTTTGCTCCTAGCAATAACAGGAAGAATTGCTCCTATTGCCTGTTTTCCTTTTATAACCGAGTTGATTGTCATTTCTCTGAAGAGAGTAGAGGATACAAATGATACCCCAAGGTAGGAATACGAGGTAATTTCAACTTTTTTGATTTCTTCTGTAGTTGGCGGGGGTCATCAAAAGGTCCAGATTTATGTAACATACTCAATATAACTTTAGGCCAGCTTTGCGGTACAGTACAATTATCAAATATTCTATAGAAAAGGGAAGTGAGATATAGTATCCAATTATGAGATATATTTTTAATTCGTATGGTATTCCGTCACTTCCAGGTGTCTTGTTGTTTTTACATTTGTTGAGAATAGCGGATATTTCATCAGAAGTTATTTATGTATCGAGAAAAGGGTGCTTCGCACCAAAGTACGTACTGTTATCGATTATTCTCAGAGGGTGAAAGTCGTTATAAAAGTTTTCCCATACAATGTAGGATAGTCCAACTGGTGCAGCAAAACCACGAAATTCTTTGATAGTTTTCCGAAAAATGTCATCTTTGACATTAGATAGTCTCAGTATTATAGATTTATCGTATTCTGATTCCTTATTCCTGAGAAGTTTATAAATATGCTTAGACGAACAGTATTTTGCTTTTGTTTCAGGGGAGAAGTTTTGTTTCCTACAATCCTTCAGCTCAGTTTTTAGTTGTTCTTTCAGATGATGACATTCAGCGTCAAACCAAGGTTTCGATTTCATCCTGTCGAGTTGGAGGGGTTTGAGATTTTTGTAGAGTTGTAAAGTTTGAGAGGCCTCATGAATAGCACGCAGAAGTTTTAAAACGATTCATGAATATCCGGTATATCATGAGCTCTTGGGAAATTTTTCATATTCACTTTGAAAGAGAGAGATTTTAACTTTGTCCATTTCAGTTCACTTTGATTCTCATGAATATTCAAGGTTCTATTTGGAACTGTCACCTTTGGAAAGTTTAATAGGCAAGTTATTGGAAAATGATCAGATAAGGTGATTTCATTTACCACGAAAAAATCATTCAAGAAGATTATCAATCCAAAGAAGATCAACAATACTTTTACCTAGGGTGCTCACATGGGTGAAATTCGCAGGTCTGTCATTTTTACATCTACCATTGATCAGAGTGAACGAATTATCATTCATGAATTCACGTAGTTTACGCCCTCTAGTATTGATGACATTGTCTGAACTGGTTCTTTCCACGTGAAGGTTTGAATTTTTCAGAATGTCTATGGTGGGGTAGTAGAATGATTGGAAACACGACAATTGAAATCACCACCAATTATAACTGGAACATCGCTATATGATTCGGTAATTTTATTCAAGGATGACTGAAACGACTCTAATATATGTGATAAATCGAGGGTTGGTTTGAAATATATAGTACATATTATGAATTTAAAGTTTTGGTTTAAAACAAACATATAATCCACCAAGAACTTAAATCTTGTGTATTGACGTCATAATTCTTCTTGTGGAACAGTAATACGCCACCACTCGCCCTTCCAAAAGACTTCTCCTTCAAAGCACAAGTTGATTACATTGTAGTCTTTAAGAAAATTAGGCAAGCGGGAGAGTTCGTAAGTGAGCCACGATTTACAAACGCATAGCACGTCGAAATCAGTATGTTCACAACAACAATATTCGATATTTTTGTAACCTTGAGAGTTCCAAAATATTATTTTCAGTGGTTGCTAGTTGTTGGTGTCTTGAAGAGAAGGTACATTTTTCGGAGTTTTCACACCCGAGTTAAGTTTCGGCGAATCATCTTCTTCTCGTCCGCGCTTCACATTTTTGTTTGACAAAGTTGTTATAATCATTGGGATATTGTTCATTTATCTTATAGTTAGATTCGATTCACCATTACGTTGTCTTGATTCCGTTCGTCCCTGAGGTTTTTCAAATATTTAATTTGTTGAGGAGTAGCATCAGAACTTATTTTGATAGAGGGATGAGATCTCCTGGAGAGTAAACGTTTATTTTTGAGAATTTTCAAGGCATCGTCAGATGATTGCATAAAAACTTTGAGAATCCTAGGCGTTTGATTCAATTCATTAGTTCTGCCAACACGAAGAGTGGATTGGATAGAGTGATTTCTGGTACAAATGATTTTATTATATCACGAGCATTACTAGTATCCACTTCAGAGGAAACTTCAGGGAGACCAGATATCATGACATTTTTTGAACGCTTGCGGCGTTCTTCACTTTCATTGAACATTTCTTCGGAAGACTGATAAGAACATAAATTATTCAACCTAACTTCAACTGCAGACATTTTCTGTTTCAACAAGTTATTCTCGTCACGTAAAAGTGATAGGTATTTCGGTGAAATGATTCAAAATGTCATTGTTCATTTCTGCGATTTTTGTATTGCATAAGGATATAGCGCTAGTTAAAGCTCCCAATTGCGACATAATCGCGTTAAACTGTGTGATATTCAAAGGCAACTGATTACCTGCCATACATGTCTCACATATCCATGGTAAGAGTGTTCCATCGGAAGATGTTTTCGGCTTAGGGATAGCGCATCTACGATGCGAAGGCTTCAAACATTCCAAGCAGATTAAACGAATGGCTACATCCACGGTATCACCGCAGGTCGGGCACTGTTGAGACGTATCAGGCATTTCACAAAATTTATGAAGGTTAAATCTGGTGGAAAAAACGATTCCAAACACTATTTGTCGCTTTTTTTGATGTACAAATATTCATTATACACTTCCAGACATCCTGATAGTAAACCGTAAATTGCTTCTAGATTACCATGTGGAAGATATTGTTACGAACCTGGTAGTAGATATAAAAATCATGAATCCTTCTGTTTGCCTTCTAGAAACCCATTAGAATGTACTAGAATCATTAAAGTTTATTCGAGAACTTAGTATGGAATGTTCTGTTGAAAGTTCTATAGCTTCTAAATAAATACTTGATGGTAGCCATGGACTATTTCTCCAAATAGCCGGAAGTTGTGCCCATTCCAAACCAGGAGGCAAAGACAGTTGCAAAGGCCTTCCTAGAAAATGTGATAGCCAGACATGGAGTTCCGCTAGAATTACATTCAGATCAAGGAAGAAACTTCGAATCCGAGTTATGGCAGGAAATGATGAACATTTTAGGCGTGAAGAAAACTCGCACAACAGCCTTACATCCACAATCAGATGGAATGGTTGAACGACACAATAAAACCATCAGCCAGTATCTGTCGATGTTCATCTCAAAAGGATTGGGATGAGTTGGTGCCACTATTTTTCCTATCCTATCAAAGTGCCCAGCATGAGTCCACCGGATATACCCCTTCAATGTTAATCACTGGGAGAGAAATGAAACTGCCAATCGATCTGCTATTTGGAATGCCACCCGCCAGTAATGTAGATGAGGACAAAGTTCTTCCAGAATTTGTCAAAGCATTGCAAGAAAGACTGGATCGAGTGCATGAATTCTGCAGACATCGTCTTCAAATCACCAGTGACAAGATGAAGAAGAGATTTGATAGGAATACTCCAGGGACTATGTTTGAGCCAGGTGATGCGGTTTGGCTGTACCAACCTCAAAGAAAGAAAGGACTATGTCCCAAGCTACAGAGGAACTGGACAGGCCCTTATGTCGTCGTAAAGAAAATCAACGATTTGGTGTACCGCATCCAGCTTACCCCAAGGAGCAAACCCAAAGTTGTTCAGGTGGAGAGGTTAGCAGAATACCGAGGCCACGACCCTCCAAATTGGTTCCAGCGAGACAATCAAGATGGAGATGATGTTATCCGGGACGGAATAACCTAGAAGAGGAGGCAGTGTGACGAACCTGGTAGTAGATAGAAAAATCATGAATCCTTCTGTTTGCCTTCTAGAAACCCATTAGAATGTACTAGAATCATTAAAGTTTATTCGAGAACTTAGTATGGAATGTTCTGTTGAAAGTTCTATAGCTTCTAGAATAATGTTATCCTATAAATACGATCAGATTTGCCAAGTTTGGGAAGTTTTTGAGTTTTGTTTACTTTTTAACATTTGACTGTTGTAACGTTACCAAGTATTTATTTGAACTGCAAAGTGTCAAACAGTGTTGTCAGTTGTATTATTTGTTCTGTGACAATAAAGGCGAGTTTATAAGTAAGTGTACCACTTATTGAACCTGAAAAACGCGACAATATTTTTCTGGCCCTCCTTCAACTGCAACCCCCCTTTCAATTCCTTGAAGAATACCACGGTGATGCCTTTGAATATTTGAAGGTGTCCTACCTTACTTGTAAGCTAGCGCGTATTCGGCAGCCACCTTGGGAAGGTCTCGTGGTACCTCTTCACCACTTCTTATACGAACAGAATCTGAGATACTATAAAATTGGGAAACTCAATACAAGACAGGAGTTCCTAGATATATGTATGATTTTCAAAATAGTAAACAATACGCTTGATTCATCGTTTCTCCTCAGTAGTCTCAAATTCAACTGCAAACAGCACTTTGTCAGGAATAGACCCCTATTTGTGGTAGGCCAAAGCTACACGAAACCACACCTGAATTCGCCAGTCATTGAATGCCTGAGATCTTATAATGCTTTTGTTGAAAATATTCCTGATTTGGATATTTTCTCCACTTCCATCATAAGTTTCGAAAATCGATTGAAGGTAATAATGTTTTAAATCGCCTCAAGGCCAAGACCATAGTTATACCTGCTGTTTTTTTTTTAATTTTGCTAAGTTTCTGCTCGAATTCATAGTTTTACTAAGTAAACTTTACGTTTGATGTTGAGAATCGATTCTTGGTATAGAACCAACCAAATTTGTTATATGTTAACACGTCAATCAATGCTCACATTTATTTCTGATCTGAGTTATTATTTTTTTCTATTAAATATAAATCTTGTTTATTACACCTTAGTTTATAGTCAACTTTCACAAGTGTTTGATATATTGCCATATTTTGTGCTATTCTGTAATTGGATGGGTCAAACCATCTGTTGAGTAGCCTACTTATATAAATAAATAAATAAATAAATGTGCAAATTTCTGTCCTTTCGATTACAAGGAGTGAATCTGGAATGTCTTATCCTCCAGTGGTCTAATGGAGCAGACGTGGTCGTGGTTTCCAGCGTAACATACCAGAATGAACGACCCTAGGTATTCCTCAGGGTGGTTTATAGATTCATTAAACAAAGTTGTTCAAACTCTTGTTGATTCTGTACGGACTTTACCACGAGTACCGCAACTGGTGATAGTCCAAAGCAACGTTAAGGGTCACCTGCATAGAGAAAATCCTCCAGCATCGGCCTTGCCATCATAAGTTTCCTGCATTCTGTCGCTGGCACGCGATCTTCTTCGTTCGTGGATGTCTTTCATTCTCTTCGAAACTTTGCATGATGTAGAGCCGTGCTTCTCGTCTTTCGGATGATTACCATTTGACACATTTCCTGAAACAAGTCTGGCTCAAAATTTCTGCCATACATGGCCATCAGTACAAAAAAAGGTTGATTACAAGTGTAAGTCATACATGCTGATCAGTATCCTCCGACTTCATCTACCACTCACAACGACAGAAGAGGAATGCTATGCCAGAGAGGAAAAAGAGCTTACGTTCGTAGCTGGATTTTTATGGTGTACAGCCGTTTCTCTTCTCTACAAATATCGTTACGCATTTGTTGTGAGAACCCAGAAACTCGATAGTTTTTCCAGAGAACACATGGAGATCGCTCATGAATACCAAAGAATAATACTCAATCATGGTATCATAACCATGTACACAATATCTTCCGAAAATAACTGTTGTCATCGCAAGGCAAATACAAATGCACGTCATCCACGTCAAACGACATCATTTCCAAAATTCCACTTAGGATATCTCAAACCCATAGCCACAACAGCATCAATGCAAAAGACATACACCTGAAGGGTACTAGAAGGTCACTATTGACGTTATAGTGGAGGATGGGAAAAACTTGAATTGGCACAAATCTCTTACTAACTTATAGTTTGAAAGTTGTACCGTCTCTCCTCTTCAGTTAGTATCCCATCGCACTTATTCAAGGGTATGTTCCGTCATTCAGTCCTATATTATTTGAAATCCTATTTTCTCATTTCCAAAACAATCAAGGTCAGATCATCCATGTATGCCAGTATGGAGACCTGTGGGACCTCTATAGATATCTGCATTTCTCTTTCTTCGAGATTGAGAGCTATGTTGCAAAAGTAGCTAGATCGGGTGCACTACTAACTAGTTCAAAATAAAAGTTATCCACGGAATGATATTCATGGAATTCGATGATTTTCTGTGACAATAGGGACTTCATATAAATTATCTAAATGATTCAACCATATGTTTGTCGAAAATCCCACTACAAACTTTCAATTTTCATGGATTTCGTGTGTGGGTTTGATAAAATATGTGTCATGTTATTTATTATTTCGAAGTTCTCCTCATTATGTTCTCAGTAAACAAGTATAAAACAATTAAAGTTCAAACAATCGCTATTCCTTTTTGATCTGTTGTTTTGGTTACTTATTTTTTATGTAGTAAATTGTAAATTATCGAAATCAATCCACAGTTTATATTCTGAAGTTTAATTCGATTCGTGTTTATTTCCATAATTGGAATAGCGACATTTTAGACTCTCGAAAGACAACGAAAATATTCCCCAGCTTCCTATAAAAAATGAGGATGTTTGGGTAGAAATTTTGGGACCAATAGCTATAAATGGTACTGCAAGTATTAGAACATTAGCTGAAGCTTTGTGTGTATTACGTTCCACTATCCAAAGAATCCTCAAATCACATCGATTCCATTCTTATGAATTGAAACTTGTTCATGAGCCAAATTAAGTTGACTATATTTTTCCGGAGAAATGTGTAGGCGTTTAATGACCAATCAAAATTTTCTGTTTAATATTTATTTTTCGGACAAACGTAGATTCATTATAAATGGAATCGTCAATCGTCACAACTTCCGCTACTGAAGCTATACTCATTCCAGGATATCTTGTGAAACTAATACACAAAATTCACAAAAGTGTAATGATTGATTTAGAATTTCCTAAAAACATATTGTTGGACGACCTCCAATCGAAAATATTTTGAATGGTCAAAGCTATTTGGATCTTCTTCAAGATGTCATCGATTTTATTCATTTACTTGTTTATTCAATTTCGTATCTCTTATTCATACAAACCTACTGGATCAATTACATCGATAAAGTATAGATAATAACTTCATGCTCATACTACAGTGATACAAGATCACATTTCACATTATATCCAGTCGTTTCATTGCTACAAATGCCATTTGAAATATAATCGAGGAAAAAGGATGTGATCCAAAATAATCCGTCTAAACGCAGACCTAGTCAGTTTCCAACCCAAATCGACAAACTGATTAAAATTCAACATGGAACATGGCACCAAGAAAAGTTCCAGACAAAAAAGGAGCATTAAACATTACAGACGAACGAGTTCTACGAGAAGGAACATTTAATCGTATCAAATTGTATATTGGATGCATTCACATTATTGTTGACTATATCGCACATAAACATTATTGATCAGTGAAAAAAAAGGTAGATATCTGACAGAAAACAACAATTTCCCTGGCTATTACCACGACGGACGTTGAACTAGATCTGACAGATATATATGTGTGCAACGTTCTCCCTAGAATCCGGGAGACAGACGCAAATGCTTTCTATATCAATATACCCGACATGATCAGGGCTTGACCACTTACAGGCAAGTTCCGAGGTATTTCCCCTCTTCAGTGCAAGGTAGGGTAGGTCCGACAACTTTTTACAGTCGTCGACGTCCTTGGTCATGCCAAGCAATTCACTAGTACTTGAAATGATTCTCTGAGGTGGATGCGGTGTCTCGCAAGAAGACAGTCGCAGCGCCATCTTTAGAAAACCTCAGAAAGCGGGAACCCAAATCTGGAATCTGTGGAATATTGCAGAATGAAAACAATTCACGCAGAACCATTTATAGAACAATAACGTCGTGCGAGCAGAGAAACCCATGTTTGAATCTCACAAAAAGTGAAAGACCACGTGCATTTTCTTGTCAATACAAATCTTCTGAAAATACTATATCGTTGGAATTGAGGAGGAATGGTCTAAAATATCGAAAGAGATGCAAGTGCCCCATAAATACTCTTAAGCGCAACTCTTTCGTATACCAAGATGCTGTCGCCAAATATGGCGGGTACATTTTGTCAATGAAACAATCATTATTATAGATGACAAAAAGTATTTCACTTTGAGTACTTCTGAAATGGAAGGAAACGATGAATTTCATACGGACAACGTAGAGAATTGCCGTGACAGTGTTAGATATAAACATAAAGCGAAATTTGCAGATAACATCCTTGTCTGGTGCGCAATTTTTACAGGGGTGTATCCCGACCTTTTGTGGAAAGAGTGGAGGGTGAAGCTTGGAAAAGTCAGAGATAAATTGATAACTGCCTTTCCAAATTACTTCAGTTAGTCCACGAACATCATGCTAATGACGATATCATGTTTTGGCCAGACCTAGAATCATGCCATCACTCAGGAGATACCCAAAACTGGCTTCAACAACACCACATACCTTTTGTTCCAAAAAAAATAATTCTCCAAACTTGCCGCAGGCTCTTTCAATAGAAGATTTTTGGGCTTTACTGTCGAGGAAGGTTTGTCATGGAGGCTTGGAAGCCCAAGATGAAAAACAATTAAGACTGCGAATTTACGAAAAACTGAGAGAAATTAATGTGAATTCTGTTCAGGATCTCATGAAAGACATTCGAAGAAATTTGCGTTTGGTAGAGCAGAATAGGCTACTTCACAAAATTCGATAGTATAGTTTAGTTAAGTATTGAGTTGTAATTTACGATAACTAACTTTTCAATGCACATTTTGTTGCCTGCTTTGTGGATTGGAGTAGTAAAGACTGTTTTCCATATTGATAGAAATGCATTTGTTGATATTATTTATTAATTCATGATCTGAGATGGTGCTTCCTGTCATTGTACGGTGGCAGTTATGAATTTTCTTAAGTTATATGTCAGTCATTCCATAGGAAGACGGGAATCAATTGAATAGCCATCCAATGCCATAATGGGGAAAATTATATTCAGTCGATTTTGAAAGAATTCCCTAAGAAAGAGAGGTCAATGATTTTTTTGATTTCTCTCTGAAACAGAAATCAACCTATTGTAGCATTTCCCACAGAAACTTACAATTATTCAGTATACCCAGGTGGGAACTTTTCGTTAGGCCACCCTTTATGAGAAGAGTACAAATCAGGGTTCAAAAATATGATAAATCAGGGTTCCATCGATTATTATCTAGTAACTACCTGTTTTAAGTTGGAAGTAAGCGTTTCTATTCATAAAAATGGTGGATTCCAGAAATAAGACCTGGAAATATCCATTCTGCCAAGAGATCGTTAACTCACCCGATAATCACCCCTTTGCTGTATCACTTCCGTTAAAAATAACGTCACCGTTATTCGACCTTTCCGTTATTACCAAGCAATAGCAAAATAACGAAAATGGTGAATAACGGTGACGTTATTTTAACGGAAGTTATACAGCATAGGGCTGAATATCTGTCAAAACCTTGAAACCAGCGTTAGTAGTGGTGCATCATTCACTTCTGAATCAAAACTAGCAACAGTCAAAAAATTGGATTGATTCGATCATCATCTATTATCAGGTCAACAGTTAATTTCTGTACATTTTTTATGTAGTTCAATCCATAACAATCAAGAAGCATTCCACTTCATTATTGCCCTACACGATATCGTGTCCGCCTCATACGCAACAGTAAATCTTGGGTTAATGCCAATGTCTCTCATTCCATTGCCTTCTGACAAAATAGTTGGCTTAGGCGTCATTAATCCTTTAATCCTTTTCGAGATGTTTGTTGTTGATGAATGATAATTTGAAGCAATATAAATCTATTTGAAGAATCAAATATTTTGAAATACATATCAGAAAAGAACCATCGTGTCAAACAACAATCAATTGAGAATTTTCGAATATGTGCTCACGCACCAATGTTGTAAGCCTCGTCACTTTTTTATAAGTGCAGAAGACTTCCGTATATTGACTGACATAACAAAAATCGAAATATAAATATCTTGACAGTTGGACAAATAGTAAGAGTAAATAATTTAAGAAAAATTAAAAAGATATTTGTTTTTCGTTTTTACACCACTTAAATTTCTTACTGCAGTTTCGTCCTCTATGGGCGTTATTAAACAAGTTGGTTATGAACAACTATGCAAATTTACTCATAGAACAAAACTGCGGTAGGTTAGTGTTACAAATGATATAAAGTTTTATTTCCCATTTCTCATGATGATCTTCAAACACGTAGTAACCAACTACATCCACTAATTCAGTGCATTCATCCATGGTGTTCTGACTACCTATTGATTCCTCCAACTCTCCTCGAATTGTATAGGTAGTGTGTGGGTGCTTGTCAAGGGAGCGAGTTCCTTCAATCCTCCGTCCGTGGAAAATCTTATAGGCTGTTTCTCAGTTGGGTGGTGCGGGACCACGGTAGTAGTACGCAAGCCATCGTACAAAATCTGAAGTGATACCCAGCAAATTGTAACTTTTTATACTGCTTAAGTGTGCCAAATCTGACAAGATGTCGCAGAGAGGAAACTTGAAAGTGGTAAGTTTTCCTTTGTCGTCAAATCGACAACTATGGAGCGTCAGGCTGCTGAAGAACCTTATTAATTTTGTCAGACGATGGTGCCATTGGAAATCTCATTCAGTTTTTGTATTTTTCTAGAAAAATCAGATTGCTGCCTGTCGCCAATCTAAGTAGTGATATCGACAAGTTTTGAGTGGGGGAAAACCTAGAAGTACCAAATTTTTTTGACTGATTTTTCTAGGAGAATACAAAAATTCAATGGCATCATTGTCCGACAACATTAATAAGGATCATCAGCAGTCCGACGCTCCAAAGATGTCGATTTGGCAACAAAGGAAAACTTACCACTTTCAAAGTTCAAGGTATACAAAGTTACAACTTGCTGGTTATCACTTCCGATTTTGTACGAGGGCTGGCGTACTATTGCGGGTGATTCCGTCACCGGCTACCAGACCCACAGTATCAGATCCGAGACCCCTCCTTGGCTCCCATTGATGACTAGTTGCCCAGGCCTCACAGCAAGTTCCTTCGATTGGCCTCCTTATAGAAGCTCTGGTAAGTCTGGTTCTCAACCGAGCGGTACGACCAGTCCCGCAGCATCCAATCTAAGGCCCCTCTTAGGCTCCCACTGAAGGTAGTTTTCCAGTTATCGCATCTCTCTGTAATGTATGAGTGCACTAAAAAAATTTAATCAAGTTGCCAATGTTATGGTATGGAATTGTTTGATTCACTATGGAAAAATATATAGTAAGTCATGTAAATGTACTACTTAGTAGTAGTAGTAGTAGTAGTAGTAGTAGTAGTAGTAGTAGTAGTTGTGGGGAGACCGCTACTGCCATCCCCTGGTCTCCTTATCCTAGCTCAGTCTGCACGTGGTCTTCTCGAAATGAATCCTTGAACTATGTGTGTATGTGTGTATGGGTGTTGATGCTAGTCAAGGAAGCGAGTTCTTTTAATCAGCCTCTTCGTGTAAGACTCGGTAGCGCTGGTTCTCGTTCGGGCGGTGCGGCTGCCACGGAATAGTCCATCACTAGTTACCAGTCCCGCATTATCCATACCGTGGCCCCTCCTTGGCTCTAACTGGAGATAGGTTTTCCAGTTACTGCAGCGAGTCTCTTCCAACCGCATCCTCATTAAAGCTCTGGTAGGGTTGGTTCTCAGTTGGACGCTACGGTGGCTGCAGGCGATTCATTCACAGGTTACCAGTTCCGCAACACACGGTCCGAGGCCCCTCCTCGGCTTCCTTCGAAGACAAGTTTTCCAGTTCTTATTGCGATATCAGATCGTCTACGAAGAAGACCTGATATCGCTACTTCCCAGCTGGGAAAACGGCGGCCACGGCGATTCGTTCGCCGAATACCAGGCCCGCAGCACCCAATCCTAGGTCCCTCCTCGGCTCCCAATGAAGACAGGTTTTCCAGTTGTCGCATTCGTCTGTATTGTATGAATATGTATGTAACAAGTGCCAGGGGAAACTTGTGTGTTTCTGACCTAGGTGTAAGGTGAGCTAGAGGTACACGAGTCATTACTCCCGTCGGCTACTGCGCCTCAGCCACCCCTAGAGTCCGCTTTACTCTCGTTAGCCGTCATAACAGTTCATACCGTTGCCCAGGAGTAACCACGCAGATGTGAGAGTTGTGTCGGGATGCCTGGACTCCAGGTAAACATTCGAATCCAAAATATAGAGGAAAGTGCCCAAACTCGGGCCCCCCTTTCGTTTTTAGAGTTTTTAAAATAAAATATTGAGAAAAACAACGTAACTTTACTTGCAATCTATACTTCATAAAGTAACTAATGGAATATATGAACCTGAAATCCACATTCGAACAAAAAATTGGTCAATAAGTATTTTTTTGCAAACAATACATATTGCTCATTTCAGAAAAAGGTTTCCTAAAGTAGGCCCCTGAGGTTTCCAATAAAGTAGACCCTAAATGAAACTGAAATTGATCAATAGTCATTACAAATGAGGATTATAAGTACAACAGGATAGCCAAACACTAATGTTACAAGGATATAGTACAAAATAGAAAAAAATTAGTTAATTCGTGTTGAGTCTGCACGGGTAAACCCCAAAAAAGAGACTTTCCAAGCCAAGCAATACTGAACTAATTCCTCCTCCACTCAACACTGTTGGCCTACCAACTTTGGTATTTGATACTTCCAATGGGGTATTCTTTTGTCAATCTTTGAAGCGTCGTCCCAGTATAGATTTTACTGGCTTTTTTTAAACCCAACTCTTTTCTTCGAACAGCATCAATCGCATTTGCCACATCTGCGGAGGACCAGAATCTTAACTTTTTGGTTTTCGCCATCTTCAGGTATTGAATCTGCAACAACCGCTATCGAGTGATTATAACGTGACAAATAGGAGCCCGCTTTGAGAATACCGAGGGGGCCCGGCTTACGCACCAACGTGCTCATTTTCCTAATGGTGATAAATTGTTCAACTATAAGCAAACTGAATGGCAATACCATCGTGCTAGGAATCGCACGTTAAAAGGTAAGACCTCGTTAATCCTTAGCTCGCACAAGTTTCGACTTCTGAGGTTCATAGTATACCCTTTACGAATTTCAATAGTTTGTAGTACCTATGAAACAGCGACAAGAATTCTATGTAATCATACACAGTATATAACTTTCAGTTTCACCAATATGGCTATCTCGCGACAAACAGGTAACGACTGGCAAGAATGATTGCAGATTTAGGGACGCATGCATTCATATTAGAAACTATCAGTTTCAATTATTACCGATAGATGGCAACTCTATGGAAAGCCAGCAAATGATGGGCCCTGGTTTAGGCACTTTCCTCTACTACTCAAATTTGAATTGAATTCAAAAGTTTTGAGCTAACTGTAAACAAAATTGGATATAAACTTCAATTCTTTCATTCATCATTGAACTAAAATAAATAAGATATAGGAACACAACGATTTGTGTGAATTTTCTGATAACATTTCGATAGAGAAATGCGTAGTAATTCATACGAATATTCTACTTAAATTCGTATGGATTTCAAACGTTTTGGGCTAGCAATGAACAAAAATGGATATAAACTTCAGTTTTATTATACCCCATTGAACTAAATACAAAATGGAGAAACACAACGATTTTTGTAGCGTTCATTCATTCATAAATATATTGTCAAAGCATATTAGCAGTGAAGAGCAATATATTTATTACTTATTACCAATCCATATATAAAAATGAGCTTTTGAGTACATCACTAGATAGCGCCATGTAACCGATTCATGCCATTTCTTCGTAACGCGTCCGCTATGTTGAAAATAATCGAAAGATTGTTCGAGTTTTCATCATTGCATATCTTCAAATATTATGATTGCAATGCATATCAACATAACAGGTATGCAAAACAAATTATAATCCAAAACATGATGTGAGCGCCACCTAGCGGTGGTAATCGAAAGCTCATTTTTATATATGGATTGGTAACAAGTAATAAATATATTGCTCTTCGCTGCTAATATGCATTGACGATGTATTTATGAATGAATGAACGCTAAAATGGAAATATTTGTTCAGTGTCAATATATATTGGTGTCAACTAATAAATATAAGGTCATCAACAAATATATTTGAGTAAAAATAAAATATATGAGAACAACTACTTTTGACACTAACGGCGCCCCATAGAAAAATATTCACATGAATATAGTACCTAAATTCGAATAAAATTAAAAAGTTTTGAGCGAGCAATACAAAACAATTGATATAAACTTCAATTCTATTATTCATTTTTGAACTAAATATGAGATGTAGAAAGACAACGAACTATGTGCATTTTCTGATGACATTTAGATGGAAAAATACATAGTAATTCATAAATATGCTATTTAACTCCAAATGGAATTCAAAAGGTTTGGGCTAATAATACAGAACAACTGATAGATATATCATGCATCTTTGAACTAAATGTAATGAATAGAAACACGTAACGATTCGTTTGAATTTTTTAATGACATTCAGGTACCGTATGTGAATTTACACTATTTATGACAGTTTACTTATGGAATATACGTTACTCATGAATATTCCGCAAGATCTGCACAGCTCATGTACGAGAGATCCCCTGAGGCATGGGCATACAGAATTTAAAAAAAAAACTCCAAATTTCACCTACTTTTCCTCGACTTTCACGATGTTCTCTGAATATATTACTACCGGTTCCCTCTCGTGTGAACCAGAACAAAAGAAAATATGGCGTCATGAAATCCAAACTCTCACATCTGCTTTTTTCAGAATCGCACAATAAAATTTTTAAAATTCCGTAGAGAACAAAATAATTTTTTTTCCCGGTACTGCTGTAGGCCTAGGACTGTAAGATTGCCTATACAGGGTGAGTCAGAATGAGACCGACACATTGTGGCATTGTGTGAATTCAGACTCACTCTCGCCATGTTTCAAATGTTTCCAACAATCAAAAATATTCAGAAGAATGAAAAGTGCTCCGATATGTTAAAACAAATCAGCATTCGGCGATTATGGTATACGGAAAATCATCTCTTTACCCGATGCTTCCTCAGGATATACTTCCAGTTTTTCGCAAATATCTCAGAAACCTCATCATTCAGCCACAAATTATCACATTGATAAACCCAGATTAGTGTACCAAGTTTCAATTTTTTTCCTTGAGGAGTTTTGAAGAAAATCAATTAAAACCTAACTTTTTGGGGCTTTTGAGGCCCTGTACCTATGATGGGATGCACTATTGGATATTCATTAATAGTAACTTTTCACCTCGAAATGAGGTGAGAAATCTGAGTACGAAGTTTGTCGGTCTTATTCTCACTCTGTATATTATTAATGACATTTCACGACACTGAGGTTGGTTTTCTTGGTAATCGAGAAACGTGAAGGCGTGACCCAATTATATTTCAAATGGGGATGCGTAATATCGTATTGCCAAATATAAAAAAGCAATAAACATTCCTCCCTCTTGAAGTTATAATGATTGCTTCTTGTGGTTGAATATTTCCAGAACCGACACTGAACAGTAACTAACTACCCGTTTGCGAACTTCGAATATTAGTAACCCTGTGGCCACGAAACTCTCCACAACTCGCGAGCAAAATAAATGAGTATTCATATCAGCAGTTCATTTCGCTCAACGATTTAGCTTTATGCATCGGTTTCTCTAGAATCCAATGAAAGAAGTTTTCTCTTGAGCAATAATAAAAAGTTATACCTAGGGTACTAATAATTTTGATATGTCCAAATTACGGCTTGCTCTCTTTGAAAGTTTTCTCAACGGCAATTAAACTTTCTATAGCATAATGTGCTAACTCACTTGAATCCATATTCCCTGGTGAATTTACTTTGTAGAGTGAAACATGTCGTTTTCAGAAAATAATTCCACTAAAATTTTGTTGATTATGCAAATATCCAATTTACTGAAAATGTCACTGTACAAAGCGTTATGTTTCCGATTTCGTATTGCGGCTCTTTATTGGAGATTAAATTCCTATATGATGTCTTTACGATTTTGTTTTCTTCCTTACTAGTTTTTTTAGGAACAAAACTCACCACCAGTAAGCTGTCGTAATATTTTCCTGTTTCGGAAATGACACAACAATGAACTTTGACCAAAACCGTGAATAGCACTGACTATTAACCAATCTGAAGACACAAACTAACCTGAAATTGTATTATTGATGGCGGCTATAGTTATCTGCGCTGCCTAGATAACATATTGTAATAAAAATACACTCAACGATAATCCACTAGTTTTAGTCTGTCGCTGGCTGACCTAATACTAGCAGGGGTTAGTCCAGATGAATCGTGTACTGCGAAACAATAGGCCATCAGGATTGAATGAAGGAATGTACTGGTCTCAGTCACTTTGGACGTCAGAGTACTTCGGACAGGTGACAGTTTATCGTCCTGTTCATCCGCTCCACCATTCAATCGGACTGTGGATGTAAAGCTGCGTTTCTCGTCATTCATATATTCAACATATTATGACTCATTTCCTAGATCAGGTTGGACCCGCAACTACTATTTTGGTTCAAATGGACTCCAATAGAACACCGAATCTACATAACCACTGCTTCACCAAGACGTCCGCAACGGTAATGGCTTCCTGGATTGGCAGGGCATAGCCTTGGGCCCACTTACTGAAGTAGTCCATTGCTACAAGAATCTGTTAGTTCCCCTAATCAGATTCTGGGAACGAGCCAGCGATGTTGATAGCGATACTCTCAAATGGGCTGCCTACCTTGTTCTGAACAATCTTGGGTAGTGTTTGCAGTCCATTACTGGCAGGGCATACAGTACACTTTCTGCGCCAGTCCTTGATGTATGCCTGGCAATTTTTTTCTCACTATACTTGGACTTCAATACACGTTTCCGGACTCCATTATCCAGGGTAAAGGAGTTCCATTGAACCCAGTAGGATATAGCAGCAACCGAATAACCTCGCTTCTCTGCATCTGCACATTATAGCGAAGGCGAGGATAGAAGCCTCCAAAGTAAAGTACATGTGCCAATGAAGGGGCAACAACTTAGGACATTCCAGTATAATAGAGATCATTAGAATCGACGCATCGAAGATGCCGTCGGACAAAATGACCCCAACCTACTCCTTTGATGGAACGTTCACCAGCATTCAAGATGGGGAAGTCACATCAAGGGCCCTACCAGTGCTTCAGCAGGCAAATCTGGTACACAGATGGCTCTTAGACAAGCAATGGGGTAGGACCTGGTATAGGTGTGGTCGGTGGATCAGCGGTCTAAGGCACAGGCCGTTCGAAACTCCAGCATGGCCATAGTCGGTTCGAGTCCGATGTAGGTACGAGAATTTTTCTCAACTACTTTAAATCGGATCCATAGGCGACCGCAAGTGTATTGTGAGTTGTCTAGATGTCAATTTCGTCTGGTGCTAGCTTGGAGTGCACACCGACCACTCGAGGTGGTGCTGTAGGTTTTCCGAGTTTTCCCTACAGCTGACAAGTGAACACATCATCTGAAACATCAGAGCGCCACAGCAAATAATAATAATATCCGTCCTCTACCCGCATAGGCTATGCCTTTGGGTACACTCAACGAGTGTTTATGAGGGAGTATTATTATTATTATATATTATTATACGGGCAGAGACCGAGGCAGTATGTCCCGGTACCTAAGCCTACGTATTCCAAGCCTAAGTAACAGCTATTTCCGTCTGCACAACGGAGATTCTAAGGAGGGGTCCTAGAAACCAACCCATAGTCATTCTCTCCGACAGCCAAGCCGGAATAAAGGCTCATGAAGGCGATCATGAAGATTTCCCTCCAGATTAGTTGAGAAGACCTAGGAGCACAGAACAGAGTAAAACTCATTTGGGTACCAGGTTACAAGGGCATCCAGGGGAATGAGAACGCAGAAGCCCTAGCAAGAGTAGGGGCAGCAACAACTCTCATTGGACCAGAACCGGCCTGTGGAATCCCATTTGGGAATTTTAAGCAGGATACGAAGAAATAGGTCAAGAACCATCATCAATCTTCCTGGAAAGACGCCACAGGCAATACTCATGGAAAAATTACGGTGATGAGGCCAACTGACCGGCTATCAAGGCATCGTCTTGAACTGAGCTGGAACTCTCTCAGGAAGCTCGTAAGACTAATAACAGGATACTGGCACATGTTGGGTATACACCAAGACTCCACACTATGCAGGTTCTATGATGTGGAGGACGAAACAGCCTCACACATATTGTTTGGATGCAAAGCTCTGAATCGCATAAGGATGGGTATCTTTGGACACTGTAGTGCAGAGTATATAATCCAACAGGAAAACTTCATGAGAAATCTCCACGAGTTAATCAGAAGATCTGGAGCACTCACGAGATAAACCTGACAGCGGGGAGCAGAAAAGTTCTACGGATAGCTAGCTGCATTTTAGCCGATGGCCAGCCCTGCCGCAAAATAATGATAATAATAATCTGGATCTTTCTCATGGTTTTTCTGGACCTTATTTTCATCCAGTTATCATCTACTGTCGTGTTGCATATCAGTTCTCAATGATAATTTTTTTCCACACACATACTTGTAGAAGTGTTTGACTACTGTTTTGACTACAGCCAAAACCTCCCGCCTAGTGACACAGTAATTTCGCTCCGGTTTACTAAGGGAAATATCCAATGGTGAAGTTCTTAAAGCTGTGTACACGTAACTATTCAATGCAATGAAAAAGTTGTATTTCGTGTAAGAATTTAATAAAATCGCAAAGCTCTTTCGGCTATTAGGCCATCATCGGTGCTATACCTGCAAGTAAGTAATCGTGGAAAAATAGGGTTAGGAAATTTTCAATTACTCACTCGTCAGGTATTTATACAGGAGCAATACTTATAAAAAGTCACCAAAACCATGGTTAACATTGGTTTTGATCGGACGCACATACATGTTAAAATTAAGTACTTAATATATGTATATATACCCATTTAAGGGATTTTATTTAAAATTTCCGGTTTTTTCGCATTTTTCCAGGCCTACTCATGTTAAACCATCAACCACGACAATGACTTTCTCCTGTCCTCTCTGGATCTGAAATAGGACAGCTCCAAGTTCCACATTGCTTGCGTCCGTATCCGAAATGAATTTTTCATTAGGATGGGGATAGCTCAGAATTGGTGCGTTGATCAATTCTCCTTCCAGCTTCTTAAATGAATCTCAACATTTATTGGACCACAGTTACTTTGGATATTCTTCCGTGAGCCTGGTAAATGGTTTAGCGATATTTGCAATAGTAGGTGCACAAGTTAAGAAAAACTTTGAAGCTGTTGAATGTCTTTTGGAATGGACCATTCGTCAACAGCTGTAAAAAAATTATATTGGATTCAAGCCAACATTTTGTGGAAAATTGGTCGGTTAATATTGAAGCAGTATTTTCATATAAATGATGAGGCAAGACAGCATGAAATAGGCAATAAATCAAAAATTTATTTGAACAAATAAAGTAGCGATTTTATAAGTTTCGTGTTTTCTAATAAATTTGGTGCAATTATTGCACCTATGTGTGGCCATAACTCACAACAACCTATTACCATATGCCTTGGTTAAAGCTTCTTGTTCGCAGAAACTGTGTTTTTATTCAAAAGATTTGTGTTTATTCTTTGAACGTTCATAATCCACACAATTCATTATTCATTTCTGTTATGAACCATCAGGTACGTTTTGAGATTTTCAAACAAATATTGTATCAGTCAGTTCTGATATAAGTTCATTTCGGTTGTTCGATGCAGAAGATTTACGGTCCTCCTTGGGACTGGCGAATCCAGAGTGGTGGACTCCGGGCTCCGCCTGGTCTGTATTTGAAGGAAGAAAAAGGAGATTTTGGTAATTTTCCTCAAACCTCTTTTTATTATATTTATGGTTACAAGAAGACAAATTTTCATGAAAAACGGATGTTTTTAGTGCTAGTATTTGTGAAATCAGCTAGATTAGCATCTGAAAAACGTGTCGACATAAAGAAGGAGGCACTTTGAGTGACCTTATCGAAAAATTCCTTTTGGAAAATAGTAAATTCTCCAGATTCAAAAGAGCATAACTCGTAAAGTAATTAAGACAATCTCGAATTCCTCAGATTACTTTTCAGAAGCCAAAGATTTGAGGCGGAGCCCGATAAACCCACGTTCATCACTGAGATAATAAATGTCAGTTGTTGAATACCAATAGGGTTCACCTGATAATAGGTAAGGTAAGGTTAGGTTTGAACGTGAGTGGGCCCATGTTAGGCCCTCCACTGTGGCCAATGGCCTATTGTGGCTCACCCTATTGTTATATTTCTCCTAGTATCTCTTAACGAAATTAACGAAATTAAGGAGTACGTTGGGAGAACAATTTACCAGATTCTCTGGACTTACCGTTGTATTGCCAAATGTTGAAAATATGGTTCTGACCGCTGCGGGGCATGAACATAAAATGTATTTAGCCGTTTCATCCTCCTCCATGCATAGACGGCACTCTGCATCTTCTGCAAGTCCGATTTTATGTATGTGGTGTGTGAGTGTGCAGTGGCCAGTGACCAAACCTACTATAATTTTGAGATGTGCTCTATTGAGTTCTAGCAGTTTGTCAGAGTCCTGATAATAACTCATATATTTTTTATAGCTGAATAATGTTCTAAGAAGTGGCAACTTTTACTGGATGATTGCAGAACAAGGAGATATTCCTTGAATGATTCATCGGGAAGTATGAAGTATTACCGATAAGACATAATATGGGCATTTATTGATTCATTGGTGTTTATGGAACCCCATGTTGATGAAAAACGGTGCTGATTATCTAAACATAACACGCTCAGAAAGTAGTTCTTCCCCTATTTCACGAATTCAGAACGTTTTCCAGAACCTATCCCATGAGAAGACAAAATTGAAGCCGAAAATACTACAATGGCTGTAGGTGTATCAAAAGAGAGAGGAGAGGGAGCCCCGTTATGAGATATCGGACGAAGAATGTAATGGGGAACTAGATACCTAGGAAAAAGTACAAACAAAACTGATATGAACAGGTGGTATGCAACTAAATTAATTATTTGAAGAATTTAAGGACATTCTATAATAGTTTGGTACTATATTTCATCTCTTATATAGCAATTTGGAGAAGCTGGTATAAAATTGGCCCTCTTGTTCCCGATATACATAAACTAATCCACTCACTTTTTCAACTTTTCTTTTCAAATAATACCCTGTCATAATTCTCTCCTTTCTACTATCACTTTTACTTTGTGGAACTTTTTTGAGTGGATTATACCAGATGATACAAGAGAAAAGTAGCATTCTATAGCTCTTTATTTGATAAAATAAAAATTTAAAATTTGAAGGAGGTAGCTAATCCAAGATAGCGATTTCTTCGAACATAACGACCTTTTTTTCAATTCACCTTTACTATATGTTTCTGGCCTTGAAATATTCTATATTTGTTCAGTTTATCGGAAATTGAGTCAGTACAACTATTTTATCTCAATCTGTCAACGTTTTGACTTTATATTCAGTCTTCCTCAGATCTATAAAATGGTTGTTTTTCCACGTTGATATGGCAATACTATAAAATCCAAACTCACAAAAAAGCAAATAAAACACATTGCAGGAATATTTGTTCAAAAGCTCTTAAAAGTCTCCCAACAGATCCGCCCAATAGGTACTTATTAAGAATATGAATTTAAAATTTGAAACTAATCTGCAAAAATGTCAGTCATCCGGGTAAAGTTAACCAATGATGTAAATTTAGTATATCTTGATTTGCATTGATTTGTAATATTTCGAAAAAGTTCAAATTTCGTGTCGAAGAGGTATCAACAAAGCATTTCCACCAAGTGGAGAAATAAACACCCAATTGCAAGTGGTTTTCTTGTAGTTAAACAGAAGATTCTCTTTCATTTGGCTGGGAATGACCACCTGCAGACATGCATGTTTCGAGGTTAATTGCCTCTCATCAGTGACAGGGTAGGTCGGACAACATTATAATTGTCCTGTCCCTGCCAAATGAATAGTAATCAACCGTTTACCTATTTCCCCACGGATGAAACTACGACCCACAACTAGGTTGATCGCAGCGCCATCCGCACTGAAAATCAGGAACAAATCAGCACAGACACCGGGAAGAGTGAACTGTAATATTACAAACGAATTCGAAATTTTGTGCCGGAAAGGTATCAACAAAGTGAAATGAATACGGAGTACCCTTCTCTCCAAGCGTTTCCACCAAGTAAAAAAAAAGGCAAACTTTGATTTGTAATTACTTTTGGTAAAAATACAAATGAATACGATACACGTAATACTCACGTAAAATTAGTGAATTCCAAATTATTGTCTAGTATCGTATTTCGAAGTAATTGGTTGGTTATTCAATCGTCTTTTTGAGAATTGAATGAAATGGTTTATTCCACTGCGCAAAGGGTAGATATCATTACGCTTCAGTTCATGAACGATAGACGAGCTCAGCTATTTATGAACCGACAAAGCACTAGGAAGTATGCTCTGGAGTTCGCAAGATTGACCAATAAACTATGCAGATATTATTTCAAATGTTTCCATACCAGGATCAATCCAGGTTGTCAATAACATTTTTGATACCAAAGAATTCAGCTTAGCAAGAGATGGTATATAAACGTGCCACTTTGTGGCATGAACCAATAACATGATCCTTAAATTTTGGCAAAGTAAACAGTTTCTTCAATTTATGAAGATTATTCACTTACCCTGTAAAACTGTAAATGAATGTATGTTGTGACCTGCGTATGTTCTTATAAAACGTTATAATTTCAGGTTCATCTGCATTGCTGAATGGTTCTATTGCACCTTGGTCATGGAAAGTTAGTTGAGAGCGTGAGTGATCACGTTTTGAATAAAGAAAATAATATACGAGGGTTGCTACTCACGTTTTCAAATAAAAACAAATATTTATAATCAGAAATGGCTTCATTGTTCTTTAAAATAGTCTTCATTAAAATTAATATACTTTTGCATGCATTTGAACCAATTTTTGAAGCACTTTTACCATTCCGATCGAGGATCCACCAAAACATGTGATTTGAACGCATGAGGTGCTTCTTCAGGCGTCGAAAAACGTTGGATGACTCATCGATGTGTTTTCATGATTTGTCTGCTTAACAAACGTTTTTGTTTGAGCTGATATGTGGAGCTTGCATGGTCGTGGTGGGGAATTATTTTATCTTCTGTGATTGGTTTCCCTAATTTTTCCACACACTTATGGCGAAAAATGACAGTTCTACGTTGCTCTAACTGAACTGTGGCGATATGTCCAATTATTCCAAAAAAATAGGTGATCATTGTTTCGTGTGCGATCAACTCTCATTGGATTTGGCTCAGTTTGAAAGACCAATACAGTTGATCGTTGATAAGTTTCGGGTTTATATGCATAGATCCATGATTCGTTGCCTGTCACGATCTTATAGACGTATTTTGAAGCACCGCGACTGAAGTTTTCCAATCTACATACGAGCTTTCTTTGAGGCGATTGTCAAATTATGAGGTGTCCAACGCAAATAAATATTTTTGACGGCCAAATGTTCACCCAATATTGTTCCCGAAATTCCCAAGTTTTCACAGTATGTTACATGACGATCTTGCAATATCAGTTCTCCTACAGACAGCATCGATGTTTTCTGGTACAGCAGCTGATTTTGGATGATCTTCACGAAATTCCGTCTTGCAGCGAAGAGCAACCACGGTTGAATTCGGAAAACCAGCCAAGCACGGTGTTCCATTACCAAAAGTCGAGACGATTTATTCGGCACACTGCTGTTTTTTTTATTTTGATGCATCCATTACTTATATCATTAGCACCACAGTATATTGACATCTGAGTGGAAGAGATTTCAGATTTTATTCAGAAAATCTATTGCTATCAAGAAGTTCATCAGATTTTCAATAGCTGAAGTGTTTTTGAAGTTTTCTTATGAGTGTTCTGGTATATCAATAAGATTGCGCATATGTTTTGATATATTGGGCATACACAAAAAAATTATATGCCATATGGATATTCGTTCGTTGCACTGATCACAAAAATGAATGCGTCTCTTTTGGATGTCCAAATATCAGCCGATGTATTCTGACCCTATCAGCTCTGAGTATAATTCCAGAGGGTAGTCACGATTAGACAAACTGTATTGAAGTTTTTGTTGTTGAAATCTGGTTCCATTATTCTTGCTAGATCATCAACAGCTCCGACTTGTATTTTATTTTGATATCATCCGCCTTTATAAATCTTGCTTCAGTATTTTCAACCTCTTCAGCGTTACGTGCTGCCGAGTCAGCCATTTCATTGCCCACTACCCCCACATGGCTTGGTGCCCATACAAATGTTATCGCCTCCTCATTATAATTATGAAGATCATTTTCACGAGCGGATCTTCAGAGAATGGATTCGAAATTGATTGGAGAAGACTGAGAGAATCACAGATGATAACAGTTGTAGGTCTTGCCAAATGGCATAGAGCTCAGCTCAGCTCACCTCAGCTCAGCAACAAGGCACATACAGATCCGCTTCCAGTTTTAGACCCACTGCTGTTGACTCAATCGATTACGAAATTCATGGAACGTAAATGATCACGATTTTTGGACCAAGATGAATTTTTCAAGTATCTGTAAACAACACAAATCAAACTCGTATGACCATTAAAAATGGCAAACTTTACGATGATAATACATATACAATTGTTTCCATCTTCCTTTTTTTTATTCGTAGGCAAACATCCTACTTTGAATAAATTCAAGCAGAAGTTCTGTCTTATTATTTCTCACACATGCCGGATACATCCGTTAGAGAATTTTCAGAAGGAAATAAATTTTTGACAGCACAGTAACTATTGAGGACTGAAATTTCAACAATATTAGATTTTTTCTAACAAAGCCACCGAGAGTGTTAACAACATTTCGACCTTTTCGTCTCTTCAAGAAAATTAATTCAAGTTTGTTTCCAATGAAAGAAAATCATTAAATGGCTTCATGCCAAAAATAAAAGGCAGACGGTCTCTTCGCAATTAGCCAAATAAATCATATCTCAGTTTTCCCAATATAGTGAGTTATTTTTGGAAGTTTTTCCCAAGTCAAAGAGGTTATTGACAACCTACAGGATATAGAAACATCTGAAATAATATCGGCTAACTAAATATTTTAAGATTTCAAAGCCTACCAAACAACGTACTATCATCGAAAAGGGGTCACAGTCAACGTGATTTGCAATAAAATGCAATTCAACCAATCTAATAAGGAAACTGGTATTCGTTTTCGTGATACATAGCTGAATAGATAAATTGAAGGCAAATAAGATAGGCTGGAGAAATATGCAGGGCGAAGTTTCGAAAGGAACTGAGGTTGAATAAAATATTCGTTATTTTCAGAGAAACCACTATCATTGATTACGTACCACCTGTGAATTTCAAATTTTTATCTCTCAATATAAAGAAAACTGCAGGCTGCTACTTGCCTCTGATACTCCGTGACTAAGATATTCAACTGGTGGCACAAGTATAAACGCGAGCAGATATTATCTGCGGATAGCTAGCTGGCTGATCTTTCAACTGACACGAAATAAAATGGAAACGGATTACGATCTGCTTCTATCCTATGATAATCCGTCTCCATTAGAACTTCGTGCGCCGTCACGATATACGGTATGTAGCAACAGGTCCTGCTCAAATATTCCCTTGGGTTCTGGGGAATTCAGCTCACTTAAACAGCCACTACTCACCTAATCGTGAAAGTTTTCAACACTGACACATTTACGACACCGAATTACATCAAAGTCGTTATTCGACGTATCCAAACTATTAATTATTATCAACATTTTCACAAAAATATGCGTCAATTGTTTTTCAGCGCGGCGGTATATTACCGAAATCAAGAATGTATTTTCGGCGACGCTCAATCACACTTGTTAATTTTCCGTGATACGCGTAAGCCGGTTTTCCGAAATGATTCGCAGCAACCTCCAGCTTTTTCGGATGCGATACACCGAATGCTGGAGTGCGTTTCCCAGGGAATATCTCCCGTAGGACTCACGCTTGCGTTGTGGAGGGACCAGTGTAGTTATTCCCAGATATTCGGAAAGATTCCTATTTTCCTCTAATTACCCCGTGAATACGGATTGGGGTTGAAGAGACTATGGTTGAGTCTATATAGTGCGAAAGGATTTTGGTTGGCTTCGAGGTTGCAGTGAGATCTAATGGGTGTCGAGGGATTACCATGACAATATTGGTGTATGTATCGCATTGAAGTTTACTTCCAATTTGAATGATTTCTGCGATAGAATATCAAAAGAGACAATTTGATCATTGTCATTATGTACATATCACATTATACATTGGGCATAATTACGTAGCTAGGCAAATGTTTTTGCCAAATGACCATGAATACAAAAACATACTTTTTAAATTATTGAATCATCACACAAACAAAAATTATCTTGAACGGGGCAGTTAAACTCTGCTCAAGAAGATTATGACTCCAAACTGTGGCAAAAAACTATGATTTCGAACCAAGTAATAGCTCTCTACATACCAAGGAAGGAAAATTATGCTTTTCCTCCGTTCTTGAGGGGTCTAGTAGGGTGGTAGAAAAAATTTGTTTTAATTTTTGCGGACTCTGAATTTTTCCAGGAAAAACTTATAAAAAGATAATGTAATTGGTGAAAATATGTCGATTATGATAATTTCTGTACTTAGTGAGTTTTTCCTGTCACCCGACGACATGAGAAGAAACTATTTCTGTTTGAAGAAATTCATATTCCTAATTGATATTATAATGATTTCATCTTCATGAGCTAATCAGTCATTTGATGAACATTAACTCTACAATTGAGGTATTGATGGTATCACTAGAGAGTAACAGTGCTTCCATTCAGACACTTTGTGGAGTTAATCAGATGCAACAGAAGATTCAAATGTAAGGAATAGGTCTCTTTTTCAGGTATATACTATCTCAAATGTATAGATCAAGGCGACTGCACATGAAAGTAGTTATGATCTCAAACTGAGAGATTATCATTTTCAACTATGAAAATGAAAGACGAACTTATCATTTAATATCAATGCTATAGAGTTTCAATTTGAGGATATATAGTCTCATAATGAAATATTTGTGGACTTCGTGTAGAGTATTACATTTTCACTGTGAAACGTTTAGGACTTCATTCAAATATACCGTGGTTGCAATGAGATTTGTAAGTATTTAAATTAAACTCACAGTTATTTAATCCCAAGACATGATAGATCTGGAGATCTCGTTCTCCAATCACAAGTCAATCACAAAACAAAAGGATTGAAGTTTGATTCAAATATCGACTAAAATCTGTTCCATTTGTACTATTGAAAGCTTTCAAATGAGCAAGAACAATATCTATTCTTCATTGAAATCAAAAGGAAGTGCTAGTTTAAGTAAAAGACTGCAAAATATCAATAAAAACATGTGAGTGAAAAGATTAAAAATTGTTTGGGAATCAAAATTATAAGCACTGTACAAATACTATAAACAAATTGTCAAAATGTTCTGAACTTAAGACTACTTTGAGGTAGATTTCTCCGATGAATTAGGTGTTTCAGTTTGGAGGAAACCGTGAAACTAAACAGATTTATATAAAGAAACCACAAAAAATAGGTAGGTACTGAATAGTAGAATAGTGAAAATCGTAAATTCACGATGAAACAACGAACAAATCAAAATTATCATTTTTATTCTAGTACTATACACGAAATAATGTCAGTCTTGAAAAAAATGTATTCTAGATCCAAGTGCCTTCAGGAATGCTACAATTTTTAACATTCATTATAGCCTTGTAGAAAAATCATATACCTACTCTTTGGTTTGATATAACAAAGTCTTTTTTAATACGAATAAAACTAACATAGGTATTCTATCTCAATATAAACATAAACAGATCAGGAATGTTTTGATACAACAAGTTTAGAAAAGACAACAATCTATTCTATCATTAACAATAACTCATTACCACCAAACATTTTGAAGAAACCCTTCGTAAGACCGTGAATCTTTGAGATGAAAAATGTTGGAAAGGATATAAATTGCTCTCAATTTATTACTGAATTTCGTAACAGACAACACGGTAAAACTCGCAATATGTTACTAACACCTGGGAACAATGGCGACTTTACAATTCACGGATCGGGATGCAACGAATTAATATATAACAATAATAATAATACTCCCTCATAAACACTCATAAGGTGTACCCAAAGGTATAGCCTCTGCAGGTAGAGGACGGCTATTATTATTACTTGCCGTGGCGCTCCGGGGCGACTTACTGATGTTTTTGGTGTTGTATTGACTTTTCAGCTGTAGGAAAACCCGGAAAACCTACAGCACCTTCCTGGGTGGTCGGTGCGCACTTCGGGATTGGCATCCAAGCAACTCACATCACTTGATTTACAACAAGGCATATGGCCATCTGAAGAGACCCATGTATTTGAGAAAAAAGATCATTGCGTACCGGAGTTTCGAACGCCTTGTCTGATACTAGCCAGAAGTTCCACTGCTAGATACCTTTGCCACTAGTCCACCGACCACCTCTAATAATCCTCTTATAAATCCTATTACATCTCTTTTATCTTCGAACTACACATTTCACATTCTGTTAAATCGCTTTTAGACAATGCTCTTGATACTAAGGTAGGTACTCCTAAATTTCCTTAAATATAATGCAATACAAAGTCATCGAAGACCTTAGCTTCCAAAACTATGGATGAATATGAATAAAATTTTATACTGTCCTTTCAAAATATACTTTTGAATGATTTTTTATGTGTGAAAAAAATTGCTGATCTGGCTGACTAAAATTTGAACAAAATAAGTGAGAACAGGTGATATGAAAAGAAAGATAAATAATTGAATTGGTTGGTGGATGATCGCTTTGCTGTTTAATGATCTTGGCCTGCCAGTTGGAGTAATCTCTACAGGTAATGGGTTCCAAAACTTTAGGGTCCATTGCTAGAGATAATTCGTGTAGAGAAATGCTTCCAGGTAAAGACAAAAAACGATGAGAGGACGTGGAGATTTCAAAGAATCGTAGACCATAAGAAGATGAAGCCTGTATTTGATAAGTCGGGTGGTATCAATTAGAATTCCGAGCAACCTTGGTAGGAATTACTGTTCAGATGAAAGAAACGCCATACTTAGACGGAAACTTCAGCATAAATTCTCTACCATGCTTAGGATCGCACCTCAAAAGGTCATTCCCAGTTCGCACAATTCTTCTGAAGACTTCTGAGGGTTGCTCGAATTACAGAACAAATATCAGAACAAAGTAAATCAAATACATAAAGAACAAAAATTGTAATAAAAGATTATACCTGAATCATTCCTTCTGAAATTGTCTGGGTGCTATTATTCAGAACTCCAACCAGATTTCAATGATTCGCCTCCTGAAGGAGCCAACTTAATGACACGAAACGTTCGTCTGAACAGTTTCATTTCCAAATAATCAGTAATTGAAATCAGTAAACATGGCTTTGTACCTAATACCAAAATTCTCATATCTGCTCGATATCTCCCTGATAAAAGATAAGCTGAAAATAACTGAATCTCCTTATCTGTTCCGTTTATCACACCGACGGCAACTCACCATTATTATAGTCCGAAACTGCGAAGTTTCAATCGACAAAAATGAAACTAATTCATTTGTCAGTGTTGATAGTTTTGATACTGCTGTATCTGAGTTTCATAGCAGCTCATGTATCAGAAGACAAGGACCAGCCTGTATGCTTTTGTCCTCGCATCTTCGCTCCAGTGTGTGGATCAAACGGAAAAACGTACGTCAACAAGTGTCTTTTGAAGTGTGCTAAAGGATCGAACAGTTCTCTGGAATTGGAAGTTGTCGCCCGCGGCCCATGTGCTAAAACCCATGAGTTGGGTGATATTTTCGAAGGTGTTATTGCAGCCTAATTATTGATAATATTGTTTTATGTGATGTAAACTCAAATAAACGATGAGCTACAATTATAATGATGTTTGCATTAGAGGAATTCTATTGCACGAAGTTGCTTTTCTTGATCTTCTGGAAGTTTAAACAATAAAGGAGTGCATTTTTTTCGCTCATATTCTAGAGTTCATCTTCGAATAGAATATTCTAGGAAGGTCTTTACTTCTTACCCCTATACAGGTTAATTTTACACTGTGAGAACCATTTTTGTTTCAAGGCAAGTAAGTAGCTGAAATAAAGCAAAAATCAAAACAAGTCAACACAAAATAAATATGAAACTCTCAACCTAACCTCAAAATCAAGGTTGTTCTCGAGGATTCGGCAGGTGGACCACATCGAATGGCCAAATTGTAACATGATGTAACGAGGCGGGAACTTCGAAATTGAAAAAAATAATAAGAGAAAAAAAGTGATTCGGACGAAAACAAATATTTCGTAAACCCAAGAAAAAAAACTGTCTCTCCACATAATTCCACAAAGTGGACATTAAGGCAAATATCTGATAGAAAACAACTTCTTCCCCCCACAGATATTGACTCATATCTGTCGTTCATTTGTGCAATGTTCCTCACGGGTACATAATTGCAAGTGCTAATTGTTATAAAGCCATTGAATAATATCCTTCATTTTGTTGGAAATGACCACCTGCATACATGCATGTTTCAAGGTTTTTTCCTCTCATCAGTGCAAGGATAGGACAGAAGACGATGTTCTACAATATAAATGATAATATTGAAAAGCCTTCCGTCCACGAATTAGCAGTGCCATCCGCAAACAGATCAAATAACACTCATTGTAGCACTATCTCCAGGTAGAAGCCCAATGCAAATAAAACAAACAAAGTTCGAGTGTGTATATTGGAGAATTCAATTCTAAGCGTTTCCACCAAGTGGAAAATAAAAGGCAAACATCTGTCAGAAAACAACTACTTCCATGGCTAATACCACGACGGACCTTGAACTTCATGCTTGTCTCGTAATTAAACAGAAAATTATCCTTCATTTGGCTGGGAATGACCACCTGCAGACATGCATGTTTCGAGGTTTATTGCCTCTCATCAGTGACAGGGTAGGTCGGACAACATTATAATTGTCCTGTCCCTGCCAAATGAATAAATAATAATCAATTGTTTAACTAATATTTCCCCAAGGATAACACTACGATCTACAACCAAGTTGATCGAAGCGCCATCCGCACGGAACGAGACAAAACACTCCAAAGTAGCACAGTCTCTGGGAAGAGAAATCTGTAAAAATTCGAACGAGTTCGAATATATTGTACCAGAGAGGTATCAACAATGTGAAAGAATACGGGGTACCCTTCTCTCTAAGCGTTTCCACCAAGTGGAAAATAAAAGGCAAACATCTATCAGAAAACAACTACTTCCCTGGCTAATACCACGACGGACATTGAACTACATCTGACAAATATTTGTGCAACGTTCTTCCAAGAAGAACCAATTGCAAGTGCTTGTCTCGTAGTTTCTGTTTAATTCTATACTAGAAATTGAATCTTTAGCAGTAGGCTCAGACTTGCTCAACTTAGAAATGATTATCTTATGCTGTTCAACAATTGTGCCTTATTAAACAAATATTCTGAATTCCTGTTAATTCCTGTTTTTTAGCTAGTATTTTTCCGGATAGTTGGAAAGTGGCACGAGTGACTCCCTTGCCGAAAAATAATGAAATCACCAGTTTCAATGACTTGCGCCCGGTAAGTATTTTGCCGTGTCAATCAAAAATTTTGGAAAAAATTATGAATAAACAAATACGCCTTTATTCATAACCAATCGTTTTTCAGACCTAGATTTAGTTGTAGCACTGCGTTTTTAAACATAACAGCTGATATAATCAAAGCCACTGATTCAGGCAAAACGACTACGCTTATTCTTCTGGATCCCTCTAAGGCATTTGACACAATTAGTCATGAGCTGTTAAGTGCTATCTTACACTTTGTAGGGTTTTCTAATGAGGCAATTGCTCTCATTGCAGTTACTTAGTTGACAGATATCAGTTCGTTGAGACATTTTTAGGTCAATCTTCTAAGGAAAATATATATTGTGGTGTGCCACAGGGATCTATTTTGGGGCCACTATTGTTTGGTATCTATACAAGTAATATAAAAACATGTCTCACCCATTGCAACTCACATCTATATGCAGATGATATACAAATATATTTCTCTTTTTATCCTGATAATTGTAAAAATGCCGAGGAAATTATTAATTTGCCATTCTTATGGTTCCTCAAACGGAATTGTCTTTAACCCAAATTACAAGTACACAGAATAGTTCATGTTTTGAAATGAAAATGATTGATGAAATAAGACTAATGAAGTTCTCAAAAAGAATAGTTTATGTGCACTGATACGTGGAAATTGACTTAATGTTCTAACTGGTTATGATGAAAAGTTTATAAAGATAGAAAGTTCATACTCGTGCAATGGATTGCTTGTTGAATTTCGGACTATACAAGGATCAAATACCTTTGTAGTTCTGGTAGAATCCAGCTTCTCCTGTTTGGCTTGCAGGTTGAATTTCTTACCAATCGTTTGTCAAGGTAAGTTGTTTTCGGTTTCAGTACTTCCTAAATTGGTCTAACAAGTGTTTCTCGGGAGATTTGGATGTAATTCTTCATTTTATTAGAATTTTGGTGTCATTTTTCACTGCTCTCTCTCTAAAAATCCTCCGCTTCCATTTTTAGTTGATCTCTCCACTCCTTTTTTTCGTTACCAGGACCATTATTTTTCCGATTTTCACAAACACTCTCGATTACTTATGGTTGTCACTGATTTTTATTGATTTCTTATAATTATTTAACCTATATACAATTATTTCTATATGGTATATTTTTATTTTATTTCTACTCAAATTTAATTGAGTTTCAATTTTTTTTTCTTGTCATTTCTTTTTCATTTAGTTTCTGATATGACCTTTTTTTTAACTTTCAGTTTCCTCGTTCTCCTTTCTAAACTCTACCTGTGATTGGCTGTGTGACAGTTTCATATACAAGATGTTATATATTTTGACTTACTAATATTTTACTTCTAGTTGGAAAATAATATTTTCTTACTTTTTTCTGTGCTTTTGGATCTGTTTTACTTTGTTGATAACTAATCTCATGTTTTATTTGGCTAAAATTAATTTCTTTGCAGAAATATTAGCTTTCTTGGATGAGTTTTTTCTCTTCTCTTCTCTTTCTTACTGGGCTCGTACATTTTAATTTGCAAGGTTTCTAATGGATTTTATAATTGAAAGTGTGATATTTTGGATTGATTTAGGTGATATCTTTTTAGAAAAGTATTTGTCAGGGTTTTTCTGTGGAATAATATTTTTATTTTATTTCTATCTACTACTCTCTTATACTATGTTTTCATGACAATATATGCATATGCATATATATATATATATATATATATATATATATATATATATATATATATATATATATATATATATATATATATATAATGAATGTAACTTGTGACATCTACAGTCACTAGTTTGAAACTTAATTCGACACGAGCCATGGAATCCAGAGGTAGATGTTTACCTACAACATTGACAGGCAGACAAGTGTTTATTTGTCAATGACCTGGCGATCCAATTCAAGGAAAGTTCACCATTTTTTGTGATGACACTACCATACTCTGGCACAGAAAAACCTTCAACAACATCAGATATATTATTGCTAGAGACTTGGAAATGATTCAGCAATGCTGCAATGCAAATTATTTATGCTTCAATCACAAGAAAAGCAATATAATGGGCTTTTATTTTGATTGCCAAAATCTCAACTTGAAAAGCCAAATTTTGGAATACAAAGAAACTACTAAATTCCTAGAAATATGAGGATGATGAACTGACGAAAAATATTAGTATCGGGATGCTTTGCCCTTAGAGTGGTCACAAACGAGTTAAGCGAATCCACAGCTAAAATGGTCTATCACTCACTGATAGAATCCCACTTGAGATATGGCATAGCCATCTGGGGTCATTGTAGCCAGCAACTCCTCCATTCAGTGCTGGTTACGAAAAAGAGCAGTAAGGTATCTTGGAAAAGTGAGTCCATGAGAGTCCAGCAAACCATTATATTTGAGTAAGGAAACTCTTATACTGACTTGCTTGTTCATATTGGAAACGGCATGCTTGATACACAAAAAATATATGACTACAACGCAAACTTACCATGCGACCCGATAAACAGCAGAAAGGAAAATAGCTCTACCCATTCCAAAGTACACTATGACTAAATACTCAACTATATAACCACATATCCACAGAACTTAGTTCAGACAGATCAAAAGTTGTTTCAGGTGAGTGTTTCCCGCACTAGTGGGGAAATAAGTATTCCCGCATGCGAAAGTTTGTTCAACAATGCTTCATAAAGATTTTTAATGCGCCTGTAGAAAAAAATCTTGATCCTAACTCATACGGAAAAAATACCTTAACGCAGTCGAATGCGGGAAAGTACCATGAAAGGTACTATTTCTGTACTTGTTAGGATAATAACTATTCAAAATAATCCAAAAAGATTTGATATAAATTGACACTACCATTCTCGGCATGTTTCTTCATATTATTTATCGTGCGTACATGTTCACTTGTGCCACTGTTTTATGGATCAAAATGACTGTTGAACGGCAGATTATAAGAAATTGATGAAATTTCACATATTTACGAAAATAATATTGGGAAATATTTGGTAAGATTCATATAACTGATTCATCGCTTCTTTATATCAGCAAACTCAAATAATGAATGTAAAAAAAGGTGTTAGTGTGCTTGTTAGCAACTGTCAATTTTATCTATTTACAACTCTTATGATCAATGCAAACTCAAGTGCAACATATGGTGTTGGTGGTGGTATGTGTACCTAGTTCAATATGACATCGGAAGATTAGGATTATTCCACTAAGTGAAACAAAACAAATTAATTACAATCAATATCCCAATGAATTACATTTTGGTAATGCCGAGGATTCACAATATTTCAATAATGAAGTTCCGATGAAAATATCTACGCATTCCGAATCAACTTCCTGAGATAATTGATCAGTTTTCTCCGGTAAGGCTGATGAAAATTGATCTATAAAATCGAGAAAAACCCTGATCATTTTGTTAATTAATATACCTGTTCTACTCAAAGTTGTTTTTCTAGGTCTGAACACTCGTAAAGTTCACCCAGAGGCAATATTGATACCAAAGACTTTTGGCGATACATTCTCTTTTTAGCTACAGGGAGACCCGAAAACATACAGTCCTAATCATAATGGTCGTTTTCAATTACGACCATTACAAGCATGCATTAGACGTTGGGACTGGCTTCTATTTAAACCATATCAGGCTTGCTTTTAAACAAAACCTGTAAGAAAAATTTCCTCCGGAACCAGAACTGAAACTCACATCCAATGCTAGCTGAAATTCTAACAACTAATACCTACAGTCAAATTTCCATTGAGACATCAGTAAATGTAATGTTGGTTGTCAATTTGAAAACTTCCTACCCTTAATATCTGTCTTCCAGTAAATAATATGAGGAATCGAAAAAACAAGTCAATTTTGTTTTTAAGGGGGTTACTTTCAAGGAATATTTGTAACCCTCGTGATTCAACCCGCTAGGAGGGGTAGATGTTACCCTCAGAATCTTAAATGGGAAGGGGCTCGAGTGGCACATCATTTTGATTGGCGTTCAATTCTTTTTCCAAGAATACCCTGACTTTTTATTTTTTGACGAGCAGTTTCCGACAAATAGCGTTTACGTCCTTCAAGTTCTTCAATATCAGAAAGTTATGTTTTTTAAACAACGGATTCAAGATGCATCCAAAGAAAGAAATCTATGGGACTTAAATCCAGTGATATCGGAAGCCATTTAACTGCCAATCCATCTATCCGTAAATCTCTCGTATAACCAGTGTCGGACGGAAAAAAAATAATGAGGTGGAGCACCGTCCTGCTGGAAATATAACAGATCCTCCTGCAAAAGTTCATTACCTTCTGTATCAATTTGAGTTTCTAGCTCGTGAGATATAAGGGAATCGATAGTTTTTTCAAGCATTTCAAGGTAGAGATTCATAATCATCCCCATGGATCTCTTGAAGAATCTGCATTTTATATGGATAAAATTTATGCATTTTCAATGCTTTTCTTACAGTCTCACGTGACATTTCCATCTGTTCTGATACTGATCGTAAGGAGCTCATGGGCTGTGCAGCAAATGTTCCCAAAACTACAATTTGAGCTTCTTCATTAAGTACTCCGGGTTTTTTTTTTCATTTGTCACTGAACCAGTTCCGTAAAACTAATTCACCAAATCAAGCACATACCGGTGACTTACATATCAATTTGAATGTCTTTCGTTAAAAAAACATATCGCCCTTTGTGCGCACTTTCCAACTTTTCCATAAATCACAATCATTTCAATTCTTTCTTGAAGAATGTAAAGCATTTTTACACTTTTATACACTTATTAAAGTTATCACTAAACAGCCCAACAGGTAAAACTGTATTCACTACCACATCGATCAAATTTGCTAAACAATTTTACAGCAGAAGTAGTAAAAAAGGAAGGCTATCTCTAAAATTTCTGCGATGAGAATTAAAATCTCAGCATTTAATGAACACAACTTTACCACCATCTACGTTTTACTATTGGACTACTTTTTGGTGTCAATTTTTTGGAGCTAATCGCTAATAAAGGGTTTGAACGGTACCACCTAATATTCTAACCAGTTCTGGTCAAACCAAGCATCTCAATATAGTCGCAAGATCTAATAATAAGTTCTGTTAGTTTAGAACGTCATTTTTCGGAAAATGTTCATCAAAAAATAATAAGTCAGGGAACCATTGGAAAAAGAATTGAACGCCAATCAAAATGATAAAAATTCTAAGGGTAACATCTACCCCTCCTAGGGGGTTGAACCACAAGCTACAAATATTCCTTGGAAGCGTCCCCCTTGAAAATAAAATTTACCTGTTTTTTAGATTCCTCATATTGTTTACTGAAAGGAAGATATTGATGGTGGGAAGTTTTCAAATTGACACCCTGTATACCGGGTGCACGTATTTCGAACTCCACCATGGGGATCTCAGTTATTATAAGTGATACGAGGTCGGTTAAATTAGGGCAAAGTTGAGCGTTTTCATGCTGAACAATTATATGAAAGAAAATTTGATTGTTCAGTTAAATATTCGAGCAAAACTTTCGAATTCTTTCAAGTTCTAATGCCATTTTCAAATTACTAAAAGCGTGATTTGCTACAGATTTATTACGCCTCGCATCGAAATGCGCAAATTACGTCCGAAACGTATCTCCAGCGGTATTCAGAGAGAATTATTTTCTATTGCTCCATAGAAATTTAGCCGATTATGGTTCATTTGTAAAGCCTAGATGAAGGTACAACATTAGAGAGAATGTAAATGAGATAGCAGTTTTGCAAGCGGTGAGTGAAATTAGCAATGTTCAAAAAGTACTACAGTGTTCGTAAATAATTGGCCAAATGAAATAATGCAATACAATATATAGTGTGACAATTTAAACACCTACAATGGGCTATATGTCACAAACGAAAGATATCAAAAAATGCTCAAAACTGTTTCTGGAATAGAAAGGAGGAACTAAAATGACATAAAACAGAACTCACTCCCCTCAACCCCCTAGGCACCACCCAACCCAACTAAAATAGTTCAAATAGCAAACCCCTAGTTGTGATACATCTTTGAAAATCCTACAAAAAATATTATCCAATGGTATGAATAATAATTGCGCAGGGTGTGTCAATAATTACCAAATGAATATCTAACAATTTCAAAAACAAACTTACCCCACTTGTGATGCAATGGTCAAAAGTTCTAAAGGCTAATAAAACCTTATTTTCAATGATAAGTGTCCTCAGGTACTCTTTGTTGTTTAATAAAAACTTTAATTTGCCGTTTTTGCGAAACAAGTTGTAAACTTCTGTTTTTTGGGTTCTATCGCAGTCAACAATTTTTTGTTTATTTGAGACATTTGAATGTCATTAGTGTTCATCATTTGTAGAATCGGTACTGTAATTCAGCTGTAGTTGTCACTATGGTTTACGATATATCTGAACGTGTGGAGAAAATTTTCATATTTGACTCCCAGAACCAGTTATTTACAAACAGCTCAAATATTCGATGAGAGGTATCCGGACAAAAATGTGAGTCACGTGTACAACCGCGATTTAGTTAAAAAATTAAGAGAAACGGGATTAGTGCAAATTACTACGAAATTACTGAATGAACCAAGCCAAATTGAGGTCCTTGGACAATTTGCAATAGAACACTTCAAGTATTTGCAACGACAGGACTATCACGTACGTCGATTAGGAAGGTGTTGAAATTACATAAGTTGGAAGGTGTTGAAATTACATAAGTTTCACCCGTACAAAACGCGAATTCTCCAAGAACTAGGCGATGATGAATCAGATCGACGAATTGAATTTTGTGAACTCATGACTGAAAGAATTTGCGTTGAACCTAGATTGCTAAAAAATATTTTTTTCTACGGGGATGTCATTTAGTTTTTCGGATATTCCCGAGAAAACAACTTCTTAACACGTTCGCGGACAAAGCGGCATATCCCGCACTGGTAAGCAGGGACAAAGCTGCATATCCCGCCGATGTTCAATGCATCGATGAAGGCAAAGCGAGAAACCCCGCGCTATTTTGTGTGTATTACTATATACCGGCAGGTCAGTTGTCCCAGCATAACTCATAAATTTTTGTGAATTGTCCCTACGCATCAGTTCTATATTATTTTCTGGAGATCGCGCACGTGTTTATTGGGCTCGCATAAAACAATTGTTTTTGAAGTTGAAGGTGCATTTCACTATTTGTTTTTGGAAACTAAACGGAGGTAAATATTTTCTGTATACTTTCAATGAAAAAATTTATAAGTATTGCAACCGTTTATAGAAATGATAGATGATTAGTTTGTATCTTTGAGGTTATGTCAATTCCCACTTAAGATTTTGTTGAAAAACCTAGTCTTTGTTTTTTACTTAAGGATATTTCATTCTGATGCTTTCACATTATGGGCTTCTATGTTGGTTTCAATAAAAATAAGCGAATTTTTTATATGCTGCGGTGTATGTCGCTTTGTCCCGTCGAAAATGGTTGAGTGATTTGTTTTTTATTTATAGTGAAAATGGATTCAAAAGAAAAAAAAATGCTACTACAATTTTTGGAAGAAGTGTCTACGGGCGAATCAGAAGGATCTGAAAGTGATCCGGATCCATTTGACACAGACGACGATATGCAAGATCCTACGTACCAAACAAGTAGTGAAGAATCTTCGGAGGACGAAAGACCCACGAGAAAAGCAAATGCTAACAAAATAGAAACGGTTAGGGCAGGAAAGAGTTTGAAAGGTGTGAACGACTCCTTGATGAGCGGAGAAACAGTTACTAATCGCTTGGACTTGCCAGACAATGGGGAAGAACAAAATTCTTCGGATTCCAATGACCAAGATGACTTATCAGATTTGATTTGGTTTGATTTTCCAAAAGATGTTCCAGACTTTAGTTTTGATGAATCCCAAAATAGATGTAAACTCAATTTTGATCAAGCGCCTCCCACAGTTGGAGCATGTTTTGCAAAATTCTGAGATCAAGAAATCATGGAAATGATTCTCAAGTCAATTAATGAATATAAAATAATACTGTGTAATAAAGAAAGACCACATAGAAAATATAGCAGATTTTCTTCTATTCGACCATTCCAGATGGAGGAGTTGAATCAGTTTTTGGGTATTTGTATACTACAGGGGCAAATCAAGTATCCTTCTATTAGAAAAATATTTTCCATGGGCCCACTTTATTATTCACCAGTTTTCCATAACTTTCTATCTGGTCGAAGATTTGAAGAAATGCTGAGGTGTTTCAGTTGTTCTTATGGCCAGGAAACTGATACTACTGATAAACTACATAAAGTCAGACTGTTGATGGATAAATTATTATTGAATTTTCGTAATTCTTTCTTCCCGAAAGAAGAACTCTCACTGGATGAATCCTTGTTGTTATTCCGTGGACGCCTAAGTTTTAGGCAATACATAAAGGGAAAACGTTCAAGATATGGAATAAAATTTTATGAACTTTGTACACCTGATGGATACGTTCTCAATATGAATATTTATAAAGGAAAATCTGACAACACAAAAAGAATGTCCAAAATTGAGGCTCTGGATTTATCACTATTGGAACCATATTTAGACAAAGGCCATCATGTATATATGGATAAATTTTACAGTAGTATATATCTATCCAAACAACTTCTAAAAAGGAAGACTCATTCAACTGGAACCCTAAGGAAAGATAGGCGAGGCAATCCAAAGGAAGTTACTACTTACAAACTCAATAAAGGGGAGCTTCGATGGCGTAGAAGTGGCAACATATATGTATCAAAATGGAGAGATAATAGAGACGTGTGTATAACAACAAAATACCACCCACAGCTTATTTCTGTCAAAAACTGATTCGAACAAGAAAAAATTAAGCCAATAGAAGTCACCAGGTATAACGATTATATGTCCGGAATAGATCGCTGTGATCAGATGGTCAGCTATTATTCCTCTCCAAGAAAGTCTATTAGATGGTACAAGAAGGTCTTGTTCCACCTTCTAGATGTGGCTTTATGGAATTCATTTTACATAATGAAGAAGTTCAAGAACAAGTTGGCCTTTTTAGAGTTCAGAGAAAATTTGATCAGAGAACTGCTCAGTATTTCAGGTGAAATAACTGACGGAAGGAAACTTGTACATAGGGGTGCTATGCATGGGGAAAAACGCCCTCGAATGGAAGATGCCTCACCAATATATCGTAGTAATGAACAACATTTCCCAGACGTCATACCCAATCGCAAAAATCCAACCAAGTCTTTCCATATGAGATGCAGATATTGTCTCAGGAATAAAATACGCAAGGAAACCAAATATTTATGTGAAACCTGTATTGAAAAACCACCTCTTTGTATTGTACCTTGTTTCAAATTATTTCATGGATTTTGATTTGTAGATCATTCTGTACGTTATTTTTATATAAAATAGAGTGTTCATTAGTTTGCCGCTTTGTCCTATATCAACATTTTGGATGGCTGTGGACAAAGCGGCATTTACCGCTGGTCCTTTTTTTTAGCTACAATTAATGAAAATTTGAAAAAATTGTATTTTTCATATATTTTCGTTAGTAAACTAATAGATATTCGAAAAATTTGGTAGTGTGATTTTACGAACCCCTTTTGGAAGCGACATATGCCGCTCAGTCCGCGAACGTGTTAATGTTCACTTTGTGAACTCCTGGCAATGCATTCAAAAACAAATTCGATAATTATAAATTTGAGTTGATGGCTGGGAAATTTAGGCAACATGATGAAGAATGTGCTGACATTCACATTATGAGACTTCCCACCATTGTGAACTCAAGCAAATCGAACTGGTGAGGACTGAAGTGAAACGTTTCTCGTGGTTTCTTATAATACTCAAAGGAGACGAGGTGAAAAAGTACGACCTAATAACAAAATAGGTTCATACAGTTCCTCATACAATAAATAATCAGCTTTGATAGACGCTATAAAATATTTCACTCACTGATACTCATTAAACCTTGAAGAAGAAATAAATAACTGAATTTCAATTAATATCACTAGTTGCAAAGTTGTGTGGAAAACCCATTTCGTATATAAACGTTTCATACATATTCATTATTTTAGTGTTATTCATCTCGAATTATAATAACACAGAGTTAATCTAATTAAAATGTTAGAATTGCACTGTCTGAAATTGAACTGATCATAAAATCAAAGAGCGTTGATTCAATCAGATTTTGTTTATTGAATTCAAAGCTCTTAGACAATATACATTCAAAAAATTTATAGGAATTTGATGTGAAAAACACTTTGTCTAATTCGGTGATTGATTGTATATTTTCGTACAGTGACTAAAATTGCTTAGTTTATTTTTTTGAGGTGAATCATGAACGATAAATGGCTGTTCAAACAGTAATTACAACTGCCAAGGTCTCCTCAATATCCACTTAGCTGAACGTATCCAAGTATATTCCTTTTCTGAAATAAAGATATTTTTATCCAGAGAATATGAACAAAATACCGAGTTGCTTTTCTCTGTTATGTCGCATACAAAAAAGTATGTTTGAATAGTGGCCAGTTTTTCCTTTGTTAGGTTTGAATTCATATTAAAGGACTCTCTCTATGTGAAATGACTTTGGCTAATTTTTCTGAAATATATATTTGATTCTCAGATCGATCTTGTAACAAGTTATCGAGCTACAGGGTGTCAAAAATGCGATTTCAGCTGTTTTGGCTAGTAGGAATCGATTCGATTTTAGTGCTCTTATTCGACATTATTCTTTAGGGCGGTGAATTGCTCATCCATCACAAGGTTCATCAATGAAGATGACCTCTACTTTTGGCAGGCATTTTTAGTAACGAGTTCAATCCTTTTATTCAAGCATCCCCTCAATTTCTCTACAGCAAGTTGAATCGATGATAGGCGTCGAGAAGTTTCTGGAGAACGTGCCTTCGATGTCAAGGCACAGTCCCAGACTCACCATGCACTCTTGTTGATTGGCGATCTGTCTCTTTTAAATATTTTCATGAACGTTGCTCTTCTGAAATATCATCAATCGTTCTATCATTAGCGTTCCCATCGAGACTGGCCCAACGAGCTCGGTCTAACATCTATTTGTCGTCACTCCGAAGATATGTTGAACATCTTCCAGGGCTTTTTCTTCCAAAGAAAGGAAACGCTTCGTAACTCACTGCCTCAGGTATACAGTCTACAGAAATTCAGGAAGAATACCAGTTCCTACCTACTTAACCTCTGCTTCAACAGTGTTTTTTTTTCGTGGGGTATAATGAACAAATTAACGAGAGTGCTTCTGATATTTTCATTATGAAACATATGATCGCATTTCCGACACTTCCTGTCTTCAGGAATTTCCATTTTTTCTACCTAATTCCAGTTGAAAGGAATACATCTGCATACACATGATAGCGATTTTAAGGACATCCTTTACTTCGAAAAGCTTTATGTTTTATCTTCTTCTCAGTTATCCTCTTTGTCATCTACTTTGTCTTTGTCTATCTATGACCAGTTTCTTTGTGAAGATGCCATTCTTTCAATAATTCTTTCAATATCCTTGATAGTAATGAATACGCCCAAACTTTGGTAAACGCAGATATCCCTCTGATTGGCTTCCAGATTGTTAGTACCCAGCTTGCCAATGGTCCCGTTGAAGAATTGACGTGGATCTAGACCCGGATTCAACCGGTTTTCAAAAAGCTGTTCACCCTACATAATTTTCAGAAATTTTTCACTGATATTTTATCAGTATAAGACTAACATCGCCAATAAGTACGTCAACTGCTTTCCAACCACCATTGAAGTGAGCGACCTTTTTTATCCGTAGTCTTCAAACTGACAATTTCTACGTACCTATATGTACTTGTGTTGGACACATAACAAGTATTCTTTTGTTCTTTAATGGTTTGGGTCAGCGAAATCGTTTTGTTGACCAACAAACGGATTGTTAAAACAGTTGTCTGATAATCAGTTTTCTCGATACTCGAAAGACTAACAGTTGAAGTCCTGATGCTAGAAACGAAATTGAAATGAGATTTTGATGCTTTAGTACTTGAAATATTTTATTGTGTTGTCCCAGGGACAATAAAGTGATATTTATGTTTTTTCTCTGAAACAAACCAAGATACCAAAAAAATTCTCAACATAAAAAGTTGTTATTTTAGTTGCTCAAATACAAAAATTACAAAAAAATCAGTGGCGCAAATTTTTTCTGTAAAAAATATTGGTTACGGTGCCTTCCGGGACGCCATTGCACATGATACATTTGTTATAGTTAGCATCAGCCCTTTACGACCCCTAATATCACTGCCGAATTTCAATAAAATCGGTTGAAGAATTATTTTGATATTAACGAAAATAACGATTTCTTTTAAAAATTTTGACACCCTGTATCTTGAAAACGATGTATTACTGGACCTAAGTTTATATAAACTTTTAGTATTAGAATCATTCAAAGATTCACTCCTTCAAGTTTGGCCACGTACTTGAATAACACCCTTCATAGTCAATAATGAAAAAGTCCTGGTTCAAAATCATACCCAAAGACTGAGGAAGAAGCACCTATATTACATCCAAAAACTTTCGAATCAAGCGTTTTCCTTCAGCATCAAGCTCGATAATTGACAAATGGCGAATGACGAGGCATTGCAATTCATTTTCTCGGTAGGTAATTTATCACAACAGCAAACTCTGAACATTCAAGAGAAATATCAGCGGTATTTCTTTCTTCTTCACTTTTTGTGATGATGTATTCCTATGAGAGTGTTATAGAGTATCCTCTTCCAGTCATCTACTTCATCTGATTTCAATTCTTCCACGCAATTCCTATACTTCAGCTTCTTTGATTCATAATTCATTACTTCCTAAATCCGGAAATTTGCCATTATCGAGTTAAAGCATTCGCCGTGCACAGTTTATTACTTTATTTTCCTTTCAAAGTGAAGTAATTTATCATGATTTCTCTAGACAGACCCACTTCAGCGAGTCTCAAGTAGCGGGCTGAAAGGATTTCCGATCAGCAGTCAGAGTTGTTCATTCTACATACTTGAAATTTCAAGAAGCCTTTATTTTCTCAAACAATATTTCAGGATCCTCGATATGCGGATTTGGAACTCCGCAGTCGCGCACTCCTAATAGGGTGTTTCTGTTGAAATGAAATATAATGGAGTAGAGGGTTGCAGATAACAAGAATGTCTCAAATACGATGATGAATTCCTTAAGGACATCAAGTGACCACAGACGCATAACTTTAATTTCAAAGTATGCATGAGCAGAAACGTAACAACAATAGCTATATTATGTATATAATTTTTTTCTACTACCTTTTAAGGGTTGTCAATTTTATAACGTCCTAAAAATTATAATTCGTGCATACTTATAAGAACAACTGTAGAAAGTTGTGGAACTATATACTACTGTATGACAAAATATCAAGTAAGTGTTGCGTCGTGTCGTCATCGTGTTGTCAAAAGTTGTCACGTTGTTTGTCCTTTAAAGTTGCTTCTAAATTTTGAAAATGAGTTCCAGCGAAGACAACCTGCCAAAAGATCTTGCTGGAGAGGCAAAATTGATTTTAATGCATCTTCTTTCTGATGAATCCAGAGAGTGAGTGATATGAATAGGAATATAGTGTATAACAAAAACTAAACCAACATATGGTCGGGTAGGATAGGTTAAATTTACGTAAGGTCAGGTTAGGTTATAGCACATACTAGGAATATGGATCATAGTCATTAAGTACATTCTTTTATGTAAAATGTAGTCTTTATTTTTGTGAAGCCGAACGCTGAATTTCTCTCTGCGTTTACATTAATTACGCATGTTAATGCCCTTGTGTATGCGCATGATAATGCCCATGTTTGTGCGAACATATGTTTGCGCACATGCAAAAAATAGTTTCCGTGATCTATCACATTTTTTTACATTCTGCCAGTCTGCATTGTGCATTGATTTGGAAACATTTTAAAGCTGTTTTTCGGCGTACCACTTTTTTAAAATTATTAGGTCCGTTTTAAAAATTTTGCGTTATAGCGTTGAAACATTGACGTCATAGACGGAATGTTTTTAAACCTAATGCAATATTCTGACACATAGTCGAATCTATGACGTAAATTGAATAAGTTTTTAAAAAATCATTGAATGCGGTTCAACGCTAAAAATTAGCTTAGATGTGCAGTTGATGTCATCATCTCATTTTTCCACTCATTTTTTCATTACTCTCACTCTAAAATATTTCATGTGGTAGTGAATTGAATAATTCCGAAATAAAAGTGGCAACGGCGCGAATGAACCCCAACAAACAAATCCGTTGCCAACATTGCATACACAAAAAACCAGACATTCAGTGTCAATCAAATTCCAATGATTTGTTTACGTTTCGAAGGGTGATTTTTTTTTTTAATATCCACTAGTTTTTTCCAGTAAAAAGTGCTGAAATAAAGTAAATAAGTGTGTGTGTGTTGTTTTGATTGAAAGAAATAAAATTTCGTGTATTTTCCATAACAGAAGTTCAATCTGTCAAACGGTAAAGTTTCACAAGAAAATGGGCCAATATCTCCGAAAATAGTCCGCAAACAATTTCATTTGGATTTTTGTTCAGGAGTCCAAACTACGTAAGTGGGCAAAAAAATATTTTTGAAATTTGGATGCTCAGTCTAACCGAAGATTTACCGGGAATTTTAAGATTTTTGTCAACGGCCTCTTTGATTTTTCAAAAGGCCAATCATAAAATTGATGCCAAGAAATGGTTGAATGAATAAATTATATTTTCCTCAAAAATCAAACTGAATTTTAAGGGTCTCTAATTAAATTATAAAATATGAAACTTTGTTTCAGTAAATTTTTTTCATATCGCTTTACTATTTAGAATTTGCGGGGCTTGCTGATGCGAAGAACTGGCGTTAAAGACCTTGATGATCGTAACGATATGGTAATAGTTATCCTTTCAGTTACAAAAACCAAGAAAAAAACGAACATTTTTTGTTTCTGGTGACATAATAAACGAAATGTTCGCCTTAGCTTTGAACCGAAGTTATAAAAATCCCCGAAACATGAGTAGCACTCTTGTTTACTTAAAAAAAAATCATGTGTCAATGCAATCCTTCATTGGAAAACATTTTATGGCAAGGGTGTGAGAGATAATAGGTAAATACAACTATATAAGAATGACTTATGATAATAATATTATGATAAGGTATGTGACGCAGTACTTTCAACTGATGGTTTTGAAAGTGTCATAATAGTTTTACTTATCTTTGGCTTTATCATTGGACGCGACAGCCATTTCACTAAAGAGTGAAGAGGATTTGAATAGTATCCTAAGATATATGTAGGAATTCGTAATTTCTATTAGGTGCCCTGTTCCAGAAGTTTTAGTTTTCTACCAACATTAACTAACCTCAGATTGACTCAAAATAACAATGTCATCAGAATATCAAAGCCATGGGGCATCAAGGGAAACGTTCTGAAATTTGTATCAAATGTCTTAAAGCAGCGCAACTTTCAAGTAATAACAAATAGCACCACTTCTCCCAAACGGATCCAAATGAACGGTTTTCCACAAGGATCCGCTATAAGTACAACGCTCTTTCTGATTGCAGTTAATAACATCCTTCAACATATCAAAAACCCTGTGAAAGGCAGACTTTATGCAGATGATTTAGTTATTTACACCAAAAGGAAAAACTCGGATACTCTCCAGGAAAACTTACAGAATGCCATAGAATATCTTGAGAAATAGTCAGGAAAAACAGGATTACGAATCTCACTCAACAAAACGAAATGCATACTCTTCACGAAAAAACACAACTGCATAGAACCACTATTACGACTTCATAATCACCCACTACCATATAGCGAAACTACAAGATTCCTCGGGATGACATTTGATAAAAAATTTACCTGGAAACAACACATTCAAAACCTGAAATCACAATGCCAATACTTCAAATGATAAAAGTGGAACTTCAACACCTCCAACTGAATGAACAGAATATCATATTAGTATGGATTCCATCCCATATTGGCATTGAAGGAAATGAAAAAAGTGGCCTGCTTGCAAAAAATACAGCAAATAGCGATGTACCATCAAGTACAAATATAACTGTCCAATCTGATTCCAAAACGGCTGTGAGGAACATTGTAAACAACAGCTGGCACCAACAATGGAACAACAGTGAATCAAAATTGAAGGAAATAAAGCAATCAATACATAAATGGAAATACATCGAAATGCCCAGGAAACATCAAGTCATTCTCGCAAGACGTATTGGACATACACGACTCACCCATGGCCATATCATAGCCAAAACAGAAGAACCACACTGTGATATTTGCCAAACAAAAATTACTGTGAAACACATCCTTCAAGAATGCCCATTATACCACCAACAAAGAGACGACAATAACATCCCAGAGAGTATTTCCGAGACCCTAGGAGAATGTTACGTAACTGAAAATGTGATAAACTTTTTTAAAGGTAGTAAATCTGATAAACAAAATTTAGTACCAAAATACCAAAGAATGTCTTTAATAACTGTAAAAGTTGATGAGACAATAAATAAAGCTAGTTAAAAAAAAAGAATATCAAAGCATACGAAGTTCATTTGAATTATCTGTGTTGACAACAGAAGCTTCGTTTCTAATGAAATACTCTTCGATATCAGCTAAAAAGAGGAAATATAGTAGCGATCTGAGAACTTCCTCTTGAACTATACTCTCCGTTGAATTTCACACGCATGGTAGCATTTGAGTAAAATGCTCTGAGCAATCTGATAAGTTGGGAACTGACACCTAGTTGAAATAGTTTAGACCAGATGAGTTGATGGCCCTCTTGAAGTCAATGGAAATAGCAAATATTTTACGTTTCTTGAAACGAAGAGAGGGATAAATAACTGAAGAGAGTGTATAAACATTATCAGCGCAGCCTCTTTTGTGTCTGAAGCCACATTGACTTTCCGGTAATATGCTATATAAATCAGTCCTGTTCATTAGCCGAGTGTAAATAATACGAGTAAAAACGTTAGCAATTCAACGAGTGCTATACCTCGATAGTTAGATGGTTACAAATAGGACCTTTTCTGTGAATTGTCTTTAAAATAACTTCGGACCAGCATTATGGAATTGAAGTGGTGTCTAAAATTTGATTAAAACGTGTGCATAAATACAAGATCCAGTTGTTGGGCAAGGATTTTAGAAATTCGCGAACGAACTACATCACTTCCCGAAGATTTATCATTTTTGCATTTATTCAAAGTTAAGATTTCTAGCATCGAAGCAACTGGTGCTGTCCATTTCGCATTCTTCATAAATACCGTAGTGAAAAGCTTCCCATTCATAAATATTTAGCGAGACTGAACCTAATTGTGGTTTTCGTGCATTGTTGATATTTTTCCAGAAGGTGGCACAGTTATTACAGTTGGCGAGGAAGACAATTATATTACCTTCATATACGTTCATTTTATATTTTAATAGTAGTTTCTACTGCTTATATTATATTGTTGTTCAATTAAATGAAAAAAAATTGATACTTACATGTATTTTTTATTCTATTTTCAAAAATCTTCGGTCAAAATTAAAAAAACTCTTGCTTCTGTGAAAGTATTCAAAAACTCAGAGGGGGGAAAATTTTTGTTCTCAGGAAGAACAAGTACCTTTTTCCTCCCTTTTCTTTAGGAGTCGAAAATAAAGTTTTTTAGTGAGGTAGAAGAAAAACACTGATTTACATACTCACTGAACATACAATCGCATAACACAGACATAGTGATTGTGACGCCACATATCGACGGCAAAAGCTTGTCAAGACGCTATAGCGAAGAAAACATCACAGAGGGACATTACCGAAGTGACAGACGTGCAACTAAAGACATGCATAGAAACGTGACATATAACGGAGAAGACCACAAGAAGGAGGTACAAGACTCATTATATATAACGAATCAAAGACAAAATACCAGGACGAAGAAAAAATTAAGCCTTGGATAAATGATCCATATTGTTCACAAATAGCATCAAAATATCCGAGTTCGCCAAAAACCATTCTCGATATGGTTAGTGTGGAATCGACATCAGTCATTACAGCTGTGGAAAATATGTATCCAAAATTCCATGCCGACAACCAAAACTGAATCATCAAATAATTGACACTCACAATACATACCTGATCTGCTTTTTCATAGTGATTATTCGAATATATTCGCAAACAATAGTTCAATTATACGATTTACCCGCGGTATTTTCCGAACTATATCACTGAAAATTCGAGTAAATACTAACATACCCACAAACAATTCTGCCGAAATTTGTATTTTATAGTCACCGCAATTTTATAGTAGATAAGCAGCAGTTATTGTTTGCGCTAGATCAACATAATCAAGTTTCATTGATATAGACATTATTTCCACAAACTCTTATTCATCAGGTATTGATAACTATGTATAAGTTACCCTTACCACATATTACAAAGGTGGTGGTTAATGAATAAATTGGGCTGGCAATTGCAATATTTGCAAATGAGAACATTGAGACAGTCGAGTTGTGATCGTGCATGGGGCAGTAGTGTATGAGTTGAGCGTTTTATTTCGATACAGAAACATACAAACTTACAGAATATAATGTGCAGAATGAATAGATAATACAGTAGGTATCCGATTACACAAGTTGTCGAAATCCTAAGCTCTGCCGGATGAAGTAAAAACTCCTCTCGTCCTTAAGTTTATATACAAACATGATTATTCAGTATTGAATTGATTCAAATGTGATCGGTTGCCATACAATATGATAGTCAATGGTTCAATAACTAGGCATTAGTGTTTATCACGTTTTTTTATGTTAGAGTGATTTATGAAGAACAGGGATTCGACATAGCCAAAATGGCTCACTACGCACTTACATTGAGTTACGATATACCAAATACCATTTTTTTTGGAGTTTGCAGTCGAAGTTTTGTCAAAATTCTAGTGATATCAAAAAAATGCTATAAGATATATCTGTCTGCCTAATAATTTAGCATATATTTACTCTATAAACCTCTACTGCGTCTTCTACCCATTATAACACCCGGAACAGCAGCCACACTCTGTAACTCTCAACAAAATATATCATCATGGACTCCATTTATACCTAACACTGGTGGGTAAATGTAGATTCATTTATTACTGGACGTACCGTACAGAGCTTCAATTACAGGTTGAGGAAAAATATTTTAAATTCAGAAATTAAAATCAACTTCAGTCAAATTATTTTAAATTTAGAAGAGGACCAGAAGATCTCAAGCGAATATTAACTGCCGCATTGCCAGTGGACACTCTCCGAATATGAAAAAAGAATTCCAAATGAATATAATCCTCTTTTCCACAAAATTAAATATGATGTGGAGCGTCCGACTCATATATTGGTGTAGAGTTATTATCGAACACTCCCGCATATTCTTCTTTGTTCCGCTAGCGTCCAGACGGAGCTATATAGAACAATTCGGAAATCTGGTGTATTCGAATGCGATGATGTACAGCCATGATGTGTAGGCATGTACAGAGATGATCTTCATGCGTTGTAACGAACCAAGGTCGACCATCTCAACACGGGCGATCAGTTGCGCTACACAGGTCCGGCTTCCACACGTTACATTCTCCTTCTCAAAGACCTTCCTTCCCGAAATATCATACTTTTAGTGTGTCTATATCTAAAAGATTCTCCATCTCCATATCTGCACCTTGTAGTTTGATGGAAGTAACACTCTACAGTCTTCATGTTGGGTTGTGTCCCAAAATCTTGACGCTGCTGGATCGTCTCAGACATACTTCTCATAACTCTCCAATCCAGCTCATCAATCCCACAGGACAATTATGGAATTTCAAGATCCAAAAGATTCTGATCCAACATCGTATCTCTCAATCTGGTGAGGCTTTTCTAGACTTTAAGACATTCTCATAGGTCGGTTTATCTCGTGAATGCTTTTTGGTAACCAAGTAGTAAATGTTTCTCTAGCCCTCCGTCATTTGCAGTACTCCTCCAACTTCTCGATTCTGTGCTCATAGTTTCTGGAATCGACCAAACTTCTTGGAGAATACCACGGCGATGAATCAAGGTTTTCTGTTACACAGTGTGCTTGTGAATAATCAGCAGGTACCTCAAAAAGATTTCGTGGCTCCTTTCGAGTTACCCCGTGTCGAACTTCCAGTAAGTTTGAGTATGAGGACATAAACTTCTGGAACGTCATTTCATCTTGGTCTAAAGGTGCGGACTTGGGTTTCCGGCGTTAAGGGACAAACTTTTGAAGTGAACGACCCTGGGTTTCCTTCGTGGTAGACGAGGTCGTTTATCCTCTTCATGGTCTTATATGGACCTTCCCACGAGTTCCGCGACTCCGGTGATAGCTCACAGCGACGTTTGGGGTTGTTCAGCCAAACTTCTTGATATAGGCTGATATAGGTCCCTTTCATTCTGTCGCTGGCACTCTGGATGTTCAAACGGACTCGTTCATGGATATCGTCTATTCTCTGACGTTATTGGCTGACATAGTCTCCCGCAGTGTCTTGTCTTGGTGGCATCTCAAACTTCAGGTCATAGGGAACTCGCCGGCCCATAATAATACTAGCCAGGAGTTTGGCCAGTTGACTCGTGTACTGCGGAATGATAGGCCATCAGGAATAGATGACCAAAGACTACCTTGGACTACCGTAGACTACCTTGGAATACCTTGGACTACCATGGACTACCTTGGACTACCTTGAACTACCTTGGAATATCTTGGACTACCTTGAACTACCTCGGACTACCTTGGATAGTTGATGGATTGTCGTCTCATTCATCCTCTCTACCATTCTATCATACTGTGGAAGTCTTTAGCATCTGACGCATTTCTTGGATCAGGTTGGACTCGAAATTTCTGCCTTGGTGATGGCATAAGCTTCGACTCACTTACTGGAGTAATCCATTGCCACAAGGGTGTACTTATTTCCATGGTCAGATTGTGGACATGGTCCAGTGATGTCTATGGCGATTCTTTCAAAGGGGTTGTGTACGTTTCACTGGCGCATCGGGGCATTAGGTCGTGTTCGAGGTCCATTGCTGGCAGCACATACCCACTAAAACCGTTGTCTCACTTTCTGGAGGGTCTCTGTCATTCCCAGAAGTCCTTGGATGACCTCATCATGGATTTCTCGTATTCTGCTCCTATAAGTACAACTGTTTGACGGGTTTCTTCCTCACCATCCTCGGACTCCAACACACGCATCAGGACCCCGTTGTCCAGGGTAAGGAAGTTCCATTGGGCCCATTAGGATTCAACAGCGGGCGAATAACTTGCCATTTCCTGTCACGACGATATTTAGTTACTCTTCTTCCTGCCGATAACTAAACCAAGGTCTGGATCTTTCTTTTGGTCTTTCTGGATCTTATTGCTGTTTCACCATGAAGCTTCGAATTTTGCTGAGTTTCTCCTTCAAACTATTCGAATTTTCTAGTAGTTTATTTTCCAGACTTTGAATTTTGTAGAACCTAACCTAACCTGGTCAACTTTCATACAACTTACTGATGTGAAATCTTTGGTAAACTCGTAGTCGTGTCTACAGCAAGAAGAATTGAATTTTCCATTATGAAATAATGCCGTCCTAAGCAAAAAAGCCGTATCTCCAAAACTCTGAAACTGAGAATCTGTATTTTCGACCATCTCAAGTACGAAAAGTCTTAAACTTGTGTACTGAAGGCAAAATGATTGATTAACTTTGGCTGTTTAAATCTAGTTTATGTAATTTTTTCTTTGGAGAAAGTTAAATTTATAGTGTTTCAAGACTACAGAAACCAATATCTCCATATTCATATTTTTTGTAGATACGGCTTTTTTGCTTAGGACGGCAGAATACTGGTCCCAAAGATATTTGTTCAACTCCTTTTCTGAATAATTGGATTTCAGGATGTTTCTAATCGCTGCCAGCTTTCCTCAACTCTTAATTCATGTAACATAATTTTTTTCTTGAAGTTTTCCATATCGAGGATTATTTTTCGTCGACAAAGGCACAGCAAACAATAAACGCACCTCGAGAAATGTATTGTATTCAAGTGAAAAGTAATAAAAAGTTTATGAAACTTCTAGAATAAAATATGCGGCACACAAAACGGCTGGACATCTTTTTAGTTTCATTTCACTGAAGTTGTGGAAGAACTTTGGTACCTGACGATTTTGAAATGGATTATTATTTCTTGAAGTATTGTTTGTTCGGGTATCACGCTCAACCGAAAATAATGAAAAAGTTTCCTTTCAATATTACAAAAACTCTTGTCTTATGGAACAAGCGCTGAAAAGGCATGTTGTTAAACTCCAAAATTTAATCAGAATCAAAAGAACCAGTTTTTTTTTCTTCTCGAGAACACTAAGTATTCCTTTAGTCAAGTATACCCCGTTTCAAATAATCCACTTAAAAATTAAATTTGGACTTCAGTTTTCGAAAAATTGCGTTCTAAACTTACAAAAGTAATTATACTGAGATCAATTCTTTTATTGGCTCTCCTTTCAATATAAATGGTAAGAAGAGTATGTTCCAACCCTTGAATAACAGGACTAAATGTATTCTACACGTTTGAGTTTTTGTTAGTTCGTTATTTTTATTTTACAAAAAAAAAACTTAATTTTCGAGAAAAATTTCAAACATGGGATCTACTTACGCCTATCTTATAAACTGGTTAAAACGTTGCCCATTTCGCTCTAAACAGTAATAAAGTTTGTTTTAAATTCCTCTTCAAAATTTCAGAAAACTTGACGGACACGCTGCTGTAATTAGTGTTTTGAGTTCATCAATATCAGCAGGTTATGTTTTATAAACAACGGATTCAAGATATCTTCAAAGGAAGAAAACTACGGAAGTTATATCCGGTGATCACGGAGGCCATTTAACTGCTCCCCTTCTGCCAATTTATCTACCTGGGAATCTCTCGTTCAACCACTGTCGAGCGGAAAAAAAATAATGAGGTGGAGCACCGTCCTGGTGGAAATGTAACAGATACTCATGCAAAACTACATTACCTATTGATAATCTCTTCAAGCAGATCAATACAGTCCCAAAATTAAATTAGATTGAAAAAAGAATCCAACCTTTCGCATATTTTCCTATATTATTTTCGGCAAACGTCGAACAGAAATAATTCAACAGCCTCATCACTACAGCCCAACGCCTGGCAGAGTTTTTCTACAAGAATATACTCTGCAATACTCCCTGTACCAATCACCAACTGGCAATCAAAAACATGTAACTATCTACAAACTAGTTTCACGTTCACCCGCTTATCAGTGCAAACCCAATCTCGTTTTCATCTGGCCCTATGATAGAAACCACAGAGAGCACTTCGACTAGTACCCAGGCTTCGTTTGAACCAAAGAGACTAATTTTATCATGGATAATATTAAAATATTTCTCATATGGAACTGGGAGTACTTGACGAACGAAATATTTCTCATGATAGAATTGGTCTCTTTGGCTTCAAATGAAGTCTGGATACTAGTCGAAGTGCTTTCTGTGGTTTCTATAGATTGCTCTGTTGCTCACTTTCTTAGTGGGTGAAAGAGTTATCGTAGTGCCAATTAACAAAACCGATTGGAATTCAATTGCATATTGTGGTCAGGTCTGCACTGATGAGCGGGTGAACCGTAATACTAGTATGTAGATAGTCACATATTTTCGATTGCCTGGTGCATCAGGAAGTTTTTCAGAGTATATTCTTGTAGAAAAAATTTGCCAAGCGTTGGGCTGGAGTGATTCGGCAGTCATATACGGAGCTGTTGAATTATTTCTGTTCGACGTTTGCCGAAGGAAGAATTTTGAGTAATTCTACTGTTTTTTTTTTTTTCGCGGAAGAAATCTGTGCTAGAAAATGCCGGTTATCACTTAAAAATAGGTCCATATTTCCGAAATTCTTTGAGACCGCCAAAATTTCATTTAGATGTTTTGTTCAGGGGACCAAATAACGAAGATCCAAAAAATATTTTTGATATCTTGTGGCTATCAGTTAACGAAATTTGACTTTTTTTACCAGCTTTTATTCAGTTTCATCTGCATGTAATATGTTTGTAACCGACTCCTTTACACTCGATTTTAACCCCTTTAAACGGACAGATTTAATTGAAACTTCGTACACTTATCATGCAAGAACCAGTGACAATACGATAATTTGATGAGTCTGTCCTGATCAGGATCGCCAGAATTAAATAATATGCCTCTTATATACTCTGTGTAAGAACCTTCGCCATAATTAAAAAATCCTTGGAAAGTCGCTATTTTTTTTCAGGCTCTATCTCCGAGGAAATTTTTTTTTTAATAATAAATTGAGAACCATATATATTTATACGCAGAAAATAATAATACATGAAAAATAGTAGTATCACTGTGAAAAAAGCGTGGGGTGCTCGATATACGAAAATATGAAACAAAGCGCCGCACGCTTTCAGTAGTGTCATCGGTCATCGTTGTAACGTTCAAAGCACACTTTTGCTCTTGCTTCTTTAGCGTAGGTATAATATCAACGACATAATTATCGCAACGTTGAAGGGCTTTGGCGTTTATGGCAGTTGCCGATGTTATTATTGTTATGAATGTTATGATATACAAAAAAAGTCAATTGAATGCATCATACAGACTTATCGATAACTTATCAGATACCATATTGTTTTAATATGGCTGATGAGCATGAGAGACTAGTGACTTTGATCATACGACACTAGTGTTTTATTGACTTCAAAAATCTATTGTAAACAGAAGTATTATAACTTCATAAAATACAGCTGTTTTTTGGCGTACCACTTTTTTAAAAATATTTGGTCCGTTTTAAAAACTGCGTTTTAGCGTTGAAACAATGACGTCATAGACGGAATGTTTTAGAAACTAAGCACTACTTTTAGACATCGTTTTCACGATAGTGAAATCTGTGACGTAAAATTGAATAAGTATTTGAAACATTATTGAATGCGGTTTAACGCCAAAAAACAGCCTCAAAGTCACTTTTAAAATAATTATGACATGCAGAAATTACCATTGCCACCTACTTTCGAAAGATCAAAGTTTCACAAATTCCCCGATAACCAATTCTTTCTCGCTAGGTGGCGGTCATAATGTAGGCGAAAAATTAAACAATGTTGGTCATCAGCTACCAAATTTCACAAGATGTGTACTCAGTTTTCGATTATATTCTTATACAATGCTCCACTTCTCATTAAAATCAACTACAGTTCAAATAGATACGCAACAATACAAAATACAAAAATACAAAAAGTTTATTGATATTAAATTTACAATAAAATAAAACTCACAAAACATCTAAATAAATAAAATCAATATTAAAACCATCCCTAAGCCGCAGGGTTTAGGATGTTATAATAATGGGTTTATGTGGGGGTTTTGGGTTTTCTGTCTTGCCCTTCTGGGGTATCCACCGGGCTGACAAAAACCTACTCGCACCTGCTCGCGCAGGCCCTACGGCGTTGTGTAGGCCTTAGACGCTGTGAGTGCACGTCTCTGCTTGGGTTCACTTCCCTGCCTCCTCCGTGTTATGCAGGGGGACTTGATAAATTATGTGTAAGACATCAGAGGCTATCAGGAGCATGTATTGTCGAGTTTTTCTTGATCTCCCGGAAAAGCAACGAGAAAAATCCGGGTTTGAGATACGCAACAGTTTACGTCCAGAAATATCTGATATACTGTTATAATTAGTCTAATCAAATAATTGTAGATGTCGCAGCCTGTGCGCAACAGTAAAGGTTATTTATGTATAATTCACTAGATGGCGTCGATGGCGGAAAATATGAAGAAACAAGATTCTTCCTCAAATAGGTATTTTTTTAACAGGAGCTCCAATTCACCCCTTTTTTCATTCACCTAGTCCAGTTCAATGATTAGAATAATATCCCATACAAACTTCTAAAATCAGATAACCAATTGTTTAAACTAAGAATCAGCCCTATTTTGCTTTTGATTGGAAATAGCAAATTAACGGAAATGGCGAATAACGGTGACGTTATTTTTAAAATTTAGGAGACGGAAAAAAATTATTTCTGCAGCAACAGAGGTACAGACAAGAAGGCCAGTATTATTGATTATAAAAGAACTGAGATACCTATGTCCCAAAACGAATCAACTTCAGTAAAATATTCAAAAAATGAGTAAGTATTGTTGGAAATCAATATCCTTGTGGAATTTTTCCATACCTGTTTTCATTATTGATGATTGTTTCCAAGTAGATGTCACATCATGTTCACTTTCGACAATTATACTTTTTTCAATAATTTTTTTTTTCAAAAGACGTCTAAAATTTAACAGAGTGTATTTGAAATGGTAAAAAGGAATTCAAAAGTCAATTCCAAAAACTCGACAGTGCTGTAAACTGAACGTGGTGGAAAAGGTAGATTAATTTGCTTTTTCGATGTGTAGGTGCAGCAGCAGATGAAAAGTTTTGTTTGAAGCTTTTCTTAAAGTTTCCGAAAAGGACGAAGCATTGGCCAAACTTTTTCTGGTGAATACAAGTAATCTCAGGGCCGATGCTACTACTTTCTGCTTAGTGCTTTGAGCGACGCTTAAATTTATAAATCAGTGGTGGCATTTGGGTTAAGTTAAGTGCAAGTTAAGTGCTCGCTCCATAATCCATACATCCGTAGAAGCATGAGTTCGAATCTCAGCACTACTACCGGTCTCGTGCATGGCATCAGAGGTATTAAAAGATAAGGGCTACGTCTTTCCCCAGTTCGCACAAGTCTCTGACTTCTGAGGGTTGCACGTAGGATGCAACCGGTTGACGGATATAACAATATTAACAAAAAGAAATTTAAAATGTGATGTTATAGTATCAATATATTATTTGACATACCATTTAACATAGAAATGAAAAGGCTCATAGGAACTGAATTGCCTGATCTACTCTTGATGAGCCGCATGTCAACTTTTCCTCCTGAATATTTAGAATCAGTTCCAAAGATAGCACAGTCAAAAAATTCATAGAAGTTCTTCAGATGATTACCTATGATTCTGTTGATGTTTATGTCAAGCGCGGAATTAAAAAGCCTACAAAGCACAAGGAGAAATGCTTCAAGTGTCATAACATTGGACATTTTGCGAAAAATTGTGCAATAACGCGATCTGATCTTCAAGTTGCCGGAAAAGAGAAAAATATTCTGGTGATGCTAGATGTGGTTAGCAGATTACGAGGCGTTCGTTACATCAAAGTCCGAAAAGTGGGTTACTGACATAATTTATGCATGTTATAAAACCATTAAAGTTTGCATAAATGGCAACGCAACCATCTAACTAATCTAACAAAATCTTGAAAGGGTTTCAACTTCAAAGCCAATCGCACTAGATGTACTTTTCCCAAAGACAGAATGTTAGTAATAACAGGAAAAAGGTATGAAAGATTAGTTCCAGAAAGGACAGCAAAGATATTATTTTCATCGGAAGTTGATACTATGCAGTTGTGTCATGAGAGATTTTGGTACCAAAGTAAAGTCACTTTAAGAAAATTTTAAGAATACATGGTATAAATACTGACGAAGAATTCTGTAAGTGTTGTATTTATGGAAAACAGCATAGAGCAAGTTTTGGAATCAGGAAATATCGACCAACAACTATAGGAGAAGTCATTTGTGCTGATGTTTGTGGGTTAACACAGGAAAAATTGATAAGAATAGCTCTCAATTTTTACATGTGCTTGCCCATAAGACAGACCAGTATCCCTTAGATTTTTGATAAGTGGTGGGTGTTTACCCTATACATAGGATTTAATCTATTCCTTATGTTTTCTTATAAACTTTATAGGTTTCTCAACTTAATCTTGATGGCTTTCTAATTCTTCTCTCATGAACATTTTAGGTACAGTTTAGACATGTATTCAGTCTACAAATGGGGTTATGATTGGAAACATGAATAAAGGAAACATATAGGTCAGAGAAGTGGTTGTTCTAGATAGTTTTTCGTTCTCTTTGTGTTTGAAAGTATCAGCTATAGAGAATTCACAATTTTTCAAAGAGACCATTTGTTAGTAGTGCTGAAGAACTCCTTTTTATTTAAATATTTCTATCAAAATGAAGAAATTAAAGCCAAAGATATTCAAAACACTAATTTCTCAAATACTTATCATTTCTTAATTTGGTTGTGTTCATGTAAAATAATAATTGTAGAATTTGAAGCATACAATTGGATTATTCCTCGGAACCGCCCACACAAATTATTATTGATTACAAAAGAAATTCATTTCAATCACAATTTTTTATTCGATTAATAAAGCCAGAACAGTCTAAGTGTTTAACACAACTAGATGAACATGTATAAAATAGAAATATACTATAAAATCACTGTATACATTATTGTAATGCAGAAAAAAGCAAATTGTTTATATCACATGCATCATACTGTATATTGTACTTCAAAAATTAAAACCTGAAATCGAATAAATTCGATCTTTTGACTAATTCATCTAGGATGAATAATAACCCAAATAATTTGATGACTTCTTCAGAACTGTTCTGAAGCATTACTTCAGAAATGGATACGTGATTGCCTATAGGTGCCAATCAATATTAGGTTTCCAATTACAAAAGTTTATATTACCTATGTAGTCTGAGCACTTTTTGAAAAATTAATCAAATCTGTGCATGCCAGTTATTTTGCCAAGTGGTCATATTCAGATAAAGAGAAATATGGTGGTGCTATTGTTGAACAAACAAAACCATTTACTTTTTTTTCCTTATCCAAGCTCACGTAATCTAATTTGAAAATTATTCGTTTTTATCAAAGGGCCCCGCAAAATCCTTATTGAATTCAGTTCTCGGTGGATTTTTTCAATTTTCGATATGATGTAAGTCGCCTAGTAATTCTCAACAAATGTTGCCATTGAGCCAACCACAAAAAATCAACAGTTTTACTGCTAGGGGGTGTTAAAATAACCCCTTGCTCAGAATAGACTAGGAGAAGCGGAAACAATGTTATTAATTATTTTATTGTAGATAATGTTGTATATATTATCCTGTTTCATAAAAAAAAATCTGACACCAATTTCCTATCATAAAATACAAAAAAATTATTTCTCTGGTACATTTTAAAAATGTTTGAATTAGGGAAATAGCACTTTTTTATGATTATTCCCCTCTTTCCCCGAGAGGCAAATAACAAATAATTTCTTTGGGTTTTTTAGAATTTTTAATATGATGCAGTTCAGGTTATTGTGAATAGAAATTAATTGAGTGACAAACCTGAAAAATTTATAGTTTTGATGCTAGGGGGCGTTGAAGTCATACTTAGCTCTTCATTAAGTATTATAAGCGGAGACAATATTTTACGTGTTGTTATTTCAGTTTGAGTTGAATGATATCGTAATTGAAAAAAAATAAGTTCTCAAACCTCCCCTTCACCCCACACCCCCATTTTGAAACACGATGAAAACGTGGTGGTCGGTAGTGAAGCGGTTAGATTTCACCTGTTGAAGCTTACTGCTAGTGCTTGGCCAAGTTTGAATCTTAAACATAAAACATTTTTTATTTTTTTTCATCGGAGTCGAGAGGCGACCACGTCTAGTGCTTGCTACCCAAGGTGGTGCAGTAGGTTTTCCGGATTTTTCTACAGCTGAATAGCGAATACGCCACGATAAATTAGTAATTCTCCACGCCACGGCGAATAATATCTATCCTCTACCTGCGCAGGCTGTTTATGGCTTTTGGCTACACTATTATGAGTATATATCTGCTGGCATGTTATAAAGACATCGTTATGTAATTGTAGGTATATTACTAACATAATGAAGTTCAAAAAGTCCTAGTAGATACCACAATGAGTTTCAAATGTAAAGTTTATGAAAGTTTAGCATGATTAAAATTAATAAGAAAAAAAATGCTAGTACTTAATATCAAACAATTTGATTCAAAATACAAAACTTTACCCACTATATCGAAAGTAAACTATTATTAGAATCACCCATTTTCAAAGATTTCACAACAAATAATCCAACTGACAAAAATGTGTGTTTGACAGTGAATAAATACTTTGCTGTTGCAATGGCATTGAAATGGTAAAGGCACAGCTTGCTCACCATTTTTCATAATGAATAATTCGAATCTATTTGTAGTTTCAAAAATACTGAATTTGGAGTTTGAAAATTGCGTTTATATTGAAGGCAGCTGATGAAGTTTTGTATGTAATTCGGATCATAAACGATCATTATGGTGCACGCTACTACTAAAATCAACGTCCTTATGATCCTTATAACATAATAGTATATTTTTCAACAAGAAATGAAAATACTGTTTTTTTTTCGTGAGCGGAGCCAGTGTGGCAATCTCACGAACGAAAAAAACGTATTTCATCTCGAGTATGAAATGCTACTTTTTCTACGATAGATACTATATTTAAAGAGAGAAGTTCAAATATAATCGCGAAACACGACATTGATAAACTGGCCTTAACTGTCATTAGTGTCAAAAATCCATCAAATTGTTTTTAGTCGGGTCGCATGATAATATTCATTAGTTTCATTTTCATCTCTAGAGAAAAAATTACCACTTTCATGTAGGGTATCCAGTTGAAAATTTATATTTTTCATTTATATGAGTAAGTTATTTTCCCGTTTATTCACGCATGCGAAAGTTTTTTCATGAGCACTACATAAGATTTTTCAATGCGTTTGTAGAAATAATCTTCATCCTCAGACGGAAAGGTATTTTTTCGCATTAGACTGCTTACCCGAACTCTGTTTGGTGATTACTATTTTATGCAACAAATTAATTGCCACATACCAAAGTAGAAATTATGAATATGGTTACATAGCTTTAAGAAATGGAAATAACCCAAAACAACGTCAATACCACTCGACAAGCGTTTCGCCACCAAAGTTGACATCCTCAGGAAAATAGCGTACCAAGTATTAGTAGTTAGTACTAACTACTAAGTATTTTAGTAAGTATTAGTAGTTTATACGCTTTTTTGAGCTCCTGAGGATGCCAACTTTGTTAGCAAATCGCGCATCAAGTGGTTGTTTTGGTAATTTGGGTTATTTCCATTTTTTTAATTTTATTCACACCAAAGGTTCCAATATTGATTCATTCGATACATAGCTTTAGTGCAATGTTACTACAGATTGGTAACGAGAACGTAGTAACAACCCATAAACTAACTTTAAAGTTAGATTTACAACAAACTAACTTTAAAGTTAGATTTACAGATATGTTGATAATTTCGGTGTTTTAGGATTGTACTTTTGCAAGTTTGAATGAGACATTTACAGATAAGCCTAATAACCAAAAAGCAATTTTGCACGCTGATTCTACTTTGCGTATAATCCGAAGTGCAGTCGTATAGCACAAAGAAATGGTAATTTAATGAGTGCAAGATGTTTTTTATGAAACAACACAATATTATGGAACATTAGCATTAGAAAAAGTATTAAAATTGTTTCTGCTTTTCAAAATAAATAGTCTATTTTGAGCAAGAGATTATTTTAACGCCCCCTAGTAGCAATACTTTCATTTTTTGGAGTTGGCGCAATGGTAACAATTGTTGAGAATTACATGGACTAAGTATATCATATTAAAATTCAAAAAGAATTCACCATGAGGATTTTGCGGTGTTCTAAGCCCAAAATTCCAGTATTACTACCTAACATAAAAATGTGAGCATCTAATGTCAACCTTTCAACAATTCGAATAAATGCAAAGTACCAGTTATACTGATAAAATGACCATTTCCCAAATGCCTATTGCAGTAACAAATATTGAAACGTCAAAAATACTACGTACACTGATATACACCAAAAGTTATCAAGTGAAATCCATCAATAGCTTCAAGCATAAATCATGTTTCACTGATGAATAATCAGTGAGAAAAACTATCCACTTCAAAATGGAAAATATCATGGTCTCCTTTTTTATCTTCATCTTCATCATGTGAACTGTTTATGTGGTCATCAATTCCATCACAGTTCTTCTTATATTCATCCTCCTTCTTTTCATCACCTGAAGCTTCGCTTTCACTGTGTCGACGTTCTGAGGCACGCTTTTTGTTCTTTGCTTTCCTCTGATTTTTTTTTTTTTGGCCCAGAATACTTGAATTCGACCTGTAAAATTCATAAAGATATACAAATAAAATAAAACGGAGTCTTAAACAGCAATGATGTTATCTATCCCTGGGTATTTTAAGAAATTTTTCGAGTTTTTTTTTAAATTGTGTTCAGTCCATATTACAGACACTTTTAACATACTCGGTCCATGATAACTGAGACCAGAAATGTTAGCGACATTGGGAAGATGTTTTACTATTCTTTCAATTTGTTCATCATATTATTTCAAGTTCTCTCTGAGGTATTTTGAATTGTTTCTGTGCTGTAGAAACGAAAGGTGACTAATTTGCTGTAAAACAGCAACCAGTCACTAGACAAATTGTAACTAAACCTGCTATACCTATATCAAGAACCCGAAAATATTATTTTAAAATTACAGACAAAAAGTTTAAAATATTCTATTCACGTTGTAGAAGATATTGTTGACAAACCTAATGTTCCCGTACACCACATCTCTAGACACATATACAAAAAGTATCGAATTACAATTTTGATGTTTTCTTGGGTAGTCGAAAATATACCATGAATACCATATACTTACAGAACATTAACGTAATTGTTTGGGAAAATTATTGTTCCCTTCTTGGTCATCTTCGTTCAAACTTTAGTCACCCAATTCTCAAAAGTTGATTCTTCAATTGTATCTGAATTATACTAAGTCATTCGTATTGCATCTTGTAAAAATGTCAGTGAATTAATACGCCTCATTTCTATCATTTCAGTATCAGTTCATTTATAGGCCTTGGACTACTGTTCATCATATACAGGGTGGGGCACCGAAAACGAAACAGATCAAATATCTTCAATACACATGTGTTGTGAAGAAAATGCAAAAACACGTCGATTTTTTATCCAAGGGGGACATCTTCCTGTCATAACCTCAACTGTCATACCTCTCCCCGCACCCCTTGATCACTATCAGTTGAATAGGGAAAGTAGGAAGTGTGACACATCATTAAAAAGTAATTTCATGAGGAATTCAGCCATATCAATTTTCGCTACCTAACTTTCTATTTTGGCGCCCTCTTCATTCTTCTCCAGGAATTTTATCTCAACAGATGACGTTTGAGGGTTCAGTGCCATGGTTTCAGGTCTGTAGAAAAAACGTCATCCTCTGGTGCTCCTCAAGGATCTGTACTTTGTCCATCATCATTCATAATTCTTATTATTTGAAGCTTTCATTTAACTTTCAATGTTTGTTGATTAGTTTGTTGTCATATAAGTGGGGGACACAAACCCCCCCTCTTTCTCAATAAAAGTTGCGAAAAATAGCGAAAATAAAATCGATAAAATTCTTAAAATTTGTGGAAAAAATGGGACCTTTAAAAAATGTAACCCCTCCCCAGCCAACCTAAAGGCTGTAGTACTCATGTTTCTGCCACTGCTCTAAAAATAATGAAATAAATTTTTTAACTCTTAGTATCTTAGCATCCATTTCTCCCCATTGTTTCAAAATCAATTCTAGAGGGTGGAAAGCGGTTGAATAGATGCTTCAGAAAAAGAAACCCAGCCAGAAACAGTAATTTCATGATGTCTCGAGGAGCGGAAGATGGAAAAGATGTGCCGACTCATACCTGTAAAACTGTAGACAAAAACTATTGACCTTCCATAAATTCAATTAACAACAATCACAATCACTGTGTCCCTGGAATATTGACACAAGGACCAGGTGCCATCTCTAGATCCGATTACAGAAACAGACCACGATTCCATTTGTTTTGTCTTCAAAAAATTCTAAACAAAATCTAATCAGTCGACACACCACGGTTTTTAGATATCTTAGGGCGAATGAAATGCTAGAAAGCATCTGTCACATTCAACATATTAAAAACTTCATGTTTCAATATTTTTTGTGAATACAACCCGGCAGTTAATGATACAAGTCAGAACACTCATTTCACAACTTCATGTAACGATCTACATACACTTGCTTCTGATATGCAATCCATACCACGTGGGATACCACTTATTCCATGGTACTGACCATCATTTCACAATCAACAGAAAGCTGTGCACCACAAAACTTCATCAGATAGTGCCTTTTTTCTTCTGGTCACATGTATAATAATTGAACTCGTAGTTGCAACACGAAAGAACTCAACCAACCTACATGTTACAATAACTACAATCGTTACCATTATAAAAGTTACCCACCTATCAGTATAATATGTTGAAATTTTCAGTTATTTTCAACATTGCCAACACTCAAATTCTTAATATGTCAAAATTCGCAATAGTAAATCTGTAAAATTCTACTTATGAATAGGTGAAATATGACTAGTTATAGCAAGTCTTGTTACTTCATCTTCTTAAAATACTTTTAGGACACTTCCTTTTGTTAAAAGTTCATTGAAATTCACTGGTGAATATGTAACTTATGACTTTCGTGGCCCCTGGGTAGGTATTCAAATGAAAGAAATTATGTTTTCATTAGTTTTATACATATAATACAATGGCTGTACCAGAAAGCTGTTGCAGCTTTCTTTGGTACCTATGATACACTCGTCAGCGACGTCAGCAAGAAACGATAAAATCCCTTTTAGTTAAGAAGTAACTTGCAGAGTTTTAGATTGCGCTAATGCACCTGTCAATAACAATATTCATAATATCAATTGAGTTTTATTGAGTTACATTATGATTTGAATTGTGTACAATTTCAACCATTTAATTTTGAACAGAACTGTTTAAGGTTATCAATAATATTAATTGAGCTCTAAAGTTTCAAGTCGTTATTTATAATTGGTTTTTTGAGTTTGTGTGTAGCTGTGTACTGTTGAGTTTCATAATATTGTGTTGTGGTTAATGTTGTTTATAGTGTCTGATAAATGAAATTATATTATAGGTACTTTTCGAAATTGATTGTGAATAAACTATGATGTTTCACCATATCATAACTTGTTCGTTTGGAACAGTGCTAGAAAAATTACTAAACAACAATTTTTGTCTATGTCCCGTATATGCCCCAATGTACTACTAATAAGATAATAATTGAACAAGAGTTCCGATCAGTACAAATACAAAAAAGGTTTTTCTTTGTCAATCCTATACAAATACGAAGTTTTTACGAAATTTGACTGCTTGAATCTCAGAAACAACACGTACAAAATCATATAAACCCAATATTTTTACTATTGACGCATCCACAATGTAATATCATTAATCGTTCGGACTGACCCATCGAGCTACCTCCTCACATCTCTTTGTCGTCACTTGGAGAGAACGAACGGATTTGCTTTGTAACTCACTACCTCGTGAGGTGTTCCATGAGTCATACATACATCCGGCAGAAACACCAGTTTCTAACCACGTTCCCTCGGATCTCAAGACGTTCTTTGAACATTACAGGATTCTCCTTTTCCTTGAAACCAGAACATAAAAAGAACAATAAAATTTCAGCCAATTTGACCGAGAGCCAATTACCCGCTGTTTTTGTGCAGGGTTCTTTGTTGTTCAAAGGTTGTTGCTTCAAGTATTTGTTGACTAGTTTCGGTTATTACACCATTTTCAAAACTATTAATTCAAGACTATTAATTTCGACAACTGTACTAAAATACTTCATTAGGCTTCTATCATTAGCGTCGTTTAGTAAACGTACTTGGCGTCTTGATTATTTCTACAAATCTTTAGAATGCATCACAGTCGAAATTGTAAGTTCAGTGAAGTGAGCATCAGTACTACCACAAGGGCAAGTTTGGTTGCCTTACTCTTATGCTCACGTGGGAAACAGAAAATAATGAGAGCTCCTTAGTACTTATTAACGTTTCTATATAATACTTCAATCCCCCGTTAGGTTTCTACCACAACTAGAGCACATAACAGGAATGCTCATCTGTGTTTCAATTTCAAACAACTACGCTAGAATTACAAAATGAGGGATTGAAGATAAAAGATGGTGGATTCCTGAAGTTCTCTAATGTTTTCACATTTTGTAGACAATACCATCACTTTTTCTCAAAGAATTTCCATTTTAAAATATCAGGCATTTCACATTTGTAGTATCATTTTCGATTATGGTCCTAGATTAGAAAAGAGCGAGCTGGAAAAGATTTAAATTGTATATTCCTCAAGCTTTCCACGTTTTGGAGATGATACAATTTCGTCCCCGTGAAGAGTCTGCCCCTATCAAGCCGAATTGGTAGGATATTATTATCAACAGGTCTGATGATATTGCAGTTAGAAAATGGGTAAGACAGGAAAAAGTAGAAAATAATATAATTATCAATCTCTTGACAGAGGCTATAGCATTTTTCCCAGTGAATGCTTAGTTACAACATACCACATGAGGGATAGTTGGGAATCATATCATATTTTTCGGCGTAAGAGTTAGACATAGAAAATGAAGAAACATTTAAAAAATCCTCAAGTGTCACAGTTTGTGATAGACAATAAGTTACGAAATTTCCACTGATAATGATCAAGTATTTTAGATGACTCTTGGCATTTTTTAGACAAAATCCCAATGCATAGCATCAAAAATATAAAATTTTGAGTTGCATAACACAAATTTTATATAATGCCCTAGGATTTCGAAGTTCCGCTTTTTGTTGTAATGTACTGTATGTATGTTTCAGTATTGAATACAATACTTTCGATTTCTTCAAAAACCAGGCCCCATTCACGCAAGCTTCAATACAACAGAAGAGCCCCTGTTTTGACTAACCAAAGATTACTCCCTGTATCCACAGGGCGGGTAATCATTGGGTTGAACAATGATGTCTCCTGAGTAGTCGGAATTATCCAAGAACGACTGCCTTCTGCATGCTACCAGCTAAAATTTCTGCCTTGTATCGGCAAGCTGGTATGATGTTTTTATCCAAGTGAAAGGTAGGTCAATTTCCAACAAGGGTCCCTATAATAAGAATCAGTAGCTTTACAGTTAGGTCTAGAAAGAAACTATGGTGAAATTACTATCTTTTTCGCAAATCGTTCAGAAATATTGACATTTCAATGTACTTATTCGCTTCCATTTTTGTACTATGTAGAGAAATCAAATGACAATTATTCAGGTTTGACGTATAGCGCCAACGTTTTAACAATTTCTGAACGATTTGCCGAAGTATATCATATATACTATTATTAAAAGAATATCTGTTTGGTAAATTCTCTACAAGTCTTTATATTCATTTCTGATTATTCTTGTTTTAAAATGTTTTTCTGCAATCTGGATTAGATGCACTTGGGTCAGACAGGACTTTGGAGAGATGCCTAGGTAGACTTATTTCGTCAGACCTTAAGACTACAGAAAACAGTTCGTAAAAAGATTTTTAATGACAAAATGAATCAAATGTAATCAAGAATTTTATTTCGAGAACAATGACTACAATCGATAATACATTAAATGTACTTATTGTATGGAACACAAAGCAGTAGGAACCAAATAATTTTTCAATCTAACTGTTCATTTGGGGTTTTTGATTTCCTGAAAAATCAGAAGGTTAGAAGGTATGAATAGTTACATTTCAGTTCAAGAAAAGAGTAGTTGAAAAATGTAGGATATAAAGTGTTTGTACATATACTATTTGCAAGTCAACGTGAAATCAGAACTTGATGGAACAGAGTTGTCAAACGTATTGAAAAATGTATCCCGAATAGGGAAAGGTCGACCAATCAAAGAATCAATACAAGAAATGTTTAAATCAACGCCTCAGTACATCAGTATATTAACTCAAATGTGCTCCTACATATTGAGTTATGAAATAGTCAGTTGCTATCTACCCGAATACATCATTAGACCTAATGCAAATGTACAATGTATGTGATGTGGTTCAATAGATTCTCTATTCTATTGGATGCTTGGTAGCGAGGCGGCCTTCTAAACTTTCGCTCGCATTTGGCCAGGCTCGAATCCAGGAAAACGAGAAAAAAATTCTCAATTTCATAGGACTCGATAGGCAATGTAACTTGTCTAGATGCCAATCCCGACGTCAGGTGCTTGCTTGGAGTTCGCGCCGACCACCCGGGGTGGTGCTGTAGGTTTTTCGGGTTTTCCTACAGCTGAAAAGTGAATACGCCACCAAAAATCACGCCCCGGAGCGCCACGGCAAATAATAATAATAGCCGTCCTCTACCCGCACAGGCTATGAATTTGGGTACACTCTATGAGTGTTATGAGGAAGAATTTTTTTTATGTCAGTAATTTCCCAGACAGGCCCTGTCTCCGGAGCCCCGACACTTCCGGAGGGCGCACTGGATTATTTATCCCAATAACCACTTCCCACGCCTCTTTTCGGAAGATGTTCGTTTCGCCAGGAGGTGAAAACTCAATGACGAAAATCGTCCTACTTGGATGGTCGAGGAGGACTACATCAGGCTTATTGGCTTGTATTTGCCTGAGGGTAAGGGAATGAGTAGTTCCCTGAGGGTGGGAAATGAGTAGTTCAGAGAGGGAGTACTTTTATTATTATTATCATTATTACAGTGAAATGAGAAAATATACCAACTTTTCTACAATTATATGTTCGGATGTGGCCAACTTCTGATTGTTTGTATATTAAGTATTTACCCTACAAGAGAGCAAGTATATGTATTTAGGGCTGAATGCAGAGGTCACTATTAATTAACATTTAAAACAGGATTGTACTTTTACACTATGAATTTTTAACTGAAAAAGCATATTATACCACATACTGGTCAGGTGTCATCTTATGCATGTTGCAGTATTAGCCAAGACTGTAGTAGGTAAGTAGTTTTACTAAAATTTTAGGTGCCTAAAGAGAACATTGGCTTGTATTTGCCTGAGGTTGAGAATGATTAGTTCCAATATATTTGGCACGTCTCATTCCCCACCATGGCCTCAATATCCCTCGGAGCAGAAAGCAACACCGGTGTCTCGTGTATACCGTACGAGTGTCGTAGGTATTAGTGTAGGTAACACTCGTAGCACCGCGTTATGCCTATGGATATAGAGGTCCTATAGAGTGCCAGTCAGATATCCATAGTTAACCCCACTCGATTTATTTCTGTGACGTCACTTGAAGAACAAGATCTAAGTATGCAACGGGACGTGAATGCCGTCGAGTAACGCCAGAAATACTATAAAATGTGAGGTCTCATTTTGAACAAAGCCAGTATAATTGTATGGTAACAAATGGTACACAGTTTGAACATTTTATTCCTTGAGAATGACAATTGTATCAAGTTTCATTATCCGATTTAGTTTTTATTGACTGAATAAATATAGAGTGATTTTTCAATTTCAACATTAAATATCTCGAAAACGAATTGACAAAATCCAATTAAGTATATTGTTGCTTAGTATTCAGGAGACAAATATCTTCCAAACGAGGTACTACCACCATTAAAAATTTTAGACGTGGCCGTCACAGCACAGTATTTCGGGTGAGATTAATCGCAAACGGTGGCGGTGCCCCGCTAGAAAATGTAGTTGAAAATGTAGTTGAAGTGTAATTTTGATATCTCAATACTTACCATACAAGTTAAAATTTAAATAAAATGGTAAGGGAAGTGAAGTTAGCCACATCCACAAAATACACTGAAAAAATATATATCAATGAAATTGATACACGTTGTAGAATAACTGTTATTCAATAACATGTATTTTGAAGATGGGAAATCAATCTAGGGATCAAAAAAATATTTCAAACAGAGAAGTTCATAACCCAATATTTTTGTATTTGTTAATTCAAAATGGTGGTCGATTGAAATATAATGCTTAATGAACCAACTGTTTTTTTTTAATGGTTTAATGGTTAAATGTCGAATCTATGAATCCCATGCTTTTACCGGGACAAAAGTTATGTGGGTCAGACCAACTCAAAAACATGTCTCAAAGAACATGAGAGCAACATGAAAAATAAATGAACAGTCAGAAACTCTACTTCATTAGTTGAACATAATATATCAACCCACCTTTGTTTTGAGTTGACACACACAAAACGATTGGATTATGAATATCTCTGTTGAAAAAAAAATTAATTTTAATGATATTTATTACAGATAACTTCAAAAAGACCTGGCAAATACGAACAGTGCTTAGTTCAATGTATTGTCAAGAATTTAAATCAAAAATACTAACTCTGTATAATTAATATTTATTGTTTTAATTTCCATTGCTGTTCATTTGTACAATCCTGTTATTTTATCAGCTACACTTTGGAAAGCGTACTTACTGGAAGTCTACCATTTTATTCAAATTTTAACGTGTCTGGTATTGCATTTGATTATTTTTAAACCAAAATAGAAAATCCTCTTCTATATTGTAAATAAGTATGTTTAACAAACATCACTGAAAGCTAATATTTTACACTGAAAACTCATTCTCGTGTAAGTGAAAATATCATTTTCTTTTCATGTAAGTACTTAGGTCTATAGGTTCATCTGTTACCTTAACCTGGTTTGGTAAGTAGTAGTTTCTGGAAAAGTAATAGTTCTCACAGAGCCCCAACAATGTCAAAATAACTTCAACTTTTAAGAAATAAAAGTATTTTCTTGTTTTACATCGAACAAATAGGCAGAAACTTCAAAAAGAAAATAACTGAACAGAATTAGTTTTGTTAAAGGAAAAACAAATTCAACCTCTGCATTTTTCAAGAGAAAATCATAGGTACTTATTTTCGAACACCAGTTCAAAATCCATCATATAGAAAGCAAAGGCATATGTGAATCTTTCAGATAGTCCAGAGATTAATGTAAGTATGGAAAAATTCTCAAAACTTGTAATTATAAAAGATGAACAAATACTAAATTTACGGAAATTGATTGGGAGTCAGATATGAATAGGTAAAATTAAACCCTAATTAATGAACGATAATTATATAACAGAAACATTACAAAGTTTAACTTCCGCTTGAAGAAACCATTCCAAGTATGGCAAAAATAATACTGTAATAGTTTTGTAAAGCCATACTTACTTATTATTTGAAATTTATCAAAAAACCTACCTAAAAATTAATTAAATCAAGTATTTCGTAAATTTCTTTGCATGTAATCATTAGTTACTGTAAAGATCTTCATAACCATTTGATATCAACTAGTATGATCAAGCAAAAATTATGAAATTGGTATTTAAGGAAAATGATTAGTAAGAAAAATAGTTGAGAATGTTGTAGGGCATGTTGAATATCAGATTTAAAATATTGATGAATGAAAATATTTCAGATTTTTTTTTTGTTCAGATCAATACTTCTGAATGAGAGTGTTAACCTGCTAATTCCATTATTGAACCAAACTGAAATTTTTGATCAGTTTATTCGATTATGACTAAGTACTGGGTTAAATTTGAAAAACAACTTGCTCCATTGAAAAAACAAAATAAGCTTGTTTTGTCCCCACAAATATCTGCTACCTGCAAACGCAGTTCCATTTACTGTACATGTGTGTTTTGAGAAGCCTACAAAATCTAGAGAATTGTACTTAGCAGGTTAACACTCTTAGCCAACGATTTTTAATATTCATGGGAAGAAGATAATGACAATACAAGTAATGCTACTGGGGAAATTCACTTACCTAAACAGTTGTTGCGTGACTACATCATTGAATCTGACAGTTTTCTTGAGGCTGCAGGAAACTTCCCCATCTTCAGGTATAACTGATTCCAGGCTAGCATGGCAATTCTCGAAAGATGAGCAAACAAGGTCGTCCAGGCTGGACTCCGATATGCTACGACTTACTCTAAACCTGTTAGATGACAGCCTCTTGAGAATACCTTTATTTTTTCTTGGACTGAAGCTACCATAACTGAGCTCGTCTCCACTGGATTCATAGGAAGCACCAAAAATATCAATAGCTCCGGTCAACTGGTCATTTGCAGTGCCATCAATGCTTCTATTCCAATGTGGATGATTTGCAAATTTGGGTTCCACTGGGCTACTATTTGGCTTGGAAAGATCTACATTATTTTCAGGTTCTACCGACGATTTTTCAGAATCTTTTTCCAACTGCTCACATTCTTTTTCTTCAATTTCTTTTCCTAATAGTATTCGACTTATGATCTGAGGCTCCTCCACATGACATTCTGTTAAATTTTCTTCACTCATTCCATACAGATAAGTGGCTATTGCTCCATCACAATTGACAGGTACTTGAAGTATAACGTTGTTATCCCATACTTCCACAGTTGTATTGACATTGTCAATTCCGGACGAAAGTAATTTTACACAAAAAGCATAATGACAGGGGTAAAAACTGGAACCTATGCTGGTGAATTTAACATGAACCAAGGTTCCAGCTTCGTTAAATAGTTTGGAAACAGAATTTTCATCTACATTTTTAACATTTAGTGTAAAAGCTATAATATTTTCAAAAACATGACATGTAAATTCAGGTATATTGTAGTGCACGTTTTCATCAAGAAATTTTGTCCTGAATAGGGTAGATTTTTCTACACAGCTTTCACTTGGTATCAATTCAGTTACTAACTTTTTTGCACTGGTTTCATCTTCTGACTCCGGAGTCCCGGGAGAACACTGATCACTTTCAACACCACTATCGCTGAAGTCCAAACATGTAGCAGATCGCCTGACAGGCAAAGTTATGACTAATTTTCTCAAGTCCTTATCAAACTTGGCATTACCTGACACTTCATTCACCTGGTACGGTAATGTTAAATTCAGTTTATATTTAGCAGGGGATTCACTGACAAGTTGTACTGTTTTCTCTGTAACATCTAGGGTTATGTCAGCAGATGACTTGAGAAGAGGCAAATTTATTTCCAGTATGAGCTCTTTTGGAATGGCTGCATTCAATTTTGCTTCCCTATTCTCTGTAAATTCCTGAATATCAACATGACTTCTGTGTTTGATTATATACTTTGGGGTGGTATAGTTTGACTTTTCATCCAAGCTGTTTCTTCTAGATACTTTTTTATGTTTTCTTGGACTACTCTTCTCAACATCTGCATTGGCAAAAATTTTGTTAAAGAAGTCTTTCTCCTCCGGAGTTTGATCAGGTTTGTTTTCTGAAGGAGTTCGAATAACACTTGCATGTGGCAACCCTTTATAGGAGAGCTTAGGAAACTTCAAATTCTTTTTATCCAATTTAACATCAAAATTTGTTTCTATAGCTTCTAGAGCAGTGTTATTCACCATAGTACGAAATGTTTTGTTCTTACCAGCTAAATGAAGGGTATCTGAGTGGAAAACTACGTCGAATACTTGACAATGTACTTTTTTATTATCAATATCTTCTCGAGGAGGCGATAATGAATGAGGTAAAGACCACGTCAGTCCTTTCTCTCCTTCCCTGGTTGTTGGTGACGACGTTGGTTTTTTTATGTGATCGTTAACACAAATATTTATAAAGGCTTTTTGACTGCCGTTAACACTAGTCTTTAGAACATAACCTGGTTTAGGGTGAATGAAAGTTATATCGTTGCCTCGTTCTTTCTCCAACTGAGTTATTTCTTCTTCATACAGTTTCTTGCTCTTTGGATCTTGAATTTCTTCGACGTAATCAGTGAGAAGTTTTCTGAATTCCGGTTTTCTCAATGCTTCCCCGATACGATCCACCTCGTCACGTGAAAGATTGAGCTCTTTTATCTTATCAAACGAATTAGCCATTCTATTTTTGATACAGAATATGTGATAAAAATGTAAACAGGGAACGTAGCAGCGCAATAACAAAAACAAACAATCTGCGATCTACGTCTAAAATTCACCCATGTTCACGTGGACGTCGCTCAAATGACAAAATCAGCCGGTTTGGGTTAGTTCGATAGTTGCCGGTCTGCGTATCGATCAAGCGCGAAATTCGAAACTTGCTCTGCCTGGTACCCAAATATATGATTCAACGGACGGCGTTTTACATTACAGCAGTCCGCAGTTGTTCATATCGTCTCATAAACTGAAACAAATAGTAAAACATCAGTAAGCTACAGTGTCACCTTGTAAATAACTAACCCCATTCCTATTGGTATTTTTAAAACTTGGCACAATACGTAACTATAATAGATAGGAACCCGAGTTGCAAAAAGTATAATGACTCATGCAAGATTTGATCTACTCTAATTGAAAATACTAGAAAGTACCTACCTATATAGCAGCTTGTTCCAGAATAACATTAGCAAAGCAACGCACCTCAGACATAATAGCATATATACAGAGTGTTCCATTTCAGACGAGCCACCCCTATATTTCTTATCAAATAGTGAGTGGAAAAATTTTCCGAAACACATCGAATGATTTTGTTTGGGGGACATCTTTTGACGTACATTTGAGGCTTGAACGAGCAACCCCCTCAAAATTGAATAGGGGAGAGGGAGATGAGTGATACTTCATCTGAAAAGTCTTGGAAGCCTCTTAACAACGGTGTATGAAAAACGTAAATTTAATGAACCGTTTTCGCCATAACTTAATTTTTTAGCTCGAATTAGCCACGCTTGAATATTTTGGTTATTTGTACAATGTACAAGCCCATGTTTATTAAGTCCTTTTTAGATAAAAATATTCAAAAAATCACATTCTTAAAAAATGTTATTGTTTTATCATGCTTACAATCAAAAAAATCAAATATATGCGTTGTTAAATCAAATGTGCAAATGGTCCTCCATTGACTTCCATACAATAATACAGTCTCTCAAACTATAAATAAAAAACAGCAAAACATTTCCTTAAGTTGCCTTCATTTTTTGTTTTGCATGTTTATCTGGTTTTACGTTTCTTCAAATCAATCTGATATTGAGTTACTAAGAGTGGATTTATGCAGCACAAATTTACACTAAACTACAACTTGAACTAAACTTCAATTAAGGAAAAATTAAACTTTGGTTTGTATGGCCTTTATGCGAAAAAATTAAGACAAATTACGCATGTGTGATATGTGTTTGGTGAAGAGAATCTTTTAACCTATCTTGGCATTATTTTATATTTCACGTCCACCCGACTTAATTTGTTGATTATTGATGTAAGTACTAATTATATATTTCAGTATTTTCAATTTGGTGTAGAGGTTACAAAATTGAAACATAATGGAATATTTTCATGTCATTCCAACGTTCAACCCGCGTAATTCAAAATATGCGCCAATAATTGCGCAGTAGTGTCAAAAATTAACATCAACATTAGAAAGATAAAAGTTGGCCAACTATTAATTTTGTAACGATTTCGAGACCGGCCCTGATCTAATTAATTATGCACCCTCGTTCAACTACAACTGCATATCTGCTGGCGTACGGATCGCCGAGAACAAGCTGGAATAAATCGATTGTTCGATACTATTCGAAGAGCCATCTAGATGAAATGTTCTATACTCCTGAATAATCTAGAGTTGTGAATGGAAACTGCTTGAGAGTATATAAGCGGGACAGTCAGAATAGAGAGTTAGTTACAGTTCCAGAGTTCGCTGATAGATAGCCACAGTAGAAATAAATTGAAATAGTAAACGTTCAGTGAATAATTGTTGTAAATGGTGTTTTAAATAAATTAGGAAAATTAGTTAGTGCAGTTTTACTACATTGTTGTCAGAAGTCGGATGTTTGAAATAAACAAGTGTTAAAGTGTTCGTCGCGTTGAAAAACTGATAGACATTTATCGCGCCTAATAGACAGTTAGTGAGTGACCCGTTGAACATTTGAGTGCAAAGTGGACAGTTTTGCGCGTCGCGGGACAATAAACTAAAAACTTTTTGTGTGAAATAAATAATAGACTGATATTTCGGCAAAGACAATAAGAGACAAAATGTTTCCGAGAAGAGTTCACCTAGTTGACCTTAAAGTTAGTGAATTAAAGCAAGAGTTAGAGGAGCGAGAGTTAGAAACAACTGGAAAGAAGGCCGTACTCCAGAATAGACTTGCAGATGGACTGATTGAAGAAGGAGAAGACCCCGAAACGTTCTTATTCGAAGTTTCTGGAGTTGATTTGAGTTCCATAATGAATAAACTCGACGAGACCACGAAATCCTTGGAAGATAAATTTCTGGAAAATTCGAAATATCTAGAAGAAAAGCTTCACGAGAATTCGAAAAATCTGGAAGAAAAACTTGAAGAAAATTCGAAAAGTCTAGAAGTGAAACTTCAAGAAAAGCTTCTAGAAAACTCTGAAGGCCTAAAAAGAGAACTTTGTGGTGTGGCAAATCGACTGGAAGGAAGAATAGGAGCCATTGAGACAGAGGTGGATAAAATAAAAAATGATATTGAGGATGAGATGAAAAAGATAAAGGAAACGCTCCACGATGAAATAAAAGATGGAATCGAGACAGAAATCGGCAGGATAAAGGAAAAATTCAGTGAAGCGAATAGATTCTGCGCACACCCCAGAAACTTACAACAAAAACTCAAGGGTGGACCTGAGTATGAACTTGGACGAAGTTCAGAAGGACATCAAAAATCTCAAGGTCAGTGATGAACCTGGAAAGCTCTCATTGAAACCGCCTCAGTTCGACGGAAATACTCCATGGTCAAACTACCACCGACAATTCGAAGCTGCTGCCAAAGCAAATGGATGGAATGCTGGGGAAAAAGCTTTAGCATTGACACTGCCATTGCGTGGCGAGGCAACAATTATTTTACAAACGCTCACCGCCCAACAACAGGAAGACTATGAACAGCTGGTAAAACACTTGGAACTTCGCTATGGCCAAGCCCACCTTGAACACGTAGATCACTCACAGCTGAAGAATCGATGCCAGAAATCAAGCAAATCGTTGCAAGAATTTGAAGCAGATATTGTACGCTTGGTTCGTCTTGCGTACCCAGCTACACCGGAAAATGTAATGGAGCGACTAGCGGTCCAGGCATTTTTGGATGGACTTCGTGACAAGGAAACCCGGCAAGCCCTAACAATAGCTCGCCCCGCACATCTCGTGGATGCATTGGCACGCGCTCTGGAATTCGAAGCATCAAAGCAATCCTGCAAAAGCCAGAGTAGAGTCCGGATGATCGAGGAAGACCCACACATCATGAATTCTAGAGAAATCGAGCTGAATTTTAAAGACGGCGTCCTTCGTGTGAACGGAGAAGAGCTGGTACTTCATGGGAGAAATAAAGAAATGGTTCGAATTCTGCAGGCTGAAGACGTAAGCGTACCGGAGAGGGCTGAAACCATTTTGGAGGCTCGCCTGGATGGAGGTGCGAGCAGTGGAAACGTGGTGATGTTCGAGCCCAAGCTACATGATGAGAAAATTGGACGAGGAATTGCACTAGGAAAAACCTTGTTTCGTGCTGATAAATTTGTGCCAGTAAGGGTAATGAATGTCAATTATTACCCGGTGACCTTGAAGAAGGGAACGATTTTGGGGCACTGCTCGTCAATTTCCTCTGTAATCAGGAGTGTACGTGGCACTGTTAGCCAAGCCAGTAACATGCCAGCAGTATTGGAGAAGTTGGTTGCTATCTCGTCCAAGGACATGGGGCCAGCACAGAAGCCTAAACTGAGAGAACTAGTCAGGAAGTATCAGGACATCTTCGATACCGGAGTAGGCAGAGGCGGTAGAACAAAGGTGGTTCAGCACAAGATAGATACTGGAAATGCCCGACCAATCAGGCAATCAGCCAGAAGACTTCCTCTCGCCAAAAAGGAGGAGTCTGACAAAATAGTCTGCGACATGGAGAAAGACGGAGTCATCGAGCCATACGACAGTCCCTGGTCCTCTCCAGTCGTGTTGGTGAAGAAGAAAGATGGATCAACACGGTTTTGCGTAGACTACCGTCAACTAAACAACGTGACGAAAAAGGACAGCTACCCTGTCCCAAGGATAGACGACACGCTAGACACGCTGGCTAGATCTACGATTTTCTCGACCTTAGATTTGAAGAGCGGATACTGGCAGGTAGAACTGGCCCAGGAAGATCGAGAAAAGACAGCTTTTACCATCGGCTCCGGATTATGGCAGTTTACAGTTATGCCATTCGGCCTCTGCAATGCTCCAGCCACGTTCGAAAGATTGATGGAGACGGTTTTGAAAGGACTATCATGGAAGACGTGTCTGGTGTATCTCGACGACATTATTGTGGTTGGCAGATCGTTCGAGGACCATGTAAAAAACTTGGAAGAGGTATTTCAGCGACTGAGAAGCTCCGGACTGAAACTGAGCCCTAAGAAATGTCATCTGTTTCAAAAAGAAGTACGTTATCTCGGCCACGTTGTCTCTGGGAAAGGAGTGGCAGTAGATGAGCAGAAGATCAAAGCTGTTAAGGAATGGCCCGTTCCGAAAGACATTCACCAGCTTCGAAGTTTTCTTGGCTTGTGCACTTACTATCGCCGTTACGTGCTGGGATTTGCTAACATCGCAAAACCACTGACCAGGCTCACGGAAGGACAAACAAAGTTCCAGTGGTCGGATGAATGCCAAGATTCATTCAGGAAGTTGAAAGGAGCTTTGATCAACGCACCAATCCTGAGCTACCCCCTTCCAGACGGGAAATTCATTCTGGACACGGACGCCAGTAACGTGGGACTTGGAGCTCAGAATGGTCTCAGATCCAAGAAGGACAAGAGATGGTCATCGGTTACTTCAGCAAGACCCTCAGTAAACCGGAGCGGAATTACTGTGTCACCAGGCGGGAACTGTTGGCTGTTGTCAAGGGAGTTGAGCACTTCTACAAGTACGTGTATGGACGAAGATTCCTACTGAGAACTGACCATGCAGCTCTCAAATGGCTCCTACAGTTTAAGAATCCCGAGGGTCAAGTGGCACGCTGGATTGAGAGCCATAAGAATGCGGATGCCCTATCGCGAAGACCATGTCCAGACGACTGTTCGCACTGCCGACGAACAGAGGAAAAGGAGTCGACACTGCAGAACCACGGCGATCGATGATAACTGGAATGACCACAAGATCCAGAAAGACCAAGAGAAAGATCCAGATCTTGGTTTAGTCATCGGCTGGAAGAAGAGTGATCGAAGACCGTCGTGGCAGGAAATAGCCAGTTGTTCTCCAGTCGTTAAAACTTACTGGGCCCAATGGAACTCTTTCACCTTAGACAATGGAGTCTTGAAGCGTGTGTTGGAGTCGGAGGATGGCGGGGAAGAAAGACGTCAGGTAGTAGTTCCCAGGAGCAGAAGACAGGAAGTGCTCCGAGAAATCCATGATGGGGTCACCGGAGGACATCTGGGAGTGACGAAGACCCTCCAGAAAGTTAGGAAAAGGTTCTACTGGGCCAATTGTCAAGCTGACGTCAAGGACTGGTGCAGAAAATGTGCTGTATGCGCTGCCAGTAATGGGCCTCGAACAAGACCTAAGGCCCCGATGCGCCAGTACAATTTGGGCAGCCCATTCGAAAGGATCGCCATTGACATCGCTGGCCCGTTCCCACAATCTGAACACGGGAACAAGTACATCCTTGTGGCGATGGATTACTTCAGCAAGTGGGCCGAAGCCTATGCCCTGCCCAACCAAGAAGCCATGACCGCTGCCGACGTCTTGGTGAAGGAGTGGATTTGTCGATTCGGTGTCCCGTTAGAACTGCATTCGGATCAAGGCAGGAATTTCGAGTCAAACCTGTTCCAGGAGATGTGTCAGATGCTGAACATCCGGAAAACGAGGACCACAGCTCTACATCCGCAGTCCGATGGAATGGTGGAGCGTATGAATAAGACGATAAACCGCCACCTGTCCAAGGTAGTCTCTGACCACCAGAAGGATTGGGACCAGTACCTCCATCTGTTCCTGATGGCGTATCGTTCCGCAGTTCATGAGTCAACCGGCCAAACCCCTGCAAGTGTTATTATGGGCCGAGAGCTGCGACTTCCATGTGACCTGAAGTTTGGGACGCCACCAGGACAAGACACTGCGGGAGATGACTACGTCAGCAAACTGCGACAGAGAATGGACGACATCCATGAACGGGTCCGTTTGAACATCCAGAGTACCAGCGACAGAATGAAGGAGACCTACGACATCAAGGCGGATGCTGGTGGATATCAGACAGGTGACCTTGTCTGGCTATACAACCCTAAACGTCGCCGTGGACTATCACCGAAACTTCGGAACTCGTGGGAAGGTCCATATAAGATCATGAAAACGATAAACGACCTCGTCTACCGCATATATAAGCCACCACGAAGAAAACCTAGGGTAGTCCACTTCAATAGGTTGTCCCCTTACGCCGGAAACCACGATCAAGTCCGCACCGTCAGATCACCGGAGGACGAAATGACGTTTCAGAGGTTCATGTCCCTGTACTCGAACGGACAGAAAGTTCAATATGGGGTAACCCGAGAGGAGTCACGAGATCTTTTCAAGGTGCCTGCCAATTACGCGTTAGCTCACTGTGTGGCAGAAGATCTCCAAATGTCCAGAGGCATTGCAGTAGTTTTCTCCAAGAAGTTCGGTCGAATCCAGTAACTGAGAGAACAGAACCCGGAAGTTGGAGGGGTGTTAGAGCTGAGGAAAGGCCAGAGAAACATCTACTATCTGGTTACCAAGAAGCATTCTCGTGATAAGCCGTCTTATGAAGATGTTTGGAAGAGCCTTACGAGATTGAGAGATACGATGCTGGACCAGAATATTGTAGACCTGGCAATCCCAAAATTGGCCTGTGGGCTTGATCGGCTGGACTGGAGAGTTATAAGAAGCATGTTGGAGACAATATTCAGATCCAGCGGCATCAACATTCTGGTGTGCTGCAACCATCTTCCTCGACCCAAATTGAAGACTGTGGAGTGCTACTTCCATCGAACGTCCAGGTGCAGATATGGAGAATCTTGCAGATATCTTCACACTCCAAGAATGACGTTTCGGGGCGAAACGTCTTTAAGAAGGGGGCAATGTAACGATTTCGAGACCGGCCCTGATCTAATTAATTATGCACCCTCGTTCAACTACAGCTGCATATCTGCTGGCGTACGGATCGCCGAGAACAAGCTGGAATAAATCGATTGTTCGATACTATTCGAAGAGCCATCTAGATGAAATGTTCTATACTCCTGAATAATCTAGAGTTGTGAATGGAAACTGCTTGGGAGTATATAAGCGGGACAGTCAGAATAGAGAGTTAGTTACAGTTCCAGAGTTCGCTGATAGATAGCCACAGTAGAAATAAATTGAAATAGTAAACGTTTAGTGAATAATTGTTGTAAATAGTGTTTTCAATAAATTAGGAAAATTAGTTAGTGCAGTTTTACTACAATTTATATTTAGTTTTAATTTCCCTACATGAAATGAAACATTACAAATAATGAGAGGTTCATCTTATATTCTTAGTTGAAGTTGAAGTGTTAATGTTACTTGAAGTTTAGTGTAAATTTGTGCAGCATAAATTCACTCTACTTTGCTGATTAGTTTAAAATCGGCGGCTGCAAGGATATTTAACCAAAACCATCCTGAACGTAGCGTTCGCCATAAGTACGTAATGGAATTGATTTCAAAATTTGAGGAGACGGGTTCAGTAATGGATGAAAAAAAGATGACACCTATTGGAATTGTGAATGATGAAGGAGCAGCTGTGGCGGGTGGCGGTATTGGGACATATCCAACTTATACCAAACACGCAATCTGTACGACAACTTTCTGCAGCTTCCGGTATTAGCCAATCTATAACACGTTTTCAGAATTTTTCACAAGTTCCATCCGTACAAAATTAAATTAATTCATGAATGAAATGATGATGATTGGGACCGATGGCAAGAGTTTTGCGAAATTATGGCCGAGCGTATCAACAATAACCCAAATTTCTTGTACGTTTGCTTTTCTGACAAATACACTTTTTTACTTAATGGAGAGGTTAACCGGCATAACTGTAGAATTTTAAGCCATACAAATCCTCTTGTATTTCGAAAAGCTTACACTCAACATCCGGAAAAGCTGAACGTTTGGGTAGGAATTTTGGGAGACCACCTAATTGGATCTCTGATTATTCCTGGGAATTTAAATTAGGAAATTTATCTTGAAATGCTGAACAATGCGATTCATCCGATAATAACTGAACGATTAGAAAACGATCCTCTACTACTTGAACAACAATTGCATTTTCAACAAGACGGGGCTCCTCCTCACTACGCCACACCAGTTCGCCAATACCTCAATTTGCAATACCCCGGTCATTGGATTGGAAGAAGAGTGGCCTGTCCGATCCCATGACCTGAACCCTCTGGACTTCTTCTTGTGGGGACATCTTAAGTCCAAGATTTTTGTGACTCAGCCTGGAAATTTGGACGAACTACGCCAACGAATTGTAAATGAGTGTCGTTAAATATCTCCAATTATGCTGAACCATATGTTAGAGACGGTTTTCAGCCAAGATTGTATTATTGTATGGAAGTCAATGGAGGACCATTTGAACATTTTATTTAAACACGCAGATTTGATTTTTTGATTGTAAGCATGATAAAACAATTACATTTTTTTAAGGAATGTGATTTTTTGAAGATGGTTTAAGTTTGTAAAAAGGGCTTAATAAGCATTGGCTTGAACATTGTAAAAATAACCAAAATTATTTAAGGTGGCTCATTCGAGCTAGATAATTGATTTTTGGCGAATACGTTTCATTAAATTTACGTTTGTTATACACCGTTGTAAAGAGGCTTCCAAGACCTTTTGAATGAGTTATCACTCAACCCCACTCCCCTATTCAATTTTGAGGGGTTGAAGCGCCCCCTAACAAGGGGTTGCTCGTTCAAGCCTCAAATATACGTCAAAAGATGTCCCCCAAACAAAATCATTTGACGTGTACATTTTTCCAATCACTATGGGATAAGAAATATACGGGGTAGCTCGTCTGAGATGAAACACCCTGTATATGCAGTATGTCCACTTTGCTTTTGAGTTCGCAGCATACCTATATGGGGGAAACTGTTTTATTATTAGTTTTACGAAAGAACGTAATTCCTTATAAAAAGTTATGCATGATCTAGAACCTGAAGTACAACCGTCAGACACCTAATGAAAATATAAGGGAAGCGTGGAAGGGCCATCACGTACGGATTATTTGTTTATTTGATTCGCAATAATTTCGACTCGAATCTCGAAATTTCGACTTTAATCTCAAAATTTCGACATTAATCTAGAAATTTCAACTTTTATCTCGAAGTTTCGACTCTAATCTCGAATTTTCGACCTTTAAAAGTCTAGTTATTCATACCCTCGCAAACTTAGCAATTTTTCTGCGAATAAAATGGCTGCCGACATGGTTTTACATCAACGATTGGTTCGGCATGACTGGAAGCCATTTTATTCGCAGAAAAATTGCGAAATTCGCGAGGTTATGAACAAGCCTTTAGTCGAAATTTCGATTTAACGTAATAATTTTGGCACAGTCAAATTCCCTCTTCTCCGCAAAACCCCACGAATTGGAAAAATGTAAAGCAAACATCTGTCAGAAAACAAATTATTTCCCTTACAGTTATTGGATTGCATCTGCACGTCTGGTGCTTGCTTGGTATGCGCACCGACCATCACCGGGGTGGTACTAGGTTTTCCGTGTTTCCCTGCAGTTGAAAAAGTAAATATATTTATAACTTCTTCAACTGCAGTACAGGTACAGCCTTTGCGGGTAGAGGACGGCTATTTGTATTTGCCGTTGCACTCCGGGGCGATTCACTGAATTTTGTTGTGGTATATTTCTAGATTAAGAGTCGATTTTTTTTTGGTGATGGCACTACTTCTTAACAACAAAAAAATGTTCATCTTTTTTGAAATGACATGGGGGGTATAGTGGTGTGATACCTCATTCGAGACGTCTTTCAATTCTCTACACGACAGCATAATTTCAAACGGACATAATAATCCAAAACAAAATGGCGGTACATAATGTTAGAACTATCATAAAGTAATCCCACCCCTGTTAACTTTTGAACGAATTGGATTGTTTGATTCAATTTTCTTAGGTATAATGGGACAATGGGAGTGTACCCAAGGGCATATCCTGTACGGGTAGAGGACGGCTCCCAGTAAACATAAAAACATAACTTAAACATAACTGTTATATCACATTGTGACTTGGTGATGTTATTCAGTAATATGCTTGATGTTACAGATACGTTGCTTCCATATGCCTTTGTGCCTCTTTTAAATATTACAATGTAATGTTAATTACTTAGGTAACATTACATAAATGTATCATATTTTGCGCAACTTTAATGTGACTTTATTACATACATATAATGTTACTCAAAACATCTATGCAACATTTGTAAAATGTAACATTGTAACATCAGGGTGGAGCATATACTCATTGTTTACCAACACTTATTTTTCTACACTTAAAGTTGTATTTCTGGAATTTCAGTAGTCACTTTTCAGTAGATGAATAACAACAATAGCAATTAATAAAGTTATTCATCTACCAAAGAGTGGCGATTGAAATTCCAGAAATACAACTTTAAGTGTAAAAAAATAAGTGTTGGTAAACAACTAGTATAAGCTCAACCCTGAATACTAAGAAATAAAATATGTATATAAGGGGGTAAAGATGTAAAACATACCAATCAATCAAAAAACTTTATTGTCAATGATTAAAATCTCTTGGATAAAGCGTTATAAAACAAGACAGTTACATCATTAACAATTAAATTAAAATTAGCAGTATAAAAAATATAATTTTGAATCACTATGAACAGACCAAAGTACCTAATAATATGACTTACCACCTGAATCAGATGAAAAATTTATTGATAGATCTATCAAAGTTAATTGTTATTAGAAGAATAATATTGAATGAAAGACTATTTCTTTTGAAAAATAAAAACAGATATCACTGAATCAATTATTATATGGTTGTTGTCTCGGTCACTTCTCCTTTCTTTTCAGTTTCTGCTCTGCTAATATCATCCAATCCATCACTATGAGTCAAACTCTTCATCTGTGATTGAACTGCAAACATCTTTTACATATTCTGAAAATATAGTCATTACAGTTACTGAAAACTCATATTAATCTTTATGATATAAGAAAACGACCATCCAATAATTATTAATAATTCTATGTTGCCCCTAGAGGTACAAGAAAAATAATTACTTACGTTTCAGTATGTACGCATACTTATCAATTCAAAACTTTTGGATTTTTTTCTTTGCCCAGTCCAGAAGGGCTCATCTTCGATTAGTTCGGGAACAACAACTGCTATTTAAGTTTTTGTAATCTGATCATTCAATAAGTACCAGTTTGTACATCAAAACTGATAGAGGAATGTGAAAGGACACTACCAAACTGAAAAGAAAGAGAAAATGCAGTTAGTTTATCGATAATTTGTATTAAACAATTCAAGTGATTTCTCTACAATCTCAAGAAACGTTAATATTATCATAGATTAATGAAATTAAGAAAGATCAGAACACTCTGTATAAAATATATAATTTTGAGTTCACTTACAAATTAAGCAGCTCCAATATTGTTATTTTAGCAAGCTAAATTCATTGGTTTCAGTTCCAAAAATTCCTTCATCAATCGGTTCAAAATAATTTGACACAGCTCCAGATTTCAGCAACCATTTCCATGCTGTCCAATATCTGATTAGCAGGAACCACAACTGATAGCTTTTCTACTATTCATAGCATCATATGTAGATACTCTCTAATCAATAGTAGATATCACTACATTTTCACTTCATAACCTAAATGCTAAAATAACAATTTGTGGATGGATTAGTGGAAAATCATAATCTTACCATGAAAATTATGAGTTTTGCAATCCTATTGATTCCAATCACTTTTAAGTAGTTTGAATTATATTTTAATTCTATGAACTCAAAACTCATACCATGACCGCCATGATTATTAGGATAAAATGAACGATGGCGTCAGTGATATATTTATTTCATATTTACTGGGTAATATTGTTTGAACGTGGATATTATTTTTTTAAGTTACGTAGACGAATAACGTCATGACGTGGTCATTACCCAAAAATTACATTTAAGAAACCTTTAAAATAATATTAATTTCAAGGCTCCCTGTACACATGTCAGTAATGTTTTGAGAAGGTTAGACAAAAATATCGAACAAATAACATAACTACTCTGTCTAAGACATATCTGGGCAACATATAATCAACATTATATGTATTATCTAATGAATATTATTGGTTATATTATTTTGATGTTACATAAACATATAAGTAGTTGAAAACACTGTGTTGAAAAAGTCGAGATGACATTAATATAATGTTAGTTTGCCAATATCACAAAATTGCACAAAAGTTATATCTGGAAAATATTTTTGTTATGTATCATGATTAGTGGGCTATTATTATTATTTGCCGTGACGCTCTGGGGCGACTTGAGTTTTTGGTCAGCACCACCTCGGGTGGTCGGTGTGCACTCCAACAAGCACCAGATGAGATTGGCATCTAAACAACTCACAATACACTTGCTTTTCAACAAGGCATTTGGTCGCCTATCGATCCGATATAAAGTATCTTGTACCTACATCACGCTCAAACCGACTATCGCTAAGCTGGAGTTTCGAACGGTCTGTGCATCAAACCGCTGAGCCACCGGCCACCCATGGCGGAACAAATGTTAGAGCTCTGCTGAGCATCCTTTAGATACTTTCGATCTAGAAAAAGGTACCCTGATACAAAAGTTTTCTGTACCTGTAATTGTTTTATTATCAACAATCGGATAATAAAGCAAAATGAATAATAATATCGACCCAGGTAATCAGGCAATCAGTTAATAATAACATCCTTCAATTTTAAGGAATTCTTCAAATTAGAACTAAGAAATGTCTTTTAAAGAATCTCATAGAGTTGTTAACTCAATCTTGCACTTCACCAGTTTTCAATATTGAGGAAAAAGTTTTTGCTATTGAAGTTTACTACCAGTCTCAGGCCAATGCTCATGCAGCTGTGAGATTATTCTGTATCCAGACAATTCCAATGACAGAAAATATTTAATCATTGGGAAATTTGAACGATCTGGAAATCTGAGCAATATGAAGTCAAGTGGTCGACCATCTGTCTCTTCAAACAAGCAGATTGATATCTTGGTGGATCTTCAAGAAAACCCTCAACAGTCCACAACTGAACTAGCAGATCAAAATGATATGCCACACGTTCAACAGTTCACAAAATACTGAAAAAAAATTACATCGCTATAAAATAAAAATGGTTCCCGAACTTTCTGAAGACGATCCCGATCGTAAGAATCGAAGCACTGAAAATCCTTATGAGTTCAGGGAAACACATACTCACATCCAAAAAGTTAATGGCATATTGGGCAACCGTAGGTATATCATATATAGGTCCATATTTTTTAAGAGAAAATTTGGACAGAGTTCGATATATTTGAGGATGCTACAAGAAGACATCTTTCCGAAAATAATTCAGGTGGCTGGAAATAACCAGACGGACACCTCCTCATTATTTCAGGCCAGTTACCAACTTTTAAAATGTTCATATTCCGGACAGATGAATCGGTACAGGAGAGGTCCTATTGAATAGCATGCTCGCTCGCCTGATTTGATCCCTTTGGATTTTTTCTTGAGGGGTTATCTCAAATCTCCAGTTTACAGAACCACACCCCAAATAACACATGTACGTCTAATGTACGTTTGTCCAAAGGATGTACAGCATGGATCTAATATACGTCCACTGGACGTCCAGTTACATCCATAAATGTCCTGTGAAAGTCCATCGAATGTCCAGATACACTGGATATACCATCTTATGTACGTACGGCCGTGGATGGATATCCAATGGACGAACTTAACAAACGTCCAATGGACGTACATAACAAACGTCCATTGCATGTACAGAAATATATCAAATTCACGCCCAATGGACGTAATGCATGGGTCTTAAGTACGTCCGGAATGAGCACATGTACGTCTAATGTATGTACAGTATGGATCTTATGGACATCCGTTAGACGTCCAGTTACATCCATAAATGTTTGGCAACAGTCCACCAAAATGTCCAGATACTGGATATAACATCTCATGTACGTACGTGAGGATGTACAATAGAAATACATAAACAATTTCCATCAAATGCCTCTGAAAAAAAAATCTCGTCCATTGACGATATAACATGGATCTTATACATCCATAAAGATCTATCTTATATTTTAATGGGATCTATCCAAAATAAACTCAACAACGATCCTGAATGAGAATACGTCAATTATATAATCGAAAATGGGAATTTTGAAGAGTTTATCAAAATGTACAAAAAAACAGAAAACTGACAGAATAAATGGTACAATAACTTCACAAAAAAAGTCAAGGTTTTATTATAAAAATTGTATGTTTTGCATGATATAATGTTCAGAAAACTATATAAATAAATAAAAACAGGAAAATTTTTATAATTGAATATATTTTTATAGTATAAAAAACAATTAGACTGTTCTAAAATAGAAATTGACTCTTGCTAGCACTTTCAAACAAAAATCAAAAACATGTATATGACATAAACAAAATAAACTATTCAGAACAGGAAATATTTTCAACTAAAATATAGACAGACAATTTTTCAATTATCTCCTCTCAGTTTCCGTTCTCAACCATTGGGATGTGGAATCTTATTCAATCTCTTTTTCTAGTAGATGACACTCTTTGATATTGTTGTGCAGCTCTGTAAAATTGAATTCGAATAAAAAAATTTCAATGAATCATAAATGTTAGGAAGTACCAAAATGTAATCAAAATGTATTTGTTAGCCGGTTGATTATTGACTTCACATATTCAATTTCACGTGTCAATATTGAAAATAACTCCATACTGACCTGATGTTGTTTGTTTCCCCCTTCACATACTTCGACACTTGTCTAAAGATTTGTCAAAAAGTTTTGATAATACACACACAGGAACAATAAATGAATTATCCAATGAATAGATTAATAGGATCATGCACAAAAAGTCTAGAGTGCTTGTGAGGCCGCATAGCCTTTACGACTCCTCCCTAACAATCCAATCTAGTCTATACATCTAATTATTTATTCAATTTTTGGGTATCAATATCGTTTATACGACCATGAAGATTTTGAGAAATATATTTGATTTATAACCGCAGAATACATTTATTACTGAATATCTATCATGAATGAACAAACACATGAATATTGAAAAGATATCACAGCAATGACTATAAATATTCAAATCAAATAAAAAAAGAAAGCTGACACCGTGTCCGAACAAATAAGCGTTCCAATAGATCAAATTAACTGTATCAAAATGACCATCCTTCTCTCAAATTACATCACAAGCAGATTCCTACCTACTTTCATTCTCACATTACATCGACTGTTTTTCCAAACAACCTTTATATCGCATTGAATCGAAAGTACCGATGACCGTTCATCATTTTGTTGTTCATCCTTTCTTGCAGAAAGTTGATATCAAGATGTTCGAGGTTCTCTTGATTGCATGTTTACCTTTCACCTTCTGATTTTTGTTTTCAGTATGGTCTGGGCAATACCTTAGTCATACATGCAGGTTCTTTGTTAACGCTCGTTTTATCGCAAAATGCGTTTTCGAGTTCATCTACAGTGGCTCGCGTTGACTGTTTTATTCACAGTTTTTTTGAGTGGTTCCTTGTTATTGAGAAAACCGAAGAATGAATTGAAAACGACGCTACCGACTCCTGAACGCAGTACATCACTGGCACCCTTGAGAAAAGTGACCAAGTCTCTAGCGGAACTGGGTAAAATGGATGAAGTTAATACACATTTTTTATTTTTAAATGATGTACCCAAGTCCGGATCAGAAATTTTAATCTTAATTTTGCAAAAATTGCAAGGTTTCAATAATTTTAGACATGTTAGGCTCAAAGGAGGAAACAAGAGGTACTTGACTAATTTACAACAGGTGAGAATTAATTATCTATCTACATGTATTTATATAACAAGATTATTTATTGCATCAAAGGGAATAAGGTAATAAAGCTCCCTATTATTCAAAATAAAAAAAAGATGTATTCCTTGTCAAAATATAAAATGTCTATGTAGGTTAAATTTATCAAAAAATGTGTTGAATCCCTACCATTAAAAGTAACTTTTGATTCTGCAGTTAGTCTCCATATGCGCCTCTGAATAAAATTGGAACTTGTTGCGTGCTTGGGATCGCACGTTAAAAGTAAGATCCTCGTCACTCCCAGCCCGTACAAGTCTTCTAAACACCTCTGAGAGCCTATTGAATTCGGTAACGATGGTGCAAAGAAAACTAGCTGTTACATAGTATAATTAATATTTGCTAACTTTTCACAAATCTTAACGATTCTACTTTTCTTATCAAATTGTTGTCAACAAAATCAAAGATTTTGTTACTTCATTCACCAACATTTGAATTCATTTATGTAACGGTATTGAATTATATCAACATATAATAATATATGAGACTTGTACATCTACCTGGCAGTACTTTACTGGCTTTCCCAATTTTTTTGCTCATTGAAATTATGATAACTTCAACTGCATTGTTAGGCCCTTGTTTAATTTCATTTTTCTCTGGCTCGCATATGTCTTGAAACCTTCTTTGGATTGCAGAGTACTTACAGAAATAATCACTACTATTACGGAAACGACGAGTCAGATGCAAACACCCTTATTGAAATTACGGAAAAAATCGTAGATCTCAGTTGTTTGCACCTTGTCCTAAAAAATCAACACATGTAAAACAAAATTGACCAGTCTTTGTATTATGTAAGACATATCTATTATAGAAATTATTAATAAACTCATTATTCATTCGCTCGAGTTTTAGAATAAGGTCATTGATTGCTTCGGAGAAAATAAAATAAGTGAACGTTCATAAACCACTTTTTGTTCTGTGCATGCGTTATAAAAACAAAAACTTTTTTTAGAATTTTCATGGAGTTGCTATATGAATATAACTATAAGGTAATTTCAAATTATGGTGATATTCGAACCTACCTTTCACATAATTGTATGTGTTCAGGAATATGCGTTCTTTTCGTCAATCGGCTGCAAAAAGTACCAATGGTCTATGGGAAATTTTAGTTGCGACACCATAAAAACTTAAATAGATAGAAATTTTCATGTTGCCCGTAACTATATTGATGAAGCCTCGTAAGATCATTGAATGCCAACGTGCGTGTCTCAGTTGATATCGTCAGGCTCTACAGAATTTGTATGAGTTTTTTGATGAATATCGGAACGATATCGACGCCGCTGATTTTTTGCAGTATATCCAACCGAATGAATCGATAACTGTTATTATAGTAGCTACTTATACGAAGTATACCTTGTTCTACACTCTATCGAGCTTCTTAAGAAGAAAGAGTCATATTCAGAAATCAGACTGCAGAAAACTGTGGACAGACGTACCTATAACATTCCTGGCTATGAAAGAGAATAAGATTACTTTATTACTGCCCTCCCTCTCTGAATAACCAGATTAATGTGGTTATGAATGATACTGTATTTCGAAGTATTTTACCTACACTGCTCGACTTGCAACTTCTTCCTGTTTGATCCTGTCCACGAAAAGCGTGTTTTCCTTGTGGACAGGGTATACCAGTTATTTGCCATATTTGCGAAGTGGCATTTTGCAGTTCAATCGAAACCCATTGACATGCGATTGCAAAATTATCCGGTGTTTATTCCAGTAGGCACACACAACGCTCACGCTCACGATTGCGGTCATTTCCGTTCCACTAGTTCGTGGGTATTATGGCAAAAGTGTGGATTTGATTGAAGTTGAAGAGCGAGGATGTTTTTCATAGAATAATTGTAACGCATTGACCGCCATGTCGGTCTATAAGACCGAGACAGACATATTCCGGTGTGCCACCTCGATCTCTTAGACTGATATTGTGCCTGATACGTCAGGATAACTCGGTCTATGAGACCGAGTCAGTTGAACTGCTCCTGAATCCGTCGATCTACATTATCAATAATATCGCGAAGTCAGACCAAGACTGCTTTAGTGACAATATTGTATGGCAAATTTTCTTCATCAGACATACAGACCGAGTCGGCGTGGCAGGCAAATTAGTATATACACGGAATGTTTGGAAGGCGAATAAAGTGAAATAAAAGTTCATTTAATGAATGAAATGTGACAATTTTTCTTTAACGACGTACAATAGAATAAATGTGTTCCAAAAATACGTCATCTATATATTTTGTTGTAACAATTCAGGCAAAATTCACTCTTTCTCAAAGGAGACTCGTATGCTACTTTGGTCCAAAATATCCATAGAAAATTGAATACTCAACCACAGTGTGTGGGATATATACATGCAGGTTGAGACAATGTAATACTCGACGTTGTTACTTTACATTTATTGTAATAAAATTTGGAACTAAATCCACCGGGCTATCACCAAACGTTAAACCCCCTCCGTCGCAATATTTTGAATTATAGTAAGCTCGGGTAAGTGTGACCGTGATTTTCATTAGTTCGCATTGAATTTAGTCCATCTGATGAACCTGAACTAATATAACAATGAACTTTTGCAGGTATTTACTTCGAAGGTCAGTCTTTATTGTAATACGCCACAGAAAACTGTTGAAAAACGTATTCTATGAATTTTATTTATATATTCAGATATACATCTCCATAGGTCACACTTCCCCGAAAATTTGGGGCAAGTGTGATTCTGGCCAAATTTAAAGATATTAATGCACGTAAATCTCTCTTTGGGACAGGTGTGAGTAAACAGTACAGGAACTTTCACCACAATTTATTGGTTTTGAGATATCTTTATTCAAAACATAGTTAGGAACTTTTTAATATTGAATTTGAAATGCCCAATTGGAAAATAACAAAAAATAATCGTGAAAGTGAACATTTGTTGAAAAGAAAAATTTCGTTGATCCCCATCTTCTGACGAGTGGTGATGGAAGCACAGTTGTTGTTTCATCCTCAGAAAGTGTATCAATGTCTTCTACATCTGGCCAGGTATATTGTTTGGCTCTCTGAGATTTCCGTATATAATTTCGTACTGTAGCTGAAAAAATATTACTGTTTAGATTGGCCAAATGATCCAGGTTCCCACTTACCCCGACAGATAGGTCACACTATCCCCAATAACATTAAATTTCAGGGTAAGTGTGACATGCAATGGAAAAATGTAAAAAAAACAACTTCATGAAAAAACGGCAATCTATAGTAAGATTCATTGTTTAGGCAGAAGAAAAGTGTATAAAATGGATTCTTACCTTAGATTTTAACAATACACTCAAAGCTTGAAATAAACTCGTTATACTCGTTCGGGTTGATGAATTGTAGGTTAGAAAATTGGGGAAAATATTTGGATTTGACAAGATCTCTTTAGTATTTTATATGATGATTATGGATTCATTATGAGTGTAGGCTATTCGTCAATAGATGGCATTGGGCTGTCGCCCGGTTTAGCGAAGATAGCGAGCAAACTCACACTTGCCCCAAATTCACACTTACCCGAGCTTACTTATATATTATACAAACTGGTTTTCTCTTGGCCTTCCTTGGAGTTTCACTGACTCTACTGCTGGCCGGAGAAAGAGCCCAATTTTCATAGTTTCCTTTTGAAAGGATATTTTTAGGCTCAGCACAAAACCAGATCAATGTATATGGCAGCTTGCTTTGACTAAATTCGGTAAACGGAAAAAAAAATGGAAAAAAACCCGGAAAAAAAAACGGAAAAAACCCCCGGAAAAAATATCCCACGGAAAAAAAACTGAAAGAAAACCCCCGAAAAAAAAAAAGGAAAAAATACCCCTATATGCGATAACACTGGCCAATACACAAAAAGTTATTAAATTTCAACTGTGTATCATGTTAAGGAAACTAGACCATATTTGATTCATTTTACAATACAGAGGGGTGGAACAACAGATTTTCCAGCCTTTCAAAAAGGCGAATCTGTCACCAGGTTAGTTCGTTCGGGAACAATCGAGTCATAAAAATATAAAAAATCCTCTTTTTTGGTCGTCGACGATGAACTTTCCACAGGATAGGTTAAAACTTTTATTGGTATTTTTTCCAGTGTTTTTTTCCGGGGGTTTTCTTTCCGAGATTTTTTTTCCGTGGGGTATTTTTTCCGGGGGAATTTTTTCCCGTTTTTTTTTTCGGGGGTATTTTTTCCGGTTTTTTCTCCAGTTTTTATTTTCTAGATTCCTAAGTTCGCATGACCCGGAGAAATCAGACTTGATGGTAAAATACTGTTCAATTTTGGGTTTGATCTGATTTTGTCCGTCCGAATTATTATATAGGCCGGGTTCGGCTGTCCAGCAAACGGGGCAGACTATTGTTACTAACACTTTGCTCAGCTATCGTGGAATTTCTTGATTCTTTTTTTTCTTTCTAACTTTTTTCATGAGTTGAGGGATATAAAATCATTCACAACTTTTTAAGAATACCGAAATTTAGTAAAAATAAATTTTGTTTTAACAAAAACTGTAAGGGCCTCGCTCGACACGTCGAGCGTTACCAATGTATAAACAAAAAAAAACTGAGTTAAAACTTCTCAGAAGGAGGTATTTAATGTTATTCTAGCTCAAGGGGTGTCGGGATATCAAAATCAATAAGTCTACTTCCTACCTCTTGGAGCCAAATTCATCACTTTTATTTCATACAGCACCAATACTGCAAGTTGAATTATCAACCTATAAATGATATAGTTCAGATGAATCAGATTAGAGAATGGCGCGCACCTAGAGATAAACTCAAAATGTCCATGTACGTTTCAGAATACATTCAAGTTTATTGCTATTGTACAAGAATGAAATGAATGAAGAATCTAATGTGATGTGCAAGACCTTGAACTGAGATATTCTTGAGTATGAATATGCATTCTGATTTATTTATAAACTGTTTAATGCATGACGATATCGCCCGCAGGCCAACTAGAATCGTAAAGAGTTTACTGTCTCAGTTCCCCATGAAAAGATATAGATATACTTATAGATAAGTATGCAATTTTTTTTAGAAGTGTAAGCTGTAGCAGATAAGTCGGGTAGTTACTGTCGATAACTGTAGCCATCGGTTTGGATGGGTAACCGACGGTAGGTACTTGGACGATTTTCAATAGTTTGATTTTTGGTTCGTGTATGGCATCACACGTTAAAAAGTATAGGCCTCGTCCTTCCTGGCTTGCACAAGTCTCGAAGACTTCTGAGGGTGCAGTCGGTTGACGGGTAGAACAAATTTTTTAGTATTTATCTTAGGTATTTCCCCAAAAGCTGGAAGGATTTTTTGATTTAATTGGGTTGAACTAGCATTCGCCGATAATAGGTAAAAAACATGTAACCGATTTACGTAGGTGTTCCTCCATTTGAATCAAAAAATAATTTCAGCTATGAGAAGCATTTTGCAAAGTAGTTGTTGAAAACATGAGAAAAGGTAGGTAAGTTTTGTCTCCTATAAACACGAATCCGAAGATAATCGCGAAGGGGTCTCAACTACTTTTCGAGATACGCCATTGTGAATCTTGAAAGTGTCCCATTTTCAAACACAAATTTTTCGATGAAATCTCACACAAAATTACCTTTTTTGACGACACTTCTTTTAGAAATTAATCTACCTAAATTCGCAATTTCAAGCAACAAAAATTCGACGTTTTTATAATCACAAACATAACCTCTTTCTTAGTTATTTTTATTAACATGGTAGTTTGGTCACTTGGAATATGCGCGGACAACTATTCAAACTTAGATATGAGCAAATATTCATTTTCCCCTAATTTATATGATCAATTGTGCCGAAGCCAAAAATGTGGACAGAAATTTACAAAATGCGAGCGCAGCGAGAATCTGCTTTGCTTTCACTTTTTCATACTAATCAGTGATCGGATTACCATCAACTTGGATAGCCATGTTAATTAGGTTAGGTTGTGTCCCCTTCTTTAACGTTAAGAAATTGGGATTTTTGCTCTTCTCATCACCCTATTTGCCCTCTTTGCAGTACGCATTTGTGCAGTCTTCCATTAAAGACTCAGCATTCTCTGCTTGCACTCCGATATTATGAGATAATTGACTCTCTAATACTCCAACATTGGGTACAAGCTCAAAGAAGTTTTAGATACTTTTTTCGGTGTAATTTATACAACATTAAAATGCCCGTGTGGCTCACGGTTGAGTTGTTTGATCATACACTGTCTTCAAGTGATATAATTTTTATTGGTTTGTCACACAATTTGTAAAAAAAATATCAAAAGCGATGGCTTTGAATAATCAATAGTAGATTGAACACATAAAAGAGAAAATTCCTCAGAAGTCTTCGAGAGACTTTTGCGAGCTAGGGAAGACATAGCATTTAACCTTTTGACGTGTGATATTTTGCTCGAACGGATAGCCGCGCTAGGAGTTGAACCCTTGCCCCTACGAAAGATTCGGCTGAGAAGCGAACGATCTACGATCATGACCACCACGGTTTAGTATAAAACACATTCATGTTTACGGCTTATGACGCGTCAAGTGGGATGAATAATGAGACCAAAGAGTACGAAAAATTGGTATTAAAAAAATACTTGCCAAATGCAACTGTTCAAACTATAAAAAACAAAATTGATTCAATGCGTGGTAGAGTTATTGAAAAGAACTCGAGAAAAGGATTCGAAAAGGTCAGTGGCATGCGGGAATCATTGTTAAAATCACATTTATGGTATTTCAGCGAAACGCCTTAAGATATCATGTCCAGCATGGATTTGACATGAGAAAATGTATTTCTTTTTAGCAGCCAGTCTTTAGTCCAGACTGCACGGACCTTGCCTTTTTAGATCACTGTCACTGCCTAACATCTGTTTTCGATGTCTGTGGTTGGAACAGGTTGAAGAGTTCAATCGTGGTGATGAAAACCGTCAGGACCGAAGTCTATGGGTGGCTTGTTCGTGAGCCACACGGACTATAAGCAACAATTCCAAAGTAACTATCTTTCAACTTTCATTAAGAGAGTAAACGAACTCGTGTTACCAAGATAATTCGACTCTTTTTGTTTTTTCAGAACAACATAATTCATAAAATTACAAATTTTTTGATAGAAACTGATTTGGTATTCTCCAAATTTGTTAACTAGTTGAAGCTTCCTTCAATGTTATCTGGCCTTTTTTTGCAAGTGAACACATATTAATTATTGAGTAGATTTAAAATAATGGAATTGGGTTTTTGCAGAACAATATTTTTCCAGACAGCGATTAGCCCTACAACAAAGTTATGATTCTCGACTACACTGAATACAAAACAGTTGTTTCAAATTCTATGGAATACACAAAAAATAAAATATTAGAGTACACCCTGCTTATTCTCACCAACTCTGCCAGCTTCATAATGAGCCTCTTTCTAACACCTGTAACATTGATAACAATAATAGCTTCTATATTTAATTAAAGTATCAATAAAAATATCACATGAATAAAATGAAAAGTGAATTAGTGACATTTCAACATAAAAATACAGGAATATAATTCTTAATATACGGGGCTATTCAAATTCGAGTCTATGCATTGGAATCTCGGTAACGGTAAAAGATTTGAGGAGTGGTTAAATGGCAAAGTTGCGTATTTCAGAGGCCGATTACATGTAACAAAAAAATCTGATCTAGCTTCTTTAGTTCTGGAGTTGTAAAGGTTAAGTCGAAAATTTCAAAATTCTTCTTTTTGCCTACAACTTTTTATTTTGAAATTTTTGAAAATTTTTTGCACATTGCCACAGCAACTGTTTGAAGACTATCCAAATAAGCAAATGAAAATTATATGCAAAGTATCGTACATATTAGGCAACCTTTATTTTTTCATTTTCAAATACGGGTCTGTAAATTTATTGCATTTTTACAAATGCTGAATGCACTATTGCACAGCAACTATTTGAAGACTATCCAAATAAGCAAATGAAAATTATATACAAAGTATCGTACATATTAGGCAACCTTTATTTTTTCAAATACGGGTCTGTAAATTTATTGCATTTTTACAAATGCTGAAAATAATACGACAATATGAAACATGACTTTCATATTAGCGCGTATTATTTTCATCTGAGCTATATAGTGTTTTGGAAATACCTACAGCTATTACTAATGAAAAGTATAAGTATCAATACGCTTTTCGAATTCCTGAGGATGCCAGCTTTGTTGGCGAAACGCGCGTCGAGTGATATTGACGTTGATTTAGTGTTTTTGGGTTATTTCCATTTCTTGAATGACAGCTGTAACTGAAAAATATCAATGTCAATGGCATTTTTCAATTATTCATAATAAGTATCATTCATGTAGTTTATATTTTTACCCCATTTATTGAAACAATGCTAGTTTTGTGAAGGAACTTAAAATAAATGAATTTTGAAAAAATTCAAATATTCGAGATTTGATTTTAAATAACTCAAAATCATCAAATGTTTAGAACGATAACACTTTTCTTCTAAAGAAACGTCTAATATGCCATCCATGTTGATATTATCAAAAAATAATCTGTATCAACTTATTGTTTGCATAACTTTTACCAAGACATCTAATACACCTGATAGATATGGTCCAAGTACTAACATCTAAGTATATTACTATTGTTCTATATAGCCTCTTCCAAATGTATTCGTCTAATTTTCAACAATTACTCCTTCATTATTTGCCAATTTTTTTTCGGTACCTCCCACTTTCAATAAAACAATATTTCAATTTAGCACCTACCGACGATCGATTGATAAAACATATTTTGGGCAATGGATCATTTTTGTTACAAAACACACGATAACCTACAGCTTCAAATCCTACTTAAAACTGATATGGCTTTCAGGAATACCTTGTGTATGACATATACGATATTATAAGAACAGAAGCAGTTCCACTGAGTTTTGATCGACACGTATATTTCATCAATTTCACCCAGTTTGACAAGCAGTTTCCCACTTATATAAACCTCATAAGAAATCCAGTGGAAAAAGTCATATCCAGGTAAATATAGAAATATTGTTAAAACAACACCATTCAATGAATAATTGGCTATGATCGATTTCCATCTAAATAAAAAGCTGATATCAAAAGTCGGGATTGGCATCTAGGCAACTCACATAACACTTGCTTTTCAACAACGCAAGTGGACGTCTATCGATACCGACACATTTTTAATTTTTTTTCTCCCGTACGTGATCTCGAACCAGCGCCAAATCCAAGCTGGAACTTCATCGGCCGACACCAAGACTGCTGTTCCAACAAGCCACCCTCCTAATGTTTACTCTTGGATGGATGTTGAATTGATTTGATTCAAATTAAAATCTTGTATGAGAATAAAAAGATAACAACTTTCATAATAACATTACGTGCACATGAAATATGTGAATAATTTTTATAGTCATTCTAATACCGATTTCATTTTCAGAATGTCATTCAAAGACAGATATATCAAACAAGATTATTATTACAAGTGTTTGATCAGTAAGCAAAATAACTGCAACTTCAAAAATGGACAACCGTATGACCTTTCAATTCCTTATTTTTGTGGTCATGATCCTCGATGCATGTAAGTATAGAAACCCATCATGTATGTATATATTGACGAATCCCATACAATATAATTATAATTTGTCAAAATAGAAAAGAAAATATTCTTCTATAAAATCTCCCCACATGAAACGAGATTTTTCAATTAAAGGAAATACATTACTTTCTCTGGTATTACTTGAACAATTTCAAATGACTGCCATTTTCGCAGTGCATTGATTAACAACAATAGAAATCAATTGATTATAGCCTTCATAATATATTGCAAATTAACTCAAACTCAATTATTTCTTCTTAAGAGATGAACTATTTTTTTAAAAGGTATTTTTATTAATTTTAGGATTACACAGAACACGTTTATCAATTCCATGTTGGAGTGTACTTTTGACTATAATTACAATTTCATTAAGAAAGGAAACTGCCCTGCTATTAATAGGTATTGCATACAAAATAAGTAGTCTGATACATTTATCTTCCCGTTTTGAAAATTGGCTTTACTTTGGCTACTTTCAATATTTCAGGTGTAGAGCCGACGAAAATTCAAATTTATTGATCTACTCATTAGTAGAGCAAGTTCTGGTTTCATACTACAGATTTTATCAAATCCTGAAGATTTTCCTCATTTTCCTGTATCTAGATTACTTATGATTTCTTCTATTTCTTCAGAGTTAGTAGGCTTGAGGTATATACATGAAAATTTTGATTATATTTAAATTTCCTGTGAAGTTGCAAATCCTTCTGACAAACTTTGGCCAACAATGATAACATTGAATTCTTCATAAATTTTCTATTTGCTGTCAATTTTTTTTCGATCCCCCAATATATATTCGATACTGTCATTTCTTCTACATTTATTGTGAAGCATTTCATTCATTATACTCCTTATTGATATCAGGGTAAAATTGAGGAATTTTTCTTTATGAAATTTCTCCTTTGCTTCTCCAATACTTTTTTAAACACATTTATCATAATTGTCATGAGTCTTTGATGAATGAGTGTATCTCAGGAGAACAATTTTTTCCATAACGAAAAAATTATATGAGAATATTTCTTGAGTTTCCTCTTATTTTAATAACTTTTTCTGGATAATTCTTTTCAATGATTGAAATTAAACTATTATGAATTGTGTCTGGTGTATGATAATTTTGAAGCATTTCACTGAGCAAATTTTAGTTTTTTTTTGTTTTTGCATAATCAAAGAAAGTGATAATTTTGAGAGTAAGTTCATTTGTTACTCGTTTTCATCCAACATGAAATTAGATTATAAGAATAATTCAGCCATTCGCATATTTTCCTATACTTTTCACACCAAATGTTTGCGTATTTCAACTTGAGAAGTAAAAGCCAAATAGGTCCAATAAACTGTATACTATGTTTGACTTTCCACATTGTATTAAAATTATGGTTCAGTGATTCATAATCCGTCAAAATATTTTGTTGTACAAATTTCAAAAGTCAAATAAGTTCTTCAAAAACAGATGATTGAAGGACAGGTTGAAATATCAGTTTTGTCAGGACATAAATTATAATATGACAAATAAAAGTTTTTCATCTTTGATTTTCAATAGATTGTGTAAAACAGCTCTAAACTTTTGAAAGCAGTGAAGAATCCATGTTTGCTCATGTTCATTGGGCACATTAAATGAAGAACAGCCTAAATCATTGTGTAAACAGTTAATAAATGTACACTTCCTTCAGTTATTTCACTATTTCAACATTTGAATAATTGATAATTGCCATTGCCCAGTTTTCCAGCATTTTTGAATTTTTACCATAACAAATGAACCAACTGAGTTTTTTCCACATTTGAAGTATTTGTAAATAGAATATTGAATTACTGTTTCTAGGGTGCTCAACGATATTTGGGCTTTGCAAAAAGCAAAAAATAATGTAGTAAGGTATTTTCCTGTGGTAGGAGTTTTGGAAGAATTAAATGCAACATTAGAAATACTGGAGAACAAAATACCTTACTATTTCAAAGGGGCGCAGAAAATCTATGAAACAGATCTATTGAGTATAGTTTCAAAAAAAGGAAACATTTGAAATAGTTTTTTAAATTTTTTTTTTCAGGTGTACAAAAAAAGGATAAGAAACCAAAAGTGCCGAAAATTATAACAAGAAAATTACAAGATAGTCTTGTTGATGAGTTGGACTTTTATAACTGGATTAAAGCCAGATTATTCAAACAACTCAAAATTATATATGGAGAACACAACTTTCATTGACATGAAATGGTACCAAAGACTGAGTAAAATTATTTTAAAATAAAAAATGTTTCATAGTATCTTTAGTCTATATCAAAAAGTATCTAGAAAATAATGGATATAAACTAAGATATAAATAATCTGCAGTGTTTATTGAATCGATAGATAGAACAACCAAAATTATGTAAGAATATTCAACAGTTGATGCTGGCATAAAAAAAGATCATGTTAATATATAAATATACCATGATGCACATGGTAACAAACACTGACAATCATTTTTTCTTCGCCTGCAGACCTGCTCCTGCATTGAATTTGAAAAAGATGATGTCACCATCTTCAACCGTGTAGTTTCTTCCCTGTTGTCTGTATTTTCCTAAAAAAAATGTATCATTAAAAGTCGGTTCAAGGAGTGTTAGTCATTTTGTAGAGATCAACTAAATCTGAATAGCTCTGTCTCTAAATATTGAACATGCGTTAGACCAAATTCCGTACTGAGAAGAGAGCTTGTTTTATTTTTAGGTCCAGATTACACTTTACTGATGATGAACGGTGGTCACAGATACTGTTTTGGTTAAGATACAAACGTATGGTCAGTTTTTTCTTCTGATACCACTAACTTAGGTACATTTTTGTTGAATTGTTTCCAAACTGTTGAATTGTTTTTACTAGGAGTGTGTCAATTGCTATCAACGACGGAAGGTTAGTGGGTTACTTACCACCCTTAGGGTACAATGGTTTCGAACCAACGAAGTATCAACGTGATATGACGTCTATTAACGTAAAACGTCTATTAAAAAAAAATATTCTGTGTACATATTAGCGAGGTACAATGCAGTCGTACGAGGAAGAACAACATTTTCTGGCAAAAATAAAACTTGAATTCGGTTTCACGCGGCCCATATACCATTTTTTTGTGTGATTCTGCGTTGGCCTCACGTGGCACTTAACCTGTTGAATACAAGACTAACTATGTCTACAACCCTCCCATGTTCCAAGTGAGATTATAGATTTTGTATAATTTTAATGATCACATTTTCAGTAAGTTTATTTGTCAGGTTAGGATTCAAGATTTTCTGATTCCTTTTATAAACATGTAATGTTTCTTCGGATAATAAAGATTATTGATGATAGAGATTACTTCTATTACATGGACTGATTGACAATGGTAAAAGTGACATTACACCTGGCAGAACTTTGATTGCAAGTAAATAATCAAATACTTTTCTCAAATGTGATAATCAGTCAACTTACTTATATATTCAAATAATCTCTGAGCTGTCATTCGGAACTACTTTAACAGACTCAACTTCGGCAAAAAAAATTGAACACTGTCCTATGAATAGATTGTTCAGAGCAGGTTTGAAAAAGGACAGAAAATGTCAGCTATTACAAGAAAAGTATTAATTTGATGAATACATTTTGGTATAAGCAAACAAGATTGGTTTGATGCAAGGCAAATGTTTTCATGAAAAGTTACAGACAAACTCTTTTTTTTTCTACAAATCTTTAGTTTAGAATGATTTCGTTACATTATAGAAGGAAAAAATTCCCCAAAAAATCATCATCAACCCAACTGATAATTATTTGTTGGAATAAGATTTATCTGAATTCAAACAATGATCAAAGTTTTTACTAGTTCAAAATAAGTACAGAAGTGGAATTTTATTGTTACATCAATAAGCAAGCTTAATATCTTGAATATTCAATTGAAATAAACATAACTTTTTGAAAATTAATGACAGCTTGATATTTCTACTCCAACTCTGTGCTTACCTGCTGCTTTGCAAGCTGCCTCAGTGCCCTCTTCCTTGAAATCAGCAAACTTCATTACTTCAGCCATGATGAAACCTTTCTCGAAATCGGTATGAATGCGTCCTGCAGCTTGAGGCGCCTTCGTGCCTTTCTATAAAATTATATAATTCGTTATTAGATGGCGCTGGATGTAGCGGATGCAGCTGAATACGAAACTAATTGAAACAAATGGCTATATGAACTAACTACTTTTCTTCACAAGTTTTCAAAGGAACCTCTTAAAGTGCGAGTCATATTTTGCCTGAAAATATTCGCGCATTCAAGAAATGAATGATAATGGAAGGTTAAACTAGAAGTTAAAAAATCTTCATTATGTAATTCAGAATCATCCATTTACCAAGTATGTTTTCAACAATAATAATAATATATTTTTATGCCTAAGAAATTCAATAAAGTTCTAAAGCTAAACTAAAGCTGGGAAAGTGGTCTGGTAAAATGCAAATCTTCGCAAATTATAAGTATGAAGAAATGTGTTACAATAATTTTCAATTTTTTTCAATTTTTTTCAATAGTCTGAGATTTTTTATGTGAATATTGAGTTTTCGTGAAATCATCAGAATTATTTTATTATAATGAAAAATTGATTTTAAAATCGGTTCATTGCTCCCAACATTTTCATTATATTTTTCTTCTAATTGTAGGCATGGCATTGGTTGATATTTTGAATATTGCTGCCATCAATATATTTAGTAAATATCACTGCTGCTTTCTTTGTGTAGTCTTATGGAAATGATGGAAATGAATACCAATTTACCCAAAAATGTCGTAGAATAATTTATTGCCGGTGAGATAGATGAGACCGTGTTATTGGAGTACTTTTAGAAATACGTGTTATTTTATTTTTTATTTAGTTAATGTTTGATTGATTTTTTAAATTCAGTCTGTTAAATTTTCTCCGTTACTGTGGACGAAATATTCTATGATATGATAGTCAATGAAAATTACAATATTTCCCATTTTTCCCGGCTAACAGCGTTTTTAAAATGAAATCTAAAGGATATATTTCGAAGCTTCAGATAAAATTCATCTATTACATAAAGTAGTTTTAATCATGGGTGTTTTTGGAGGACTAAGAAGAGATAAACTTATGAAAATGGCTATAAACGGTATAGAAGATATGAAAAAGTAGCTAGCTGTTTACTTGCTAAAATACCCGAAACTAAAACCAATATGTCAAAACGATTCAGTATTGTACATGAAGAAAAAAATAGAGGCTTTGAGGCTGGTCAGAAAATATACTACAGTGCGGCTTTTAACTGTTAACTTTTGAACGGTTCGACGTACAAACTTTAGATGGTTGGAAAGAGAATTGAATTATCATTTCAACGATGTGACATATTACCCCTCACGTCATTTAAAACTTTTCAGTTGACGTTACCGCCCACGCCATCTATCGAGTAATCACAATGTGTTCAATTTCAAAAAGTAGTATCGGTGAAACCCTCCAAACGTTTTTTTTTTAAGTTTGTACGTAAAACCGTTCAAAAGTGAACAGGGGGGGACTATTAAAAGCCTCACTGTATATTCCTGAAACCCATTGTATCTCAGATTTTTCCTTACGTACCTAAACGGTCGGTGCACCGTCCAACCTGTTGGCAAAAATACTATTTTCTCTTCTAAAGTTTCGAAAAATATCCAAAGAATTCTGGTCACATAATTTTTCAGGAAAATTCGAAAATTGCACATTTAATTTTAATTAAGTAAGACTTAGTTTGTTGAGTTGTCGCTTGCACTAGCATGAACATTTTCCCAAATAAATAATTTTTTCTCCAAATTACATTAAAAGCGGCTTTTTAATGACACTTGGCAGGCTTAGAAGTTGTACTTTTAATGCCTAGGCAGAAAAAGTCCACTTTTACTGCCTAGGCAGAAAAAGTTCGTTGCTAGGCAACCTTCCAAGTAATAATTTAAATTGTTGTTAAAAAAATTGTTATATCGGTCAACCGGTTGCACCCCTACGTGCAACCCTCAAAAGTCAGAGACTTGTGCGAGTTAGGGGAAGACGTAGCCCTTACCTTTTATACGTGTGATGCCATGCACGAGACCGGTGGCAATGCTGAGATTCGAACTCACGCTCTTTGGCTTATGAGGCGAGAACACAGCCCGCACACCACCGCGGCCCAATCAAACTGGTTATTAAAATTGACAATGACAAAGTAAACAAACAAATTCAACAAACGTCATCAGCGGTAAACATAGTAATGCAGGGCCCAGTTACCTTTGATGAAATAATTTAGTTATTTGGATATTGATAATGAAACGCAATTTAAATATGAAAAAGTCGATTTTGCGTGGAATTGGAACAAATTTGAAGAAAAAATTATATGTTTCACACGGCAGAAAAGCAGATTTAATGCCTTGACTGGTTTCATAGCCTCGCTACGCTCGGCTATGAAACACCAGCCGCGGCATTAAATCTTGTGCTTTTATTCCTAGTAAAACAAATAACTATTGTTGTAGCTTTTGCTTCATTTCTCCTTGTACAATGAACGGGCGTTATGATCCAGTCCTAGGGCGTTATTTATAGCAACCGTATCAAGGTAAAATAAACAAATAATATAGAAGTGAAAAATAGAGTTAAAAAAATTATACACACATTCATATCATGGGTAGTTCTAGTTTGATTCGACGGTGGTCTAGTTCGTTTTCTGCTATTTCGTTGTTCAAAAATCAATAATATAAACCTTCAGAGGATTCAGATACTTTTATGGCGGCCAGGGAAATATGTTGTGAGAAAATTCGTGAGAAAATTCTTGAGAAAATATGTCCCAAAGTCCTGGACTATAAACGCTATGCGCTTGCTGTGATCTCTTAATATACTCGCACAATTTTCTTCAACTCATTGCGAATTCCATTCGATTCACGTAAAATTATTCCGAAAATTCGTAAGCGTTCTTACCGTTTTCCGTCATTTACATTTTCCGGTCGGCGGAGAGCATGTATTCTCATGCAAATTTGCCAGAGACAATTTCAGGGCACGGGCAATTTATTTACTTTCGCATTGGCAGCTTAATGGGCCTTTTATTTTCATTTGTGGCAGTTCTGAAGAAACATTCGTCAAATTTGCTAACTGAAATTCTTGTGCATGCACAATCGAGTTAGGGTGATGAAAGGGTGGTAGCAGACTTTATTAAGCAAATTCACAGAGCGAAACACGTTGAAAAATTGACGTTTTGCAGTACATGTCACGACACAAAGACAGAGGTGCAGTTGTTTTAGATACTCGTTTATTTCCATACTGTATAAAAGAATTATATACGTATATCATACATTTCTCAAGGGTTTATGAGTCACACATACATCTTTTTCTTTTTTCTTTTTCTACACTGAAGAAAGTAATTCAACTAAACTTCAATATCTGTCTCAACCACTTGCATTATTACAACAAAAGTTTAATGACTTGTGCACTGTCCTGCAGCTAAAAAACTCATTGTGCTTTGATCATTTCTAAACTAACCCAACTATTCGTGTTCCAGCACTAGTCAGTACGAAACGGCCAATGAATGTTTTTAGAATCGCAGTAGGTCATGAGAGTAACGGATTGTCAACTTGACATCCAGAAAATTCAGTAGTGTAAACTATATTTCATGTCAACACTTCAGTTAATTATATTTCACTGGTCTGAATAAAATAAAATAGTACAATTTTTTCAATTCAGAAATGTATGTTGAAAACTGTTAGATGGAAAGTATCAAGCATGGAGTGATTCTTTTACAATGTTTTGAATTAACTTATCTGTTATTTTGAAGGTGCATGCAATCTCTGTCCACATATCAGAAACAATAATCTAGGAACCTTGTAAAATAATTCGAGGTGTGATGGACTCAATTCCGAAGTTATCGAAAATTTGAGGGATTGTTAAGGGATGGTAGAAGGTGTGTTTGCTGAGTTTTCGAACACGAGGACCCTGTGCTCTTTACAGGGGGGAGGGGGAAACGTGATTTTTCCGGACTCTTTTCGGTTTTTTGTCCATATCTTCTAACCATGTGTAAGAGCATTACATTTCCTCTAAAATTCATCGGTCGAAAGTATTTCTGACGGAATAATAACCAAAATACAGTAGTTCAAAAGAAGGTAAAATTTCTCAAAATGTGAGAAAATGCAAAAAAAATAGAAATTTTGGGCTGATAAAATTATAATTACACATATTATGCGTACTTCTACTCGATCTAACCCTTTATTCAATATCCAAAAGCTGTATTTGATCAAAATCGTATTTCATTCAGTCAGAAATAAAATTAAATATCACGTGAGTTATTGGATGTTAATAACCTCGGTCAACTCAACAATCTGTTGCCCTCGGTAATTAACATCCTCATAACTCCCTTGATACAGTAATTTGCATACCTGAATTTTTGGAGCATCTAAAAGTAAGTTCTGTCATTACAAGCAGGTATTACCCCCAAACCAATTTGCCATTATCACGTGAGTTATTGGATGTTAGTAACCTCGGGCATCAACAATCTGTTAGGATAAGGTGTAACCCTTGCATCTGTAACATCTCTCAAAATCAAAAACAAAAAAATTACCGTCGACCCTCTCACTCTCTTTCAACGGATCTGCATCACCAAACAGTCAGAAGATGACTTGAGGAACATTTTCAAATGACAGCTTGCCCCCTTCCGTATGTCTCTCTTCAATGAAGAAATGCACGAAGGCAAAAAATCATCCTTGTCCGAGGCAAATAATAATAATAGCCGTCTTCTATCCGCACAGGCTATGCCTTTGAGTACACTCTACGGGTGTTTATGAGGGAGTATTATTATTATTATTATTATTACATGTCGATTACGTGAAGCGACATTTTGGCAACAATGCTATCGTAGTTTTCGACGGATACCCTTTAGACCTCGACTACCAGAGCACCAAAGCAGCTGAAAGGTATAGACGCTCTTTGCTCTAAGCTACAACCAGCAGTACAATTCCACAGGAAAAGTTTCTGGCAAATGATACTATCGAGAAACATTTTATCGCCTTGCTGATGTCGGAAATGGAAGCCAATGACATTCATCTAAAGCAGGCTGAAGAAGACGCTGACGTCTTGATAGTGGGGACTGACAACACCAGAGCTATGAGCTACGACAGCGTCACCATCACCGGTAAAGATGTCGATCTGCTAGTTTTGCTGACGGCGTTGGGTTCTTCCAAAAATAACATATTTTTCCAGAAGAGTGGAAGAGGTAACATCCAAAGCGTCCTATATTATTCTCATTCTTTCAAATTCGATTGCAAGGACATCCTTTTCCTGCATGCGATGACCTCAGCTCTATTTGGAATTGGAAAAAAGAAGGCCCTGCAAGTGCTCGAAAATCACCAGTGGTTTCCCGGTACAGTCAACATTTTCCGGGACCCTGATACGACGCCACATCAAATTTCTAATGCCGGGGAAAAGTTCCTGGTTACGCTGTATGGAGGGACAGTTGGAATGGACAAATTGGACGACATGAGATATCGCATGTTCCAAACTGCGGTGGCAAAGCCAAAATTTCAACTGGCAAGAGTGCCTCCTACACGCGATTCTGTCATGTTCCACTCGTACAGAGCCTATCTCCTAGTTCAAACTTGGTTAGGGAATGAGGGGATGCAGCGGAAATGTCATCTGCATGGGACTGGACGTTGAATAAACAAGATTGGTATTACTTTCACTTTTCGATTGTATCAACATTAACGATTTTCTTTTCGTTTTTTTCCAGGAGTTGTACCCACAACCATGAGTATGGATGCTGCTGCATATGACATGTTGTCATCTATCAGATGTGCAGATGGATGCAGTGCAGGAAGGTGTTCCTGCAAAAAAGCAGGCCTCTTGTGCACAACCATGTGCAAGAACTGCGCTGGAAATGGCTGCGAGAACTCTCCATAGGCTGAATTGAACGACGAAGATACCGATGAAGAAAACGATTAGCCGACCCTCTTTGATCAAATGTGTGCTCGCGAGGAGGAGGAAGTCGAGAGCGACGATTACTATCCTCTTCATGCTAAGTGACTGTGTAGTGATTTGCAAATAATTTATTTTAAATTCTTAGTGCACTATATCTTTTTTAATATAATTGTAAATGGTTTTTAGCCCAAAACTGCATTTTTCTGCATTTTCTCACATTTTGAGAAATTTTACCTTTTTTTGACCGCCTGTATCTTGGTTACTTTTTTATCGAAAAGAACTTTTGACCAATCAATCAAAAGAAATTTGATGCTCTTTCACGTAGTGTTTTCGGATTTTCGCTAAATAGTTTAGAAGTATAGGCAAATAATCGGAAAAAGTCCGGAATAATCACATTTCCCCCTCCCCTCCCGTAAAGAGCACAGTGTCCTCGTGTTCGAAAACTCAGCAAACACACCCTCTAACATTCCTCAACAATCCTACGAATTTTCATTAACTCCGGAATTGAGTCCAGGTAGAATGTACATGGCTCCTGGAGTACAATTTTTTTGTCAAGATTTGAGACCTTACACTGTATACCAAAACATCAAAAGCAATGAAATCCGATAAACAATATAACGCGACCGTAATAATTAGATTTTTAAAATGAACGCAGGAAGGAAAATATATTCGAAGCTAATAAAATTTTTCAAATATCTGTTTTGCCATGAATATATATTAATCATCAACCATTGTTCAAATTACCGGAAGAGAAATCAAAATGAAATATTTCACCAAGCTTTCAGACATTTATGGCACAGAAGTTTTAATAAAAATAAAAGGAACCTTCAAACAAAAAAATCCATTCGAACCAACCTGAATCGTCCAAGCTTTCACTTCGTCTGGTCCAGAGGTGAAGAAATATTCTAATTGCAGGGACTTGTATCCTTGGACTATGATTTTATCAAGAGCGCTGAAATCAAACATGTTATTAAGGTCTGTTCGTGAAGATATATCTAGATTATTGTAGTTGAATTTTAGTCAGAGGAATTCTCATTATATGGAGCGATCTTTCTCTCAATCGACAAGAATTATAATGAATACGAAAAGTCATTCACAATAATAACTTTATCTTACTTATTTTACGTAGTTATTGCTCTTGAAAGAAATATAATATTTTTGCAATACTCTAATTATAATTTCCAATATGGGATTCACCTATATCCAGTGCATTTGTAAAGTAGCGGATAACTTCAATAAAAATTAGGATGGGAGTAAAAGAAAAAACACTAAACCCTTCGGTTTTGGTTTTCAGTTTAGAATTATTCTTCTACGTGAGAATGAAATATAAGGGGCCTCTCAAGAAACAGATATGTGGAAATCAATATATTTTTAAACGACAACCTTTATTTCTATGGCATTTTTAAAAAGAGCAAATCTTTTTACGCACGACATGAGGTAAATATTGATTATGGTTACTTTGGAAAATTTTTACGAAAAATATAAAAAATGGGTTGTCATACAAAAATATCGATGTCGACATCTCTCTTTCTTGAGATACTCTTTCACACAGAAAAACTGAAAACCAAAAACAAAAATAGACGGGTCCATCAGTTGTTTCTCGGGAAGTGACGAATGGAATAATAAATTAGTAAAATGAATTTTTCTATGGGTAGAAGTAGACATTAATTTCGTTATTTCAAAAACAGTACCATACATCTTTCAATATTTTCTACTTTATTTGTTGAAAATACAATATTTACTTTAAATAATTGTCAGACTGTGACAAGTTGCCAATTGCAACTCAATTTTGGTAGTCACAGTCTAACAGCTATTTAAATTAAGTCACACTTTAAGTTCATTATGAAATCGGACTTGAGTTCTAATTACCAATATTAGTTGGTTCAAATTTCATTTACAGGTTGAGGATAACAATATACAGGATATCACTACACCTAATGACAAGACTAAATCGAGTTTTTCATAATGATTCTTCCGCAAAATGTCAATTCCACAAATATTTGATTAGTTTTGACCCCTTGTGCGATTTCGGTTATTGAAGCTGTTACCAGATAAAACAATGAATGTATAATGTTTCTTATTATGGGTAGAGGAATAAAATGATATATGTATATGGAGTGTCCCATACACATTTTCTCAATAAAATGTTTCGATATTTTGTCAATTTGACTCATTTCCTGCACTAGAGTCATATTTTTTTCAATTCCCGCCAACTCTGAGGTCACGTGATATAAGTCGCAACGGATGTGTCAGTTGTTAGATATGCAGAAACGAACCGCCATTATAGTTTTTCAGAAATTTCAATAACACATATTATGTGGCGCTTCTATTTCTTTGTTTACATGATTAGCCTTGTTTTTCTAAATAGCCGCTAATATCACATATCATGTGACTTCAAACATATGAGATTTCATATGTCATATCCTGCTTCCACTGTAAGACATATATTGGATTCCGAGATGGTAATTATAAAAAGTCATAATTTTCTTATCTGTTTTCTGTGTTGACCATCCAGACATAAAATCATATTGTTAACATATCTTTTGATAAAAATAATAGGGACATTCATTTAGCTAGATATTCGTTCTGTAGTAAGTCCAACACGACAATATCAGACCGAATACGGAATAGACAATTTCCTATTCTATAATTTTGTTTTGCATTGCTCTATGCATTCTCCCATATCGCTATTATAATGAATGAAACAACAATCCCAGTCACTTTTCATTTGATTTATCACATCGCAGTTTCGTTTCTAATCACCTCATCAAAGTAGTTCGACCTGCATTCCCAACTAGACCATCCATTGATGAATCCATCTTTAATTTCGAAATGTGAAACGATCTCCGCATCCCTATATTTACCGAGATTTAAGATCTCTCAAATTTATTAAACAGACACTAATGACCAAAAATACATTTTAACGACCGTATTTTCCTTCTTTATGGCCCAAAGATTGCTCCCGCTCTCCGCGCCGCAACCTATGCTCTCGTCTGGGCCCGCACAATGGAAAAATTCAACTTAATGACAATAATGGCATCAGTGCTTACGTTTTTTTCAGCGAATGATCCGAGTAGGAGATAGAGAACGCAGACAGACGACTCGATTTCGAAACCTATCATTACCGGCGAAAAGATACAGACCGGGTGAGCGTGGTCAGAAATCGAAATGGATTTGTCATTCCGTCGTTAACTTTTAAATTGGGAAACGAAATCGCTGAAGATACGAGGGTAGCGAGAACGCGAAATTCGCAGAAAACTATCAGTAAAAATGATACAAATGGGTCATTGGACATTAGGAAACTTAGGAAGGGTTTCCCAAGTTGAGTCCATTAGAATTTGAGGAAGAAAGTATTACTTTTCTTCCCTATCAGCCGAGCCTATTAATTGAAGTTATCTTTTCGATTAAATTATTTTCACAATAATGGACCTTTACATTTACAAATAATTAATTGTAAAACTCGTTTCAATCGATTGTTAGTCTAAGATGTCTATTTATCAACGAGTGCCACTTTTTTAATTTAAGAAAAATATCACATTTCAAAATATACCTCAGACGTCACGTTCATCGAAAACATCCCCCACCATAATCCACGTTCCGAAATAGGGAATATCGTTCTCCCATAAAATATAGCTACTAGGTGATTATAAGCCATCGAGAAATAATTGAAACTTTACGTGAAAGCATTTTTTTATATTATTTGTAACTTTCAAATTTCCTAAACGAATCTGCCTCTTGATGAAAAACTATTGTTGGCAACTCCGTAAACTATAATAACAGTTCTTATGGAACGAAAGTTGTTATTACCACAGAACACATACAGTTTATTCAAATTTTCATTGGTGTTCGGACAACCGGGTACAAAGCACTTTTTAGACATTTTCACGGTTTTAAGGAATACAGAAATTACTTAACACAAACAACAAAACTTTGAATTTAAAAACCGCATTAACCTCAGAAAATGAAATATTCAAGAGACTGTTAGTTTCCAGCATACAGACTTGATCTAATAGCATCTATCTTGTATCACATAAGACATAAGGTAAGCAAAACAGAGAAAAACAATTGACAATATTCCACAGGCTATCGAGAATAGTTTTTTTGCTGTCAGGTTGGTAATGAATTTTGGTTTATAATATTTGAAACACTGTATTTTGATACACTGACTTCTGTCAGATTCAAGGGATTGGCTGGGGATTGGTTATAATAATTTGACATTTGTCATTGCTGACACATGGCACCGATAGCCTGTGGAATATTGTCAATTGTTATTGATCTGCTCCGTGAATCAACAAACCCATCTGGGATTGAATGACAACTATCATAGAACACAATCCAGATGTAATGATAATTTGAGATTTCATGATGTACAACTTGACGTCACGAAACACCTTTTTTCAAATTATAGAAAAACTGGCGGTCAGAAAAAATAAATAAAGAATCCCAAGTGATATTAGCGTATATACTTTCTAATTACAGTGTTTTCTCATAGTCCGTGGAAAGGTCCATTTCTGATTATACCTACTCTTTTTCAAAGTTACATTGACAAAAAACAAAACATGAACACTTAGTTACGGCCACGGCCAAGTCAATTCAACAATAAAATTATAAAAGATTATTTAAATAAGTCAAATGTATTAAAATCGATCTATACGCGAATAACAAGCACATACAAAGTCGTATTGCAAAAGTTTCACCACTATCTAAAAGCAGTAGAAAAGATGACGAAGTAATTATCGTCCTATTCCAGTTTTACTAGTGATTTATAAAATTTTGGAAAAATAGTGAATGTTGGGTTTTTTAATCTTCTTGAAAAAAATTACTTACTGAGTCATATAATCGATACAGTTTTCATAGGCTACGAGACAGAGGTGGCATCAGTTTTGGATGTTGACAGCAACAAGAAATGTGGTATTATATCACTTGATTTGTGCAAGTCAATCATTTGATACGGTGGACTACAAAATTGTATCATAAAAATTATTTTCAATAGGGTAGGTATTAGAATGCATGACTGAATTCAAAGGTACCTGAGGGATAGAAAGAATTAAGTATGTAATGGTGTTGGCAGTTCCTTGATGGATATCAAATGTGGGGTACCACAAGGATCAATTTTGGGATCTGTTTTATTTTAAATTTATATCATCTACATTTAAAATTCAGAACTGAAAGGAGACATAAAACTATTGGCTGCTAATATTATGTTAATATAGTTTGCCAATGACTTCAACGAAATTCGTGAAACTAGGGAAAGTGATCTAAATGAGATTTCAACATGATTACAACGTTTTAAACTTACTCTGAATTTCAATAAGTCTACATTCATGAATGTTTCTAAAAAAAAACAAACAATTCCATCAATCTCCTTTTACTAGGATCTGATTCTATGAATTATACCAAAGTTACCAAATTTTTAGATCTCATTATTGAAAAAAAAAACTATTATGGAAAAATCATATTGAAAAATTAAAAAAAAAATCAATCCAATCGTTGGTTTGATATTCCAAAATAAGGTAATTTGTTCAATTGAAATACCTGAAAAATATTTACTTCACTTACATTATATATCCCTTTGGGAAACAGCTAATAATTCAGTTTTGAAACCTCTAAAGAAACTACAAAATTAATCTTCGAAATGTATTCACAACTCAGAACCAACCGTCAATTTGTATAAACCCAAAAGTTTACTAGATTTAAAGTCACCTGAGATGAAAATTAGTTCATTCATTCACTCCATTTGAACCAAACCAAACGTTTCAACTTAAACTTTTTAAACCTGAGCAGTTTCAGACGTAACTTTGTAAAAAATCAATTTTTCACTATGAAATAGTAATTTACAATTCACTCTCGAATTTTATGAAGAAAATAAAAAAGCGAATATTTTATAAGAGAAAAACCAAAAAATATTCTCTTAAATGACTTCATTAATCCATAAGTTATTTTTTTTGCAGCCAATACTTTATATATTTTGCTCCCAGTCCAACTATTATGTATAACTCCTTTACTTACTAGATTTCTTAATTGTATCTTCCTACTATTTCTACAGGTATTAGGTATTGAGCCAAAAATATTGACTTTCAAACAGTATTTGGAAAGTTTACTAAAATTCCTTTTAAAAACCCAATTAACAGTATCCAAAACTTGGCAGTGGAAGTTACGAATTCAACTCTGGGATATAATTCTGTGACATGACTCAAATACTATGACAATCCATTTGGAACCGATTATAAAAGCGCGAATTCATTTGATTTGTCTTGACAAAAATCTAATCAGTCGGTACACCAAGGTTTTTAGGCGCCTTAATACGTAAGAATCGAAAACAGAATACAGCCTCTGGATAATTCTAACACTCATTCTTCAGTATCAGAATATGGGGTCCTATATGCGACATAACCGGTTATTCCAGACAGTACTTCTACCATTCTGTTCCGCAATACATTCAATGCAGTCGAGGGATAATTGTGTCAAACGTCCTATTAGTCTTTATAGTTTGTTTTGTTGCTGGTTATGATTATTGTCACGCAATATTTTGCCTTATCTTTCTGCTCGCATTCCAGTATGCATTGTACGTAGTGAAATGTATTGAAAAATGAACATATAATCGTTGAAATATTTTCGATGTATTTAAATTAAATTGAACTCATATATAGAAACCCGAGTTTTTTTCATCGTAATTTTCGGTGTTGTGACCGTAATAGCCAAAAACCGACGAAAATAGTTTGACAAAATAATCAACTAGTTACTATCAAGACGTTACGATCCGTCAACATTTTTTTCATTATACCCATATGAAAACACTATAATCACTTGCCTTCAAAATAGAATAATGAGCTATTGAAATTAACTGTATCAACTACAGTTACCGAAAATTAAGTAGCTGCTTAAGGATTTACAACACAAATTCTACCATGAATATTTCAATTATTAAAAATTAAAAATACATGTTTTTGTTCGTTCATCTTTTGTAATAAATGTTTCTTAACAACCTGTGGTTTTCAGCTAGATATAATGAAAAATATCGTTCATTACACGTCCATAAATGCTTTTTCCGTGCTTGTCCAACTTGTCGCGTGCGCACGGAAAGAGGCTATTTTTTCGACTCCTAATGAAATATACTATTGCTTCATCAGTACCCGCATGGTTACAAAAATATGGCTCGGACAGAAAAATCGAAAAAATATGCTTAACTTATTTTGTCCAATAGAAATTTGGATCAATTTTCCTCAAATAAGCTCTCACCTGGTCGTATTGTTGTCTTCGAGGATTTTCTTCCTCAAAACTGGATCTTCTTCTTCGAGCAGCCTCTGTTCGAAAGCGCCGGAAAACGGAATAATATGTGCTCCAGGGTCATTTTTGTCAACCCACTCTTTAATTTTGATTAACCTGCAGACAAAATGAAAGTAATGAAAGAAACATGTTTCGTGCTCATTCAACTAGCATTAAACACAAGACAGATGTTGAATTCAATAATCATTAAATATTAATGTTTTGGTTACATCAAAAAGTACGGATACAAAAGAAAACCACACTCAAGCGGAAATCACCCTTTGTGTATTGACAGGCCATCATTATTTCTGAAGAGATACTGAATAAAATTTAATTGGAGTTCTTCTGGGTAAGATTTTCATTAACGTTTTTATTTGATGTAGGTAGGTCAAATATACTTTGATAACGCGAGGAATTCTTTGAGGTTTCACCCGAAAATACAAAATATTCTTATGGAATCACGATCTGCGGTTTGTTGTTGACAGCTTGATACCGAGTAGAATTATAAAATCGGAGGGTATTCAACGTCAAAAATAATAGATGGATTAGGTTAGAAAATGAGAAATACATTAGGTAAGCCAGGTGACTTTTTCCGAAGGTGCCTAAATAGCGGCTGATCATTTCGAAACTACAAGATTGGGAAAAATGAAAAATTCACAAAAAGCACCTTATGTTTTTTTTTGGATTTTGAAAAGAGATTTTGGACTCTTCTCGCAAGTGGTCCACTTAACATAAGAGGAAAAATGTCATTGACCACCTAGATCAACTGTTCCGACTCCGGAATGGTATATAAGGCTATATACATGATTGGATGTATGGTATGCATCTGCCACCACAACTCCAAATGATTCAAGACATAATCGGACTAGGTATTCAATAATATGGCCAATCACATCAAAAATGTAGGTATTACAATTTTTTATCGCATTTTCAGAGACTGATATATTTCTTAGTTGAATAAAACTAATGTAATTACAAAAATTTTTCGATGACAATGTCATCATCCAACCAGTAGAATTAGAAAACTGCTAAGATTGAAATGACAACTGCTTAATTGAATAAATACAGTTCAAAGACGTAAAATAAATTCGAACATAAGTTCATTTCACTGACACCAGTAGGGATAAATTAAATAAGATTAGTTTGGGGCTTTCGTGCTACAAGCCTCTACACCGCGACCTTTTCGGATCTATTGTGTGTGCCCTCGAAATCGTTTAGAGTTCTCTATCTAGATCTGTCTGCGTTACGAGACTCCATGGGCTTGTTTTTAGAACTTCAATCTGGGAGCTCTCGGTTTTTCTTCTCCCTGCGTTAGAAACCTCAGCCTTGACAACCCCTCGCAGTAGCAAAGTATGTTTCCTCTTCTTTCTGACAAAACCTGCCAGACCGATGGTACTCATATGTTCGTTGTGCCTACAATGCCCTGTGAGATGCCCTACTAATATTGTAGTAGTGCTCCTCTTCTGGCTTACATAGTAGTAGTACTCTGTAAATGTTGGCTCCGGTTATTCGATAAACTCTTTGGCCTGTCTCATTCCTGGTGAATTGTGTACAGCTCTTGCCATACCGCAGAACGGTTCTGGGAAATTCAGGGCCTTACTTGCCCCTTCACGGGTTAGTGAATCGGCCTCTTCATTGCCTCTATAACCTGTTTGTGCTGGTACCCAGGCTAGGATCAGTCTGTTCTGACCCTTTTAGGTGGGCTTCAATGCAGTCCCATATAAGTTTGGAGGTACCTTGCATTGAGTTGACTGCTTTTATCGTAGCTTAGTTGTCTAAGTAAATTACAATGGTTTTTTTCTGAAAACTCATGCCTTATTAGCTAAAAAAATTTGTAAAATTTGTTTTTACGAATCACCCAGGTTTTCGGAGAAAACCCCTCAAAAGCAGAGCTTGTGCGAGCAAGGGAGATCCGGGACCTACAGTTTAAATAAAAGTGGAATCCGAACCACTTTAGCTCAGTGGCAGGCTGTCGCTCTTGAGCGAAATGGTGTATTGCGACGATTTCCGCTTGAAATATCGTCGCGTATATATTTAAGCTCAAGGAGAATTTTATCTTCTGCTTGGTTCCATAAATGCCGGCAACTGAACCTTCATCAGTTTTAGAGCTCTCCGTGTAGACAGCGATTTCTGCGTTGATGGAAGGTCTCTCCTACCACGCATCCCCGTCCGTTATTTGAAAGTTTTGTCGAAGCTATATCTGGGAACTACGCCATCTGATGGCATTCTTAGAACAGGGTTGGTGTCCAACTCTTCGTATAGTAGTCTCTCCCATGCATGTTGCTAATGGGTTATTGTCCTCTAAGCAACCTGCTCGTGACTGACATGGCTTCGCCTTGAATGTATATGTGTAGTAGAGGCAGGTTCAGCAAGATCTCTAATGCGGCTATTGGGGTGGTTCTCACGGCCTCGGTGACTCTTAGACATGTTTGTATTTAAAGTCGAACGACTCCTACCTGTTTGGTCTTTGGCCACCATATTACCGACCCGTACTTTATCATCATCATGGGTCTGATAACTCTAGCATAGAGCAATGTAGTCATTTTGGGTTGTAGCCCAAAATTTTTTTCGCACATTCTCCTGTACAGTTTGAAGGCTATTGTAGACTTATGAGAAGTTATGCCTTGGGTGTCTTGTCATCTATTCTCCCTACTTTTGGGAGATAAATGACTATCACCTCTTGCCACAACGTAGGTTTATGTAGTAATGCTTTCGGGGATAATATAAAACACAATACAAGAGATATACTGGGTGTCTTTTTCAAATGAAGAAGCTATTCATGTATGAAGTTAGGAGATATTTCATTGAGTTTTGAACATCCTATTCAATATTACCAGATGAAAATTTAAAAAAAGGCATTAATTAATTGAAAAAGTACAAGCTTGGTACGTCATAAGGACCTTAAGAACACTGCGAATTCTGAAGTATTTTTTAATTCACACTAGACCGTGTAAGAGAGAAACGACATTGTACTCTGTCGATGAAAACTGAATACATACCACTCAAAATTACAGAATAGCTGTAAGAAATTTTTCATAAACATAGAAAACTGCTCAAACACCAAAACTACATCCATGTCACGTGACATACGTTCAATACTTTTTAAGAATTTGTAGAAAAAACAAAAAATTGGTAATTTTTGACCATATTCACTCAATGTTAAAAAAATTACACAAAGTCTTAGGAGACCGACGTTCAAATGGTAATATGGGTTATTTACGTCTTTAATTAGGTGGAAAAAAACCTCTATTGGTTGGCCTAAAACATTTCACCCAACAAAATCCGTGCATTTTAGCATGAGTGGAATAATCAAGGAATATCGGCTTGATATTCACGCACCTTTTGGCACGTAATATACTATTGCCTCTCCTGAAAGCGTTCGTTTTATTACACACACTGAGAACTGTAAGCTAAGCTCGTTACATTTACTACCAGATTAGATCCGGATTTTCGCAATGACCCATGCCGCCCACCCGCCATAAACAAATATCGATCAACATTATTGAGTCCTCCACACACCACTCTGTTATCGCAACAAAGAGAAAGGCGAAGCTCACGTGAGTTGATGGCGTTGAATGGTAAATTAGGAGCAATTGATAGTGTTCGGCGGTCAGATCAAAGCTAATCAGCGACCATTATGGTTCCGTTTGGTACACGGCACTGGTGAAGGGCTCGATCGGTAATTAGCGCCGCTTCTAGTCATTAACTGGGGGCGATATGTACAAATCCATGGGAGACGACGTAGTTTTTGGATTTCAAACAAAATGTTTCCAAATTTACATTCAGTCGACAAGAAAAAAGAACTTCCAAGTATGAATTTACGTAACAGCAAAATGACTTGAAAAGATTAGGGCCGGTACTTTCACGCTCTCATTAAGTCGATTTAACAAATCATCAATTTTTAAACAGAGAATTACGGTATTTTACGACATGATCAATGAATGATCCTGGTCAGTATGGGCGTGCTACTATTATTTAACCGTATAACCTTCTGATACACCGATCAAACAGATAAGATGCATTGAACAGCAGATGCAGCTTTGGAGGACTCGCTTGGCATACGAACTGGTGAAGTGAGAGTCCAAAGAGAGCAGATGATCTTCAGAAGGAGTATGTTTCTGAAAAACTCCAAAAAACAACTGCGACAATCCCCTGCATCCGGAGACATAAGGTGACTCATTAATTTTTTCATCAAACTTTATGCCCCGGAAAAAAATTATCTTTATCAGTCCTTAGAGGTGCAGGAAGACGAATGCTATCGGAATAGAATTCGGGATCGAGAAATGTGCAACGGTTCATCTAAAAAAAGGGCGATGCTAGGCATTCGGACGCGATGTCCAGCTCGTAAACAAAAGCGTTCTACATCCTAGAGAGTTCTGGTCGTCAGAACTGCCATGAAAGAACAAATTCGCTGTAACAAATATGCTTGCCATGCCCATTTTACTATAACCCATTCAGAGTGGTGATATAGATTCAAGCGGAACTGCAATATCTCGACGTAAAAACAAGCAAATTGATGCATCGTCATAGGAGCTTGCATCTTAAATGATCCGTTTCACGGATATACTTTCCCAGAATACATTGATGCCACGGACTTTTGAGTCAATATAACATCCATAACAGAATAACGATCCTGGATGGAATCTGTGAAGTCATTAGGAGGTCAGATCCCTTTCCCAGCCTTACACCGGCTTCACAGAACATCGACTGCAGCGTGCGGCATTTCTGTGATTGGTTAATTCTGTATTCCCCTCACTCCCACTACAATACCACGATGCTGCTGCTTGAAGTTGATATCAGTTTAACTTCATGCGTTTGGAGCTCCTCAAAAAAATGAAAAGTGAGGTTTTCCCCAGTACCCCATCAGAAAAATAATTCTCCATAATCTCATATCTACAGTTGATCAAACATACAACAAACCATGCAACAAATATCAATCTGCCTAACGATAGTTAAACCTTAACTTTGCAGCGCGCCTCAAAATATTTCCTTCTGTTTCAAAATCATTATTATGGTGGGGATGTGCCGCATGCTTCAATCGAAGTTCTTTGAAGCCGGTGTTAGTCCGCAACCATAAAAAGAAGGGATCGGACTATTTATTCTTGAGAGTCACCATGAGCGCGTCACACCCAACAGTCGAATTTATTCCGTAATGGTTTGTAGCCATATTATTTATGTTTAAGTCACGTGGGCTGAAGACAGAGACCGAGTTATTCGTAATGGCCAGCTAGGATGGTGTCTTCAACAACCTGGTCTACCGCAGTCACGTATGCCACTAGATGCAGAACGTGTCAAGGGGCACCTGAGCCTTTATCCACAAGCATATACTACCATAACAGACACGGTATAGACGAGAAACCTGTGTGGTATTATGGTTATGGAGGATGAGAAGTGCTACTCATTCTCCATCCACCAGCAGACACAAGCAAATAAGCCTGATCTCCTTGACGACCACCAAAAAAGGACGATTTTTGTCATGCAGATGTCAATACTGAATATCGAGATTTATTTACTGTTTAAACTCCGCAGGCTTTACCTAAACCATTCTGTAAAAATTATGGTTCTCGTCGTACGGGTCCCTGGTGAATGATGGACACGTTACTTTCGAATCTGAACATTATACCGGCTTGCCGTAAGATAACATAAATCAACCAAGTTAGGATCGTAAAACTTTACTCATAAATTATACAGATAACTCATTTCATTCTCAAGATTTTGGTGTTGTAGAAAGAAACAAACTACATTCGGGAGTCGGGAGACAACGTTTTGGAAAATTAACGACAGTACCAGTTATTCTGTTGTATATCACATATGTACTGTGTAATGTAGAGATGAACAAACAGTTTCGTAACTCTCAGAAAGTTTTTAGTATATCTGGGAAATATTATTTTGCACCTATTATCAGCCTGCCGGATTATAGGGGCATCAAAGGCAATGAGGAAGCAGACTGCCTTGCCAAAGAAGGGGCAAACACTTCTTCCCGGCACAGAACCCTTCTGTGGAATCTCCAAAGCCCTTAAAAGAAGAGTTTCGACGCTGGGAATTTGATGAAATGAAATTTCACTGGAATGAAGTGCCAGGAAGAAAACAAGCGAAAAGGCTAGTGAGCCTATCGCCAAGGAAAGCTAAAATGCTTCTCGAGTTGAACAAGAAAGACTTGAAATTGGTAACGGGACTACTCACTGGGCACTGCTCTCTGGGGAAAGTCAGAGAGTGATAGTTGCCGCTACTGCGAGAATTTCGCGGAAACTGCAGAACACCTGCTTTGCCATTGTCCAGCGCTCTTCTACAAGAGGCTCAAACTCCTTGAAGGGGCATTCTTAACACACTCCGAAACAGAAACTTAGCTCCCAGGAAACTGAAAAAGTTCGCCTAGTATAACCTAGTATAAGCCTTAAAATTTGAATCAATCACTTGCATCTTAAAAGTCTGAATGGAACATTCGAAATAATAAAAATGTGCTTTGTGATGTCTTGAAAGCTTGGATATTATATTCGACTTGGGCACCATATATCGACGAATGGAAAAAGTCAGCCCAATTTAATATCAACAGAAAACAGAAAAGTAAATCGTATCAAAGATACAGCAGGATTTCTGTGGATCTTGTTTGTACCCCATTCTACAGCATCCAAACATCTAAAAGTCGCTTAACATTTCGCAATTTTCATTTCATTCAATTAATTGTAGGAGTTTTCAACCAATGAGACGCTATTTGACAGGTGAGTAGCCTTATTTATTGGTAGAAAACTCGTGCAATTTATTGCATGCAATAAAAATAGCGAACTGTAAAGCAGCTCTGACAGAAGTACGAAACCCACTCACCCCAACCAATTCAGTGAACCCAGAAATGTGAAGGGCTTTTAATAATTAACTGTTAACGTCTATCAGGACAGTATTGTGCAGCGCCAAGTACTCCAATCGACCATTATCATCGATGATGTTGCGTTTACTGATAAGATAACCATTACCATACATCGCTTACTGATATTCGGCGCCGATAAATTGATGCATAAATTTATTAATCACACCTGATCAGGTAGGCCAACAAAATGCGATTCAAGATATGCCACCCAGTACAAGAGATTCTGGATTTCCAGCGTGCAGGGTTTACTCTAGTTGAATTTAATCGAACTCTCATGTCAAACACGAATCAATTTTTACTGTTTTTAAGTAGAATATCTGTTTATTGTTCAGTTAACAGTATATATAGAACATCATCTATAAACACAGAGTGGAAAAAAAGTAAAAAAAAAAATTAAAAAAAAAATTCATATACAGTGCGGCTTTTAAGTCCCCCCTGCTAACTTTTGAACGGTATGACGTACAGACTTGAAAAAAAAAACCGTTTGGAGGGTTTCACCGATACTACTTTTTGAAATGAAACACATTGTGATGGCGCGGGGGAGCACATCAAAAAATATTTAAATGGCATGCGGGGTCATTTGTCACATCGTTGAAAAGATAATTCAATTATCTTTTCAACCATCTAAAAATTTTTAGAATTCCTTTCCATTCAACAAAAATTCTGTCCCGTTATTTCACATCAAACCATTCAAAAGTTATCGTGGTCAGGTAAGAAAAGGGATTCAGACCGCCAGATCCGCACTTTTTCTGACAGTTTCATTGCAAATTGTGAAAAAAATCTAAAAAATTTAGATGGTTGAAAAGAGATTTGAATTATCTTTTCAAGGATGTGACACATGACCCCCCATGCCATATAAATTTTTGTGCCCCCTGCGCCATCTATCGAGCAATCACAATGTGTTTTATTCCAAAAAGTAGTATCGGTTAAACCCTCCAAACGGTTTGTTTCAAGATTGTACGTTTGAACCGTTCAAAAGTTGACAGAGGGGACTATTAAAAGCCGCACTGTATATAATATCCATTAGAAATCTAAAAATTGATGGTGTATAGATAAAAAAATATTGAAATACATTAAAGGGAGAACTACAGTTATTGACGGAAAAGAGTTATATGAAGTATTAATGTTCAATATTTTATAGGTAGTTCTATATTGTGAATGGATCACGTGTTTGGAACAACATACACTTTTTCAGTTATTTTTTAATGTTGAGGGTCCTATGACTTTAAATATGAGCAAGATTAGGTAATTTTGAATCCGGTATCTAGTATTGCATGCGATCATGTTAATTTTTCGTCGTCCACAGGACAACTTTGGGATTGCCAGGTCCATTAGATTCTGGTCCAGCATCGTGTCTCTTAATCTGGTTAGTCTCTTCCAGACATCTTCATACAACGGTTTATCTCGAGAATGTGTCTTGGTAACCAAATAGCAGATGTTTCTCTGGCCCTTTTTCAGCTGTAACACCCCTCCAACTTATAATAATAATAATAATAGTCCCTCATAAACACTCGTTGAGTGTACCCAAAGGCATAGCCTGTGCGGGTAGAGGACGGCTATTATTATTATTTGCCGTGGCGCTCCGGGGCGACTTACTGATTTTTTGGTGGCGTATTCACTTTTCAGCTGTAGGAAAACCCGGAAAACCTACAGCACCACCTCGGGTGGTCGGTGCGCACTCCAAGCTAGCACCAGACTAGATTGGCATCTAGACAACTCACAATACACTTGCTTTTCAACAAGGCATGCGGTCGCGTATCGATCCGATATAAAGTAGATGAGAAAAGTTCACTTGTACCTACATCGGGCTCGAACCGACTATCGCTATGCTAGAGTTTCGAACGGCCTGTGCATTATACCGCTGATCCACCGACCACTAGGTTCTGTTCCAGTAGTTCCTGATGGAGTCGACCGAACTTCTTGTAGAATACCACAACGATGCCTCTGGACATTTGGAGATCTTCTGCCTCATGTAGAACTTTTTATCCGTTTAAGTACATGGACATGAACCTCTGAAACGTCATTTCATACTCCGGTCGTCTGAGAGTGCGGACTTGGTCGTGATTTCCGGCATAAGTGGACAACCTATTGAAGTGTACTACCCTAGGTTTTTCTCTTGGTAGCTTATACATTCGGTAGACGAGGTCGTTCATCCTCTTCATTATCTAGTACGGACCTTCCACGAGTTCCGCAACTTCGATGATAATCCACAGCGACGTTTGGGGTTGTACAGTCAAACAAGGTCACCTATCTGATATCCGCCAGCATTGGCATCAATGTCGTAAATCTCCTTCATTCTTACGCTGACATCTATGTGTTCAAACGGACTCGCTCATGGATGTCGTTCATTCTCTGCCGTAGTTTGCTGACGTAATCCCCTCCCGCGGTGTCTTGTTCTGGTGGCGTCCCAAACTTCAGGTCACAAGGATGCCGCAGCTCTCGGCCCATATAAATACTAGCAGGATTTGGCCGGTTGACTGGTGTACTGCAGAACGGCAGGCCATCAGGAACAAATGGAGATACTGGTCCCAATCTTTCTGCTGGTCAGAGAATACCTTAGACAGGTGGCGGTTTATCGTTTTGTTCATCCTTTCCACCATTTCATCGGACTGTGGATGCCGAACCATGGTTCTTGTTTTTCGGATGTTCAGCAGCTGACACATTTCTTGGAACAGGTTGAACTCGAAATTCCTGCCTTGATCCAAATGCAGCTCCAACGGAACGCCAAATCGACATATCCACTCCTTTACCAATACGACGGCAATGGTGAGGTCTCATGATTGGGCAGGGCATAAGCTTCGGCCCACTTGCTAAAGTAATCCGTTGCCATAAGGATTTACTTATTTCCGTTGTCAGACTGTAGATTACTTCAGTAAGGCAGGCATTGATGAATCGAAGAAATATCAATGAAATTTGGTTCTGTACGATTTGTTACAGCTCTGATCAGGGAATAGACCATTCGGGTGTATATTAAAAAGTATTGATTCTAAAATAGTACCTTGGGGTAGACTATACTTCACTAGGGTTTTGCTCAATGTTTTGTTCATTTTGAGCTCCAAGTACGGTTTGAAGTATATGATTTAGATCAGTTGAGTTGATTTCCTCTGATTCCCATATCTTCCATCGTAGAAAAGTATAGTTCACCGTATCGAACGCTTTCGCCAAATCAATGAAAATACATATAGATGGTCTGCTTCTGCCAGGTAGGAGTGAATCTCAAAGGTTAGGTTGAGAATTGCATCTTGTATGGATATGCCTTCGCGGAATCCAAATTGTTTTTCGGAGAGATATTTATACTTTGCAAGTTATTCGGAAAGCCGTTGTAATTTTTTTTCAAATATTGTGACGGAGTTAGCTATCATCGCGATGGATCTGTACACACACACTCTTGTAGTCTCCGATTTTGTATATTGCGAATACGATGGTATGTTTAAAATCTCCTGGAAATATTTCCATTGATTACGAAAGCTGGTGGTTCATATATTGATTCAATAAGATATTTTAATGTTTCTAATTTGATCGCATCCACACCGACTGTGATTAAAGCTCGTAAATAGCCGTTCATTCCAAAGTTCATATGACAGTTCTAACATCATGTACCGCCATTTTGTTTAATATGAATTTTCTGTCTTTAATTTAGCTGTTGTTAAATGAAAGACGTTTCGAATGAGGTATCACTTGATCCAGAATACCATTAAACAAATCTTTGAAAGTGGACGCCATTTTGACATTTGTTATTATAGGCACAAATGGTTTACTTCATGGACAGACTGTATGGCAATACAATTTTCGACAAACCAGGAAATTACAATAATGCCATTGAAAAAGACTTCTTTGTGTAATTTGAAATATTCTACAGTATTACTTTTCTAAACTTACCATTTATTTTTCTTCTTAATGTAGTCTTTTTCCGATAAGTTGACGAGATAGAGTCCTGGTTTTGATGTTAGAAATAAGTATTTGTTGAGTACTTCGATCTGAAAAAAAAAAGAGAAAAAACTTATTCATGAGCTGAAAGTGTGTCTAATTGTGCCCGAAAAACGAAGGAGAGTAACGAGATATGGGGGCAAAATATGAAACATTTGAATCATCCATAGTATTTTGAAATCGAACGGAAAAGTGCTTCTTTTTGCTTCTTTTAAATAATTTATTCACTCAATAAAAATCGGAAATGAAAGAATAATTCAATCATCCTACAAATCATTGTTCCTATCAAGTAAAAAAAATATTCATCATGGCCTAGTTTCTCATTTTTAATTTTTTTAGTTATTAAAAGATATTATTAATTACTCAGATTTTGCTCAGATTTTTTTTTAGAATTTTCTTGGTAAAGTTTTATCATCGTTATTTTAAATTACAATCTAAGGAGATATGAAAAAGTCGGAAACTAGGTTCCGTATATTAAAATATAGCATATTTTTTTTCCAAAAATACAAAATTGTATTAAATATAAATAATTAATTTTAGATATTTTTTTTTCGAGACTAAAATACTTTTCAATTAAATAATACATGCAGCGAACGAAATTAATAATTTGAAAATTTTAAATCAACACGTCAACACGTGGTTTCTCAATAGCCAATGTCAGCGCGATGAGCTCGGGCCCCGGCAGCTGCCAGCATGCCTCGATTAGCTATTCTTGTCGCACTTACGGCTGCGCGTAAGACTTTTTGTTGCGCTTATTTACAAAGTTTATTAACGTCTGGTAATTGTTTATAACCCGCAAAATCGTCAGGAAATTTGCAGATATTATTGAAATTACTTGATAAATACGTCATATAAAATTCAGATTGCCTAAAGAATATTTTTTGTAATAAAAAAAAGTATTTTGGATACGTCAGGCAATACTTAATAACCGACAAAAACGTCATAGATTTTTTTTTGAATTCTAGAAATTTTAAATTAAAAAATAAAAAAGAATTCAAGTTGCCTAAAAGATATTTTTTAAATTTATTTTTGAAAATGTTATATGCTGCACAGTAGCGAAATCGTCATCATTTCTTGGACTATTCTGATACGGTACCATTGTTAGGATGCTGCAAGATTTGTCGTCTCAAAATCACTAGACCTTTCTCTAGAGATTTATTTATTTTATTGATATTACATGCACTGCACTACTAGAGAGTTGTTTTGACTGTTAACTTGTGTTTTGTAGGTTTGAGCTAATTTAGTATCTTCTGTCTGAATGTGGAATTCTTCTCAATTTGGGTTATTGGAGCAAATTCATGAGTTTTTCAATTTCACTGCGAAAAGTATTCAAATAAATTTTTCAAATGTTGGGTTTTAAATTTTAAAGGGTTTTGTTTCTAATTGACAAGTTGGCAACAGCGCCTACAAAACCTAGGTGATGGTAGTATGCTAGAAGAAGAAGTACCGTAGTCAATATATCTATCTTTGTTAGAAGTTGGGCACACAGTACCCTATATTTTATTATAGGTCGGTGCTTGGAAAATTGTCATCCCTGTTTAACTTATTAACGAAACAGGTTTGTTGTCCTTTCTTATCTGTGAAATTTGTAGCCGATGTTGCCAGATGGTGAAATAGAAACAAATCCCTTTAAATTTTAAATGACCAATTTTATTTTTCATTTAAAAAGAAAAATGTTGAAATGGTGTGTTTTAAATACACTGTTTCATAGATCTTTGAAAGAAAATACTTGATTGTCGTCAGGTGGAGAATTCCCCATTGTTGATCAAAATTATAAATAAAGAAAAGTTCTGTATTGTAGAGTTAAAACGCAGCTTATTACCGAAGAGCCGACCTCATTCTGGTTCTTATTTATTGTTATTTTCCTTTCATGCACTTCGCCACTTTAGTCCTAAAGAGCTTGTTCTAGAACAACCAGACAAGAAAACCTGTTCGTCGATATAAGGGACTCTACACTGTCTACAGGACTGAGATCACCTTCGATTTCCCAACTTCTGAACATAGAAATCAAAGTTTCATTGTAACGAGTAGGGTAAAGATATTGTTCTTAACCTATCATTTAGGATTATTCGTGTATATTCATATTTCTATATATAATTCACCTAATTTATGAGCCGTGGTGGCATGCGGGTTAATTGCTCGCTCCATAAGCCAAACATACGTAGGAGCATGAATTCGAATCTCAACACTGCCACCGGTCTCGTGCATGGCATTACATATCACATGTATTGAAAGGTAAGGGCTACGTCTTCCCCTGGCTCGCACAAGTGTCTGACTTCTGAGGGTTGCACGTAGGGGTGCAGCCGGTTGACGGATACAACAATTTTTTTCAACAATTGTACTGAATAAATTGAAGTATTTGTAGTTGATTTGCTCGCTCTCATTTTTCTCTCACTTCCGGTGTCCTCTCTGAGCGCAATGAACTAACCAACAATAAACAAGATCTAGATCAGTAAGAATTTACCTTGGTAAATTTGCAAGGTAATTCTGATATACAAACCTTAGAATCTCATGTAAATCAAATACTGTGTGTTTGACGTTTCACAGCTCTCAGTTTGAATCCAGTGTTTTGTTAGTACGCTAGAATGACGTTTCTAGTTAGCAGACGAGGAAGATGTTTTGGGTTAGTAGGTATAATGATAGAAACTCTCCTGCATGCATACTTGCATACTGAGGAGACTCGTCAGCCGGTATCAATATTGATTAGGATCTTCAACAGACCTCACACATACTATGCATGATTCAGCTGAATAAATGCAAGGTATATAAAAGCGTCTGTAATTGAATATAATGAATTAGCAGCATATCAGAAAATGAAAAATAAAAATTCAATTAAAAGAGTGGACCAGACGAAACCTTTTTTCAATTAATTTTTCTGCTTGATATGCCGCGAAAATAATGTGTTTGTTAATACTCAATTTCAGACGTTATCCTTTACCTTACAATGACACGGAGGTTTAGAGGCAAAGGACTCTTAGCAGAGACAATGCAAAACAGTTTTCATGTAATTGCTCAACTCGACCGCTTGTGTATAATATTTGGGAAATATACTGTTACGACAATGCCCTCAACTACGATTCGCTAAGTTATTTCAATTCGTAAACTACAACTTCTGCATTTTTTGTGATTTATATCACTGTCGCTAACTATTTACAAACTCTGGAACTAACTATATCTGCCACTAACATATATCAGTGTAGAGTTCTTCTCGAGGACTCTCGTACATTCTTCATTGTTTCGATCGCGTCCAGATGGAGCCATCTAGAAAAAATTCGGAAATCTAGACACCAGCATGCGATGATGTCATTCGCTGTAAACACGCCGAGCTGGAATATCCAAACATGAGCGGTCCGGTCGGGCTCCCACACGTTACATTGCCCCATTCTTAAAGACCTTTCGTCCCGAAAGGTCATCCTTGAAGTGTGTCGATATATGAAAGATTATCCATATCTGCACCTTGAAGTTTGATGGAAATGATACTTCACAGTCTTCATGTGGGGTCGTGGAAGATGGTTAAAGCACACCAAAATCTTGACGCCGCTGGATATGAATATCGTCTCCTACATGCTTCTTATAAATCTCCAGCCAAGCCCGTCAATCCCATGGGACAATTTTGGGATTGCCAGGTCCACAAGATTTTGAGGCTCTTCCAGACATCTTCATAGGTCGGTTAAGAAGATGTTTCTCAAGCCCTCCTTTAACTATAGCAACTTCTGGGTTCTGTTCCTGTAGTCCCTGGAGTCGACCAAACTTCTTGGAAAATACTTTACCAGTCCTTAACGTCAGCTTTACAATTGCCTCATTTTCTAGAGGGTCTTCGTCACTTCCAAATGCCCTCCGGTGACATAGATTTCACGAAGAACTTCCTGTCCTCTGCTCCTAGGACTATTATCAGATGCCTTTCCAATCATCCTCGGACTCCAGTTAGAATATTAGGTTCAATGATTAATATCAAAACACGCTTCAGGGCCCCATTGTTCAGGGTAGAATTTAACTGCGGGCTAGGAAGAAAATTTATTCTTGGAAATGTTTTGATAGGTCGCTGTACACTTTCGAGTACCTCTTAACCTTCGAGAAAGATTCAGGTCAGATCTAACTATATTACTGTAGCAGCCCAATGGTTTTGTATTTACAATTTATCGAATAATATATTTCAAGATTTAGAATTTAAAAAATAAATTTGAGTATATACTTGGAGTTGACCAATAAAGATCTTTAATCGGCACCTTTTTCCGCTTTTGATTGCAATAATCGGTATCGATGTAATTTTGTGTAAAGTTCAGCTTTCAGCATAGCTGAAAATCTTTGGCTACATCACAATTCAATAATTAATTTTTCTTTACCTCTTCAAGATCATGTACATTTTTATATCTTTCCACTGAAATCGAAGGTTAATGTAACTTACTTATCATGTTACTTTTTCAGAGTTGTAGGCTCTTAGTGTTACAACACATCGTTGAACAACAAACCTCACCAATTAAAATCATTTCTAATGAAAGGTGTTATTTCCTCAGGTTCTGATATACCCTTTTCCTTATTTTACATTCGAAACAAGGTGGCGCTCAACAAAACCAACCACAAGAGTGTTCTTACTTTCAGTCCAGCTCTCCGCTGTTACATGAGTAACCAGAGTAACCGTGCCTTATGACCAATTAGAAAAATATCTTCTTTTTGGTGACAAGTAAATTTCTTCTTCACCAGTACGACTGGAGAGGGCTGACTGTCGGATAGCTCGATGACTCCTTATTCCACATCACTGACTACGTTGTCAGCAGTTTACTTCTTGGCGCGGGGAAGTCATCCGCCCTGCCCTCGCCTGATTACCGTCCAGGAGTAATGGGGAGTCTTGCTCGAAGCAATACTCCACACGTAAAATTGGTACACTTCTGATACACAAATTAGTTCATAATATACACCACACGTTTTTAACGGCGAAGAGCACAACGATGAGCCCCACTTCCACGTGACACCCACTATATCACCGGAACTTATTACAGAATACTGTGATCTACCAACTGATCATATTAAAGAAGGAGTTGAACATCAAAAATCCAATTAGTCAAAGTCAAAAGTATTGGAGTGATAAACGCGGCAACTAAATGATGTTACAACTACTTCAATATGACCATGAACATTTGACAGCATCATTAGAGTATTTATGAAAATTATGTGGTGGCCAATATGGTCCCACTAACAAAAAAGTTTTTGAAAATATTTCGCTAATTCCAATGTAGGGTGCACTTAGTATTGCAGCTTGTCTTCAATTAGCTATAGCTATAGTTGAATTCAAAAATATTTAGTTAAAATAGGAATTTATTACACATTCGCCGCCGTCTGGTTTAAAAATTTATTTATTTTTGATCGACCCCATGAAATCTGATGAAATTAACGCTAATTTTGTTCAGTATTTCACACAGTCATGAAATATGCAATATTAGGCAAAATAAAGGAATCTGATTCGGAGAACACTGCCAAAAAAGTAGGGAATGACATACCTAACAGTAAATTTAAATAGTTGACAGAGATAGCGACCGTTTACTATGATCAGAATTGTTGAATTGGTGGGAGTTCGGTCAGGATGTTGAAGAAAACCAATTTTAAATTGTCGAAGTTTCGAAACTATTTTGTTTCATCTTCGGAGAATCGCCATAATAGTTCTGAAGATGAAACCATATAGTTTCGAAACGTCGACAATTTAAAATTTGGTTTCCTTCAACATTCCGACCGAATACCCACCAACTCAACAATTCTGAGTTAATTCAAATTTGAAACATTATCTAGTTGAAACCCAGTAGATAAAAAGAGTAAATCGACCGAGCCTAATCTAGTTGTCACCCGCCATAAAGAAGTATCGCTATTGGTGAACTTAAAAATAAAAATTATCGTTTCTTTCCCGTTCTTTTCAGTTAATTTCATCGATTGCGACGGTTTCAATCATTAATCGATGATGGACGTCCCATCCGTCGTCATTCGAAGAAAAAAAAACAAAAAATATCCCACACACCATATATCACAAGGACCTTTTGTATCTTCCTGACTTTTAACATACCAATTTCTCACAAATTCAACGATTTATCTGTCACCCAAACATAAAAAAGCTCATGATAAATGGACGAGAAGCGAGAAACTGCGAGTCATTTCGGATCTGTTAGGATGTCGTAAAGTGATTCCCGCTGCGCAAAAATGTTCATAGATGGTGTCAGTGTTATTCGGTATAAAGGCGATCACCAGGTGGTGATATTATTATACCACATTAACATTGTACGAAGTCATGATGATACGGATAGGACAGTCGAAGAAAAAAGTACTTCGAAATAAATTCAACGAACTTCAGATATATACGTGGTGTCCGCGAATGAAGAGAACTAATGCTGGATTTTTGCTGAAGTTTTCAAGTCGCAGGTCATAAAAATATTCGTCAATGATGATTGGGTAGAATGAACTGTTCAACCAATCATTGACGAATATTCTTTTGTCTTGCGACCTTGCTTGCGACTCAAAACTTCAGTTGATAGTGCAGGATAGAAAAAAAATCATTTCTCCAAGTCATTTAACAGCTGATGGGTACCGCTAATCACCCCTCCCAAACATTCACGCCACCAGATTAAAATAGACTTTGATTTCTTTTCATAATTCAAATATTTTCAAACCAAAAAAATTACTAGATTCGTTATCGACAACTAGAAATATCTTAAAAAGAGTTTTATTAGTGGCATTTCAAGTTTGAAGTGATATGAGACGAATTGTTTATGACAGTGAGATAAACAAGACTAGATTTCCACAGATTTTATCACACTCGCGACATCCACTGCACTCTAATCGATTAGAGTGTACCATGGATTTTCATTACGTAACGGAAACGGCCAAGTCAATAAAAAAAAGAGACGCAATGTTGATCATATTATTATTATTCGTTGGATTTCAGAAATCAGCGGAAAAACTATAGCTAACTTACATATCCACAGAATTTTGAAGTTATTTTTCTGCTAATACAATTTATTCCAAGGATAAAAATATTAGTAATTCAGTAACACTAGGGAGAAACTTAAAATTTTTTGGTTTCGGTTTTTTGATATCTGGAATCGAGCAATAGTGAAACTGAGAGAAATAAATTCAAAATTTCTTCAAAATCTCTTGATTTTTGAAAGAAATGTAAAAATAGTTGTAAAAATCATGCAATACGTACAAAGAGAAATATTTCGAAAACTGTAAGCGTTTATGATAGTGCAGTTAGCAACTTCTGACAAAATAATCATAAATGAGTGCCCATATCACATACGCACAAACACTTATTCAACTATCTGTAACTAGTGGCGTGAAAGTTGGATAGGGTCGATAGGGGTACCCATCTACTGTTTGGAGTTTTAATCAAGTGAATTTTACTGTATGTTGTTATCTATCCTGGAGCCGGACCTGTCTGCTTGTAATGTGATCATGGAGCTGGGCTCGTTAACGATGCATGCACGACATCATCACTTGAGAATGCTCTAATCACAGTGAAAAATGAGCGAGTGCCATTCAAGAAACATCTAGTAAAGTCACCGAGTGTACTGAACTATTCTAAATGGCGACCTCTCACGTCGTCTCTCGACGCTCGATATGAGATGACAGATTTAAGTTAGTTTACAGTTAACTACTTACAATCAGATTTTGCCTAGCAATAATAGTGACTGTAGTTTGTTGAAATTGATTAGGAGCTATACATTACAAGTCTAAATAAATTAGCGGATTATGGCTGAATACCTTTTTATTACAATGTGACTTGAACAGCAAAGGAAATGTTAAAATCGCTTTTATTCCAAGATGAAAATTATGAAGTAATGAGTTTTCTGAGAAACGTGGTTTATTTCACCTTTTCAGAATAATCAAAATTAAATTTATAATTTTCAATTCCTATTTCTTAATCGAAAATAACGGTACATCTTTTTGGAGCATGAATTAATAAATCCGGAGAAAAGTTAGAATCGATGAAGTGTTTCACTAACGCCATATTGAAACACCGCGTATTTGAAAATTTCTATGAAATTTGTATGGAAAACCAATAGGGTAACTTCGAAATGGCAATGAAATACATGACCATTTATTTAAAGATTCCGTCATCGTTCGTACCTGACTGTACCTGGTTAATATTAATGAAAGAACAAATTAAATTGATAATATCTGGTACATGCAGCTAATCGAATAGATGTACTTACACCTACGAGATATAAACACAATCACCCTGTCATGTCCATTGAAAAATCAATTAATTCATATTCCAATTTAAAGTTTTCAGCAGTGAAATAATAATAGTTGTTGTTTATGATACAAGTTTGTATCATAAAGTAGCACTTTTTCAAAGAGAGTTATTCATCAACACAAAAGTTCTTTACGAAAACGTATAATTCAAAGTTTTGTAAACGACACTTAGGTACATTGACAAATTTCAGCAATTGTTGGAATGTTTAGTCTTATGGAGTAAGGAACTTTCGTCGTATATAGACTAAACATTTTGAACAAATACAGAATTTCTCAAGAATGCGTTAATGTGTGAACAATGTGAAAATAGTATTTTATTCAACAAGCGTATAATGAGAATAACCAGTGTTTCACCTTTCAATTCAAAAGAGCAGTGGAAAAAAAATATTAAAAAATTAAGGAATGAAGGAATAATATGTACTATAGTTGATATTGAATTATGATTATTTATCGTAGATTTGAACCCACAACCACCTCGCTGATGAGCTGTTATACTGACCTACAAACATTCTCTACTGGTTTTATTTTGTATACAATTATTGAGGTATTGAATCTGCTTGTTGTTGATTGGCCATAGCCCGTGAGTCATGCTTTATTAAACACGGGGCGCGGCTTTTTGTGTATGAATCATCTTGTTACTCAACAAAAATGGCATATAAGTACATACAAATATTTTTTCAACAGTCACAGAAAAAAACTGTTTCAATCTTAGGAATGTTAGAGAGAATTCAAAAAACGTATTATACTCGAAGATCAATATATCAAATCAATGGTCATTATTCTCGAAGAAAAATGGAAATAGAAAGTTTATTACTCACGTCTTTGCCATCCCAATCAGCAAACCTAATGTGTTTCTTCTCGTCCACCAAAACCTGCTTGACCTTGAGAAGAGTATCCTGGAATAAAAAAAATGGAATTGAACAGGAAAAATTCAATTATTCGAAATTAGAAAAACAAGTCTGTTCTAGATCTCACGTATCGAAAATGAGGTACTATTTTCAGCATTATTTTGGAAATTATTGTAACACACTTTGAATTGAAAGAGGAGAATATTCTGGATTATTTATAATGTCAAGTCCAAATCTAGGGGAATGCTGATTCATATAAACATAGGTCCACAACCGCTTTATTTCTGAGATACAGAGTGTCGAAACTCAGCAAAAACAATTATAATAATGTGTTTTATTTTTCGAATAATTATTATTATGATAATTGTCTTCTAACATCTCATAAAAACGGTCTCTTGACTTCAATTGGTCCGGCAAAATTCGCATCTTCAGGAGCTAAAAAAAACTAATCCACTTATTCTACCCTAATTCAATTTCAACCACTTATCTGATTCGTTATGAGCACTCATTACCTTCGCCATAAATTCGATATAAAATTAAAAATTTCAATGACTTCGGATTTATTTGATCTCAAAAAATAGAAAAAAAATTTAGCAATCTTTTTAAAAGAAATCTGAATCTGAGTTTTCTCTTGATTAGACCCTCAGACTGAATACATATCAATTCTTAGAAATAACTGCTTAAAAGCAACGGTTTCAAATTTTGAAATCAAAAACAAAATGCATTTTATTTTCATATAGAAGACTCGCTCTCCAGTTCAGTGTGTCATCCAAAAAAAGTTAACATGAACCTGAGGTAAATGTTAATTCCCATTATTAATACTGATATTTATTCTTTGCGCTTACTGCTTGTGTATCTATTACGAAATCTTACAATTTAGGTGTGTCATGGGTTGTCATTTCATATCTTCCTAATAATGGGGACAATTTTATTGGATTTTTCATGAAGTTGTACATCAGTTCTCTTTCTACTACAAAAAGTTCAACTTGTTGCACATATGCAACTATTTTTCTATACTACATGCTTTCTACAACTTTATTTGAATAAATATACAAAATCAATTAATTTTGACATTCAATAAAACCTCCGTACTGAAGAAAAATTGACCACACAAGACGCATGTGTCGTTGATTTGCATAGTATAATATAAGGATTCGTTCTTTCGTCGGGTTTTTGATTCGATAGCAACAGGAAGTGCAGAGTCACTCCCGGAACATTGAAGAACGCAAAGTATCATTGTTGTTTGTGGTATGATTTATTGATTGTGCGGCCATCCCAAATGATGTCCTTGATGGATACGAATAAGATTGATTCAGAAAAAATCGATATATCGAGTCCTACCAGGATTTTATTCTTTGGTCTATATATTAATGAAATATCGTCTTCGCAAAAGAAATTATTGCAATTTACTGACGAACAAATAAAAAAGTCACTTATAAACTATTCTCTTATAAACTAAAGAGGAAATTCATCAAAAAGTTACAAAAAAAATCGAAATAACTGTTTTGTAAAAACCTATGCTCTATCAAAGTAGGGAAGACATAAATATCATTTCTTATGTCATCCCACACATGGAATGGAATTCTACGACACGCCAGCGTAGTCGTGATAAAAGTTACATGGAAAAAACGAAAAAAACTGTAAAATTCCAAAATTCTGAATGAAGGCGCTATTACTCCTAGTATTATAGAGTTATTCAAAACATTCAGCCCTATGCTGTATCACTTCCGTTAAAAATAACGTCACCGCCATTCGCCATTTCCGTTATTTTGCTATTGATTGGTAATAAATCATGCTTGATCACAATACAAAAGTGAGGAGCCTATTGATTTGGGAAAAGATTCGTTATATGAGAATTACTTTATATCAAGCTAAGACATTTTTATTTTAGAATGTTTATATCTTTTTGAAAATATCTAATAAGAAATAATTTCAAACTGGGAAAATTCCTTCAGCAGATGAGCAGAATTTGAATTAGCTAAAAAATTGTTTGGTTAAGAAAAGGCGAAAAACTCAAAGTTGTTTGATCTGGTTCAAATTTGATAAGCGAAATATTGAGAAATGACCTAACATTTTAAAATGATAATCAAATCTGAAAGATAAAACCGATTGATAAGAAACATTTGTGAAGGTTATTTTGCATTACTTTCACAAACTGTTCATAAACTCTAAATATCGAGAACTGAATAATAAAAAAATCTTATATGATGAAAATTACTCGAGGTGACTTTCAGCTCAAAATAAAATTTTTGGAGACCATTTTTCTGTTTGGAATTTTTAATGACCCACTTTGTTTTTTTTTTTGGAATTTTTTATGGTTTTTCCATATAACTTTTGCCACGACAACGCTGGCATGTCGTAGATTTCCATTCCATAAGAAATTGACTTGCACAAGTCCATTTTGATATACCGAAAAAATGGGTCATTGCGAGATAAATCTATCGCTCCACCGAATAAAATCTTATAATAAAAGATTGTGTATTTGTAATAATTACAGGGTTCCCACCAATTTTGTAACATTAAATTCCTTGACTTTTCCAGGTTTTCCAGGTCTTACTTTCAAGTTTTCCATGATCAATAACGGATGATGACAAAACCTTTAGGAAGGGAATTGTAGGTTAATTATCGATGATAAAATTTTGGGACTTTCAAAGAAGTGAAACATTTCACATGTCAATATAAGGTTGTAACGCTATCGTGTTTTGAAACCACAGAAGTAGTGAAATTGAGTAAGTTAACATTTATGCCAAGATTTATACATATATTTCCCTAGTTGGCCGAAAATAGAATTCCCTTACTTTCGCTGACTTTGGGGATTTTTTAACGGTTTTCCCTGACTTCCAGGACACATCAATCAATTTCATGACTTTTCCAGGTTTTCCATATTTTCCAGATTGGTGGGTACCCTGAACTATTAATAGTGAAGTGTTTCTGAATTGATCTCGTAAAAGTATATTTACAAAGAAAATATTTATCTTCGATTATCTTGCGCCCATGTCCAAAATATCTCAAGATGCAGTCGGCATACGTCATTGCCGGGAACTTAAACAAATCACTGTTATAGGCAATTCATCTCCTTATCGACCTTGCACCATTGAATACCAAAGATTGATATCCACTTGTTTCAAACCAGAACTACAACTAACATGACGAGACACATCTCTTTCATTGATAACGAATTCAAACTACAAGAAAATCTATTTCGATTATTTTCGAAAGGACGATTAGTTGACAGGTCAGGCCCAGGGTCGGGCACGGGCCGCGTTAAGGGCGGGCCTGAATCGGCCCCCGCTGACGTACGCCTTGTCGCGATGCCCAGCAGGGGAGCCAGCCCACAGGTGTTGCCTTATTAGTAGAACCAGCGAGCGGTCGGAGGGGGTCACGGGTCACGTGCTAATAATATATTCTCTATTGTGGCTTATGAATAGATTAATTGAAAGAAATACAGATGATACAAAACATACTGAAGATGATTTTCAACTTTCTCCATTCCGTAGTCGTAGTGGATCAATTCTATGCCGAATAAAGGTCTGTATTATGTATGATAGATCCCTCAGGAATTCAGAACAAACAATTATGCACCTCTTATAAAACAATTAATATTTCGTTGTTTGATCTTAGCTTAACGAGACGATTGCAGTTATGTGATGTGGATTGCTCAGATGCACATCTTATTGAGAAATGCTTGCTAGGAATTCACTGATTACCGAGGTGGTGTTGTGAGTTTTTCCGAGTTTTTCTACAGCTAGTATAGCAAATAACAAACATGTGTATATGTTTTCTTGGCGCATGCAGTAACACAGTGTGAAGTGCGAGAGCCGGACCTGTATAGTACACCTAACCACTTTCGTTTGGATAATCAAGCTCAGCTCGTTAACGATGAACGCATAATATCATCACATCGAAGAAGAAATAAGAGCCATCCAGAGGAGTCACCAAGTGTTCCGAACTATTCTAAACACGACCTCTAGCGATATGAATTACTACAGTTGTTCAAAGTAAATTAGACGTTATAGTTTATAGGTTCAAATAAATTTTTGGAATATAGATAAGTGCCTTTTTATTACAGTGGTGTCAGAAAAAGGATTTTTGAAAGAAATGAATGTTCGCTTAATGGACAGCCTCCGTGTTGAAAAAAAACTGAGACTTATTTACGTGAAATAGATTAGTGACCCGTTGAACAAATAAGTTTTGAGAAGTTAACAGTTTCGTATGACAGGATGATAAACCGATAAACCTTTTTTTGTGAAATATAATAATATAATAATATAATAATAATAATAATACTCCCTCATAAACACTCGTTGAGTCTACCCAAAGGCAAAGGATTTTTTTGATGGCGTATTCACTTTTCAGCTGTAGGATAACCCGGAAAACCTACAGCACCACCTCGGGTGGTCGATGTGTACTCCAAGCTAGCACCAGACGAGATTGGCATCTAGACAACTCACAATACACTTGCTTTTCAACAAGACATGCGGTCGCCTATCGATCCGATATAAAGTAGATGAGAAAAATTCTTTTGTACCTACATCGGGCTCGAACCGACTATCGCTAGGCTGGAGTTTCGAACGGCCTGTGCATTAAACCACTGATCCACCGACCACTTCTTGGAACAATTGATGATATTTCAGAAGGGTATCTATGAAACAGATACAGCAGATGGCCATCCCTTCTGTGGTGTTCCAAAAAAGTGAGCGAGCTGATGAACGAAATATCACCGACGAGATGAATGGCTCTTTCCTGGACAGTTTCAGTGTTGTTTGAGAACAGTATTCCAGAACAGTTCGGATCTGTGCCTTATAAATAATAATTAGTTGAGACTTGTTGAGGCATGTACACTCATTAGGAGATACCTGGAATATTTCTCTTGCTTGCTCTTGTCTATTCTAAGTATTGTTCCCTCAGTTATACATAAAGCTATTGTTTTGGGTAGATTTCTACTTGTGGCAAATGAAGTTTCATCATCTTAACACCAAACACTTCCACTGATTCACATTAATTATATTTCAAAATAAGAATATTGATACAGCTTTGTCATCCAGAGCACCGCTGAAAATTTAAAGAGGTATACATATATAAGTGCTATCGGTGTAGAGCTGACAGAAATTCTAGAATTCCAATAACTTGAAGTTTAATGTTAACGAAACCCAAACATGTTATTCATATTCCGATAGATCATTACGGTGTCCTTATGTGGGGTCCAGATTGTATTCAGAAAAGAACAATTATTTTCGACGGAACTTGTTCACTCGAACACTTCATAGCTGCTCTTCTCAAATGTCATCACTCATTCCAAACTTGAGTGTTTCTCTGAAAATGATAAAATACTTTTCTTTCCACAACGTGGAAAATATGAGGCAAATATCTGACAGAAAACAACTACTTTCCCTTACGGGCATTGGGTTACATCAGTCATCCATTTGGGAAGCAATGTTCTTCAAGTAGGACACTATGGCAGGTGCTAATTGTAATGAAACAATCGAATGTTATCCTTTTGTTTTGAAATGACCACCAGCATACATATCTGTTTCAAACTACTTTCACCATTATCTACTAGGATTGGCCAGACAACATGTGAGTCGTCTTGTTCCATCGAACAAACGATGATACCCGAAAATCTTTCTAGTATTCTCCTACGAATTAAGATACGCAACATTTGATATTTAGAAAAACTCACATATTCGGGCTTCAACTTTTTGTCCGCACCCCTTCCAGCCGTCTTTTCTAATTTATCTAAACTTTTCAGAAGCGTTTCTTCGTCTTTCAGTCTGAGTTCCTCACTGATGATATCCAGATCTCTGACAGGATTAACTTCTCCCTCTACATGAGTAACATCATCATCATCGAAGGCCCCTAGAAAAAATAATGTAGACATAAATAAATACAATGATTCCAAACAAGGTGAAATTTTAATATCGAAATATAAATGGGAATCAAGTTACTGAATGTTACAGGCTTCTGGGTAGGAAAGGTTTTAACTGAGGCCAATTGAATTTGTTCCAAAAATCTTCACAAATTATTTTTTCTCAATATATTGTCACATTTCGAAGTGAAATTATTGCCGTCGTTATTCAAGAGTCTTGCTTACATGAATTACAGAATACCGCCATAGCTCAACTTCACTGGATTATTTTAAAACTGAATTGGCACTGGATGTGGATTTTCTCATGGATACACGTCGCGTCGAGTAGTAGTTGTTTGGAGTTTTGTAATAAATATAATTATTTCAGAAGACCCACGGCAGATGCGTAACATTTTATCCATATTTCGGATAGGATTGGCCAACAGTTTGTAAATAGTCCCTACTGAGTCGTGGTTATTGCTATGTATTGAACCCATATGTACCAGTAATAGCAGTATGGACATCAAATGTCATTAGCGGGCCCTCCAAAAGAACATTCACAATTGAAAACGATATTACTTTTATTGCTGGAAAATTTAACTTTCAAATATTCTAACTATCTAATTATTGTAGGAATGTAGGCTTTCACGGCTGGCGTCAATGTTTTGGTTGGTTTCCGGGTTTTGCCGTGGTCTTCTTTGGTTTAAATCTTCAAACGTTTCGACTGCAACTGCATCTTCAGTGGCGTGGTCGAAGTGTTCTTCTAGACGTATCAACTGAAACTGCAGCTTTCGAGTTTGCCATGTTATTTATAGTGACGTTTTTCGCGCACTTTCTGTAATAGCGGGTTCGCGCGCACTTTCCTCGCGATTCGGGTGACATGGCTTCGTTTTGGCCCCATTCAATGCTGTGTGCCAGATCTTTGGTAAATATGTTCTCTCTTCTTTTCTGTTGAAGTTCTCTTGGTGTTTGTGTATTTCTATGGCCTCTAAATACATTCTTGTTGAATAATGATTCGACGTTGCTAGTCTCTCGGTATTTTCGAAAAGGATCTTGTGTTCTCAGCGACTGCGGACTTCTCGGTTTGTCCCAAACGACAACTCCGCTTGTGCTCGACTAGGCGGGTACCAATGCTCCTTTTCGTATGCCCGATATAGACCTTCCCACAGTCACATGGAATTCTGTAGACTCCCGCTGATTTGAGTGGATCTCTGCTGTCTTTGGCTGATCTTAGATATTCCGGTATCTTCTTCATTGGTTTGAAGACAGTGTTAATTTTCTCCTTTTTCAAAATTTTCCCAATTCTACATGGAGAAATTTGAAGAAAGGGCCATTCGAACTTCAGAAAAACGACCGAAGCACTGGTTGAGGTATGTTGATGACACGTTCGTTGTTTGGAGCTACGGAAGAGAAGAACTTCAGAACTTCCTAAACCATCTGAATAGTTTTTAGCCAAAAATCCAGTTCACCATGGAATTAGAAGAAAACCTTCAAATCCCATTTCTTGACGTATTAGTCACTAAGGAGGGTAATCATCTAGGCCATAAGGTGTACAGGAAGAAAACACACACAGATCGGTATATACACAATGGATCCAAAGACAGCAGATATCCACTCAATCAGCGGGAGTCTACAGAATTCCATGTGACTGTGGGAAGGTCTATATCGGTCATACGAAAAGGAGCATTGGTACCCGCCTAGTCGAGCACAAGCGGAGTTATCGTTTGGGACAAACCGAGAAGTCCGTAGTCGCTGAGAACACAAGATCCTTTTCGAAAATTCCGAGAGACTAGCAACGTCGAATCAATATTCAACAATAATGTATTTAGAAGCCATAAAAATACACAAACACCAAGAGAACTTCAACCATATTTACCAAAGATCTGGCACACACCATTGAAAGGGGCCAAAACGATGCCATGTCACCCGAATCGCGCGGAAAGTGCGCGCGAACCCGCTATTACAGAAAGTGCGCAAAAAAACATCACTATAAATAACATGGCAAACTCGAAAGCTTCAGTTTCAGTTGATACGTCTGGAAGAGTACTTCGACGTTTGGAGATTTAAACCAAAGAAGACCACGGCAAAACCCGCAAACCAACAAAAAATATCTAATTATTAATCGCCAATTTAACTGACTGACCACATCTGATCTCATTGACTGTACGTAGTTCTCAATTCCTACTATTATATAATAATCAATCTGAACGTCAAAAATAGCCAAAATTACGTGATTCTATAATTCACTGAACACTGTAGTATTCGTGTGCAATATCACTTTCCGAAAAAAATTATTGTTGCCCACATACGTGGCGAAAATAAAATTCTAGGAAGTGATAAGCGGCACGTACTCAGACTCTGTGACAATTCTTTTTTTTTTCTTCATCCATTACGACTTCAGCCTTCTGACTAACAACATATTATTTGAAATTGCTGCTTGGGTTCGCACCTTGGAAGATAAGGCTAGCGTTATTCCTAGCTCACACAAATCTTTTTAATAATTGCTCGTATAAGGGTGCAGCCAGCTGACGGAAGAATTACATTTTTTTCAACAGAAACCTTCCACCTTCTTGTATAGACATTGAACTATTTTCGAAAATTGGCGTTACTTTGTTAATCGACTTCAAATTATACTTACTACAGAGGTGAAAAATTGCGTCACACGCGCTTATATGGGAAAGAAACGCATTTCCAAGACCTTGTCCTTCCGATGCCCCTTTGACTAGACCAGCAATATCAACTACATTCAAGAAAGCTGGTACTTTGCTGAAACAAACAAATAAAAAATTAAAAAAAAATTCCAAAATTCCACGTTTGCATTATCAATTGAATGCACCATTCCAAATAAATTACGTGCTCACAGAAATAATAGGTGGTTTATTTCACATACACGGTAAAAAATAATTGAGTGTGACTTTAATCACTGGAGGATCACATGGAAAAACACACCAAAATATTATGAATTCACCAATTTCATCAGGAACTTGATAAAATGTTGTGAATTTGCTAAGAAGTGAACGTTAGTATAATTTCGGTGTTACTTGAAATTTTTAAGAGATCTATTCAGTAATAAGAATATAAATTCACATGAAAAAGGTTTTAAGATTCCTTTATACAGTGTGATGCAATTCTTACACCGATTTACAAAAAATTTACACAATTTTAACACATACTTGATGAAATGATGTGAATTTTGCCAGAAACGCAAATGCAAATCTATAAACTCGGTGTTAATTTTAAACAAATTTTCAAATATGAAGTCAAAAAGTTATTTCGAGTCTATCAGATGGACATTCAAGAAACACACCGAGATGTTGCAATAAAACACATTTTACTGGGCTATATTATTTTGTTGCATGAATAACGATATCATCTGGGAGTTAGCTATGACCAACACTTGAAAAATGGAAGTTATGAGCTGAAATCTAGAAGAGTAGATATGAATTTAATATTTGTTTTCGAAATCCCTTTGGATAACTGCATGATACTGAAAATTACTATTCGGATATTTTCATAAATCAATAGTTCGATGTTAGCGATGGATTTATTTTTCAATGACCCCTATTTTCAGAATATGAAAATGGAACATGTGCAGGTCGATTTCGTATGTTATTCCACAATTGAAAGGGAAATCTACGACACGTCAGCGAGGTCGTGACTAAATTAATATGGAAAAACAAAAACATTTGGTAATTTCCAAAAATAAAATTTTGTTGGGGACATTTAGACAATATTTATTATACATTTTCAAGGTGTTACGGAAAGTATTTATTTACAGGAAATGCTTATTTAATTTTGATGGAAGTTAGATGGAAGTTGGGTGGAAGAGCAATATCTGCCGTGAGTCATCAGGTGCAGTGTGAATCCTGCTTTTTACAATCACTACTACAATATCCATTTTGATTATCCCAAAATATGGGTCAGATTTTGCCGCTGTTCCCACCGGACTAAAAGTAATTATACAGAAGACATGAAAATCGGTTTTCATCGTATAATACAAAGACGAATGGATTTTCTTGAAATATTATTTCAGTTCATAGTTGGCTTTGATAGACTCTACATTTACTTTCATTCGTCCGATCGCGTATCTCTCACCGTTTAAAGAATAGTCATAGTGAGCATGATAAGTATGGAACATACTGTATACTGCAAATGATTATCCAAAAATATTTTTCACAAGTATAGGAAATGCTCAATGAACTGTGAAAGAGAAGAAAGAATGAAAAAATATTTGTAGAAATATACGCGATATTCTATTTGAAATAACAAAGTTGATGTATACTCCTAGAATAGTCAAAAAGTAATAAATGTATGAAATTTCTTTCAATTTATTATACATGTTCGAAGATAATATGGTACCAAATTACAGAAATCGATACCAAACTGTTGATGTGTAACGTTTAATTGACGAGTCTCAACAACCTCTTGTGAATTAACGAAAGAAGAGTCACTGCGATTAGGAAAGTTCTGAACAACTTTCGCCCCCGACCAATCGCATTCTCAATTCCGCAAAATTTTGGAAACGCGTCAGAGATGGCCCGAGGGCAGCAGACGCGTCTCACAAACAAATTACGGAATCGCGACAAATTATAGACCGGACACAGTTCCAGTCCAATTTGTCTCGTGATCTTCAATTTCTATCATTAGAGATCGTTTTCATTGTGACCATGGCCGAGGCTATTTCTTCGCAATTACGAGAAATGACAGCAGGTACATTTAATTTACTAAGCAACGTATTCTTCCGTGTAGTAATAGCTATTTGAATTTTGCAGGTGGTACTTATATTTTATTGGCCATTTTGCCGAGTGCCGGGAACCCAGTTATTTCTGTTTCAAAATATAATAGTTTTGATGTATAAGGTGGTAGATACTGAACATTTGGAGTCGAATAAGTATACACTGAAAGAAAAGTCTCAGTTATAATTATTAAGTGTTTATTTTCGCCAAATTTATTAAAAGTTACTGAAGATTTGCGGTAAATATGGCTCATTTATTGAACGTATTAGTAATGTTTTAACATTCACTATAAACAAAGGATTTGGTACCGTTCCATTCAGTAATTTTAAACAGAATTCTTTAATCATAAATACTTCATTCTTTACCGACACTGAAATATTATATGTTTGCTTTGTTTGATTTGGTAAAAATACTTCAGAAGTTCAGTGATAAACAGTGAAAACGATGGAAGAGGCCAATACCAGTGCTTTGGGTTTTTTTGATTGAGGAAATACTGAAAGATTTTGATTTCTAAAGGTGATTAAATTTATTGGTCAAACGTAAATATCGATATGTTTAATAAAATAAAATATGTATTTTCCAGAATACCTCTATTTTACTATCGATTCAAAGCTGCAATGCTTCCGAAACTAACAAAATTTTAGCAGGTGAGTAATAATATTTAGATTTAAGTATTTGATATTTCTCGTTATCCAACATTACCAAATCATGTTTTTTCTCACCTCACAATGCTCATATCCACATACAGGTACAAGATCATATATTTTAATTAAATAAATGCTCATGATCGTTCATTATTTTTTTGTTTTTGTAACATCGTTGACATTTCAAATAAGCGTAAAATGAGCAACAGAATGTTATTACTCTTGAAATTTCCAGCGTGAGTCACATTGAAATCAAGGAACTCCCATCAAGAGAGAACTCATTATGTCTGGGAAAACAAGATTTTGATTTAGCACAACTGCTGGAAGAAACGATTTCAGATTTCAGTTTAGATTGATGAATTAAACATAAGATTCATTAAAATTTATTGGTTTGTTTATAATTACATGTAGTTTTCTTCAAACAAAATATTTGTTGATTTTTATGCTCTATTTGTAAACGAGCATATAAGTATAATAATTGAATCTGGAGTTACAATGAATAAATATACCTCCTCTACATCATAACTATAAACAACAATTTTGTTTTGATGAAAACTGTTCGGTTTTTGTTAGTATATGAACAAAAAAATATATTAATAGTTATGATAAATTTATTAAAAAAAGCAAAATGTTCAATTATTATCAATAAATGAATATTAGCCCGGAATGAATATAAGATAACCTTGAATGAGTCTTTATTCATCAAGATGTGAACAAATAATTTATTTCTTCCACAAGAAGTGTTCAATAAGCCATATTTCAATAACGGATTTGGTAAGAGTTAATTATTCTTAGTTAATACAACCAAACTGTTCTTTCAGTGTAGGACAAGGTTTTTAAGGATTTTAAATATCGATATTCTATAAAATTATCAAATATTCATGGAATTCAATTTTACGACTCTTTTAAAACATATGGTCTTCTGATATCAATTCTTTTGGTTTATTTTAAATTGTGTGAACATCAATTTGACAGTGAGTCACGAGCTTAAGGCCATATCGAAACGATTTCAAACTTCAAGTTAAATTGTTAAAAAAAAAATTGATAAAAAAAAATTTAAAAATTGTTGTGCCACTCTCAGAGACTTGTGCGAGCTAGGGGAAGACGTAGCCTTACCTTTTAACACGTGTGATGCCATGCACGAGACCGGTGGCAATGCTGAGATTCGAACTCACGCTCTCTGGCTTATGAGGCGAGGACTCAACCCGCACACCACCGCGGCCCATTCAAGTGGTCAAGTTCATTAAATAAATCATCTCAAAATTTCATAGGATATTGAATTGTACTTTGCCATTATGGTAAACAGTTTTTTTATCAGAAATTGGTAGAGCAGCTAACACTTTTTTTTGTCCAGTATTATGACTGTGCATAAATACTGTTGAAACTATATTCGTGGTTTAATTTTTTTTCCAATTGAGTGGAGGAAACAACATATTATCAGCCTACAGGGAGAGTTCAGATGAAGCAAACCATTTGGCTTGTATAAAATGATTATTCGAGATAACTCAATTTATATAGTGTCACTGTTGAAGTTCGCATCATGCCTACCATTTTTTTTAATATTCAGTAACTGAAACTTTAAGGCTGATTCAGATATATGCGTGCCCATGCAGTGTTTTTCAAGCACGGGCAGTTTAAATGCCTTTTACTCATGTTTCTATCACAAGAACATATTTTTAATAATAATTTTTTCAATGCTGGAGTAATACTTGATTTTTTCAAATAATCCCGATGTATTTTTCACTGCCATTCTGCACGAGATAAAATACATCGGTATTACTTGAAAAACTCAAAAAGAGCAATACTCCAGCATTGACAGAAATATTACAGAACAAAATAAAATATGTTCTTGTGATAGAAACATAAGTAGAAGACGTTTAAACCGCCCGTGCTTCAAATACCCTGCATAGGCACTCATGTATCTGAATCGGCCTTTGGAAACCATCAATAATTTGTGCTTTGAAAATAATGCAAAATGATCCCCTACCGATCGGCTACACCTGTCAAATTTGACAACGAACAATGCCCTGTGTATTGGGTAGCATTGGGTATCAGTAAAAAAATTGCAATATTTTGAGGGATTTGACTAAACGTGTTTTGGTAAAGATCAGCTAACCTGGCTCCGCCTTTAAATTAAAAAAAAATGATTCAGCTCACGAAGTTTCGTCTCCTGAACCCGAATCTGAAGAAAATGATTCGAGGTGGGTCTCAATTACTTTCTGAGTTATGCCCTTCTGAATCTTGAAAATCGACTATTTTCAAACACGAAATGGCTCCTTCTTTTTGTCTACACTTTTTTCAGACATAATTCCACATTTACTAATACCAAAAATAACCGTTTTACACAAATATTTGACCTTCTTATTACCTCAAACTTAACAACATCCTTTTTTTTAGTACGTAACTTTCATTCTTACAGTAAGTTGGTCACTTGGAATCAGCGCTGCCGACTATTGAAAGGTGACAAATGTGGGTGAATAACGTCCCCTACATTTATATGTACAATTGTTCATTTTTGTAACTGCTACAATTAATAACAATTTCAATATTTAAGAAATATAATAGAAAGAGCTCATGCACCTATTTCCAATCCAGAAACTGCATTGTTAATATAAAATTTTAATATTCAGGCGTATGACCTGAAAAATAATGAAGATTATGAATAAATGTTGTTAAATGAGTATTCATTTGTTAAACTGAATTGATTTTTGTGGTAGCTATTGCATGAATTGAAGTATGGACAGTTGGGAACATTTTTATTTACAGTTTTGTATAGATATGAAGCATGTCTCACTTCGCATGGAAACACCCCTGCAAATTCCGTAACAATCATTAACGTAGATCATTTTTTGTTTATCTATGCATTTTGCAAAATTTCCACTAATTTCAACTTCCATCGTTAATTTTTTGCGGATTCATGAGGTGAATTCAGGAGTAGGCCAGGTCAAAAAGCATCACTATAACGATTGGGCTTCATGTTTGTCAACTTTTTTAAGTCAAGAAATAGGAACTACCCAAACATGCACTATGTCAATTTCCCTCGACAAGCATTTCTTTAACAACATTATAATCTTCAAGAGCTAAATGTTTACTCCTCTATTCGATTTCTTTCAAGCCATTGTTTTTTCCATTTTATGTCCTGCAAATGTGAAAACAGACAGTAATTTCTTAAATAAAATTCCCAAAGTGGCCGTATTTTTTTTCAACGAGAAAAGTTCCCACAACTGTACCAGATCATCACCAACGGTCCAACCATATTTCCATCACGAATCATATCACATCTCGAAATTCTAAAATTCCAATCCCCTAATAAGATTCCTCCGTGATGATATGCGCGTGAGGTAATTTCAATGTTTCGACCGCTTTTTATTAATTCGAAAATGACGCCGATATCAATTTAAGTTTACCCTAATAGATGTTTTAACGGCAGTTTAGACGAAATTTTTGAGATTGTGCCATGGAGTATTCTAATATTTATGTTCCCACCGTCTTGAAGGCGCCTTCAAATTGGCAGCCCTTATTAGAGACAATTACCACGGGTTTTTCGGATCTCGAGACTCGGAAGACTTGAATGCAGGAAATAATCATGAAAACAATGCTCATTCCTGATAGGAAGGCGGTTGTGGTATGTACACTTTTTTACGTATTTATATTAATAAAAATTTGTTTTGTTTATATTTTTCTCATACATGATGGAAAGGACCAGGCACACATCTTATAGAAGAAGTTTTTTGGGGAAATTGATTGGAGGGAGCCAAATCACGTAGTTTGTGATTTTTGGAGAAATTTAATTAATCTGATTTCATACAAGAATAATGAAATTCATGACATGGGGGATACATATAAATAATATGAACCCTTCATTATTCCAAACAGTAAATGTATTAATAGCTTTATTATATTTTGGTCTATCAACAAACCATTCTGATTGATCTTCAATGATAAACTCAATCGGCCAATTAAGACTTTCACTTAGGATGGCTCCAGCTACAACATGTCAAATATTCAGCCCTCCGATCAAATAACACAACCTATAGTCGGATCCATATTGAGAAGTCAGTGATGCAAGATAGGATATACAATCTTTTGTGAAATAAGTATTCTTTTTCAATAAGCCATTCTTGAAATTGACTTGTAGTGGTCAGTCCATCGTTTTCTCGGAAATATTTGAAAAACTTTTTAAATGATAAAGCCGTTATCTTATTATACCAATCGTATACAAAGTATGTACATTTTGAAAATACCTTTAATCCAGAAAAAGTTTACTTATGAAATGACATATTTTGATTTCTAGCTTCAAATGGTCTTTTACACATTTCACAATGCTTCACCATTGCTTAATAATAGAAACTAACGATAGTTTAACACAAATTAACTCAGAATTTGCCCTTTATCCACGAAAAAACACTCCAATAATAAAAACAGAGATGTCTTGTTGTCGTTCTGTCATATTTGACATTTGATATTTCAAATGCAGCGTTGCCGTACTGACCAGACTATATCGATAACGAAGAATCTCCATTCGGAGATGGAAATGCTACCGTTTTTTCATGTTCCCAACAAGCAGTAATGAAGGTTTTAATTGCCTTCTTATTGCTATATTATATTTCATCCAAAACAGTATTTTTGGGTTTTCGTTGCCATGAATATACCCGACAGATACGGATTATACACGGGACGAAAAAAGCCCTTCATCAATATCTCAATACAGTCAAGACTGATTTGCTGGCATGGTAATGTTAATAAACTCGGCATAACATTTATGGTGCAAGTCGAGAACAGGTACCCACAGGGCGAGTCTATCCCTCAGCACTAGAGTATGAATGCGGCTATAAATGCGAATAATACCGTACGCCCATTCGTATCAAGGTTCACTTAGATAGGGAGATCATCCTATATTTAGCGGAGAACTGGGTCATAGTTTCCATAGGCTCGCAAAGGTTTGTGTGTACTAATTTGAGTGTTTACGTTTACGTGTTTTAAAATGTTGTCTTGTTTGTTCATCTATTCAGATTTATTTTCTCATCTAATTCAGTCAACGTCCCTCTCACAGATACCTATTCAGGTGACCAAGACGTAGATGCCAAAGAAAAATATTCTTTGCTTGGCTCACTCAACTGAGTTGTAGGAAATAACTCCAGGCTATAGATTCCATTAATTTCAGTTGCATTTGCTACTAGGTTTCCATTTGAATCATGGATTTTTTCTCATCAACAGCTGCACCTGGTACATACAGGACTTCTTTAGCTTCAATCGTAGATGCTGCTCCTATTCTCATCAACCTACTATGCGATTCTCGTGTCAATGATTGGCATGTCACCTTTTAACAAATTAGCATCATTGGTGATATGAATTTATTCACACATTATTACTGTTCTTTGAAAGATAAGCTATAAATGTTTTTTCTCCTTTGAAATCCGGTTTCTTGTCGTCTGCATCCTTTCTAGGATTATTTTGACATTTCCCAGATAAATTTCCGTTTTTTTTGCAGATGAAACATCTGGGCGCCCCCCTGGGTCTCTTCTTAGAATTGAGATTCTTAGAGTTGAGTGCCGTCTTACTATTTGCTGACCACCGTCCTGGGGCCATAAGTCTTGCAGAAGTTTTTCTTTGAATGAATATCCAGTTGAAGCTACGCCTGAACTTTCTAAGCCCATGACATTGGTCGATAATCATCAGAGAGATCGGTTAGTAATAATAGTATTCCTATCCACTCGTCTTCTACTTCAAAACTTATCTCAGTTAACCTCTGAGCAATTGTCATTATTCTGTCCATGAACTCATCGACAGATTCATATATTTGTGGGATATAGTGAAACTTCTAGAGCATAAAGACTAAAGGAGGTTTCAAATTCTACAAAAACTAGTAGGAACCAGAGATGTTGTTTTTCTAGAAGACAGTTATTCGAAATACTGAGAGAAATGGATATGAGAATGAAAATAAAATTGAACAAAGTCTACACCCGAAAATAACTATGGCATTATAACAGATTCCAGTAATATTGTTGTCGGGGGAATGGAATCAGGTAGATCCCCCATATATCCCAAAGAAAATGCTGGAAATAAACAGGTGGTGAATATGAATATTCTTCACATGGAGAAAGTCCGCAGACTATTCCATAAAGTGGAAAAATTAAGACAAATATCGGTCAGGAAACGACTCAATACTCCATTTTTTTTAAATGTTAAAATTGTTATATCCGTCAACCGGCTGCACCCTTACGAGCAACCCTCAGAACCCATTACCTTTTAAAACGTGTGATATCATGCACGAGAAGAAGACAACTCAAAAAAGCGGTTTCAAATGTAACAAAATATACATATCTTGAAAATTGCATCCAGGTGATCCCGAAAGGCGATTAGAATTTTATAATTGGCTAATAAAAATATATCTGACTTTCCTGTTTTCCTGGAAAATGTAATTTGGACAGATGAAAGTACTTTCACGAATTGTTGGATATTCAACCGAATTAACGAACACATTTGAAGCATAAACAACCCCAAGCAGTTCTAAGAAATTCGACCTCAAGTGCGATTTAGTATTAACGTGTGGGCAGGAGAATTTGGAGTTTTCATTTATTTGACGGAATTCTGAATGGAGAAACCTATCACCAGTTTTTAATGTCGATTTTCGAAGACTATTTGGATGGTCTACCTTTGGCTAACTATAAGAACATCTGGTTTCAACACGATGGTGCTCCACCGCACAATACCAGACGAGAATCTAATTACCTGACTGAATGGTTTGGCGACAAATGTCCCTATTCATTATGGGCCAGTGGGGTGGCCAGCAAGGTTTCCAGACTCAAATGTTATGGATACATTCTTATGGGGTACACTGAAAAATAGAGTTTATAGTCCGAGGGAAGATAAAAATATTGAGGACATTCAGCACAGTATTTTTAGAGAGTTCGGAAGATTGAGGAGGAAGGAAATTAATTGTTCAGTGAATAATATTCGAAGAAGGGCATAGTTGTGTTATCACGAACAAGGTCAGTATTTTGAGCATTTACTGTGATTTAGTTTTGTCTTTACATTTTAGTTAATTATTGTTATTTGTTCAAAGTTCGATTTTCATTGAAAAGGACACAATTTCTAATTTACCTCATACATACCCTATTTATCAAATTTTCTTTAGTTTCCTGTTTGATTCGGTCTCCGTATTTTTTCATTGTCTTTTCGAATGAATCAAACTCAGTGAAATTTTGATTTAATAACTTAAACATAGTTCAATGTAGTTTTCGTCGTTCGGGGTCCAAGTTTAAAAACATTTCGGATGTTCTAACAATGTTTTTATTGTATTTGTAATGAATTTGTATCATATCTCTTTTTACTTCATTCGTGAAAGACATTTTTCGCTAAAAATTCAATGAATTGTACAATAACAAAATGTCATTGAGTGTAAATATCTCCGTTTTTTCGAAAAAGAATGATAGCTTATGATACATCATTGAAAAGGTTATATCTGGTTCAAATGCTTTATTCAAAACAGAAATAATCCAATGTAGCGCCTATAAAAAAAATTAAGTTGATAATGGTGGCCGGAAGACGAAACGTCGGATAGCAAATCTGAAAACACCATTATGTAGCAGGGGAAAAGTGTCAATGTGGAAGTGAAATTTATTTTCGAATCCTTCGAAAAATGTAGCCGGAAGAACTAAAAACCATTTTCCAAATTATTTTTTTCCGGGTATCTCCGGATATAGGTACTCGGAATTTCAGAACTTTCTGAAAGGAATATTGTTAATAAGGTATAGCGCAACTTTGCACCAATTTAACCATCTTTGTATCTCTCATAGTTTCCGAGATCCCAATGGATCGAATTTGAAACACCCTGAATATATTGAGGTTTAATAATCCATCCCTCTTGAACCTTCTTTCCAAAAATGTCAATGTGACTTTGGTGAATAAAATACCTAAACATCGAAACAACAACAGATCAATCTTCATTATGAATTGGAGTAAATTTTCCACAAGAACTTCTTGCGTTTGCAGACCTTCCCACATTCCCAAACGTTATGTTATTTCCCGAATTTCATTTGAACTGCAGTTAACATCACACCCCTCTATTCTATAAGTTCATCGCAATAGGTACATTACCGACAATTAGAGCCCTCAGATATATAATTTGACGCAATGTGATCGCGTGTCAAAGGCCACAGACGCGGCCATACCTTAATGCGACTCTATTGGTCAGCACATTATACAGCAGTCTGCCGAAGAAAAGCACGAAACTGTTCAGAAAATAGTGCCGTAACACGTCCATTTGCGCCGGCTCTATTATAAAGGACTCGGCGTTATTCCATTTAGCAAATCGAATGTTTACCGAAATTGCCGGGTAAGGTAAAGGAAATGCCAAAGCCTTCGACTTTCCCCGGGCATCTCACGAATCTTATTTGAGTCAAGAACTACTCAATCGAATCAAAAGATCTGCTAAATTGTACACTTAAGAAAATTGTACGTTGTATTTTTTTTTCTATTATTCAGCGAGGGAAAATTAATTTCCTATAGTGATGGTACCAATTTATTGTACACAATGGGGTGGATAAATGCAGGGGTTTCAACATTTTTAATGTCAATTTCATATTTTACCAAGAATAGGATGACACGAACACGAAATCTTCGAGGATTCCAAATTGTATGTTATATTCTAGGTAGCAAAGCAAAAATTGACAATAAACACATAATGATGTGTTACCGGTTTGAAATGAACAGTTACGTGTACGAGATAATTTCAGTACTCAAATATTGGTGAATGCTACTTAATCAACTAGAAATTGTTACGAATTATGAGGCTCCGATGGAAAGAACACCGATATATGTTCTTTATAATATATTCAATATTTGCAGCTACAACCAAGAAATACGTATGCTCCAATGGAAAAAATCGCCCTTCTTTTACCTCCTCATCAGATTCCTATCAGTCCCTGAATCCATAATGAGCTCAATACAATTCAACAAATCTGAAATGAAGTACTAAACAATAACGAAACACTTAGCTGAATTACTCGAACATGAATGGACTGTGAAATATTCACTAATCAAGTGTTCACTAAACGAAACCAGTGACAAACATTAGAAATAAAAGTATCTACCTGACAACCGTGATGAAAATCACGAACGACTTGTTTTTTTTTTTATTCAGGAGCAAATGATGTACTTAAGCGTATACGAATCAATTTTCGATTATATAATTCCTAACCTATATCAAAGAATATCTATATACTGAACAAGAAGTGACAGTAGCTGTGGTGGGAAAAAATCGTTTTCTAGTGCACAGGTTTACTGGCAACAGCTGATTCATTGTTGACAATGTCGAATCAATAGATATATATTTATATAACAGAAAGCCTTTTATGTTTTGATTGTGATTGATGTGTACAACTTGTGAATAATTTTAGCATTCAAAAAATAAGAAAACGTGGTCATTCCTGTCTTGTACCCCTAAAAACGATAGTAGCTTCTTTCGATTTCCATAAGACTTGTCTAAGTAGTTCAGAATGCTTTCATATTCCAGTAAGTATCATGGAGAAAATTTCTTTTTGTATTTTAGATGCCAGGATTGACTGAATCTCTGTAGCCGTCAGAAGTTGTCTGATGCAGTACCTTAAGATGTTGAGTACCTTCATAGTAATTTGAGATTGTGAGGCAAACACTTCACACAACAAATGTTCTTTAATTACCTACAAAACAGATTACAACATCACCTAATAACAAATTTAAAACATGAGTTACTAAATAAACTTCAAGTTTTAGGTCAGAAATTCATACGAGTTCTTCAAATATCAATGAAATAATGTGAAACCAACCTAGATAATATAGATTCCATGGCTGGAAAGTAGGAGATTAGTATGGCTGGGTTAGTTTATTATTATTATTACTGATTTTTTTGTTTCAGTTCTGCAACCTCACCTTCCATGAGTATTGTAGCAACATAGACCCAACAAATAATGAGCTCATTGACCCCTCGTAAACTGAAATCACATGCTAAAACTGAAAAGTTACAGGAAGACGTTAGATCTCTCAAAAAACGAAAAGTGGAGACGAAATGTGACGCCACTGTTGAGCACTTCAATGAAATATGCTTGTATGAGAAATTCTGGGAGAAATGACATCTATTGCCACGGCAAATAATAATAATAGCCGTCCTCTACCCGCACAGGCCATGCCTTTGGGTACACTCTACGAGTGTTTTTGAATGAGTATTATTATTATTATTCCATTCGAGGTGACTGCTTCTTCTTTCATATAAAATTAAGTTTATGCTCATTAGTATGAAAATTATTTGTAAATAATCAGTAATAAATTACTAAGTTGGTGTGTATAATCAGTCCAAGATAAAGATGTTCACAATGAAGATATCAGAAACGGTGATCGATACACTTTTAATGGAAGAAAAAGTTCCTTAATGAAAAAAAAAAAACATTACTGTGGGGGTATTTTCAAAATATTCTTAAAAATGATGCTCACATTCAAATTATTTTGAATTTTTTGGTATAGTGTTTTATATTTTTCATGTGTTATTGCTAGAGCTAGAACAAAAAAAGAAACACTTCTCATGAGCTTTTCTATTTTCCGATTCGTTATCGATCATAAAACCAAAAATAAAAATTCATCCCTGCAAGTTTAATCGATCAATACAAAAATCTTCCGATAATAATACCTATATACATTCTTTCAATTATTTCTAATGGTTACAGAAAAATATCTTGCAAATTCGGTGTTAAAAAAAAATCGACTCTTACCCATACGATAACGTGATAAATAGATCAGATAATCATTGAATAACAATATCTATTTACATTTTGCAGCGAATGGAGCATCTGTCGTTCAATAAAGAAATTATGTCGTTCAATAATGAATTCTGTCTTCTGTGTCCCTCACCCTTACAAAATGGCGGAGATCACCAAAAATTACCAGCTGAACATCAAAGGGGCCGACAGAAGTGTCGCTTCTTGTTCATTACGGAGGATATTCTTTGCTTATATTGTAATAATTTCACAATGATACTGATTTTTCTTGTAATTTTAATAAATATGTCCGTCTATAAAAAATATACCACACTGTTAATAATCAATATATTATGCAAATACTTCGAACTATAAGTTTATCAAGGAATCTAGTGACCAGACTTGTGATTTGGCAAATCAAGAAGGTTAACTTGTGCAATTATTGAAGTTAATTAGACAATCATAACTATTAAAGGATATAGACAATAATTATGTAATACTGTTGACAGCATGAAATATATAATAGCGCCAGTAGTGTTCAGTCCGAAATACAAAGAAATTAGCTCCGAGGTTTGTCAAACTATCAAAATCAAATCCACTTTTTTATACAGGGTTGGCCATAATTCGACCACATAGCTCGGAATGGATACAGGATGTTGAAAAGGCATGAAAGTCGATAATATCTAATAATCTTACATAGTTTATTGTTTACGGTGTCAAAAATTGACGTTAGACAAGCTCAACATAAATTTCCTGAATAATGCTCATTAACATCTTAAACTATGTATAAAATACAGGGTACTCAAAATTCCTCGATTATTTTTACGAGCCACAAGAAAAGTCAAGTTAAAAATATCGTCAGTTTATCTTACTGTTGGCCTAACGATTGAAGACACCAATCCCGAATTTAAATTACTTCTTTTTCTTCAACCTAGCAGTCGAAGTCTTGGAATATATATTGAGTAGTATACTGTTTCATCCTACAAATGTTCACGCAACACATCGATGATAATTTTTCAATATAAGAAAATTAAAACTTCCAGTATTTGCACCTATATAATGCCCCACTGAAAGTGCCAGCTCGGATATATAATCCCGTTTAGTAATGGAGTTTTCAATAGACTTTGCCCATATCAAAGATCAAAGCACTTTTCTGGCTCCAGCTCTCCCACTATCATATTCAAAAACCATTCTATCAATAATTAACATTGTTATCTGTGCACAAGATTTCCACATAATTATCACTTATTTAAAATCAATCCTATTTCTGAATCTATAAAATGAACACTCACCTCAGTGGTTTAAAGAACTCACAGAGATAATCAAATCTCTCATCTGGAACAGGAACCCTACGTGCTGAAAAAAAATACAATGATAGTATAAAACGGTTCAAAGCAAACTTTTATTAGAACTATTACAATTCATACATATTATTCATCTATAACGTTATCAACAATTTCATCAACCAGTTTTGACATTGCAGTTCCTACACTCTCGGTACTTTCACTTGGGACAGATTCCAACATATGGAAGGGTGGCATAGGTTCTTCGTAATGTAAATAGGGATTGATAATGGACTTCATGCTATCCAAAAAATTAATCAGTTTTTTTCTCCTTTCGTGGTAGAGCCTATTGCCTTCCCTATAATACGGCTTGTACGTTTCTGACACCTTATCATTATTGACATTGAGGTATATACCGATCCCGACGGCTGCAGATTCTGAAATACCTAAACCTGGAATGACTGGTCTACGCCTGGCTATGAACTGAATTGCTTTGATAACAGGTCTAGCGACATATTGTTCCAGCATTCCTAGAACCGGGAGTTCGCCGTAACTCAAAGATGGATAATTATCGACCATTTTGAAATTGATTTCGAAAGGAAAGAGGTGAGGCTCCCTCATGAACTCGTTGAGACATGTTTCGTCACTGAACAAATAAATGTGGTTACTATAATTAACGGCTAGATGGAGATTTCCTTTGACAAGAACCTGATTTTTCTTGTAGCAAACGACGCAAAAGCCACTTTCGAAAACGTTTTCCGGCATTGTCTTCATCACTGTCGGCATAGGCAGCTGTTGTGGAAGAGAATAGTTGCTATAAGGAGGCAAGAAGGCATCGGGCGTCTTTAAAAATGATTCTATGTGGTCTTGACACAGCCAGTAGAACGAGGTCCTCCACTGCACCAAACCGGTTCTGTCTGGGGGTTCACCTCCGGAGCAAAGTACATTGGAGAAATGGAGGCAGCACGGGCAAAAGGTCTTGTACGAGCTTTGTCGCTCTAGAAACTCCAAGGGAGTCACTCGCATATTGGCGACTCTCAATGGCCAGTCCTTATGTGCGTGGCTGTGGTAGTGCTTTATTTCGAAAAGTACAGCGGTTATGAATTTACAAGCTTGTGACCAAACGGACCAATTACTTGTTGTTATCGGAATCTTCGTTGATACTTGATACTCCTGATCGAACCATTTTCTGAAATCTTCGGCTGTTTCGTCCCATTCGTCCCAAATATGTTCGACGAATTTCTGGCTGAATCTTGGGAATCCTCGTTTTCCACTGTCGTTGTATAAACACTCGAATACTTCTTCTTGGCTAGCTTGTAAATCGATTACCAGACTCGGTACCAGACTGAGGTAGGAGAGCTGTTTCACTTCGCTCATTGTGTTGGGGAACCCATCGAAAATCATACCTTTGACAAAAAAATATGTCAAGCATCAATTGCGTTATCTAGTGTGTTCTAAGCTAAATCGTCATAAGCGATTTGGGTTTGGTCCGATCACGGTTAGGTCACTATCCGGTCAAGATGGATAGTGCGGTCACAGTTAGATCATCGGTTACGCACCATCGATGTTGACTGGACTAAAACCTCTAATGAGAATTAAACTTCCAGGCCGGGCGCATATTGAAGCACAGGTGACAGAGGTAGTACAGCAGAGCGTCTGTGACTCAAGCGAATCAGATTCGAAGTGTTCCCTTTTAAAATCGAGTCAAAGACACTTGTTGTCCAAACTCCGTAAACCTGCACCAAAATATACTCCAGGGCTCTAAATATTATCGGATCGTTGTAGGCCAGATGCCAGAGAAGACAGTCCAGTACAAGGTGAGTTAGTAAAAGAACGACAAACTCATGAAAAAATTACATGAAATAGGACGTTGAAACTAGACGAAGAGTTAGGTTCCTGGAACTACTCAAACAAGATATCATGCCTAGTAACGGCAGGTACAGAAAATTGTCATTTATTCACAGCTAGCATCTTATAAAGTCATATTGCATCTGTTTGTATACAAATTTAGAAGTTATGAACAACTTGTGCTTCGAGCTTAATACAAATTGACGTTTCTTTGCCAATCGGCTATCTGGCTCTTGAATTTGACATTTTTCAAAAATAGTTACAAATGGTTATTTCTCAAAATTTCGAACATGTTAAGTTCAAAAATTGTTCATTTTTCAATTGTCTTAACACGTTTTTTACGTTGTCTCAGCAATTTGTTGGGCTCATATAAATTTCTTATAATCTGAGAAACCCGTTGAAATATAATACACACCTCTGCTGAAGAGGTTTCATCTGTTTGAACATGTTTCTTATTGCATTTTTTAAAGAAAATTCAAATATTGGCAATAAACTCATTTAATACTTGAAACAAAGTTACTCTAGTGTTGAACATTTCACAACAAAATTTGAGATATTCATTTTCATGGACTAAAATGCCCTTTTAGACAAGGTGAAGATTTATAGAGCAACTTTCTCACACCTGTCAAATCAAAAATTTTAATGAATCAAAATGTATAAGCAAGTAATACGAGTGATGAAATTTCATTCGATTTACCAGTCGCATCTCATTTTGAAACTATTCAAAAAAAGCAAATTTTAACTCGTACTTTTTAAATCTCTAGGATGTTTTTGTGCTCCCTGGGGGAAGTTCCCTCTTTTACGTCATATGGAAAAAAAGGCATATTTTGAGATATTCGAGATGCCCGTTAAAAACAAAAAAATAAACTTCAGCAGAATATGAAAAAAATGGAATTTGAGAAATTCAAATGAACCACTAATTGTAAAGAAATCGTGAATTATAGTTCACAAAATTTTTTAGAATTCTTGTGCCAAAAATATTTTTTGTAATTTGAAGAAGTATCCTAACTTTTAGTAATTTTTTTTGGAAATATGTCAAATATTGCATACATACTCTATAAAGTCGTTATCGTCATGTGGTATTATTTTCAAAAACACGGAACTGTTCATAAACTCCAAATTTGCGTTAAGAAAAAATATCTGGATTTTGATGGCGATAATGAAGTAAATATTCAACTGTCGTTATCTCGAATTTCAAAACGAATGTTTATGAAATATTTTGTCCTAAAACAATGTAAATTCATATTTTTCAATTCATCAGTACGATTATAACTCACCTTGCATTCTTCAAGAAGCATACGGTTAAAAAATTAACATTTCACATTCTCTACAGAGCACTATCGATGTTACGGATGCAGATTTTTTCACATCCGCGGAAGCGGATGCAGTTGCGGACGATTTCCTAAGAAAAAGTGTTCTAAAGGAATTTATTTTCGAAACAGTATTTGAAGAAGGAATTGTTATCGCTGAAGTTATTCATAGAGATGATCATTTAGAAGAACATTTTGTTGAGTCTGAGACATTAGTCAAAGAAATAGAAGGAACTAGTTCAAATATGGATGACGTGAAAGCTTTCCAAAGAATGCTATGAATAGGTATAGAGAAAATGTACAAAAAAAATATTAAAACGTGGGAGCATCCATATCTAGAAGATTTCATGTAAGACTATTTGGACGATATTTCAGTCACGGAAGAAAAAACACCCAAAATAAACAGATGTTACACGATGCAACAAATGAAGCTGCATATGGAAAATATCTTGCAATGAATATATCGAAAATATTCGGTGTCTTTCATCGTCGAATCGGGGGTAATTGAACATTCGGTGTCAAGTAAAATGGAATATTCGATAGTACGAAATTCAGAACATGAACTTACCATTTTCATCGTCAATGGTAAAATATTATCTGCTAGAAAGTAAGGAGTACTTCGGGTATATTGTGGAACCCCAGAAAAATAGTAATCAAACTAGGACTAGGAACAGTAGCAGATAGGTGCGATAAATATCTGCGTGCTATTCGTTCCTAATGGTGGCCAGTCGCCGGCCCTAGCCAATTTCTTTCTTGTCGTGACCTGAGCTACATCTCCATCTGCATGATCATTGGCATTGATTATTGAGGATGAAGATAATGTCCGTATCGATGCGGAAGGTCCGCAACTGCTGATGCGAATATCCGCAACATCCTTGCTATACCGCTCGTTAATTGCATGTTCAGTCAACATACCTTGGGTGACAGCTCGTGGATCTAAACTAACAGCTTCGACACATTTGGCGATCATTTCGTCTGTGAGCTCCCAACCTTGTCTTAAAACCTCTTCCATATTTTTGGCCAGACTTGAGAATGGTAAACACGACAGAACATATCTAGCCGCCTGACCTCTAGTGGCTACTTTCATATCGAACTCATCTGCAATCCTTCGGGATAGGATCGATTTACCACATTTAGGAGGCCCGGTGACAGCGACTTTGTAAGACAATAGAGGAAACTGGAATTCGTCTACACTGACAAACTTCAACGGATCAAGTTTGAATTTTTCCAAATTATTCTGGCCAATCACGAAGTAAATGTAACTTCTGTGAATAACCGGATAAACATTGTGCTTAGCTTCCATCGGAATGAACATCTGGAATGGGTTTTTATTTTCGAAATATTGTACAGGACATGTCTTTCCAAATTTACCCAGGAAAAAGTAACCGCAGGATAGAAGCCTATCAGCAACTTCCATAGAAATCTCATAGCAACGTTCGAATATCGACAAGGTACGATTTTTGATATCACCAGTTATGTAAAATACATTTCTAAGAGTTCTTATGGGATGATTGATATCAAACATGACTTGCCTGAACGGTATCAGTTCTACATCGCAGGACACTTTTATTTGTTCCAAAGCGTCAAGTTCTAATGTGAATGCACTCGTTAGAAATGTCTGATATTTCTGTTTAGCTTCTTCGAATGACTCAGACTGATCAAGTTGTAACTCTGGTAACTCTACATCTAAAATTCTGTTGATATCGTCAACATCTTTTTGCTCGGCGAAAGAATCGAAGCTGACTTGTGATATGGCTCCCATTCCTTTATCTGTATCTTCAGCCATTCCTGATTGATCTAGTTTCGAGGAACCTTTACCTTTTATTTTCTCTGCATATCGCTTCTCCTTCCTTTCTTCGAGAAGTTCGACAAATCTCTTCTGGCGCCTTTCTTCCCAATCATTTAAAACATCTTTGTTCTGTTCCTCAAGAAGCTGACGTTTGATTTGCATTTGACTCTGCCAGTTGCTCATAAATGTTTCGGCTAGCGCTGCTTTCAACTCCAAATCACCACCAGTTAATTCGATCACTATATCAGGAATTAGCTTGAACTTGATCATGTACTGAAGGTCAGATGACCGTCTTGGAAAATGATCAATAACAAAACCAAGTCGTTTCAAGGGATATTTGAACCAGAGCTCAGAAAGGACGTTCTTGTAGAAATTTTCGGGTAGTGGCTCATTGAAGTTCAGATAACCATACAAGGCAGGATCGATATTTTTGTTATTCCTCAACTCATCCAATGTTTCTCCTGATGAGATTCCGAAGTAATCTTTCAGCATATTACTGTAACTGACATACGACAATCCCAAGTTATTTGATAAGTTTTTGCATATTGTAGTTTTTCCCGAACCAGGAACGCCTACAACGCATATTCTGGGAGGGGGGATCTTTTCTGGAGGCCGATCGGTCAGGTAAGATCTTGGTGAACCCAGGAACTTTTTCATATCAATTTTATTGCACAGCAGGTACACCGCATCTCGAAATTTTACAGCAAAATCCTCTTTTCCCCTCCACAGCACAAAATTGTCGTGGAATGCCACTGGACAATAGTGATAAGTATCGCCATATCGCCTGTTTCCTTGAATAAGATCTTCTCCTGTACCTTTAACAGAGGAAGGCCCTTCACCTTCTTCTTCTTGTACAGTTTCATCACCAAAGTTTTTCACTTCCTCGGCACGATCTTCCTCAGTGAATAACGATGCGTTGACTCTATAACGGTTTTCTATGGTTTTAATTACATCTTTCATCAATTCTGATAAAGGTTTTCCTGCCACATCCATTTCTATGGGCTCGATTCCCAGTTTCTGGAAGAATTTCTTTGCTTCTTCCCACTTCTCGTTGAATTTCACGATTTCTTTCTGATACATGTCGAGTCTTGTTGGTACCGAAGACTCTTCTGTAAACTTTGACTCATCGTCGATTATTCCGGATAAAAGATTCCGAACCATCTTAGTTTTGAGAGATTTGGTAGAAATAAGGGAAGGGGACCTCCAAGCAGCGTCAATTTTGCCTATTTTCAAGAAAAAATCTCTATATTCTGTGAACATATTTTCACCCCTCTTTGAAAATCGATTCACCAGGAACTCGAAGTCTTTTGATGTGTCCTTGAGCACTATAACCTCCTCACCCATATAATCCGGGTACAATTCTTGTATGATAGAGACATCACAGAACATTCCGTCCAAGATCCAGCCTCCTCTGTTGTATCCCTGCTCGACATAATTATCTTCGATCACTTTAATGGTGTTCATGAACATTTCCACTATATTTTTGTTATTTATTTCAATATGATCAAGATCAGCGTTGGCAACGGCTTCATTTGCGTAGTTTATGACGAATTCATCAAAAACAGTTGCAGGTTTCGCCTGACATTTCTTTTTTAGGCTGTCGGGCAAGTAACTGAAAAGTTTAATTTTATCGTGCAATAAACTTTCCAAACCGTGTTTATCACCATTGAAAGGAATTTTGTACACTTCAAGTTGATCTCTTATTATTCTAATGGCTACTGTAGTTTCCGTTTCTATTTCCGCCACATCAACCTTTTTCATAGCCATCGGGAATGAGGATATCTCGAACTTTGTAACTGTCTGCTCTTTGTCCATCTCATCGAGTAATTTCATCAGTTCAATTACCAAGTTCCTTACAGATATCGCCCACTCCTTTATTTGTTCAATTCTACTTGCCTCGTTCACCGCAGCTTCTTTCTTTCTCATTTCATTTAGTATCCTGATACCTTCGGCAATAGCAGTCTGCCGTATTTTTTCTCTGTGCTGCCCCTCTCTCTGGGCAAGATAATCTTGCAACATGTCACCTATGTTTAAAACAGTTCCGTTGAGGTAATATGCTAAACAGTTTGCAACGGCTGTTTTTCCAGAACATTTTGGCCCAAAGATGAATACTTTGCAGCTCGATTTCGGATACGGAGGTAAAAGAAACGGTCTTGGATTCCGATGGAAGGCGAGGAAGGCCTGTTCATCAGCAAGAAAAAACAATTTATTCATGAACTGGACCGCGAAATCAGGATCTCCCTTTCGACATGATCCCCTTTTCATTGAAACTGGGCATTGTAAACCCCAATCGGACAAGTTCCATTTGAATACATTACTTGGTACTTGCCTATTTCTTAAAATTTTATAATTTTCTTCTAGTGTGAGGTTATTACTATTCGATTTGAAAGGTGCTCCTTCTCCAACAACCGCATCTGCATCAATATTAAATTTCATGGGCAACACAACGTTTTGAAGAGGTGCTGACTTTATTTTAGCTTTAACCAGCTGAAACATTCGAAGAATGGTGGTCCTACCATCAACTTTCAGAAAGTACTGAGGATCGTGCATCAATATCCTTCGTTCAATGAATCTTAGAGCCGTATAGTGGTACGAGTCTAGCTGTGTTGAAATGTTGGCTGAAAAATTCTCGGGAAAGCTCACTAGGTGTTCCAAAGCTGAACTATCTTTATCGTGAAACGCAACAGTCTCCAAGAATTCTTCAGGTATGTCGTCGTTTTTAGTATCGTCTTTTTTCGAAAAGTATTCGTAAAAATGTTTGTTATACTTCTCATCGAGTAAATTTATATTCAATTTCGAATATATATCGAACCTACAGTGTTCTCTCTTGTTTACAACGTCCACGTTACTACACACGATATAGATGATTAAAAAAGGTTGTTTGATCAAATTGAATAAAAAGTTTAGCTGGTCTTCAAAATTAGTGCCGATTTCTGGAGACTGACAAACATCTAAGTCTACACCAAGATCAAGAGGTATCGCCAAAGCAACTTTTTCTGAAACGGGAATCTTCATAGGAGCACCTTCCCCACCCAACTCTTCAGGTTCTGCTGTTTCTTTGTCATCTCTTTGTTGGCGTTCGTCCTCCTCTTCCTCCTCTCCTTCACCTGCCATTTCTTTTTCGCTGGCGAATTTTGAAGACAAAGAAACTTGAGGTCGACTTGGAGGGGGAGGAGGAACTCCTATTTCAACTGTGGTATCGATGACTCCTTCGAATATTTCTTTGGCTGTGAAAACTGCCGATTCGGAGGAGATCGGATCCTCTTCGTAAAGACCATTGGGGATTAGCGGCAAGCCACAAATGACGAACCCTCTGTGTTTTGCCGATTCAGAATTAACACGTTTTTCCACCAATCTCAAGACGACATCTATTCCTATTGCCCTGCCACACCTCAGATTGAACTCTATACACTGGCCTGCTCTGCTGCCACTTTCTATCTCTTGTTCAATCAAGAGATTTGGCTCGATGTAGACGCACTGCCAGAAATCTGCCAGTTTTTTGCCGAGTTCTCGTTCACCAATTCCTGGTTTACCTAAAATTATGAAGGACGCTGGATTCGACAACAGATACGAGTTTTGCGCCAATTGTTCTGAGTACGGTACTAATTCACTTCGACCTTCCAAACTGGTTAATGAAGTACATGACGGTGGCACTTCAAGAAGGTGGTTCGCTCTTTCGAGGGCATCAACATCCTCAGTAAAGGGATAGTAGGAGTTGACGAAAGGGTACCAGTCACTTATTTGTTCATACTCAGGTTCTGGCTCAACTGGTTCATTTAACCCATCGACAAATTTCAAGTACTCTTCTTGTATTATGACCGTTTGATCAACTTTAAAGGAAGCTAACTCATCCTTGTCGTGGAGATAGTTTTCAGTTCTGTGCTCTTTAATTTTACACGTCATTGTGACAATAAAATTGACAATATATTTTTAATGTCTGTTGAAAATATCCACTTTCCACACAGTAGCATACAGGGTTGCTTGAGAATTGTGGGTTATATACATAGTATACAATTTTTAGGGTTAAATGGAAGAACATTTTCTGTGATGCATAGCATTATAGACGATGAACTTCGCCCTTTATTTCGCTTGATATCTTAAATATGTTAGTTTTGATAAGTTTTTCACTTTATGAAATAATAAAGACGATATTATTATTATTATTATTATTATTATTATTACAAATGTTACTCAGTCAGAAAAAAAAATTAATTTGTATTCAAAACTCCCGGAAGACTACACTGCTGTTCGATTCAGCAGTGAAAGAATATTGATCTATTACTATAAAGTCTGTTTCAAATTAAGTCGGCACCATTGCTTACTCCCTTATTATTTATGTTACGAATTCAGTTTAAAAGGCAAAGTAGTGGCATTTTTCATGACCATCCCTAAGCTGGAGAAAAAGAAAAAATTGACATCTAATAATTTAATTTGTATTTCGATTAATAATCACATTCGGTAAAATTCCGTTAACAAGATAATAGCCACGACATATAAAAAAAATTATGCGAACTACATCGAACTTTTCTTTGCATTTTCAAATAATAATAACATTTTACGCTAAAAATTACTGTAAAAAAAATTACGTTAAATGAAAGATCTAATAATTAATATACAGGATGGAAGGATGGAAGGATATAAGGATATAAAGTAGTTGAAAAAGTTTTTGGAAAAATTTCGTTAACTAACAGCTACGAGCTACTTATTTTAAAAAAGATTTTCGTATCTTAAATAGTTTGGTCTCCTGACCAAAAAATCCAAATAAAATTTTTGGCGGCCTCAAATAATTTCGGAGATATTGGCCCTTCTTTGAGTGATTACTGGCACTTTTCAGGACACATTTCTATCGTGGAAAAACCGTAAAATTTCTTCCTTCTTTACCCTAACCCAATATACTACACACCCCAACTCACACATTTTACACTACTTTTTCATTGAAAAGGGCACTGTTTATATAAAAACTTAACCTGCATTTATGACTAGAAAAACAACAAATTTATGGTTCATAAATGACAGCATGATTTTGTTCATGGCAGGTTGGTAACGACTGGCAGATCACAGTCAACTGGAAAATGCGACGTTGCCAAATTTTAGGAATTCATTGAAATATGATAAAGATAAGATTGTCTTCTGGTTATTTATGAAATGCAAGCTTTAATTTAACTTTTTCATACTAATTAGTAATCGAATTATGTACCGGCAACTTGGATAGCTAGGTTAGTTAGGTTAGATCAGTTTGTGTCTCCTTCTTTTACATTAGGAAATAAAGTCCATGGCCGAAAACGTGGGCACCCAGAAGAAATAGACACACCAAATGATGTGTCATATAATCTTCTAAATCATATTTTCTATCACTAATATCTGAAAAATAACAGATTCTAGAATAGTCGATATTTTTGAAAACTAAGCACGACACAAATGAAATTTAAGAAGAACTGATAACGTCGCTTTTCTTGATTGTTGAAGTTTTAGAGTAACTGACCTGACATGAATACATTCGCTGAAAATTTTGCGTAGATTTTTCAAAAGAAGGCTGAATTTTATGATAAACAATGCCGTTTTTAATTAAAAATAGTGTGAAATAGGTGAATTGGGGTGTGTACATTGTGCTAGTATAAAGAAGGAAGAAGTTTAAGTGTTTTTTTCGAGGTAGAAATGTGTAAGCACTCAAAAATGGGCCAATATCTCCGAAATTACTTGAGACCGCCAGAAATTTTATTTGGATTTTTTTTCAGGAGACCAAACTATGCAAGATCCAAAAAAAAAATTTTGATAGCTCGTTGCTAAATATCAGGAATTTTACCTCACATTCTAAATAAAAAAAGAACTATGGCGGTTCTTGCTAAAGTTGAAAATGAGTTATTTGAAAACATTGTTTTTATTCAACAGTTAAGTACTAATCTGGAGAATCTGAATTGCTGCAGAACTTTTAAACGAAGAAAATTGTAAACCTTTTTGAAATTGATAATCTTATTCCTTAACACAATAACACACGTAGTTTTTAATTGAAATTATGAAGATTTTTTTTACCTCACAACAAACGTCAACTGAAAATGGTGGCAGCTGAAAAAATTAAAGGAATATCACTAGAAATGGAAAATATAGGTAAAATTTTGCATGATACAGGAGATTTCTGCTAAAAAGGAAATGGAATATCAGTATATAACAAGACGCAAAAACGGAGAAGAAACAAATAAAAAAATTAATTAGCACTCAGGTCTTAAAAAATAATATAACGAAATAAAAACAGAATATGCAGAGTTTATGAATGAAGTATTAAACTATAAAAATTGCTAAAGTGAAATTACATGAAATGGGATTATATGAACAAAAGGAAGTAATAAACATCGGTTCAGTAGAAACTCAAACTAAAAAAAACTAAATGACAAAACCTGAAAATGAAAAAGGAAAGTCACAATCAAAAACGTTAGCCAACAAAATAATAAAAAACAAACACTGGCAAATGGCATCAAATTAAGAATGTAAATGAAGAAGTTTGTTTACAATACCTCAAAGAACTGCTATATGATAGGGAAAATAATATGTTGCGAGATGAGTATTAGACGAAACAGAAATAGAGTGATGAAATCCGAACAAGAGAACATTAATCAAAACCAAAATAGTGAAATCTCAGATAAAGATGGCATCAGTACCAGGGTTTGCCTAATACGGAGAACTAATGTAAGAAAAATTGAATATAGGTACTTCCTAATAAAAGAGATTTGGATATAGGAACGAAATCATTAGGTTTAGGGACATTAGACAAATTCTAACTATACCTAAAGAAAGTGAGAACCAAGTAGATATAAAGTATACAGAATTAACTATGAAAAGACAATCCAGCAAGACAACAAACTTAATTTGACAAATGATGAAAAAATGGATTATACAATCCATTCTTTCGCTTTAACCTATACTGTAGGTATATTGATACCTAGATATGACGCTGCATATATATTTCAGTGTTCATCCCAGGAATTCACGTCTAATGGCCAAAATATGTTAATTATTTAATTGGGTAGTAGGCCTGTGGTGATTATTGGCAATGATCAAGAAACCAGTATGTAGGTAGAAATAATTAAACGGTCGTAGGGGTAGTAGATGTTTTCTGTTGGGGAATACATCAATTGTATGGTCTTCTGCCAAGTAGTATCAATACTTTCTTTCGCATTAATCTAACAATATCAATATGGGTTCATGAAGTTACATTCAACAACAAACGCAACCCACGATTTTACGGAAGCATTGCAGGAATTGGGAATCCAAAGTTAATCAATGAAATTGATATATTTGACCATGACGAATATAAACAGAAGCAATGTCAAAACACTTGATCAAGAGATGTGATTGAAAAGATATAAAAACAAATAATTAAATGTCTAGATCATATGCGGAGAGCAAGATAAAACCAGCGACAAAAAGACATAAAGATGTCTTTTTCTTAAAATTTTCAATAGAATAGGTGTTATATCATTCGTATCGAAAAATTTCAAAGAGATCTAATGAATAATTAGTTTTAAAAAATACTTATTTTCATTTGGATCGATGGTGCAGAATGGAAAGTTTTCGGCTGCAGCTGAGCTCTTGGTGAGAACGTTGAAGAAAGTCGATTTTCCTACATTTGGCACACCCACAATGCCCACTCTCAAATTGGTACCCACTCTACCAATTAGGGGCTTACGCTCTGGCTCCTGGACCTTTTTAGGTGGCATTCTGTAAGCAAATAAGAAAAACAATATCAAACAAAATGATCATAACCAGGAAAAAACACCTGCAAGGGTTGAAGAAAAAAAAAAATTAGCAAATAGATCTGAAAACTGCATTGAATTTTATGTGGAAGGTGGAGAGATTTAATGAGCTTTTTCAGCTCTTATCTCTTCATTTTAACATAAAAAAAATACAAGAAAAAAATCGAAATGTACTAATTAAAGTTCACTTTACAGTTCGCAATTTTTATTGCATTCAATAAATTGGACGCGTTTTCTACCAATAAATAAGGCTACTCAGCTGTCAAATAGCGTCTCCCGCAATTAATTGTATGCAATGAAAATTGCGAGCTGTAAAACGAGTTTAAAACTATTGATGTATGAAGAAATTTGTAAATCATGTAATTGCTTCTTCATTTGAAACAATTGTAACTGTTTTACGACTGGTATTATTCAACAGAGGTATCTGATTTCTTACGAAGAACCTAAACTGAACTGGTGAATTTGATGCGCTCTCTATGATACTGACAGTTTTTGACTTAAATTCAACACTGATTGGTAGAATAATTGATAATATTACTGAGGAAAAACAATTGTATCAAATACCATTCGAATGTTGCCATTGTGAACAAATGTTTTTGTAAAATGCTAACATATTCAAAAGTAACATTATTCAAATCGAAAAATACAACCCTTTTGCCAAATAAATTCATAATAATGCTTTTTTCAAGTAATTTCAATTTGAGATCTGGGAAAATAAAGGATGAAGAGACAAGCGAAGATTTCTGAAAACGAACAACCAGAAAATATCCACTGAATATACCACTAGCAAAAAACAAACAACTGAAAGGATACCTGCAAAGGGGAAGCAAAGTATAGATTCTGTTAGGATGAAAACCTCTATCTAGTAGTTCCATAGCAACAACTGGGAATACAAGATGGACGAGAGAAATTTAGAGGTAGTGGATTTTCTCAAGAGCTATGACTCATACTGTAGCAGAGGACAAATTTTCGTATCGGCAATGAGTGTGAGTGAGAGATATATTCAACGTCATAGCTCTTAAGAAAATCCACTACATCTACCTAAGCACCGTTCCGGGTAGTCGGTGTTATCCAAATCTATGCAATATCTCAATAGTAGGATTGAAATCTAGGCAACCCACCTCACATTTTCTTTTAAAATGTATGTGGGTGTCTATCAAGATCGATACCATATCGACGTATCGGTCTAGACCGGACGGGACTATCTTACAAATAATGTATATACCGAGTGTTAACAAAATCTTTAGACAAGCTTAGACATAATTTCCCGGAGGTATGATATTCAAACTTGGCAGAGGTACTGTATCTATTCACGAAATGGAAAACTTTTCAATATTTCTTCCAGTGATCATACATTTACTTCTTTGTGTTCTAGGGACGAATCCGAGTACGATAACCTAGTTTTGATAAAAAAATGTGCACACTTGGTTTTTTGGAAGAATTATTATTTTTGGCTCTAGAGTGTGTTGTACTCACTTTACTCACTGTATTATATACAGTTTTTTACGCTTAGTTGAGTACCTTTGGCGGTTTAAAATTTCAAATGCCCAAGTATGTGAAAAAAGTAATTTTTTTTTTATTTTATTTTCACGACGAATCTATTACTGGCATCAAATCAAAAATCGGATGAATACCGATCCTAATGCACTAATTAGATGTTGAAAAATTATAAAGATATTGATGTAATTTGCTCATCAAGAATGCTGTGGATACAAAATCGAACGAAACCAAATTCATAACTTCAATTTCGCAATAAAAGCGATAAATTTATAGATAGATAGATAGCGTTTATTTGACATTATTTAAATACATGTACATTTGTAGCAGGTCGAAATTTTAAGCAGTACAGAGATTCGGATATGAATGTGTAAATATAAAATATGTTTAAAGAGGAAATGAAAAGTGAACAAACACTATGTAGGTAATAGAATGGTAATAGAACAACATTCGAAATCAAGTAGTAATACACTTCACATTAATATCGATTGCAGCAGGTGGGCTGGTTATATACTCAGCCTCATTGTAATAACATTTGAATATGAATTCTTTTTTCATAATTTGTTTGAATTTTTGAACTGTAAGATTCTTCACTGTTTGTGGTAACAGGTACAGTTTCGTATTCAGAGAATTAAATGCAGATTTATGCAGTCGATATCCTGAAGGTATTAAGAGTTCTGAATTGCGAGTACTGTAATCATGGAAATGGGCGTTTGTATAATAATAATAAATGATTGTATTGAGTAGACATAAAAGTACATAATATGAATACTATGACTAAATATGACCCTCAAATGGCAGAGTTAGTTCAATTTCACGATTAGATCACTAATTCTTCGTATAGTGGGAATAAGCACATAAGTCAAAATATCGCATATTTGTATTAAGTCATATTCGTCGAAAACAACTGAAAATGTATAACTGTGTAAAATCACATAAGTCAATGACGAAACGTAAGTAGGTTAAAATGATTGTGTATGCTACGATATACGGTGGGTATAATAATATAAGTCAGACTTATGTTAAGCGGCTCATTTTGACTTATGTGCTTTTTCCCCCTATACGCAGAATTGTTCTTCCACTCAACCATATCAAAATCAATTTTATTTTCGTAAATTTAGAGAAGCGTCTAGTAAATATGGGAAAAGGCATAATTCCTAGTTATTTGAATATGGGACTGCATGTGTCTTTGTAGTCTGCATTCGCAATTATTTTTAATACTTTTTTCTGCACTTTGAAAACTGTTTCAGAGCATGAGGAGTTTCCTCACAAACTAATGCCATACCTGAGATGCGAGTTGAAGACAGCGTAATACAATTGTCGAAGCAGAAATATATACTTCGAAAGTTTGGAGCATAAGTCTTCGATATGATTGTGCCAGTTGAGGTTATCATCTATGGTGCTCCCTAGCAGCTTTACCTCATTTCCTGTTTTAATTTTTGTTAACGAAAACAATAGATTTTGAGTTTTATCTTTATTCAGTTTTGAAAGCTTTCCGGTGAACCACTTTTCCGCTTGATTTTCTACATGTTTAATTGTTATAATTAAATTTTGTCAGAGCATAATATAATTGTGCTAACGTCTGCAAAGACGACACATCTATTAGATAGCACAGGATAAAAAAATTCATTAATATAAATGATGAAAAGGAGAGGTCCCAAGACAGAGCCCTGAGGTACTCCTGTTTTCACCAACTCAAATCCAGATGTTAAGTTATCAATGAGGAGTACGAAATGCTTCCGATTGTTAAGGTAATTTTTGCAATTGAATCAATTATTACACACTTTCACTTCGAAGTGTATCAAAGTTTGAATTTAAGTACTGATTAAACGCACTGTATAATTTTAAATTTTTCGATTGCGTAAACAGCTTCAAATGTCTACTCAGTTTCGGAAACGAATAGAGCTCACTCAATTTTTCAGACTTATTAGATATGTTTTATCTGAGTATAAATGCATAATGAACTTCTGTTATGTGGAAATTGAAGTTTTCATTCAATTTTGTATCCACAGCATACTCGAGCAGTAAATACACCCGAATATTCTCATTCTTTCTCAATAAATAATTTGTGTATCAGGATTGTTTTTAAATCTGATTTTCGAATGAGAACTATTGGAAGATTAGTCGAGAAAATTAGAATCCAAGCAATTCTTCTTCAAAAACTATTCATGACACATTTGCTCTCATCAATATTGTCCATAATATTGGTATAAATGCGTCCAACGCACTCTAGATGCAGAAATCAAAATTGTTTGGAAAAATCAAGTTATATTTTTTTAAAATAACAAAATTCAAAAAGTGTTTATCCGAAGAGATATCCCCATACGGACATTGAATTACATCTGTCATCCATTTGTGCAAGTTGGGGTCGTTTGAAGTATTGAAATATTTGCCAAGTTCCAATCTCACACTCTTAGATCTCTAGAAATCATGAATTATCCAAAGAATAAATTGACCCTCGGTATGTACATAGAACCAACTTGATGTGAAAAACATCATACTCGGTATTCATTTGGTGGACTTAAAATCATCGAACGAAAACAGAAACAAAGTGTCTTGACCTAGGTACTTCAAAGTTGAATATCATTATGGAAAAACTATCCTAATTGTAAATACATGATACTGGTAGTGATCGCAGATGGATATGAAAGTACAATACATAAAAATAAACATTATTCATATTTTTTTTGCTTTCACTTCTGTTATTATCAAAACTTTTCTAAAATTGTCAAATAACCGTGAAAATGATATTTTTTTTGTCTAGTTTCCATAAAAAAGATCCTGCAATGGTGAACATCAACCACTGGTTGTTTTTTTGCATTTCCAGAGTTTATCTCTCTGCTCCAATAGCTGAAAATGCATTTTAGTCATGAGTTGTCCAGATATGCTTGTATACAAATTCACAGATATCCCTCGTATATCAAGAACTTGTGTATGTATCCCGAGATTGGCGAATGTAAAAACAATTTATATCCACGGTTTTTATAGATTTGCCTCGGCATGCATTATCATCATAATATTCAAATTTCAACGTTTCATTCAAGTTATTTCAACGTCTCATTCCTCTAATAACACATATTACCTACTGCAACTTAATTTCCACAAAATAGCAATTTTCAATCTGATACCGAAATTGTAACGTGCAGATTTTTTCTGAGTCTTGGGCTATTTTAAAAACGCACCTAATAACAAGTTGAGTCCGGCAAAGCCTACAATTTTGAATTTACCATCAATTGCTGCTCGATATTAATATAATTTTGCATACTACAGCCTTAGGGCATAAGTGTTCAGACCAATGATTTTGGATTTCAACAGATTTAATCAATATGTAACGTTAGGATGCATTCTGGTGCAGATCGTTTATTCGACGAGAGATTCAAACTTGCCGCTCGTTTATTTATAAGTCCATCTACTCGTTAAGAGATGGAGCCATCAATACCACCGGCCAGAAATAACTTTTCCAACACATTCAATGATTCAATTAATAATCTACATTTATGATTCTTTCGAGTTATCACAATTTTAGGTAAATATCGATGCTAGTTAGTTCACCAGTGGAGAAAATAAACAGAAAAGCATTCAGCTTCCAAACAATCGATGAAATACACCAATTTGTGTTTATAACCTCAAATACATATGGACCTACTTACTCATCTCGTAGGGAAATATACTACTAAGCTACCACCTGAATAATTCAGAGAAATAAACTATGTGAAATGATTACTTACTCAGACCAATTTTTATCACAATTCTTGAATAATTGTGCACTTTCGACAATATTTCACTAACCTACAATTTCAAGTTTCTACTCGACATGTGAGAGAAAATGCGAAAGACAATGACAGAAACAAAAATGTCCGTGCTTCTGTGAAATTTGGATGGAGTCTCCGCTAAATTCTAAATTAGAAAAGAAGTTTTCTTCATTTTCACAAATTCCTATGTGGTGGAATATCAGATTTTGATTGAAATTATAATTAGAACCAATATTTCTGAAATTTATTAACGATTAACTATTTGCTGAAGCAATATTTGGAGAATTTATTTTTATGCAATGGTTTGAAAAAATGATAAAGAATACAATAGGTAGGTACAGGATAATGTGCAAGAGTTGAAAGTTAATAGGTAAGAGATATTTCAAAAACATATTCATAGCATTCTAACGATATCGCAAAATGAGACATCGATGTTCAACATCGATGGTTGAATACCATCGAATTTCAACATCGGTCATAAACCAGACGCAGATGCAATCAAAAAATATTGTCGTACGTAATACTGACCAGAGAAATAAGACCAAAGAGTGACTTTTCCAAGTATTTTTGAAATTTTTGGTCTGATTTTTACCTTGAATTCATTACGATTTTTATTTTGTATCATCGAAGAATTAGTATTTTCGTAAATATATACCAGTAGCTCTAAAATTTGTATCTATTCAAAATACCATCTGTCAAGAGTCAAAAAACAATGAAAACATCGATGTTAAAAAACCATCGATGTTGAAAGACCGATGTTTGCAAAATATCGATGGTGAGTTTCGATAGTGTCGTCGATGTTCAACATCGATATTATGTTTCGATGTCCCATCTCTAGTGAGATTATACAACCAACGTTACATTTAACCTGAGTGAGTTTGACCTGACAAATGAGAATAAAATTTTTCCTAGTCTCTTCCGTTACAACGAATAGTAGTCTAGGGTAGAAGCCATTAAAAATGGTAAAAATTAAAAGAAAATTATAGTAGAATGAAAACCATTGGAGACGGAAGATAATATGACAAAAATTAAAGGAAAAATAAATTCCGGCGAACTGAGGTCGGGATATAGGAGGGGTGAGTTTTCGAGGGTAAAATACGGTTTATCCCGATTTCCGACAAAATCACACGTTCTAAGGAAAAATTTGAATGGCAAAGTTCTAGGTTATAAAAAGGTCTACAACTTTTGTATGAACACTTTTTTCACATAACCTCAAAATTTATGTGAAAAACTCAAATAACCAAATTTTTGGTTTTTTACTTTCAACTTCACGAAATTTCGTGAAAACTTACTTTTTTATGTTCCAAATACACTGTAATTTTTTTGAATTAAAATATTTATTTTTTCACCTAATTTTGACTGAATATCGAAAAAGCACACTAATTTTGAATCGAAAAATCTCACGTCAAAATATCGACTTTTCAAAAAAGTTGGTGGGCTTTTTGTTGGTTGAAATCTCTTATTTTCGATGGTGTAAAAAAACATTACGCTACTGTGGTAAATTTTCTCAGAAAATGCAGAAAACGAAATTAACTCGAATCCGATTTTTTTAAATATTATGTACAATTTTCAGCTATTTATTTAATTTTATACTTTAATTACTCGAAAAACAGCGTAATTATTCCATATTACATTGATAAACTAAACAAAAAAATTGCAAATCTTTAAAAATTTAAGATTGCAAAAAAAACATTTGAAAATAGTTATTCTAAATATTAGAGATAGGATTTAGAGGGGATTTTTTTCTAAAAAATGTCACTAAGTATTGCAATTTTTTTTAGTTAATAAGTTGATTTATTAAATTCTTATTACATTAATGTCATAGAAAACCTCCAAATACCGGGTGGCTACGGAAGTATTGCCTACGGAATATCTCAGTTATTGTATGAAGTAGGTTTGTGAAATTGGGAGCGTCGATATAATGACATAAGAGCTAGAATTTGAGCATACCTCCGCAGCCGTTTATGACACAAATCCATCACATCCTAATTTTATCCACATTCATGCAAGTTCTCTAGGTAATAGTTAACGGAAAAAGTTATTCAAAAAACTAGGTGGGAGTGCAATATTTTCAAAACCTTTGCATATGGGGATATCAAAAAATGAGTTTCAATTCAAACATGGCAGAGTTTTATGACGACACATTCTAATGTTTCACTAAATATTTGATAACATTGTCTATTTTTAGCCATGATTATTCATTATGTATACACCTACACGCCTGCATTGCTTTTAGTCGGCTATATTTACGTATTTTAGTACTTCATAATTCAACTGTGTTTGTCAACAAGAAATTGTTCTTATGTACAATAAACATACCGGGTGGCTACGGAAGTATTGCCTACGGAATATCTCAGTTATTGTATGAAGAAGGTTTGTGAAATTTGGAGCGTCGATATAATGACATAAGAGCTAGAATTTGAGCATATTGACATGTCGAAGTTAACTTCCGGTCTGACCGGAAGTAACATCAACTTTCTTATTTTAAATGGAAACCCAATTTTTTTTCTTTTCGCTTTATTCAGCATTCAATTCCCTTTCTAATGACATATCACAAGTTGGTATCTAACCAGAAACTAGATCAGAAAAAAATTATTATTGAAATTCACCGAGTAGGCCGTGGAAGCAAAATGAAAGCCAAAAATTGAAAAGTTGGCTATGGAAACCATACGTCACTTGATGACAGTTGCTCTTGCTCTATTATCGCCATACGCAAAAATAACATTAAAAATAATGTGGAATGATAAATTATATCCTGTAGGTTCTAGGTTAAATAGGAACATAAACGTACTTGGTCTGTGCCATCGTCCATAGATATTCTAATATCTACCTATGGACGATGTTTGTGCTATTCAGAATAATCATTCCATTGCAATAATCATTCGAACCAAAATATTAACAAGTAGGCTGATTAAGATGTATTTTGGAATGAAACAAAAAAGAAAGGAGAGCTCTCACGAACGCTGCTATCCATATTATTTTGACGTTCGAAGTAGTGTTTTCGATTCTGCCATTTTAAAAGGGTTTGGAAATCGAAATCAGTTAGTGGAATATTCAAAAAATGCCCCGTTATTCACGAACCGAACAAATTGACATGCTTCTCATTTATGGTGAATGCTTAAAAAATTCTTATGCCGCTGAACGATTGTATTTAGAGCGATATCCAGGGAGGCAGCAACCGTCAAGAAGGTATTTCCAACGGCTTGAAGAAAAATTAAGAACTGAGCCTGATGTTCACGAAGACCAAGAAGCATTTGTTATTAATGAGGAAACTGAAATTAATGTATTAGCTTTAGTACAATATGATAGCACAATTTCCTCAAGGCAGATTGGCGCCGAAGTAAGGACTCTGCTAGGAAAGTTTTGAAAAAACATCGATTTAAATCCTTCAAGTATCAGTTGCATCAAAATTTGTATGAAAATGACGGTGAAAGGCGCCTGGAATATTGTAATTGGTTTCTTCGACAAAATGCTGAGAATCACCTATTTAACTATTATATCTTGTTTACGGACGAGTCAAGATTTACCAACAATGGATTATTTAACAGGAATAATACAAGGTAGGTACTGTACTTTATTTGGATTATTGTCGATAGTCGAAGTGTAAAGTGCTAAAAGTGTGAACGGTCTTTTGTTTCAGGTACTGGGCGATAGAAAACGAGCACCGGTTTCGACAAGGTGGCTTCCAGGAGAGATTTGGTGTGAATGTTTGGGCAGGAATAGTTGGAACTCATATTGTTTGCTCCATTCTTTTTCAAGGCCAACTAACCGGAGAGAGATACTTTAATTTTTTAAAGAATGAAATTTCGGAATTCATTAACAACCTACCAGCGGAAATAACTGAGAGAATGTACTTCCAGCAAGATGACGCCCCTCCGCATAATTCAAGAATAGCGAGAAATTATCTTCAAAATCGCTTTCAAGAGAGACTTCTAACAACCCATGGTCCAGTCAGGTGGCCACCAAGGTCACCTGATCTTACTCCGTGCGACTTTTTTCTATGGGGGCATCTTAAAAATAGGGTGTATTCCACACAGCCTACAACTCTACATGAGCTAGAAGTAAAAATTCGTAGAGCTTTACAAGATATCACGACCCAAATGTTGAGAAACGTTTTACATGAAAATATCACCAGAGTCAATAAATGTATTGACGCTGAGGGAATGCATTTCGAACATTTGTTTTGAATTTATTTTATCTTTAATCCTATCAATTTGAATTTTTTTTTTCGATAAATCTGTTTTTTTGTTATTTGAATAATAATAATTGTATTTTTTGGTATTTCATTTCAAAAAATTACTTTCTACTTTATCATTAGAAAGGAATGGTTATGCTGAATAGTACAGGCAAGAAAAAGTTGTATGTTCCTATTTAAGTTATGGACCTACAGAGTATTGTTTTTTTCCCAATTTTTCCAATATTTTTTTTGGCGGCTTTTTATAACGCCGATGAATGAAAATAAAATATCACAGTAGAAGCAACTGTTATCAAGTGACGTATGGTTTCCATAGCCAACTTTTCAATTTTTGGCTTTCATTTTGCTTCCACGGCCTACTCGGTGAATTTCAATAATAATTTTTTTCTGATCTAGTTTCTGGTTATATACCAACTTGTGATATGTCATTAGAAAGGGAATTGAATGCTGAATAAAGCGAAAAGAAAAAAAATAGGGTTTCCATTTAAAATAAGAAAGTTGATGTTACTTCCGGTCAGACCGGAAGTTAACTTCGACATGTCAATATGCTCAAATTCTAGCTCTTATGTCATTATATCGACGCTCCAAATTAAATAACTGAGATATTCCGTAGGCAATACTTCCGTAGCCACCCGGTATATAAATATCACTTATCCATTATTTTTTATTTCTTTGATAGCATTTCTTCATCGATAGATTCGATAAACCTTTGCGATTCTAGTAAATCTTCGCAATCTTCAAGGCCATCACCGTCTTCGTCTCTAATATTATTTCAACCTTGCATTGGTCCTTCATCCATAATTTCATCGGAATCATAAATTTCCTCCTATAGGATTTTTCTTCCACATTGGAGCATTTTTTCGAACCATGACAATTTGAGCATAAATTAAATTTCAACGCGTTTCTGGCAGCCACATTTCAAACTGTTACATCCAGTTTCATAGCTGCAGCAAATAGTTTCGACCAATATTTCCGGGAAAAATTCCTTTACTGTAAATCTGGACATAATACCACGTTACCCAGCAAAGTTTGAAGCTGATAGATAATATGCCCTGTAACAGTCTTGTTTTGCTGCATCTTCTGTGGGTGGGAGATTTGCCAATATGAAAGTTGATTTTATTTTTGCCAATTTATATTTTTGAAATCTTAATTGATTCAGTGTTATACTACCCTTTTTGCACTTATAAATAGATTTGATTAATTGATATCCATTTTTTTCAATATCTTCTTTGATTGCATCTCTTCTATAGGTCACTCAGGTATATGAATTATTTTAAAATAGCAATAAATAGGCATCTACGCATATAATTGGATGTAGTTAAGCAGGAAACGTCCAACCCACAAATTATAAAAATTCATGTTGTTATATGTAGAGCGACTATATAATTCCTGTTTGCTAAATTTGCAGAAATCGTCCACACAATCGTTGTGGTGAATCAAATGTGAAATCATTGTTTCAGTGACTAAATCTTGTATATGACATATATAACAATTTCAAGTTGACATTTTGAATAATCGCTATTTTTGAGTTGAACGTTTTCTGCTAAACTATAGATGTCTTATAAAATATTGACTTAATTAATTTATTTGATTGTTAATTATAGTAGTATATTTCGATTTGTAATTTTTTTGTTTATCGATGTAACTTGGAATCTTGCATTTTTTGAGTAGTTAAATTTCAAAATTTAATCAAGAGCTGGAAATTATACATAATGTTTCGGATTCGAGTTATTTCCTTTTTTGCATTTTTTAAGAAAATTTACCACAGTAGTGTGTATGTTTTTTTACACCATCAGAAAGTAGAGATTTCAACGAACAAAAAGCCCACCAACTTTTTTGAAAAAGTCGTTATTTTGACGTGAGATTTTTCTATTGAAAATTAGGGTGCTTTTTCGATATTTAGTCAAAATTAGGAAAAAAAATTATATTTTAATTCAAAATTCAAAAAAATTACAGTGTACTTGGAACATACAAAGGTAAATTTGTTTTTTGTAAAAGATATAAATAAAAAACTTGGTAATTTGAATTTTTCACATAAATTGTGAGGTTATGTGAAAAAAGTGTTTACTTATACAAAAGTTGTAGATCCTTTTATTACCTACAACTTTGCCATTTAACTTTTATCCATAGAACGTGTAATTTTGCCGGAAATCGAGATAAATCGTATTTTACCCTTGAAAACTCACCCCCTCCTACTTCCCGACCTCAGATCGCCTGTAATTTATTTTTCTTTTAATTTTTGTCATATTATCTTCCGTTTTCAATGGATTTCATTCTACTATAATTGTTTTTTGTTTCAAAAATGATCAACCCTGGTGACTATGTTTTATCGACTTAGGTACCTATGTACAGGGTGAGTGAACATACGGCGAAAATCGAAAGGGTTATTTCCTGAATCATTCAAGAATATTTTGTCCTTTGATGACATTTTCTAATCCGCGCTCTGATTCATAGATATTTTCATGGATGATGAGTGGAACCACATCCCTTCGTCGTCACTTTGGAGACATCCCAATACAGTTCGACTATTTTATCTTTACCCGTGCGTCATCATCACAATACCATAATTCTTATCTTAGAAGACAAATGTGAATGAATTTTGATTCGCTTATAGCGGTTATTAGAAAGAGATGCCCGATAGAGGGTATGTGATTTCTTCGATCATAAATTGATGACGCATGGGTAACGATACAATAATCGAACTGTAGTCTCTTTTGCAGAGTTCGTTTTCGAAACTCACTGCCTCGGGAGGTGTTCCCTGAGGCATATGAGGCATACACCTGCAGGAATTCAAGAAGAACACTAATTCCTACCCACTCTGAATATTACAGTATTCCCCTTTTCGAGGGAACCAAAACTCAAAAATATACTGACCAACGGTTTCTATTGAAGATATTTCGTTCGAAAAATCGGAAGTACAAACTACCCTTTAGAAGTGGTTAATTCAATTTTTTTCCATAGTGGCATAAGAAGTATATCATGGGCAATCCTGGTCTACTGTTTCAACAAAATATCTTCACCGGAAACCAGCGGTCAGCAAAGTTTTTCGAAAAGTACAAACTCTGGTCAGCAAAGTATTTTTTCCCACATTGTTGCCATGTCGCAATTTTTTAAGGATACAATTAGCACGTCAGCTAAATATTGATTTCTGTCGGGTATATTCATAGCAACGAAACTCCAAAAATACTGTCTTAAATAAACATATAACAATAAGAAGGCAATTGAAACGTTCATTGCAACTGGTTGGGACTGTTGGGAGCATGTGAGAACGTGAGAACGATAGTATTTCTATCGCCGAATGGAGATTCTTCATTGTAGATAATCTGGTCACAGATTATATTCTACCCCTGTCTGGTCAGTACGGCAATTCTGCTGTTTGTTTTCCGTCTTTGACATCTTGGGGTGTTTTTTCGTAAGTAAATTCTGAGTTAATTTGTGTTGAACTATCGTTAGTTTTTATTATTAAGCAATGGTGAAGCATTGTGAAATGTGTAAAAGACCATCTGAAGCTGAAAATCAAAATGTGTCATTTAAGGTAAGGTAAGGTAAGGAAAACCGAATTAGAAAGGAATAAAATGAATGAATTATGAAATATCATGTCAATTGGCTGTTCTCAAAATCATGTGGAGATTCTTCCATCATAATTTCGGGTTTCCATTCCATATTGGGTTTTCATTATTTCTATTTTATTGAACATCAATATTGCTGTAAACAAACGCACGACACTGCCAGTGAGGGAACAGGCTATTGTTATCTTCGTCTATAATAGGCCTCTGCCTCAGAAAATACCCCATACAAACAAAGTTTAAGGAATGAGTGGTGAGTTACTCATCTAGGTTGTGTTACTTAATCGAAGGTGGTTTACGTGTGATATTTGAATAATTTGATATGGTGGTATTTTGAGAGCAATTTATTTTAAATATTTTTTGGTTAATTTGTTAGTTGCATTTGCTATGAGTCAGTTTTCGTTCTTCGCTTGGCCGATTGTTTTATTCACAACCTCATTCATTTTCCTCAAGACTACGTTCCTGTCTGTTTCCTATTGTGTATACAGTTCTGCTATGGTTTTTACTTTCTCTTCAGTTGAAAGACTTTGTACTGACAAGGCACAGGCTTGATCAGTGATACTCACATTGTGATGGCCATAAATACATAAAACAGCTACGTGGTGGCATTTTGCCAACCTCATGTACAGCTCACATCAATTATGAAGTCATCTTCGACATTGATCGATACCTAAAAATAATACCTTGTGTTCTGTTCGTTATACTTGCATTAACTGTTCCTTTCAAAATGTCAAATCTTCCTCACCATTACTTCTCATTTTCGATTACTTTTTTTTGTAACGAATTTTGTAAATACTGCGATGTGGAGTTTCAAAATATTAGAACGTTAACAAACTTGATTCGATGCTATATTATTTATGATCATAAATCAGTCTAGTAGTTCATGAAAATCGTGGGAAATGAAATATCCTGTACTGAAATGGTCATTACAGTACAGTTTTTACAGTAGAGTTTTTTACAATCGGCCTACTTCCTTGATCAATAAAGCGCATAAAATGGGCATATTTCTATGTGGTCGTAGAAAAAGTAACATTTTTGCGCACTCTCGTAGGAAAAATAATCTTTTAAGTACTCTATTTGAGGCAAAATTTAAATTTTACATGAAAGAAGTCATCACTAAAATAGATAAAATCATGTCAAAGAAATATGTAAAATGGCAACAAATATTAGGTAAAGGAAATATACAATACACAATTATATGCCCAAACTGCCATTGCAAACTATATGGAATAAAATTAATTGAATTAACTAGGTTAAAATCAGAAATAAATGACAAAAGGAGGTAAAAGCCCGATCTTCTAAAATTTATGTAATGAGATGATGCTAAGGGAAATTATAGATAGAAAAAGTATTTGAACAGAGAATTAAATCAGAAAATAAGAATCTAAAAATTCCCGGCTTCCTACACATGTAAATAAAGTCTATGTACTCAGTATAATTGGCAATACATTTTCAAAGTTTCAAAATATAAAAAATCTACATTGTTATTGCTAGGAAATGAAGGTAGTGAACATTTTGAAAAGAAGAGAGGTGATTGGAGAAAGCAGGATGTGGAGGATTTTTGTATGTCCGGCATCACAAGAAGTATCTACTAAAATGTAGAAGAACAGTAAAGTGTAAGTGTTCCTGAAGGACAGATACGTGTGTCCGCAATACAAAATCCATGAGTTGTAGGAGAAAGAATTGTAAGAATTTGCAGAATTCCAGCATTAGTCGATGAACCAGACGCAGGTATTTATTTCACATATTGATTATATTATTTCCCAGTCAAGCCCTGTCTGCGGTGCCCCTATTCGCGCTGGTGTGTCATTAACCCCTGTATACACTCCCTACGTCTGTGGGTTCAGAAATTATTTTATCCGAGATTCATGTGCCCTCAGTAGCTGGAGCTAACGAACAATTATGACCTTCTGCATTGTTCCGGCTAAGATTTCTGCCGTAGCACGGCAAGCCGGTATAATTTTTAGCTTCGAGAGCGGCGTTTCCATCATTTCACCACCTTTATGATCAGAACTACCATTTTAACAGAAAAGCCTGCGAAGTTAAAAGAGTAAGTCTCGATATTTAGTCAGTTCTTCCTCTTCTTTTCGGACGATGTTCGTTTCTCCAGGAGCTGAAAACCATATGACAAAAATAGTAATAATTTTTATTATTATTATCACCCTCTTTCCATTGACATAGGAATACAGAATGTTTTCATGAAAACAAATGCCAATTTATTGTGCGCATATTGAAAGGTACATTTGTTTCTTAGCCCACAGTGAGCCATTCAAGGCCCTTATGAGAGTTTTTCTTCAATTCAAAAATATACGCAAGGTCCGAAAGTTGGTGACTGGCATTGTACTTTAAATACATTTTGACGAATGTAAATCAGCGGTAGTCGTAGTGTAGGTAAATATAAGATGGCGGAATATAGTCATATCATATCCCACTTCCAAAGGAGCTCACGATTCGGATTTAACAGACTGATGATGAAGGAATCAACGAGATTGTATTAAGCAATCTTACTCAAAATAACCAAAATCCTCCTGTATGTGTCTGGATAATTGAGTAAACGAATAGATTCCAGCTACTCAAATCAGCCAATAATTGATGTTTCTCACGTTCGAAAAAATTTCTCGTTAATCAAAATATCGATTTTCCCAATAGGCTGTTCCGTTGAATCAGACTCATTAAATTATGAACATTATTTCCGTCTATGCCCAAGAGTCATAATCAAATTGGGCATATTACAGCTTCCTGAAGTAATTCTATATACAAATTACTAATAATATGATATTAGAAAAGTATTCAGCTACCGATAATCACCGCTCATGGTTTTATTCAAATTCAAATCGCCTTACATATATTATTTTAATCATGTGGAATATTTCAGGGCATCTGCCTATAATTTCCTTGGATGATATGAACATATTATTTTTGTATCAAACATTGCGATTGAAAAGGTATATATTAGGAGAGTATTTTGTTATTTTTTTTATTCGGTGGATTGAGAATATTATTGCAGCTTTTGTGAAAGTATGGGAGCCAGTTATTCTTAATTGCATACTGAAGAAAACAGAAAAATGTTTCAGAGAGTTTCTATGTGGGAATTCATTTTGCAAGTCATCGGAATTTGTGAATTCTTTAAATCTTTCTTGGTGGAGGGCTTACGAATTTGTGAGGTAACTTCTGTTGAAGTCATCGCCTCGACCTATTTTCCAGGGACTCTACCAGAGGAAGTCAATCCAAACCCTCATCAGACGATACAAAAAAGGTAACAAGGGGAAGCATAGATACAAATGCACGGAGTGAGTACCTTCTAGAATATTTGTTAACCACTACTATCGACATCATCGATAAGGGAAATAAACCCACCTTTGTATTTATTTATAAATACGATAAGCAAGGAGGTTCGTGATTCAAGCATCGCGAACAATTCTCATTCACAACTGATGGCATTTCTCTGATGACTCGGAGCATATGTACATTAGATTCAACATGGAGACATCAGAAAATCGTGTTTGCTGCCATAGGATTTCAATGTACTGCTTCTATCCAAAAATTTGTTAAACTGATAGTATTTCTTATTATGTTTCCAAGAAATATCTTAGCAAAAACTCTAATAGCATAATAATAGTTTTCCTAAAATAGCAACACTTCGAAAAAAAGTGTTTCCATTAGGCTTGAGAGTCTGGGGTAATGGTAAGCCCTCCAAACAGTATTTTTTAAGTACACACTCTCCTTGTTCTCAAACGGCTGTAGAGAATGAACAGAAGCACTCATCAGCTGGAAGGGTTTTTTTACAACCCCAAGATCCAGTAAAAGCCTAGCTGGGAAAATATTTACAATACAAAGAATTTAAGTCGCTAGGAAAGTACAGAATATTTCCCGCCTACATGTATTTGAAATTATACTGCTGTTCTTGAAAATGCTATTTAAGGCCAGCTTTACATACCACAAGCTTGGAGAGGCTGTGGTGGCGTTCATACCAAAGATTGAGATATGTTCAATGGACAAACCGAAGTCTCACCGCTCCATCACCTCCCTTCTTCTGAGAGCAATGTAGAAAACGATAGGCTGTTTTCTCACTACTGCTTGAGTTAACACCGCTCCACAAGAAACAGTTGGCTTATTAAGCAATTAAATCCACCATTGATCTACAGTGCGTGGTAGAAAGTTTTGATAGATATATGTGTTAATCGACTTGCCTCCATAACCTAAATCACTAGAGGAAAGGAATATACCTAAATGCCTCATTGATCAGATGGATTTAATCAAACTGATCAGACAGTCTGATGTTAATGTTACACTGATGACCTGGCCATCACCCTCAGGGGCAGACATGATGGAGTCACTTCCAACCATATGTGAGTAGAAGCTGGTACGCAATGACTCAATGTAAATTCTAACAAAATGGTTCTGGTTCCATTTACCAGGAGGCGAAAGTAAAAACTTGAAAGTCTCAGGTTAAATATCTAGGCGTTATAATCAACCAAAAATTGACATGGAACAGCCAAAACAGTCATGAAAAGAGTTTGGTCCTTTCCAGATTAGTAGCGGCAAGCTGGACATGCCAAGCACAGAGTCTTCTTTAGATATGGGGGTTAAAACTTAGTGTGGTAAACTGATGGATCCAAGATGAATGAAAGGGTTGAAGTAGGCGTTACAGGGCCAAGTTTCAGGATATCAAAACCCCTTGGTAACCCCAAAAATCTTTATACTGACAGATAGCAGAAAGCTTTGAAGTCGTTTGAGAGTCCCAGCTGACTTGGGACTGCAAACAATCCCTGAGACCATTGACAGTAAACAATAAAATAACTTTGATGTGGATGCCAGGTCACAGAGGGGTTAAAGGCAACGTGAAAGCAGACTGCCTTGTCAAAGAAGGGGCGAACGCACAACTTTACGGCCCATAACCCTTCTGTAGGCCTACATGACCATCGTCAATATCCTGGTTGGTTTCCTGATTTTGTCGTGGTCTACAGTGGCATAAACTAAGTGCCAGTTCAGTCATGAGGTAGTTATATCCACAAAGTTTTCCACGAGATGGTTGTTTTATAGATTTCGACGTACTCTTTTCGAATTTTCACTTTGCCGCTCGTCTACTCCAACACGCGTTTTGAACAAAACACTACCACCATGTAAATTGTACGTTTCTTATGGTATTTCCAGTAGGCATAATTCACATGTAATGTAGTATTAGTCTTCGGTACCGAGGGAAACGCCACAGATATAAATTTCTTCTACTTCATCCGCGATGAAATTATCTGCTTTGTTGTGATCCTCTCGTTTCTCGAATCCATCATACGTTTGCTTGAGAACAGTTTCCGTTTCTTTCTGTTCATTTCTATCATTTAGTGAAACTTGGGAATTATCACAGGTATACCATTGCAATTCGTGCATATAACGAAGCACTTTGATTCATGTTTCTTGACATCCTTTTTTGCATTAACAAAGGAATACGCTTCAAGATGGTTTTAGTTGCTGGCGGCTTGACTGTGGTGACAGGAATTATCCCATTATTACTTTGTTCTATCTTTATACCACTAATGAACCTGGTCATAAGTTTGGAATTAATGTTATCTGCTGCTACTTCTGTTAAATTTATTTTCAAACGCTGATTTCATTAATATGACATTTTACTGTCGTCATCAACAATTGCACGATCGTCATAGCTGACCACGTACCACACCAAATTTCTTCTTAGAAAATACTCAAAATAACCACATCGTTCTTCATTACATTTTTGTTCATGTTTGTGAACTGCTTCAGTATGGTTATACCATTTATCTGGTACGATTTTGTACCTCATTTTGAGGATTATTCCTCAAATAACCCCATATGAAGACAACAAAAGGCTATAGAAATAGTAATCGGAAAGGCCATCCTACTGAAAATCTACTTATGAGATCCAGTTCGTCCACGAAAAGATTCAGAATTTTAGTAAGAAATTCTATGTACGTACCGTCATCAGTTAGGGTGCCCTCATGAAAAACAGAACAGCAATTCTTACGTTGAAACGGACTAGTGGCCGTCTTGGACGTACTAACAGAAGATTTTCCCTCGACCAGTAATGACAATTTTTTCTAGTTTTCATTTCAGATTTTGAGAAATTTTATTCATCATAGGACCAATGGCAACAAAATTTTCCTCCCTGGATCCCTGCTCAATAAAGGCGCTTGAACTGGTCGGTACAAACTGGTCGGAGATATTTTTTTATAGAAGCAGTACCATATCGAAAATTGAAGTCCTTGACCAATATCTGGTATAGAATTCTCACGGAGGGCTTTAAAATATGCAAGATCTGAAATTCATGTGGCTTTGCTTTTCATGAAATTTTTTGTTCTTGTTTTTGGTAGAACACACCTCTACATTTTTGGTAGTCTCAGAAAATAGCTCTCATACAGTGGAATGTGAATTGGATATAATTTATCGTAGTATTCTTCTGCTATCAAAGAAGAGTTTCTGTACACCCAACAAGATTCTAACATATCACATTTGTTTCTAGTTAATAACTGCTATACCCAAACTTACACGCGAAAAATGAATGAAAGCATATTGTAACGATTTCGAGACCGGCCCCGAGACCGGCCCTGATCTAATTAATTATGCACCCTCGTTCAACTACGACAGCATATCTGCTGGCCCACGAATCGCCGAGAACAAGCTGGAATAAAATCGATCTCTTCGATACTGTTCGAAACTATGTACTATATGAAATGTTCTATACTCCTGAATAATCGAGAGTCGTGGATGGAATCTGCTTGGGAGTATATGAGCTGTATAATCAGAGATAGCCACGGAGAGTTACAGTTCCAGAGTTCGCAGATAGAGACTGACACCGTAGAAATAAAATAGTGAAGTAAATGTTTTAGTGAATATTTGTTTTAAACAGTGTTTTAAATAAATTAGGAAAATTAGTAAATGCAGTTTTACTACAATACTTTTTTATATTTTATTTGATAGAAAGCGTTATCTATCACTGTTTTACGAAGCCTATTATCATCACCTATCGTAATGCCATGAAATCATGAAGTTTATGTGGATTTCATAGCCTTCTTACTATTTGTACTTTTTATATTGTAATATCAACTTGTGGTGAAATGGTTTCTGCCCTATTAGCGTTAAACCCTATTAATTCTACTTCCTTGACTTTTTGACTTCAGCAAAAAAGTCTCCATGAGTTTTTTTCATTATAATCATATAATCATCGTAGTATGATTTTAACAGAAAAAATCATAGAAAGTTGCTTATTTGAAATTTAAAATATCGTCCAAACTCTAAAACGCAATTTTTAATTCCTTTCTTTCTGTTCCATCTCAAAGATCATTGAAAAGTAATGACACTTTGCTAATTCAAACAATTGTTTATCCTAGATAATAGCAAAATTACCAACGGTACGGTCGATATTGACACACAATTTGGATATCACTGTAGAATGAAAAGTAGCAAGATTTTAAGAAATACGCAGTACAGTACGCCTTGCTTCATAATGAAGTAATACAATTGATTATTAGAATTGTTGATTATTTAGCGTTTAATAACCTAAACGTCTGATATTGAACTATTTTAAGCATCAAGTGTACTTTTCAAGTTTCAGAAGACCATTTTCAATTTGGAGTCTTTTATTTCTCATGATGAAGTGGCCTATTGAAGTTCTGCTCGTTAGCGAGTTTCGTAAATGGAATAATTCTAAAGTTTACAATTGAAAAAATATAAATAACTGGCTCACAATCCCACCTCCTAGGATAATTTTCGCTGTTTTTTGTTCACCACATTAAATTGAATAGCTATCAAATTTTGAGAAATAAACAATAAATCAGTATTTCCATAACTGAAGGTAATTCCTGATTATTCATCACTCAAAAAAGCTTTTTTTAGTAAGTATGTGGTTTATTTTGTCAAGTGATTTTGGTTCTAGAACGTTGGCCTTTCCACCAGACGATCCGAGTTCAAACCACAACGACTTTCATCAATCCAAGTGGTCAGGAATCCACTCTGTCCAGACCTTCCTTGATCGCTTTAGCGCTTAAATGAGCTACGGGAAACCTGGGAAATTCATAAAGAAACTTTTTTTCAAGTGACACTCAAGATTAGAATTACTAACAGATACTCTTGTCTTCAAAATTCTTGACTGCACTTGAGGCTTGTAATTTGACAAATACTTCATTCAGAGATGCAGAAAATTTACATTTATGTCCTTTTGCAATGTTCATGTAACATCGTGAATGATTATACATACAACGAGAATGGGAGAATTATTTTTAATCGACACTACTTTGAGAATCGCCGACAAAACACTTTTCCTTAGCCGTAGGTCATAGAGTAACTGAAAATACCAATCCATCATTCTGCATAAAGACATCAACTGTCTGTCATCAAAGTGTCTGTCGGTCGTAATTTCAGAAAACCGCAAAATTGTAACGATTCAAATGGACAAAGGCACTAAGGGACAATGCCGCTGCCACATCCGGACCTCGCGGAACTTCTATAAACTGGCGAAAAGAACAGAATGCCACTAAAGTGTCGTTTATGTTGCAATACAGATTACAGAAAACGAAACAAAACGGCAAGCCGACAGGAAGTACCTATTCGATACCACTTTGTTAGAATTTCAGTCAGTAATAAAAATGTTATGTGGGTGATTTGGGACAATGATGTGTAAGAAACTTCCCTGAGGTGTCTCGTTACTTGTTAGGCCATTTAGGTATCGCTCAAAAAGAAACAATTTGTGCCAAGGCGGAAACAGAAGATTGTAGAATTTGAGTTTTTCTGCACATGTTGTTATCAGTGGTTTAATACCCTCAAGAATATGTCAATTCCTTATGGAAATAGCATGGTTTTTTGATCTGATAATAGCCATCCTTTACCTGCATCATAGTATTATCAATATTATTAATATCGGTGATTTGCCACTTTATTTATAATAATAATGGGTCTTTATTTTTACTGACACAAATTGGTTACAATAGACGACAACTCTCGGGAGGCGATGTTCAACAAAGTTGTTCTTCCCCATTACCCCCAAAACTAGTTTGAATATGTCTCAGCAAAGTTATTTGCGGCAAAAAATATCTAGTTAAAGTGAGTTATTGGACGAATAAGTATACCGGGTGGCAAAGCAGAAATGTAGCAGCCTGTAGTTTAGTTATTTGAAGAGATAAAAATTTGAAATTCCCAGAAGTTACGTAAACAATAATAGCACTTTTTTGACCATTTGTTTCAACTACTTCTCGGTCCGGCAGTAACCCATTTTTTTTTACCTCGCTCTGTATATTTATCTAGCCTACCCTATTTGACTTAAAATTATCTATTCGACTGTGTATCACAAAGTGAAATTCGTTTCTTAATTTGTTGTTGAATTAATTTTATTAAAAAACATCAGAGCATCTGTTAGTTAACCGATATAATTTAAATTTTATCCATAACCAATCAATTCCTGCAGGTTGTCAATAATTTGTTGGAGTAAAAAAAACGTTGGATAATAACTCATGATATTGTGAAAACAAATATGGGGACACATTTCTTTCAATTTGACAATTTATGGAGAAACTTTCTGTCTTTCAGTTTTGCCATGTAGCCATGGATTAGATGGTCTTTTCATTTCAAAAACTATATTATCGGTAATCATTCTACTCTTATACTTATAGTCAATGTTAATTGTTCAAGTCCTAGTTCGATATGCTCCCAGATATGTCTCACCAAATAATAGGTGAGTGGAAATATGTATCGACCGTTTTGAGCAATATATTGCTAGATCTCCAAGATTTTACAGATAAAACGGTTCGTTAGTAGAGTAAATAGAAACCAATCTTAGTTGTACGATAAACCACAAAAATAATCATAAGCAATAATTTTTATCGTTTGACATAAACACGACGATTTATCTGCAAATAAATCAGTCAAAATTTACAATTTACAAATCACGGTACGACATGTCTGAGCTTGATCATCTCGTAATATGGTTCAACTCTTTTTTTTAGTAACCAAGTTTTTACTCATTTCGTACGATTCCTTGTCCTTCTTCTTCTTTTTATTACTATGTACCCCATCATCCCAATAAGTAACGCAACTGTTTCGTCCATGTTCAACTCACAAATTCAATCTCCGAACACTACTAAACGCCACAACCTCGTCTCGTATCTCTTCCATTTCAACGTTTAATTGGTCACTTTTTTTAAAATGCGAAAGATCACCGATCAAAGATAAATAGATCACATTTGACCCAATAAACATTTGTATCAACACATATACGTACAAATAAATTGGACCTATCAAATTGCTCAGAAATATCGATCCAATAGAACGTTACTTGATTTAACTGAGAGATTTTTCTTCACCGAAGTGTTGAAGAATGTTTCGATTTTTCGATTCTCTTCTGAACTGCTCTTCAACTTTAGCGAAATAATTATTAGGCGAATAGGGTCTTTCAGGAAATCTTTCAACAAACTTATTCAGTCTGTCTAGAAGAAGACATTGAGAAATATTTTCCTATATTTAGAGGTCTTCTGTTGATTTCTGACCAGGTTGCTACTGCTTCCAGATCGTTTTGTAGAATATGACAATCATCGATTTCATCAATCTTTCTATATAATTTGAAATCATCTGCGAAAATCAGACATTCAAATGATCTTATACAATTTGGCAATGTGTTTATCATGCATAGAAAGAAAAATAGACCCAAGTTGGAGCCCTGGGGTACACCTGAGCGAGTGATAAATTTTTCCGAACAACCCCCCTTGAATACCACATATTGTTGGCGGCCCTTCAAATAAGACGCGCATAGTTCTAGCATTTCAATTTAAAATCCTAGCTTACAGAAACTATTTAGCAAAATGTCGTGGTCTACCTTGTCGAATGCTTTTGAAAAGTCTGTATATATAACATCTAGCTGTCCAGCAAGATCAACCACTTCATTTGCACTTTGAGAAAATTGAATGAGGTTGGTAACTGTCCATTTTTTTGATGTGAAGCCATGTCGATTATTCGATAAGGTCCAACAAATCGCACCATTTTTAGATATAAAATTGACTCAAATATTCTACTAGGTACACAAATCAACGCAACAGTTCTATAATTTGTTATCTGATTTTTATCACCATTTTTCAATATGGGGAAACTTTGCTCAGTTTCCATGATTCTGGATATAACTTGGTGTTGATTATAAGATTGAATAACAATTTTAGAGGTTTCGAGAAAAAGTCAGCACATCCTTTTATTATGTATGCCGGAATATTATCTGGTTCTAGTGACCTTTTGGGTTTCAAACGATTTATGGCATCCAATATTTCTTCATCAGATATGGCTTCTATTCGAAAATTATTCGTGATATTTTGATTTTCATTGATCCCTAAATTACCCGTGTCGTATTTAGCCTCATCGAGAGAATATACACTTTTGAAATAGTCTGCGAATGCATTCGCTGTTTCGGTATTATCTGTAGTGGAAGTGCCGTTTCAAATCATAGCGCCACTCACAGTGCCAGATTTTTTTTTTTAACAGATTTCACATATTTCCAAAATTGTGATGGGTCTTCTTTTATACAACTTTCCATAGATTCAACATTTTCTATGTGTGCCTTCCTGATATCTCGTTTAATTTTGGACCTCAAACTCATAAATTGTTATAATTATCATTCCTGGTTTTTTTGAATTGTCGCCTGGAATAATATTTTTTCCTTATATCTGATATAATATTTCGAGTAAACCAAGGAGGAAAAGTTCTTTTTTATATTTAGCTTTGGGAACGCACTCGTCAAAAATTTTATAAACATATTCATAGAAAATACCTAATATAATGTTCACATTTTTACCAGTTGTCATTGCATCCCAACTAACCTGGCGGAAAAGATTATACATTTTTTCATAATCTGCTCTACCAAAATTGTACTAGGAGTTGAATGTTTTATTATGTTTCATTTCACCAGGAACCTGTTTAAGTACACAAAAAAGTGCAGGGTGATCACTATTTTCTCGGACTACAGGAAAATCGCACCTGTCTACTTCAACCATTTTGTTAGATAAGACTAAATCAAGAATCCTATTTCTACAGTTTTCTGTGGTATTAAATTGTTGTAAACCGAATAATTCTAAGAACTGAATATATGCCATTGGATAAATCATTAATTTCGACAAGTTCTTTAACTCTCGGAATATTGAAATCGCCTATTATTACAATATCTGCATGAAGCTCGAAACGAATTCTCTCTACACTATCAAAAAAACAACTATATGTACGAAATGAAGATCCGGGTGGTATGTAGATACCAGAAAAGTATATTGTATCATATTTTAAATCAATTTTCACCTACAGGTCTTCGATATCTGGCATATTACAGGAAAATGAAATTGTTTATGAGGCGTGATCAGAATAATAATGGCAATGATAGTTTCACATTGTGTTTCAGCATTTCCAGAACAGCAAGAGGTTCGTCATTAATTGTTATATTGATATCATGCGGAGACACAAAATTTTTTGGCCCAAAAATCATCGAACTTGACGTATTAGGATTGACGTACAGACAATGGATGCCTTTTGTATGAATTTTTGAAGATCTATGTTGATGATGCCACAAGCCACTTGTCAAAACTGTAATATATTTGTGTATTACCGGCATAACAATGAATAGAGCAGTGTTCAAGCAATTTCAGAATTGTTGAAGTGTAGTGTAAATAGATAATAGAAGTGGTCCCAATATACAATTTACAAACTTTTTGTTTGCGTGCATAAAAATAGTTTTTGAATAATGTCATAGCAGATCTTGAGAGTCCCAAGTAGTGCAAAATGGAAAGAAATAATTCCTGATTTAAAGTTTCTAATGCACGATTAAAGTCCAGAAGAACTAAAATGGTATGCTTTCCTTGATCTCCACTATGCAGAATAATATAGCAAATATCTAGACCACAATAAACTTGTGAATTGGTGTATAGGGAAACGGTATTAATTTTATGTTACTAAATGGAAAGATCATGCATGGTTATATTGCCAAAGAGAAAGACAGGCAGTTTCTTCACAAGTATGGCAAAATAAAAAAAAAACATGTTCCTATCTCAGTTTTCTCAATATCGTGAGTTCTTTTGAGATGTTTTTTTGCATCGAAGACATTATTGACAACCTGCAGGATTTGATCAAATAGGAAAAAAAACGAAATTATGTCGGTAGCACCAATGCTCTCTGGATTTCCAAGTCTACCAAGCATCAAAAAATTATTGAAGTCGGATAACAGCCAACTTGATGCTTTTCAATGAAATGCAATTTAAAAGCAAATTATGAAACGAATGTTACTTTGTGATTTACAGTTGAATAGAGAATTTCAAGACAAATGAGATAGGATAGATAAATATACCGGGTGCCATTAAAAAAAAGATGAGATCACTACCGGTGTCCATTTGTGAGGAAATATAAATTAAACAGTTGATTATTCATTGGGCAGTATAATGTTATCCGACGTACCCTGGAACTGATCGGCAAAATCTCGGAAGATGCATGCCTGCAGGTGGTCATCCCCAGCCAAATGAAGGATAATCTGCTGTTTAATTACAAGATAATCATTTGCAATTGGGTTTTCTTGGAACAACGTTGCACAAATATCTGTTGTATGTAGTTCAATGTTTGTTGTGGTATTAGCCAGGGGATTAGTTGTTTTCTGACAGATATTTGTTTAATTTTTCCACTTGGTGGAAACTTGTGGAGAGAAGGGTATTTCGACTTTGTCGATTTAATTCGTTTCACTTGCCTAATGTCAATAATTAAGATACCTAATTGCTAATTGTATACACCAGCTATTCCGTTCCTAACTGTTTGCCAAGCACGTCTCAAACGTTCAAGTCTTCGCTAAACTGAGTGCACTGAAGGGGAGTTAAACGTAGAAAGGAGTCGAATGATAAAAGCAAAAATAACGACTACTAGATGCACATCGATTCGTGAGTGTATTTGCATAGTTGTTAGCACTGAAACCTATTACAGATCCATTTGATCTGCCCCAATCGCAAACCGCTAACCCAAAGCCTCTTAATCACAGCAGAAATGATTGAAAATCCAGCTTCGCCTCTAGAACACGCCCAATTTAAATATTCCCAATGAGAGGGTTTGGCATAACATTTTAATGCGTTTTATGGATTCGTGCAGAAACGTTTATCTGTATTATAGTGCTTGATAATTTCCATATGGGATGATGACGGTGCCGATCATCTCGCGGTCGCCATGTTTGAATAATCTCGAAGCTGCTGGCTACCTTGATTATAGTGATAATACAGCAGACGTTCGTTGATTTGCTACCTCAGGGTACACTTTCTGGGCTGCCTTTGACAATCTGGCATCGCTATTAACTTAGTTCAGATTGTTTGTACAGTTTTTTGGATCGTCATTTTGTTTTATCGCAAATTGTTAATGGTGGTATGATGGCCGAAGGGGGAAATTACGCGACGATTGGGATTTTTGTGATGGCATGGAATTGGCGATCAGTTTGTGTTAAATTTGGAGCTCGGGGGATCAATCAGGAATGGATAGGTTATAAATGCGTTGTCCATTGTCTGAAAACTTTGAGAATATCGGTGTCAGAATGATCTGAGCCATGGTAATGCCAATATTCCGTTACATTGCACAGAAAAAAAAAATCTTCAAACCAACTGTTAGAGTTGTGTTGATTGTGAGTGGTCTATTTTCTGCAAAAAAAATCGGAAAAATACCAAGTTATCTCACATCAAGTCTAATATAACAATTAGCGCTAAAAAGTTAGCTTTGAATGAGAAAAATATATATCAAGGGATTGAATCATGTGAACACCAAAAATTAACAATTTTACAACTCAAAATATTTTTTCTTTTATTGATCATTTGTTCAAAATATATATATATATATATATATATATATATATATATATATATATATATATATATATATATATATATATATATATATGAAAACTAAGAGTTCGGGTTGAACCGCGTCTAGAATTTGTTGAAATTCGACGTTTCGGCTCCGATTTTGGAGCCATTTTCAAGAACTGAAAAAGAAAGAAAATTAATAAATGGTTGAAACGTAATTCTACGCTGAGGTCTCAATCTGCCTACTCCTCAGGTATAATTACGTTAGGTTTTTGTGACTTGACGTCGGGGTCTCAATCTGCCTACTCCCCATGTCTCGTCACTGGTTCTCTCTAAGGTCTCAATCTGCCTACTCCTTCGAGAGAACTGAGGAATTGTGGGTTGAGGAACTGTATTTATAGTAGACGTGGCTGTAATGGCCGTGTGCAATGTATTGGCGCGAGGTGAACTATGGGCGGGAACTGAGTTGGCGCTAGATGAGCTGTGTGCGGGAACTTGGTTGGCGCTAAGTGAGCTGTGTGCGGGAACTGGGTTGGTGGGAAATGAGTTGATGCGTGCAATGAGAGGCTTCCAGGTATTGGGAAGTCTACGTCCGTCGTCGCGAGTGTTGAGGCAATTGGGGCGCTTCTTGAGAAAACACGAGATAAAAACAATATTCACGGCCAACAACCAAATATTCAAACTCCTCAGATCTCCCAAGGACACAATACCAAACGATTCTCAAGGTATATATGAAATACCATGTTCAGACTGCCCGAGAAGTTATATTGGCCAGACTAACAGACGAGTAACCTCCAGAGTCTACGAACACGAACTTGCTGTACGTCAGGCATCTTCCACTTCCGCACTTTATAAACATCGAGAAGACACAGGTCACAAAATAGACTTCAAAAACACAAAAACAATTTCCACCGAGAAAACTCTGCAAACCAGGATCATCCGAGAAGCCCTTGAGATAGAGAAGCGCCCCAATTGCCTCAACACTCGCGACGACGGACGTAGACTTCCCAATACCTGGAAGCCTCTCATTGCACGCATCAACTCATTTCCCACCAACCCAGTTCCCGCACACAGCTCACTTAGCGCCAACCAAGTTCCCGCACACAGCTCATCTAGCGCCAACTCAGTTCCCGCCCATAGTTCACCTCGCGCCAATACATTGCACACGGCCATTACAGCCACGTCTACTATAAATACAGTTCCTCAACCCACAATTCCTCAGTTCTCTCGAAGGAGTAGGCAGATTGAGACCTTAGAGAGAACCAGTGACGAGACATGGGGAGTAGGCAGATTGAGACCCCGACGTCAAGTCACAAAAACCTAACGTAATTATACCTGAGGAGTAGGCAGATTGAGACCTCAGCGTAGAATTACGTTTCAACCATTTATTAATTTTCTTTCTTTTTCAGTTCTTGAAAATGGCTCCAAAATCGGAGCCGAAACGTCGAATTTCAACAAATTCTAGACGCGGTTCAACCCGAACTCTTAGTTTTCAAATATCTGACCGCGGAAACCTATCTGAACACATATATATATATATATATATATATATATATATATATATATAATATATATATATATATATATATATATATATATATATATATATATATATATATATATATATATATATATATATATATATGAAAATAGTGAAGGCGCAGTTCCTAAAAATAAATTTTCATAACATTCTCGAAATACATCGAGGTGATCAAAATGTGCCAGAAATCACAAATATCAATTATATTAGATGTCAATAACATTTGCATTATTTTTATTATTCTATACAAAGTAATTCAAATATTTTCATTGAGAACGTAGCTCGATGTAGTTAAAGCTCAATTAGATTTCAATTCTCATGTGATTGAAGAAATTATATTCTTTCACAGGAATATTTTATTCTAGTTTTGATCCGATTATAATTATATTTTTTGAAATCTAATTTGATAGATATTGATTATTAATTATTGATGAATGATGATGATGCCAAAACACCGTGAATCCTTCAACGGCACTCGACCAATCACAGATTCAGAATTTTCAGGATCCACGGGAACTGAGAGGTTTAGACTAATAACGAAAAAGCAAATTTACCAGTCAAATTTATCTAGAAGGTTTTGCTTCACTGAACTTGTGTCATGGCTTGGCATCCGCGAATGTAGGTTTACCTATTTTGTTAGTTTCAACTACTAAAAATGGGAGATGAATTAATTTTCTTTCAGCATTGATATGCAAATCTACACATTTTTTCCGTTCATTTCATTGAATATATTCTGGCACTTCACCGTTATCCAGAAACCAATGATGAAATTGCTGACGATAGATTTTGAATTGTAGAAATACGAAGATTATAAAAAAATATTTCATTTAGATTGGCCCAAATATGAAATGTTCGAGTCTTTCGCTGCCCCATATTGTCTTAGTGTTAGCAGGTTCCTACTGTCAATGTGCACCAATTTTCTTATTGATTCACTGTCTGGTTTTCTTTGAGACAAAATATATCTGAGGGTATTTTGCATTTTGAGAAGAGTTTTTGATTTGATCAATAGTTCGAATTTTCTGCTTGTCATGAAGGTTCTTACTCCAACCTCTTTTATCAATAATTTTGAAAAAATTTCGATAACGTGTAGATATTATTATTCGCTGAGCTGAGGATAACAATTTGCAGGCTTGTTTCGAGATTTATTCTAGAGTCGACCTGTTTGTTAGATGAACATGTAAGATTCATTTCAAGGATAGTACTCATTCATGAAACTTTATTGACTTTCTATTTCTTGCAAAACTTCAAACAAAAACTTCATATACTGTTATTTCAACTCAAAATGTTTCAATCAATAATTTTACTCTAAAAACTCTTTGAAAAAAATAATTTCATCCGATAAAAAAAGATGTTATATTTTTATCACTTATAATTGTATTCTATCGGGTAAATTTGGGTTTTTCAATGAGAAAGGTGCAACGTTTTTAGGTTGAAACTTTTTTGAGTCAAATTGTTGAAGGAAACAGTTTAGAATTTGAACATCACAAATTTACCTGATGCAATGCAAAAATCGCGTGTAATTCGGCAGGACAATTTATTCATGAAACATTAAATATAAATACATTTCCATTTGAATGTACAATTATTAAATACGCAGTTATTGAAATTCATACTAGGAACAGTAATGGTGCTGCTGCATGGTGCCACAGCTAATCATTACTTTAGTAGATGTTGAAGTTTTTTTTATTTTCCATACAAATTGATTGAATAATGCTCAAATGATATTCTTTGTCAACTTGTAAAAGTATGTTTTTATTGATGATGAATTGCTGTGTCCTGTTATTTCTATTAGAGATTGTTCTTTTATTCCGCTTTTACTTAATTCGCTAACTGCTGCGCTCGATTTGAGTGATTTGTAATTCTGACACGTTCGACATATATACATACCAATGCCTTGTGCTGATCATTTAGTCTTTTTGGAAATTTCAATAAATCCAATCGGCACATTCTTATACCAACCTTCAGAATTTTTATTTTTCCAAAGGGGATTTGGTGTAAGTAATATTCTGTTCAATGTTATAAAAGTGTTTTTTTTTTCCATCAACTTCTCAAGTAAACGTATTGGGCAAATAGCTCCCTTTAAATTATTAGGCGTAATTTGCTGTCACATAATTATTTATTGTTATCGCCTTGTCTCGTTTTCGAAAATAGAGGATTATACTCAGTTTCTTTTCCATTATTTTCAATTTCAGATACGAAATGAGTGGTTTTGTAAGCTGCTCCTCCGCGCCAAGCTAATTCAAACGCCAAAATGTGATGCGATTTCTTTTGAAGTCCTTCCAGTTAATTTTTGTCATATAATCTGGCCATTGCTTTTGCTCCAGATTTATTGATATTTCAAATTTATTTATTTATGATGTACTAGATTTTTTTTTTTGGGTTGTGCTTTTAGGATTTCTTCGCACTATGTGCAGCTCGTGCTGAATTACACTGCATGAACATTGGTGAAAGGGTCGAACACAATATTGAATTCGTTATAATATTTACTTTGTAGCATTTTAGCGGTGGTGTATGTGTATGTAGTCTTTGCAGTTACTTTTTTCCATTTTGAATGCCCAAGCTTGCAATATAACATTCAATTTCTCGATGGGAGTATCTGGCTCAAATTTATATCTTTTTGCATAGCAAAACGTAGGAGATTGTCGCCAGATTAATGATTGCGTCGCAAGTATTACTAGGCACACAGGTACTAACAATTTGACTAATTTCGGCGTTCGTAGACTCTTCTGTGCTTAGAAATTTAATAAGTTGTTGACAAACGTGTCAAATTATTTATTTTGTCAACCAACAACGCGATAATTGATAAACAAATGATTGAGTGGAAAAACCATAGGTTCATTTGTTTTGCTGTAAAATTTGCAGCTAACTTTTGCCGCTTTCAAAGTGATAATTGCACTGTGGCATAGAGATTTTTTATATTGTCGTTGATAAAAACTTCTTAGTCAAAATTCTGACTCAGTAACTCTGGTTTAGCAAAAATAAAAATTTCAATTAATCAATCAATCAATAGAGGCCCTTCTTCGTCTTCGTATAATTTCCTTGTATAACTACAAAAGTTGGTAGATAAGTTTGCCGTTCCGCAATGGCTAAGAGTTTTCAAATACAATTTTTGGCAAATGGGGTCAAGATATTGGAAATTGACTTCTCGAGCATTTTGGATATATCCTATATATTTAAAGAAAATTTTCAATATTCATAGTATCTCTCTTTATAGAGAAAGAAAAAAACATAGCTCAGTTTTTGGGGTCTGCAAAAACACTGTGTGCGAGGGCGATCATAAAATATTATGATCCTTTGAATTAATTCTTCAAGACAGTAAAGAACGTCAATCAGGAAGAAGATAACGTCCAGGGGGTGATTCAATCATAGCTGGCAATATACTTCCACCAATCAAATCATAACAGGTCGATGAGGATAGGATAGGGAAATAAAGCAGAAATTAAATTTGTCTCAGGTGGCTGTTCAAAAAAATTTGTTCAAAATTTGTTCTAACAGCCATACGGCAGTACCATTATGAGCAACTCTCTGAAGTTTTCAAGACACTCGTAAAAGCAGGTAATGAAGAGGGTATTACCTTTTAACGTACGATTCCAAGCACGATCAAGAATTCCTACTGAGTGTCCCACGATTGCTTGGCTTTCTGATCGACGTCACTCGACTTATCCACCAAAACAGCAGTCTTCTTGACTAATGTGATTCAATATTCTGGATGAACATTCTTTTATGAGCTTAACATTTCTTTCTTCCTTGAAGAATACAGTTATAGTATTGTACTATTTTCATCGGGAGTGAAATTTTCTGAGTAATCAATGATATAAGTTTTTTCCTTTTCCTTCGAAATATATTGATTTTTTATTTTTGTAAAACTATCGGCCAAAATATTTAACTGTTTCATTTACATAAGTCGCTCATCACAAAATTAGTTACCCAACGCCCACCACCCAACGCACCAAATTTCGTATGAACACACCTCTACGATCACCAGCAGCGCTACATTGTGTGAGGCAAGAGAGTCCCTCTGGGGGTCCTGTTTTTCCCAAACAATCACGCGTGCTCATCGAATCAGCAAAAAAGTGGGCAGAACATTCATAATAATGCATTTACAGATTATGAAATAAGTAGCAAATCCCCCCATCTTTGTATGTGACCATGTGTCAAAGGAGGTGTATCCTTCGACGTCCTCTTCAGCGTGGTACCGAACCGCCCTCTGCAGCTGCAGGGGCGCATTCAATTGTCACAGGACTATTACCAGGAAGGCGGAGATCAACTGTCATATTTGCGACCCGTGCCAAAATAATAGACAGAGTCAGGAAGTAGGTCGTGATGGGTGTGATGTGTGCTGATTATGGGAAATATCGGGTTTTGGCGCAAATTCAATACACATGTGAAAAATAGCGGCGCGTTCAAAGCTCAGATTTGCACTCAGTATAGGACTATAAAAACTACATACATTCCGACTTTGAAGTCTAGTTCACAAATTTTTAATCGTGATTTCGAATAAACACCTCTGTTACGTGTCGAAGATAATCTGATAGGTAGACTTTGATAAAGGACTCTCTTTTATTTCCAATTCGAACAAACGACATTTCTTCACCAATTATTGTAAATGAAACAAAAAATAGATAATTGGCAATGCAGTTTTACTTGAAGGGCTCTAGCCGACTGAATAAAGCCATTTTCTGCAAACGAGTTGGAGTGAGATCAATATCATTTCATACATATTCCCAAGTAGGGTGTATACAGTACGATTATTATAACTTTACCAATGCGTCATCAATAATTTTTGATCGAAGAAACCACACACCATCTATCGAACATCTCTTTCTAACAACCGCTATGAGCGAATCAAAGTTCGTTAACATTTCTCTTCTAAGCTAAGAATTATGGTATTGTCATGATCTATTATAACTCAAAACAGTAAAAAGAGATAGCCATAAAACCAACAGTCTTTTAAATTTCAGCTAAACTTGCCAAACATTGTATTGGCTAGCATGTACCATCAATTGCGTCATTGTTTTCTGTCATTGGGGTATTATTTGTCGCCAGTTTCACTTTGTTTTGCAGTTGAATATATTATAAAAACAGTTTTTTTCAAAGCTAAACGTCTCTTAGAATCATTACTTTCAAAGTACAATACAATTTGTTTTATTCACAAATATTTAGTGAAACATTAGAATGTGTCGTCATAAAACTCTGCCATGTTTGAATGGAAACTCATTTTTTGATATCCCCGTATGCAAAGGTTTTGAAAATATTGCACTCCCACCTAGTTTTTTGAATAACTTTTTTCGTTAACTATTACCTAGAGAACTTGCATGATTGTGGATAAAATTAGGATGTGATGGATTTGTGTCATAAACGGCTGCGGAGGTATGGATAAAACAACTTTCTTATATGAGTGTGACTGAAATTAGAATACAGGAGGGAGGTCAAAAATTTGTAGTAAACTCACTGCCTCCATTTTTTATTATCCTATCAAACCTGGTGTATCTCCAGCAATATTTTTTAAATTTGGAACATTGAATATGATCACTGGACGGCACTTTTTGACATATTTGGAAAATGAAGGAGGGTGTACCCATGAGTGAGTCACACGGAATTCTGTTGGAACTAAAAAAACACTCTCATTGTCGGTGGTTCGCCATTTCCATGAATTTAAAAATGTTAATTCAGTAATTCATTATCGTATTACCTACACGTTGTAATTTTATCGGGATATTAGCCACGGCATTCTACATTAAGACGTCATTTGGCTTAAACGTCTCGACTTATTTCATATGCATAACTTGATGACGCACGGGTAAAGTTATAATAGTCGAACTGTACTGAAGATTTTCAGTGGTCAATATTGCCACTGTAAGCAAGACCAAAATACAATTTTTTTTTGTATTATCATATTTCTCTGTTCATTTTTAGTCGTTTTTTTTAATTCAAGACTTCATAGGACCTGTTCCGCATTGGAAATAGATCTTGGGAGAATGGTTATTCAACAGACATCCAGAAGCATCAATTTCAGCATTATGGAAGCATCTCGCCAAAGGATTGATTCAAAGAGATACACTTTCATAGACATCAGTGCATTGATTCTGCCTAGATTATTATAACTTTATATTAGCCAGCGAATTTAACAGATTAATGGTAACTTGATTTGATTCGTTCTAGAATACTTATTGAAAACACATGCATGGTTTTCATAGAATATTAGAGGATACTCATAATTAATTCCAAGGTCGGATATGATATCGTGTAGATATGTATGGACTCGCCATTGCCATACTTACAACACGAACTGTATACATGCTGATTCACGGTGAATAGCACATTAGACGTTTCTGGTGTGCCAGACAACGGATCACTTTGAAAATTGATGGAGATCATCAATATTTTTGACAATGCGGTGTTGCCACTTTTATTAGAAAGTAGTAGCAACTTTGATTTTTCAAATAAAACACCCTGTATATAATATTGTTTTTGGAATCTCCAACAATGGCCCGACAACTTTTTTTGATACTTCCCTGTACCGCTTCCGAAATAAAAATTAATTTAATTTTTTGTTCTGAAATCATTACCTCTAAAAATGCTGATATCTTTGAGTTGAGAGATACTATGGTATCGAAATTTTGTTTAGAGTTAGGTGATACTTGGAGGCTTTCCACACTTCAGCCTAGTCTCCGTTACTCTAATACAGGGTGGTAAAAATACAGTTTTTTCGTTTGCTTCAAACGGTGGCTGAAAGGTTATTATTTCAAAGGGAACCCCCTGTATATTATTGAAAATTCGCAAAGCTGCTGAAATTTGCTTTCTTATCTTATTTTTATCAAAAGTGAGCGCTTCCTCTTCCCCACAGTCTACGCGCCATCTGTACAGGCTATACCACGTTGAGCTGAGTCGATATGTATACGGAAAACTACTGAGAATATACCTCTGAAAATTTCTGAAGGAATATTTTCAGTTGTCTACGACTTCCGGTTAAGTATACCGAAAGTGGACCCCAACTTTGTTTTTTTTTTTAAGGAAAAACCTTTATTTTGTTGCATTTTCAGAATCTACGATGAATTTTATTATAACTTTGTTCGACATATCATATCATTGTTTGCTGATACTTCAGCATTTATTTTTTGTCGATTTTTCCGAAAAGCATAATGATAATTCGGATTTTTATTTTCTAATGACCCAAGGAAATTTCAGTCTTTTCAAGTTACTACAAAAACTGATTAATTTGGATTTAGGGTTGTTATCAATAACCACCCCTATCATTAAGCGTAGATTCCACTGGCGTTGAGAAAAAATAGGGTTGCCATTTGAAAAAAATTAATTACACAATTTTTGAAATTGGAGCCGAATTTGGCACCAATTTCTGAGCACCCTGAGACCAAACGTAACCCTGCCTTATCTGATCGTCTAAAATACTGTCGTGTTGATCGTCTGACTCTCCTGCTGTTCTGATGAGAAATGAGCTAGCTCCCTGTATGAAGTAAGCATGTAGCCTAGTTTCACAAAGAAGCCCACTCCTGTTTTCCAGGCACACAGCCTTATGAAGGAAAGCCCCTTTTTGATTCAACACCCTTTTTCCCACGTTGTGTTTTTTTTTTTCTGGTTCTTTTAGGATACAAAGTTCTGCACAACTGAAGAGAAATGAAATGCGGAAAAAGTATAAATGTTATATTACAACTTCTGGAAATACATTATCAATTTTTGTAATCGAATTTCAAGTATTATATTTCCAATAATTTGATCTTAGAATAGAATTTTCAAACTATCGAATTCTGAAAAGCAAACTCTAACTTCAGAAAATATCTGAGAGCTTTTAAACTGAATAAGTACAAGATCTCCAATAAGTAAAGGTCTGAATAGTTATAAAGATTCGATGAAATAGGATTGTCGCCAATTGTGCAAATGGGCTTAAAGTACATCCAAATTCCCACAACCATGGAGTTGGCCAGGTTTAAAAATCTTTTTGGGTGCACGCCATCTGTAACCAACCCGATACCGTCCACCCCATCCTTTTGACTTCTTGTGCACTGCAAAATTTGAGTGAATTCTGTTCATACTTCTTTTTGATTTCCAAATTGTGAGGGAGGATCCATATCTATGTATGAGAGTAACTTTGCAGTAAACGTAAACATACTTAGTTCAACCATCTCACAATTTAGCGGCAGATAGGAAAAACAACCCGATTAATATTTCATTGCAATAAGGGTTTTCAAGACCTTACACCCTGGAGACATAAATATCAAATAGTTCTTTATGAATTTGTAATTTAGATATTTTCCCATTTATAAACTCTGAATTTAATTTACTGATTTTAAAATCCTGAAAGAAACTAATAAGAGGTAGTGGCTGACTTCTGGATCCCGGGTTACTAATTCTTACGGAACTGTGTAAAAAATGGTTTTCATAACGACCGCTTCGAGATATGGAATTCGATGTATTTTGCCCAAGAAATGGAATTCTGCTTCGCATCTCCATGAACTCGGAGTCTGGAATTCATAGAAACGGTTTCTGAGATAACTAATCTTCCTATAAGGCCAGCCCCTTCATCAGTTTTTCTATGAACAATAGGGGTAGAATGGTATGGGTGATGAATTCAGACACCAGTTAGTAAATGAACAGACATTAATTGATATTATCAATGACACTGGTAAGTAAAGCCTTTGGAACTGGTGAACTGAATATTACTATTGTTCGGTTATATGCTGCCCCGTAATCCTCAAGTAAGCTCACCGAAAAAAATCACTAATCTGAGACAGATCAGCTTACCTTTTCTCTCAAATGTTTTAGCGAACAATTGAATCGCAGATTTAAGATATCTTCTATAGTAATGATATCTCATCAATTCAGCAATCAAATTTCAGAAAGGGCCTCAGTTGCGCCACTGCACTGGCTGATGTCGTTAATGATTTATTGAAATCCATTGATTGCAGCAAAATATCGGTGTTGGTATTGTTGGATAATACGAAAGCCTTCAGTATGATGAATCAGTATGTTCTCTCCTCTTATCGTATTTGAACAGCCGAACACAAGTACAAATTGGTTCTCAAAAATCCACATCCCAGAATATCACTCAGCGTAGTAATCTCAGGCCATTATTCTTAACTCTGTATACATCACTCTTTCCTGATCCACTTAAATCCTTTGACCATCACCTTTATGCAGACGATACGCAACTTCTTATTTCGATATTCTAAAATATAAGAAGCCATTTGGTGCATCAAGAGAAACCATAAGAAATACTTCGAGATAAACCCTAAAACCCTAAAATATCAACAACTGTCATATTTTGCAATCACGACATTCTAGCACCTTAACTTGGAATTCAAGCTACCCTCCAGTTCTTATCAAAACACATTGCAAAAATGTAGATCTTGCCCTGGACACCAAATTACGAATCAAATAATCCTTTGTCGTCTTAGCAGAACATTTTTTATGCTGCATTGAAAATGATTTAGTCTCAACTTCAGTTAATCTTATGTATAACAAATAAATTTTTATATGATTCGATTATAATAATATTATATCAATTATATCAATATTATCACATTTGAATCGCTGCGATGTAGTGAATGGTCCTTGCAATGGCTTTAAGATGAATTCAGAAGCTGAAAAATTTCTTGTGTGCGATTGGTTCATGGCCTAAGAAAATATCAACACATTTGAGGGAAATTCCTTCGAACTTTACATTTATTATTTACTTCATTTTTGGCAATAAAATTTACACGACACAAGAAACCCTACTAACAAAACAAACTCTCATTCAGAACAGATGTGAATGTAATGTGAATGTCCGAAAAAACAACCTGCTTTGTTGTTGATTCATAAAAAAATATTTTTAAAACTCGATATCTTACAGCATATCAGTCTGTGTCAAGAATTGCACAGATTGGATCCTACATTTTTATCATCTTCCATCAATTCATTCAATGTTTAGTATATAAAATATCTAATGGTCGACATAAAAATAACCATAAAATAACATATAGCCATTTATCCACAGATTGAAGACATTGTAATTTATTTTTTGTTAGTGTTATTTTATGAGTGGATAATAAATGCATTATTAATATATTGAATAACTGAGTAAGTTTGCCAATAAATATTTTTTCTAAAACCACACTCCAAAACATGCTTTTCTGCATAGTTTTACGTTCGCAAACATGATTATTTCTCACAATAATTGAAATTTGACATTAGTGTGCCGCAAAGTGACATTTCTGTGCCAAAATTTTTCAGAACCTAATTTCTAAGCAATACAGTTTTCGTGATAGCAAGGTGAAAGTATATTTTGAAAATTCTGCATTTCGAAGGGATATTCGATCAGGCAACTTCAAGAATGAATAGACAAAGTCTATTGGTTTATATAATATGAGGGTAATTGTCGTACAAATTCATAATATTTTGAACAAAAATTATAGACATCACTACTGCTGTATCAAATACCCACATACACACTATCCATTGCTAGGCAACGGAGCAACATCTATCGAATCATTTGAATGTCAACAAACGTCAAGCATAAAATATTCGTAAAATATTCTTGTCCCGTCATTTTTTAATGAGATTGAACTAAAATGGATAGCGACAGTTCTGAAATTGAAAATACTCCGCCAGAACTAAAAGAACAAGTTAATTCATTGTCATTGAATTTACTACCTTCAACTTCAAGAGGAAAATATGAAAATGCATACAAACAGTTTATGGATTGGAAGGAAAAATACAAAACTAAAAGTGTTTCTGAAAATATAATGTTGGCATGTTTTGAAGAACTATCCAAATCAAGAAAAGCCTCTACTCTCTGGTCAATATATTCAATTGCTAAAATCGACTATTAATATTAATCACGGAATTGACATATCAACGTATGCAAAATTACGAGCTTTTTTAAAGAGAAAGTCTGACGGATATTTCGCGAAGAAAGCACAGACTCTGACATCCGAGGAAATAAATATATTTATAAAAGAAGCCCCGGACAATATATACCTGTTAACAAAGGTAATGTTAAGAGAAAAATTTACATATTTGACAATAAAACGTTAATATTTATTATCGTAGGTTGCAATGGTTATCGCAATTAGTGGTGCATGTCGAAGAGGAGAATTGTGGAAGCTAAAAATGAGTGACATAGAAGACCTACATTCAACTTTAATAATAAAATTACAGGACACAAAAACAAAAGTTCCGAGAAGTTTCATAATTACCGGACCCTTTTATAACCTTTGCAAAAAATATATTTCTTTGCGTCATTCTAATCTTTCTGAAAATCGTTTCTTTTTAAATTATCAAAAAGGAAGATGTACACGTCAAGTGGTAGGAATAAACAAATTTGGTAAAATGCCCCAAGAAATAGCAACATTTTTAAAGTTACCGAACCCAAACTTGTATACAGGGCACACATTCCGGCGGACATCGGCAACCATGTTAGCAGACGCAGGAGCTGATCTGTTAACACTGAAACGCCATGGTGGCTGGCGGTCAAATAGCGTAGCCGAAGGTTATGTTGATGACTCTGCACTCCAAAATGAACATTTCAAATAAAATAATGCATTCAGTTAACCCACAAATGTCAAATATAAATATCAGATATCACACCCTTCATTATCATCATCATTTTCGCCTTCAACTTCTGTTAAAATTGTAGAAAAGTTCGCGAGTAATGCACATTCAATGTCTACATCTAATTTGAATATTACAGAAAATGTTTCCAAAACTAACTCTCCCAGAATTTTTATTCAAAATTGTTCCAATTTTACAGTGAATTATAACTACAAATAAATACTTTTTTTAATCATACCAATAATTATTTTTTGAGTGATTTTTTTGGAATTTGTTTCTCAGTTATTACCATTAACAACTAATAGTTAATAATTAACTTAAATATATGTAATACATTATTATAATAAATATTTGTTTGGAAATAAACTTAATTATACTATAAAACGGAATTAATAGTCAGCGACTTTCAGTTCAGGAAAAATAAAAATGAGAGCGGCTTAAAATCCTCTCCCTCTTCCCTTGCTTCTTTTGGGCATCATAAAGCTAAGAATGAGTCACTGACATTTCATTCCATCTTATAGTATAGTATTATTTTTAACAAAAAGGGTGTTGTAGAAAAAGTATAGTGTGTAACACGAGCAGAAATGCAATTTCTCACTCGATTTTCAAACTCATGAGAAATTAGCACTTTTCTGCACAATATACTATTGTGTGTATTTATCATGGATGCCTTTTGTTATTATTCGGATTATTGTTATGAAGTGAATTGAAATATTACTCAACGAATGTTATTATATAATTTTCGCTTGGTTACAGATTTGTTAGTTAATTAGAAAAAGTATACTGATGCCTATAATAATTATGTATTGTTTCATTAATCGGGATTTCCCATACTTGTATTTAGCAAATTTATTTCAATGCTCATTCAATTATCCTGCTAAGAGAACGTAAAGAAACAAAATGGAACCTGGAATAATTTTCGAATTCATTTAGGCCGTATAATTGCATTATTGAATAATAAATATAATGTTTATGAAAAAAAGCAAGCTACTGGAATCAGCTTGGTTTGAATAATTACCAGGAATAAACTTTAATTAATGTAATCCATCGTAATTACTTCAGAAATATTTATGAGAATCGAATTCAAAATTATACAGTTGAAATAATTCTACCTAGATGTGCATGTCTCTATTACATGTATACAAATTGTCATGCAATTGCCATTTTGTCGTTCTATTGTCAAGTTTCGTATTATTATTTCACGTTGGATTCATTCTTGTAAATACGCACAACTATTTATTATGATATTACATATAAGAAATTCCTATTAATTTACTCGGGTAATTATATAGGCGAACAGTGAGAGAACGCCTCAATTTTGGAGTTAATAAGGTATATCACAACGGTCACTTGGGTTTGTTTCCTCTCATTAAATGCATTCGTTCTCGAATGAGTATCCGTTAGGTGGAAAATAGCGGATTTCCCCATTCATCAATGAATTTTAAATTACATCGAATTACATCAGATGATTTATATCAACAACACTGACCCTCTATACGCTATACAGAAGTAACCAACGCAGACCATAACCTGGACTGTTAGTTGTCCGATATCAGATCATAAAAGGTCATTTGGCACAGGAGTGTTTCTTCTCAGAATCAGGGATAAGAATTAGAAAAGTTTCCACCAGCTCGATGGATGAAACATCCCCATAAGAGGTGTGTTACCATCGCTGAATTACAGCGGTAATCCACCTACTATGTAGATAATCGCTGGTGACAATTCAACTGAAGTGACTGATGAATAACAGGACATGCTAACAATACTTGTAGTATCAACTATAACAATAAATAAATGAATCATTTTGTATTCGTGGAATTTTCTACCGAATACAATTCGTGCTTCAAAAATTAACCAAAAAGTTTAATTTACAATACAATACAACTCGCAAAATGTATAAATAAATAAAATCAATGTCATAACCATCCCTAAGGCGCAGGGGTTAGGATGGTGTTATATTAGGTTTATATGTCGGGCGTTTTGGGTTTTCAGCCCTGCCCTTTTGGGGTATCCAGCGGGCGGGCAAAACCTTACTCGCGCCTGCTTGCGAAGGCCCTACGGTGTTGTGTAGGCTTTAGGCGCTGTGAGTGCACGTCTTTGATTGGGTTTACTTCCCTGTCTCCTCCGTGTTATGCTGGGGGACTTGGTTATTTATGTGTGAGACATCAGGCTATCTGGAGCAGCTATTGTCGAGATTTTCTTGATCTCCCGGAATAAAACGGGTTTGTCAATTTTCTGGATTTTCGTGAAAAATATCCAACGCCTGGTAGATGATTCAGGTTCAGTTATCATGGGCTCTGATTATCGTCATATTCTTGGTTAACCTACTTCCAAGGATAAACTCTCTGTAGAATGTATCAGACTGTTGTCTAATAGATTCTTCGATTGTTGGAATATCGGCTAGCTCCCTCAGTGTGTCCAGCCAAATGTACCTGTCACTCTTAGTGGCGATACGGAGTATTTTGTTCTGCATCGTTTTCAGGCGCCACATAGTTGATTTGGAAATACTGCAGAACACTGAACATGCAAACGTCACCGTTGGCCTGATGACCTGCTTGTAGATCAACACTTTGGTCTCCATTACCAACTTGGAGTCTCTCGCTATTAGCAGGTATGTTCTTTTAATCGCTGCCCCGGCTCGTTGAAATACCAAGCTGACATGTCTACCAAAGGTCATTCCTGTGCCGTGTCTACAGCATAAATTGCCGTTTGCGTGTTTTCATGCATTGTAAAATCGTGCGCATATAGCGAGTAAAACAGTGGTGACAGGCTCGAGCCCTGTGGCACTACTGCTTCGGCTTTCCTCACTGTGGAGCTAGTTCCATTCATTCCTTAAACGTCCTGTCGACCAGGTATGAATCCATCAATCTTACCATGTGGCTAGGCGTAACATCTTCATGATGAGGCCCTCGACCCAGATGGTGTCGAACACCTTTTAGATATCCAGCAGAATCATCACCGTGTTATGCCCCCGATTGAAGACTTCCTTCACTCTATGGAAAATCCGTACCACCTGGGAGGTCGTTGAATGACCCCTCCTGATGGCAAATTGCGCAGCTGGAATGAGTTCAATCTCTTCTTCGAGGGCACTAAATCTCTCCAGTAGAATCGTGTCCACCACCTTGGCCACCGACCTATGCAGCGAGATTGAGCAGTAGCTCTCGATCCTAGAGTCCTGTTTTCCCGGTTTGAGGATGGGGATGATCTCCGCATGCTTCAGGCACGTTGGATAGTGCTGCAATTTTATTACACTGTTAATGATCTAAATTAACTGTACGATTTCCCGCGCCCGGAGACTTGTTGCTGGAAAGCCTCTTGCTGGTTTCTTGAACCTCCACAAAAGTTGGTTATCCACCCGAGAAGATTCCGCTGCCCAGTTCAACCCCAGGTATTTCTCTGAACAGCTTGGCTCCTCTAGTAACTTCCTTGTGTTGTTGGGTGGCATCCGCGCTCGCTTCTAACGCACTCTGGAAATATTCCGTCTTCCTTTGGTCAGTCATCACCTGCCTCTGGCCGTTTCTCACCGTCGGTATGCCGTCTACGAAGGCACTTCGACATCCGCGATAGGGAACCGTCGTTGGTATTGAGGCTTCGAGCTTCCATTGGCTTATTATGAGGTCATTCATTTTCCGTCCCAGATTCATCATGTTCTCACGATGGAAATTGTTACGGAAATTTTTCTTATCATTAAGTTTTATTAGTTCTAGAATGAAACCTAGAAAGGGGTATCTGTCCTCCCTCACAACCCTCTTCCTGGTGGTGTCCTCCCTTGCCCGTTGAATGTTTTCTATCGACCGCTGAGCTTCCCGGTCTAGGTCCACCACCGCTGCTATTTGTGATGTGACCATTGTTTTCTTATTCAGAATCCTCCTGTATTCCTTCCATTCAGCGATGAAGTAATCATAGGTGGTTCTTTCCCCTCTGGGGTTCTGCCACCCACTGACTGAGAAGAGTAAAGGATCGTGGTTTGACCGTTCCAAGGGTAGTGGGTGGGAATGTCCGGGTAGTCCACGGCAACTTTTTTGTTCAATGAATACATCAAAAAATGGGGTACGATCGGTCGGCGGCGCTCCACATCGGTTACCTCGCATTGAAGTTCCCCGCTAGCAGCACTTTGCTTGCGCTGCTGCAGAGGGTATCCACATCCATATCGGTGAATCTGTTTCTCTGGATGATGTATATCGCATACACAGTCTCCATAGAGCTTGCTCTCTGCCATAGGAGTGAATGCGGAACACTTGACCTAACGAGAATCGCTACTCCCCCCCTCTCCTCACATTAGGGCGGTCCTGCACGATGGTGGTGAATTCTTTGAATTTCAGCTTATGTTCCTGCCGGATTTTGGCCAAGGTCCTTTTTTTCTCCGTATCATTGGATAAAAACCATAGAAAAACCGATTTGAGGTTGAATCAAACATTTATTGGTAGTAAACAAACATTATTGATCAACTTCTTTCATTGTGATCTCAGAAGGAGTTCTTTGAAGCACTCCGGCATAAAAATCGGGACTTATCACATTGGGAGCATGTGAATTGTGTAGTTGTTTTTCATTGGCCTTGGTGCTGCAGAATAAAAATTTCCAGTATGTTAACCTCTTTCAGGAAAGTGGGATCCAACGCTTGCCAGTCTGACAGTCTGTCAGTGTATATACACCGCCCATAATCTGATTGTATACACGTATGAAATCAAAGAGAAATATCTCGTGAGTAACACGGAATAATCTACGATATGAATATGAGAATTAATTTGTTTTCCGCCTTTTCAAATATCTGCTACCCACTAAAAGATAGTGGGAAACATATACTCCAATGCATGCGAAAGGATTAATATTTCGCATAGAGAGTATTTTCATTTAGTAACGAACTTTTTCGAAATCAGGAAAAAGTTTGTTTGTTACCTTCTCGAGATGTCAAGAAAATTTGAAAATTCAATGTTCTGTATCTCAAAATCTAGCTCATCATCGAGTTAGCATTTCTGATTCAGCCAATTACTACAAAATACTGAGAACTCTGAAAATTTTACAGAACACCGTGTTTAATAAGAGGACAGTCTTCTCAAACCAATAATCAAACCTGACAAAAAAATTCAGTTCCGCCCATGCTACTTCAATGTAACAATTCTCATTTAACCAATAAGTAATACTGACAGAAACAAACCCGACTATCATGTTCACCAATTTTATCTATAGAAACACACCTTCGATGGGATATTATGACTATCCCGCAGTGTTGGGAATAAACGGAGATTGACGTGTGTCATCGCCGACGTTGGTCGCACCAGGAGGCATTCATAAAAGGTCTGGCAGGTTTGTTATAGATTTAAAAAATTAGATTTACAGGCGCCAGAGCGGCAACTTTGATCGGCTCCTTTGAAACTGACCTGGACGCAAGGACCTCCTTAGTTTCATTTTCATGCATATTGACTGTTAATGATACCGACGACCCATGCAGATATGATTATGAGTAACGCCATTGCGGAAATAGAAGAAATATCGAAACTATGGAATGATTTACTGGTTGAGACAAATTTTTTACTGCAGTCTTGGAAAAATATGAACCAGGTTTCAATCGATTCCGAATAGCATGTAGGTGATTCTTGAAAAAAAGGAAAGAAAATTGCAAAAGTTATAAATAAACAATTAACTAAAACAAGCGGTTCAGTTTTTCGGAATTATCTCATTAACTAATTGGGATTTTTCAAATGAAAAAAAAAATCCAAAGAAAAAGGAAATTTCCTAAAAAAGTCTCGAGTCCCGGAACTATAGAACTAATATTTGTAATATATCCACAGAGATGAAAATAAAGTCGATAACGAGTACCGAGTGCTCTGCCTTGGGCAAGCCACACCACACCTACTTCGGGCATTCCACCATTAAAAATTATTTGAATATATTGAACATAAAATTAAAAAAATCAAAGAATTGAGGGGCTTAGTGGATAGATGAATGAACAATAATCTGCCAGTTAGATATGCAATAGTTAATTTTTTGCTACTTGAACATGATAATTGTTAAGAAATAAATAAAATATGTTTTCTTCCTTAAAGCTATTCTTTCAAGCAAGAAATAATACTTTAAAGGAAATATTTTTTTAAATCATTATTAGCGTCAGAGTTTCGGATTCCAAAAAAAGTTTCAACTGTCTTAAATACAACGCATTTGTTCATAACAATTTTTTAACAATAGAACATTTCAAGAAAATCATTCCCATGCAGCTTCTCATAACAAGAAAATGGATCATTAATAATATTTGAAAAATTATTTTCAATTATTGAAGTTTTCAATTTTGCAACTACGTAAATTGTTACCTAATGAAAAACTGTTTTTTTTATTTTTTCAAATTGTTTGGTTTTTGAGAATAATAGATGCGATGGTCATCTTGGATTTTAGAGAAAATGATCTTTATAGAAACCTTTCCGTACGATTTCAGAAGGGAATGATAATATTTCAAATTGTTTTTGTTTTGTTTAAATTGTTTTTTCTGTTAACCAGCTGTCATCCCCCTACGAACGATAGCCCTCAGAAGTCGAAACTTGTGTGAGCCAAGGATTAACGGGGTCTCAACTTTTAACGTGCGATTCCTAGCATGCTAGAAAATTATTTCCATTCCTCTCCTCATTATTCAGCTTGTTGGTATATGATATGCTGTAACGAAGGTATGGTAGATAATGTTTGTTGACTGTTAATGACGAATGCATTATACGCAAAACAGACCCTGAAATTTTGCTTTGAGGAACACCACATTCGATTTGTTTCCTTAAGTATTGTATCACAGCATGAGATGGAGCCTTTGATAATTAATAGTCTGGGATATACAAAAATAACGCAAAATACTACCTATACTAAAACTTATCTTTGAGAAGGACCGCCTATTTTCTACCATTGAGCTTTACGAAGAATCAAAATTATTCAATATAAGAAGTCTCTATTCCTATTAAAGTTTGATTTGGATATGCTACAATAAGGCTATCAGAAGACAGCAAATGAAAAAAAAAATAGACATGTTGTAAAAAAATCTGTACATTTGCCATTATTCAAAAAAAGTCACTGAAAAAATTGTTGTTGTTGTTTAAAAAAATTGTTGTTGTTTAAAATTGTTTCTTCCGTTGACCAGCTGTCATCCCCCTACGAACGACAGCCCTCAGAAGTCGAAACTTGTGCGAGCGAAGGATTAACGGGGACCTACCTTTTAACGTGCGATTCCTAGCAAAAGATTTGTACATTACTTCAGACCAGAACTTTTTAAGAGTCCAAGAATATTACATATATTAGGGAAATACAAAACTGGCATAAAATCATTTGTGTGCTTCAATCAACTCACTATTCAAAATTTATATCAAATATCTGATCATCGAATTCTCCATTTTCCGTAAATATAAAAACTGAAAACGACAAAAAGAATTGAGCATTATTGACACTTCGCCTATAAGTATATGTGGGTTTCTTGACACAACACAAGCACATTTGTGCTTAGGTGAATGGTACCGAATCAAAATGGGGGATAACCAAAAATAGTATTGCTGCTATAAGAAATAGAAAATTCATATTATTTTTTACTGTAAACCCTCTTACGGAGATATATCTCAATTAATATTATTTGATTTGATCGCTTTCGAACAGTTTGAGGCAGTTACTTCTAATTCCAATATTTATCAATAGGTATATGTTTCACGGTATCGAATTTCTCGATACTTTCATTTCTAGTGCATACTTTACTGATTGTATATTATATTCCGATATGTCGACTGCTCATCTTTTCTATGAATACTTTTCAAATATTTTGGTTAGCTGGGTTATAAGAGATATCATCAGTTGGTGATCAGTCTGTATAGTGACATTTTTGATTTATTTGAACTAGGTTTCACAGCTCATCTAAATACTTTGAGACAATTCCCAGTTTCCTTTGACGATTGTGTTCAGTTTTTTTTGTTGGCACTTTAGTCCTGTATAACAGGGACCAAAATGTATCTTTCAGTCTTTAGGGAGACGTTACCTACTGAGTAATCCAAGTACCGTGTATCAATATTGAAATTTATCATACTGGAAAGTGCAAAAATAGCGTATATGCCTCAGGACTAAAGAGATATTTTTTTATATTATATTTTATATTTTAAAAAATTCTGATATAAAATATAAAAAGTATATCTTTTTTTTCAGCTCATTACGATAACATGTAATCTGCTACATTGAATCGATCTATAAAAAAAAATTAAAAAACAATTTTACCTCCGTCCATTCAAGAATGATATTATTTAAAGGGTTGGACTGAAAACTTTTTGTATACGACAAACTTTTACAATGATGAATTTACTCCTGAATTCTTCTACATAAATTTAGCAATACCCTAACAATCTATTTATTTTCTCAGCGGATGAAAATATCCTAATCTATATCGAATTGAGACAGTAAGTTCAAATATATACGATGCAGCCGTTCCATTCACAAAAACTTTTCTCTGTTTCGCTAATGAAAAATGTTTCATTTCAACACACCGTTGATCCCACAGACATACATACACAGCATATACTAACACTGTCATTGAATTATTACGGATGACACAAAATGATAACTTGACCCTCGATCACAACAAACCGAACGAAACCAACAAGGGGACGGTCAGTTTCATGAAATAAATCCATAAATAAAATCGCCATAAGTTTTATCCTCCTCCATTCCTATTCGAATATATAGTTTGCAGAATAATTCAGAACTTTGAAATGATTTATTCATTGGGATATTTATATGTGGGAAGAAGTTGTTGCTGAGCTATAAATTTTCATAAACTGGATTAAAGAATTATGGAATTATTGCGAGCCTGTGATTTATATATTGATGATTAAGTAACCGATTCAGATGATAAAGTCAATCAAGGATAGATTGCATAAGTTTTTCTGTTTAAATTTTTTTTATAATTACATTAGTATTAGTGTAACTACAAACATTTTCAGGGATTATACTACTTATATACAGGGTTATGATACAGTAATGCACAAAATTCATAAAACGTACAACGATCACTTTTGAAAAAAATGCAAAAACTCGTCAAACTGTTCTTTTTATTCCGCATCTTTTGACATAAGTTACAAAAATAACACGTCAAAGTTGTCAAAGTTATGACGTCATCAACAAATTTTTTTAATGGGAAGCTAAGATTTTTATCACATTATGTGATAGAGCTTGTGTTTGTACACAAGGGAAAATTAGTTGCAGTAGGGCTCACATAAGAAAAAAAACGAGAAAATTAATAAAAAACGAAATAATCGTAAGTTTCATAATAACTTTTTAATTAACTAAACAGTCCATTAAACCAAAACTATTTCTTATAGGAATTGTTCAAAAGATGCGGAATAAATAGAACAGTTTGACGTGTTTTTGCATTTTTTTCAAAAGTGATCGTTGTACGTTTTATGAATTTTGTGCATTACTTTATCATAACCCTGTATTTCATATTCATTGATAATCAGGTCGATTCTGTTCGAAAATAGCTATATTGTTATGTGAAAATGTTGCTATGATAGCAATATAAAATTAGCAATATTACTAAACCGGCAAGGTTTATAGCATTGTTTAAACAGAATAGACCTGAATGTTTGAATTTTACTGATTTTATTATAAAGAACAAAAGAATGAGATAGGAATTGCTCATAGTGACCACATAATTCACGAGCAATAACAGAAAAATAAAATGACATAGACTCCGAAATCACGTAAATGCAAATGTTCCATAGTGGAAAAGGTATTAACTACAGAATAGCATTCACAAATAAAGTTATCAGAAAAATTACCGCTTACTATTCATGATCCCAATACCCAAAGATGAGACAGCAATACCAAAGTTCATCATATCCAAACTCAAACTCATCACAAATTATGTACATTTCTTCTTCCTGCAGATCGTCACTATTCATATCATTGACCATATGAATTATAGCAGTCATCAGTGACGAACTGTGAATTGAACCTTTTTCTTTCGCGGATCATTTCATTTTCGTTCTTTTTTGTTTTCTATTTCCTTTTGTACGTTTTTGTTTTTAGTCATAACCTAATACTTTCTTGTGTTCAACTTTCGACGTGTTGTTAAGAAGTAGTACAGTGGATATTTATTTGGACCATTTCAATCTCAATTGAAAGTAATGGTGCATGGTAACCAAAAACAAGGATGTGAACACTTGGATGGAAAACAATCGGAGTCAACTGCAGAAAGCCAACTACACATTTGTGGTTTCAGTTGGTAGACTGAGGTTCCAGAGTTACTAACGTTGTCACGGAGGCAGCTAGAGCGACCTACTTCACCATCCAGCCTAGGAAATTATGCGAGACAATGGAATAGTGAAAGAAAATATACTCTTCCTTCATCTGGTAAAAGTAATAGTACTAGTATCAGTAGTTTTTATCTCAGAGTAGAAAAGCAGGCTATAATGATGTAGAGCTTTCTCTCTGTTCTCAGTTGTTCATCCGTATTTTATTCAGTTCTTTCCTTTTAGTTTTCACGATAACCCTAGTGAGTTGCCAGTTTTCTTTAGATCCCTACCATATTTTACGATGATATTTATTCTGTCGTCGCTTGTGCTGTTTGCCTCCGTTCTTCCCAACGCATGCATTCTGTAATAGTTGTACTCCTTTGTATCGCTCAGTTCAAATCTGAACAGATAATTTAAAAACATCATGTCCCCTATGAGATTGTGTTCATAGGGGACATGTGTCCAACCATTGTATTATTTTTTTTAATTACAGATTGAAGCGCATCAACCCTTTAGGTTATTAGCACTGGATAGATAACAAATGTATTCTGTATATTTTACATAGTATATGATATTATATTCTATTGTAAGGTTTATGTGGACCTGATAAGACATTAGGTTTTCTGTGTAGCAGCCTTCTCCTAGGATGTTGTGGATTTCTCTTTGTAAATGGAAATCTCCCCTTGAATCTGCATACATTGGACACTCTGTAGGCACGTGCTTTACTGTTAAGGTCGTTTGGCAGTTATCGCATCTTGGCTGTTTGGTGCGGAGCATGAGATATTGATGTGAGAACCTTGCATGTCCAATTCGAAGACGGGCTAATGTAAGACTGGTGTTTTCTATTGCTTGCTGGGTGCCCACACGGTTTCACGGATTGTTTGATATTGATGTTTTCAGTTTGATTGGTTCTATTTGTTATGCCATTCATTCAGGATGGTGTTGTTGGTGAAACTCATGTGGGTCCCTTCCCACATAGGCATAAAAGGGAATGAGAAAGCAGAGGCAGCCGCACGTCTGGCGATATCAAGTCCACAATCTCATCCAGTCAGGCGATCAGTATCATCGGATACGAAAAATTATATGAAAAACCATTGTTTTATGTTTCTTATCAGTTTTCTTGTTCAGTCCTTTCGCATATATCCCAGGATTGTTGCTATTTATCGATGATGTGTGATCGTGCTAGGTTTTTATATGTCCTCTCTAGCAACTTTATTGGGGAGGTTCTTGCATTCATCAGTAAAGCTTTGCTTCTTGCTGTTCTATAGGATGCTATCTTTATGGCTGTTTTTCTTTGAATACTCAAAAAAAAATTCTTTAAATTTTCCATTGCTCTTCTCCAGATTGTTGTGCCATAAGGCATTATCTCAGGGGCCACCGTCGCGACCTTGAGCATCATCCTGATGCTTACGTTGCCTATAGCCTTTCCCGCCTTTTCCCATTCCGCGTTTTCACCGTCTTCCACCCGGTTGTGTTCTCCAGAGCGCTATTAGATATTCTTACCAGACTTTTGACATTTCTTGCTACCACGACTACGGCCAGGTCATCTGCGATTCCTATCAGTTTGACTCCACAAGGAACCGTTAAATTCAATAACCCATGGTAGAATATTTTTCGTAATTTCCAACCAATAAGAGAACCTTATGGAACCTCACTGATCCATTGTTCCTTCGAACCCTACCACCCTTTCTTCATGGTGCCTGGCAATCATATTATACAAATACGCAGGTATATATTTCCTGATTTCCTCCACGATTTCCTTCCATTGGACAGAGTTGAAAAATTTCTGTACACCCACATCTCTATCTACCATTCCTTTCATTTGCTTCGTCTGCGATATTCTGTACTTTCTCAAGTGCATCGAAATCCAAACTGATATCCATTTAGGTCCCTTTTCAATTTCTCTTACGAGTTTCGCCTCGAAGAAGAGCTTGGGGAATTGTTCTGTTATTAGAAGGAGGTTCATTATCCTCAGGAGTTTTTCCGGCTAGATTTGCTTTTTTCTGTCAACTTCTCATTGGCTTCGAGTATTTCCTTCATATTGGAAGATATTATCTCTTCTGTCGTTCTGTCCCATAAAGTGGGATATTATTTTTGTCTTTGCCTTTTCTGCAATTTCTCCATGATTCTTTCTATTATTGTACATATGCCTTGCGATTTGTTGCAACCTCGTCTGACCACCAGTATACGGATGTTCTATCACCTCCTAAGTACTCTTTCCTCTGGAGAGATTTTGTCACATGCTGCTTTCATTGTATTTGTTAGTACTACAACATCCAATTTCATCGAAAAATTCTAGTAGGTTTTTCTTCACTACTCTTCGTCCGTCATATTTCTCGATTGATTCCTCACTACACTATTTCCCTTTTATCTTATATACTCTCTTCTATAAACTTCCATCTGGTAAGGAACTTGGGAATCTTGTTGGCCTGAATGTCAGTAAAGGATGTACTGTCCCTCCTCACGAAAGTCGGCACATTGCTCTCATTGAATAGCATAACTATTCTGACGAAATTTAGCCTTCCCTGTCTTCTACTGAGTTCCACATGTAGGATTTAGAGTTAAATTCCCCTTACTAGTAGCGCATATGAAGATTAAAACCCGTTCAGTTTCAATCCAGAAGAAATCTGGTCCATTTCCCTTGTTTGTTTCATTAACTTTTTTGTTACGTACGTATATTGTTGGGTTCTATATTGGTCTTAAGCTTCCCGACTCCTGTTCAGATTGTCCTGTAATTCGGTGCAGTTATCCATATCTCGAGCTCACACCCCCACTCCTCTTCACCTACTTTCACGCATTCTGTAGCTTTCTATATGCCAAGTCTGCTTTGTGACATTCTACTTCACACCTGTAGCATCTTCGCACTACTTGAAGTTTTTTTTTATATGGACTGACTCTCCGCAGTTGTAGCATCTTGCTTCTTCCACATTATCAAGACAGTCTCTGGATATATTTTGTGACACTTGCAACATTTTTTAACATCCACTACTTTTATAATACGCTACCTGTTTCATTCCTGCCGTATCCTTGTCTTTTTTAAGTGTACTGACTACGTCTTCTGCGGTTTTAATGAAAGCATTATTTGAGTTTTCTCATTTATTTTTTCAGATAACTTGATTTGTATATCTTCTACCGCCCGGGTATTTGTTTCCTTTACCAGTTTATCTTCTACCTGTGCCTCCGACACTATTTCGTCTATGTCTAGTATCATTAACATTTGGATTCCATCCTTTGGTCATTTCTTCCCGGAAGAGAACTTCTTTCCCTTTTATTCGTGCATGTACATTGCTGATGTTTTAAAAATCACATAATCTTATGAGTTGGTCATATGATATTTGTCATGTTGGCGTCAGGATAATAACCTCTTCGTCTTGTCTCTTTCTGGCCTATCTCCACCCCATATTATGATATTATGTTTTTCATGTAGCACAACATCCACTTCATGTTTTCTGAGTACGTTCTGATAATCATCTCTTTCGTCGTCACAGAAACCATTTAACTACTTCAAGTACTCCTTGTCCCAGAATCTTCATTTTTCATAGTTACCTTGGGAACCTGCATCTGTGCAGTACCTTCGGTCTTTCCTTTTTTGTCTGTCCTCTTCCTTGCCGTTGAATTCTTCCAACGATAGATAATACAAAAAAACCCACTCAAGACCAGCTGAAGCAAAGTGGGTAGGGTGCCACGGAATCGTCATATCCAGAATTCACTTGGTGTGAGCCCCTTAGAAGAGGTTGCTACTGCAGCATGGTAAGAAGGCCCTCTGAGCCAATTTCAAACCTTCATGAACTTCTAATACGCCTCATACATATCCTGAAAAAGAAATAGAATGTCATCGTCTTCTTCACACCTGCAGCAAATGGCTGTCTTTTATGCGAAAGAAAGATATAGAATCTGAATTCAAATATCTCAATATTAAATTGATTTCCGCCATTGAATCGATTTCTACCACATCACTGAAGAAAGTAACGTTTGCTCTGTTCCATGTACTTAAACGAAATTCCGTATTTGACCTTGGCCCATACCCAAAAGAGATAGATCCTTTTGCAAAAGTGTCATCCTGGAGGAATAGTGTGGAAAGTATATCGAATTATTCGTTTATAAAAATTGAAATTACCTGATATTACTCAGTAAACAAATCGAAAATTTAATTAAGATTTCATTGCTTTTGACATGGCAAATGTCTGCAAACTAAAGTGTGTGTTGGCTTGGCAGTGAAGATTAACACACGACCTTCACCACATTTTAATAAAAAAAATTGTGTCATGATGGACATAATATCATCTCTTGATTACCTCTAATTGTTGATGAAGCAGTCATACACCTAACTCATTAAATAATCTCAAATAACAAAAGTAGGATTTACTACTCTGTAGGGGTTGCGGGTTGAGAATGGTACGATTTATAGTAATCAAATGGGTTTCCACCTATATCGCCGAAAGGGTTCCGGTTATACGATTAAAAATTATCAATTCATAGTTCAGTTCGAGAATTTCTATAAATTCAGTCCTTAACATTATTATTTATTTGATTGCAGCCAACTTGAATCATTCATTTTCACTGCATTACTTCTGGCACCTCCATCATTTCAATATACTGAATTGTGCTTTCCAGGCATTCTCATGGCTTTTTCAAATGCTTCTGACATGCAGATGAACATTTGCGCATGCAGATTTTTGTAATGATAGTGCAACTAAATAAAAACAACATATACGTGTCAATAACTAGTAATTTCCCCTTAAATTGCATCTATAAAGTAACAGCAAGTAACGGCCATGTTAATAATTGCGGGTAAATCGTCGGCGCCATTTCGAATTAAAATTTTAGCATTTATAAAGTTGAATCTGATCAGAAACATTGCGTGATTGCGCCATAATGGCGTATAATTAGGGTGTTTTAGAAAATGATTTTTCTGCTTAAACGGATATTTATAGAAGGTCGGCAATCGCATTTGCATATATTCAAAAATAAATCAAATTATGGTTTTATTCAATGAAAGAAAACATTGTTTCAGAGGGCTGCACAGAATTTTTTGTTACGGTGTATCTGATGGATCACGAAATATTTTTTATAACGACTGGAAGGCAAATTCGAGGTATTTTCTGCATTATGAGAAGCTGTTACGATTGTTTTTCTGCCTCCTGAAACAGTAATTAATTGTATATTAGTCATACTTATCGTAACAAAATTCAATTGGAATATTTTTCTATTATGAATGGAATAAGCAGCGTTTTCTTGTCCATTATTCTCAGTCTCAGTTCGGAAGACTTAGGAAAACTATGTATCATCAATTCCCCAAAGTACCTCTCAAAAATCTTGCTTTTGTATTCTATATAGTTACTTCACATCTAATCGAGTACAAATCCAAAATCTCCCAGAATACCCAAACATATATTAACAATACTTAATTTCAATCAAAATATGCATTTTATCTTCTTGGTGAAAGGTCGCTCACAAACTATTTCACACTATTTCATGGTGCAGCTTTGCGCATAATAGAAGCCTTCATATCTTCTCATCCTCCAGAGCTCCAATATCAGCCTATGAAATCAGAAATGAACGGGGTAGGGATAAGAACAAAATAAATATGGACCTGAATGAGAACTCAATAAAATAGTGGCATTCGAGGCAAACAGATCCCTAACATGCCTTCTCTCTAGAGAAACCGACCAATGGGCCGCGGTTGGCATGATGATAGAGCGCTAGTCTGTCAATCAGAGGGATGTGGGTTCGATTCCCATCATGGTCACTGGTCTCGTGCTAGGAATCGCACGTTGAAAGTTAAGACCTCGTTAATCCTTAGCTCGCACAAGTTTAGACTTCTGAGGGCTGTCGTTCGTAGGGGGGTGACAGCTGGTTAACGGAAAAAACAATTTCAAAACAATTTTTTTTTTGAAAAAGTACCCATCGTAATTATGTTGAGATTAACTATACAGAAACTATTTTGGGTTATTATCAATCATCAATACCCATTATTGCTCTAAGATACAGCTGTGGCAAAATGGCTGCTGGAATTGTAAGTTACAAAACAATGTACTGGGCCTTTGAATCCTTTCCACCTTCCAAATCTCCGGGAAAATATGCTGTATTTCTAGCTTTACGACAAAAGAAAAATATATCCTAATCCTCCATCATCTGAAGGTATTCTGCAGCTGCTAGACATTTCTAAGGTACGGAGGACAGCCAAGGTCATCTTCATTCCCTAGCCTTGTTGAAGTGACTACACTCAGGCAAAAACTTTGAGAATCATCAGCCTCACGTCTTTTTTTCTAAAGACAACTGGGAGGCTGGCAAACAGATATACCAGAGAGAAGGTACTGGAGCTAAATCCGCTCAGAGATCTCCAGCATTCGTACCAGAGGGGCAAAGGCACGGAAAGTGCCCCCCATGGACTAGTTCATGGAGTTGAGGTTGGGTTAGACCGTGGCGGTGCCATCCTAGGTATGTTTATCGACGAAAGAGTTGCTCTACCTGTCTCAGTGACTAGCTAGGGCATCTTAGATAAGTCAAACCCACGAGGTGCCTCCTGGTGTATGGCCTCCTAGTTAGAAAGGAAGACCTGGGTTACTACACTCTGGCCTAGGCGGATGACATTATCATCCTGGCCTACTGAGGAGCACGTACAATAAGCCTTCAGTGGAGTGGATGAATTGTGACGTTCAATAGGTCTGAGTGTGAAATATGAAAAGGCAAAGCCGTTTTTTTTCACAGGAAAACGTAAAGCTCCTGAATGTCCATCTTACTAGAAGGTCCCTGAAATACAGAAGCTCAGTAAAATACCATGAAATCATCCTTACAGAGCATACTCAACATAAAGTTTGGAAAGCCACAGCTGCTTCTTGGGCATTGGGCATTGGGCAGTAAGTGGGGCTTGATCCCAAAATTCCATACTGGATCTTTTCGACTCTCATGGTGGCGTCCTACGAATCAAAAACCAAATTAGATAGGAAATAAAGACTTGCCTGGCTTGCGACAATGAGTGCAATGAGGACAGCACCCACGGGCGCATTGAAGATACTCATAGAACTGCTTCATCTGCATCCCTTCAATGAAAACAGGGAGCGCAAAGCCATTGCTCGCTTGAGAAGCTTCGACCAATGGCGGAGAAGGTGATTATGGATATTATCGTTTATGGAATAAAACGATGAAGGATTGTCTCCTCATTCAAATGCCAGGTTTCTTTACCTGCGGTATGATTCAGCAAATGGCTGCAGTTAGTCCTTCCAACAGGAAAGACTGGTAGCAGATCAGGTACCGCTTGACTCTCATCGTTGGGATCACCTTGCACACGGATATCTCTCAGATGGCGCCGGGGTATACGGGTAATCTCCGAAACCAGAACTATGTTACCCACTGGGAAATTTTGCTACTGTTTTTCAAGCAGATGTTTTTGCAATACTTGCCTGTGTAGAGAAAGTATTGACAGATGTTACCACGATCAGCAAATAACGATATGTTCATACAGCCAAACACCAATCGAGGCCCTCACAGCATACAGTCAAGTCGCTGCTAAGGTCTGAATGCATTGACGATCTACGAAGGCTTATACACGGCCAATAAAGTGAAGCTTCATTGCATCCTTGGTCATACCGGAGTGCCAAGAAACGAACAGGCTGATTATGGTGCGAAAAACTCAACGATAGGATCAGAATCAATCCCAACAATTTCTGGATCATGGAGCGTCTCAACCATGGAGAAAACCCTGGATGTAAAATTCCAAGATGCATGAGATAATCGAAACTCCACTAAGAAGGCCCTTTTACAAGGAGAAACTCTGCTGCAGCAGAAAGGAAATCAAAATTGTGGTAGGACTCCTGACGGGGAACTGCCATCACCGATGCCATTGAAAGGAGGTGATGCTTGAAGGAATAGAACCCAGACTCTCACATCCTCTTTCACTCGCTAAATAGGCTATCTTCAAAATCGAACCAATTCCCAGCAGCGGTGGGTGCACAATGAGCCCGATTGAGAGGCCTACATGCTTAAGGTCTCGTCTGTCCACAAAACTCTTCTATCTATCTTTCTCTACTCTCCTTTGGGATAACCACTTCAGGTCCATTGACAAAATTGCTTCTCAAGAACTTGGTTTTCTATTTTGTGCTAACAACTAATTCACTTCTTGTCAGCAGCTCATGATCTGCGATATCATCAGTCGTTTCACTGTTATCGGTTTCATCAAGATTGGCAATTCTAATCCCTTTGACAGCACTTTGGAGATTTGCCTGACATCTTTTCTACAGGACTTCTTTCAACTAACTTCAGAGCTCTGGAAATCGTTGCTTAGGAAGATGTTTTCCAAAGCATTCAGAAATTCAAGTAAATCACCAATTCATTCCTCATTTTCTTTATTTTCACCATATTCTCTGACATTACAGCATTTTCATCATTCTACATACGGGTACTTTCCTTTGTTCTAACGACATTTTCTGAAAACATACATAATTCAGTTCGCCCAAAGACAAAGTCAGTGAGTACCCTGGCAATGAACAGCTGTAATTTTCATTATCACAATAAGCCGTAAAAAGGATTCGATTACTCCCCAAATTAACAGCGCAAATGACATTTTGATAGTAGGCCTCGCCAGACCAAGCCTTCTAGATCAGTTAGTTAACGAGAAGGGAATCACGAGATAACTCACTTATTTCAACATTCTATTCACAGGATACTTAATGACAGATGGGTAATTTGTTTGTAATACAAATTACACAGTGCTTTAACGAATAATTAGGCATTGCGGAATGCTTCCTATATTTAACAAAAATGCAATAACTGTCACTTACTCAGATTGATAATTACCATTCATGTTATAAGTAGTAGTCTTTTTGCAGAGTCCAACTATTTCTTCTTTTTATTTTAATATCCTATAACGGTTTTATACACGATTGCTCTTGAATGGTTTTCTGACAGGTAACTTTAAATATCTTTTGAATTGATGTAGCCGATACTTTATGGAAATCCATGTTAATATCCATAATTAAACTATAGTACAAAAGATTTTCACTGAAGAGGTTTACGAAACCCACGTCAGTTATTTCGCTGTACAATAGCTTCTTCAAGTCGAGAAGATATACTGTATGTTTTAGGCAAGTCATTCAGGTATTTATACATAAACATTGTTTAAGAAAGATTAAAAGTGGTAGAATATTGGGCTTCAAAAATAGCACAATATAACCAAATAAATAAACAACATCAATATATTTAAAATATTATCACAATCATCTTGAAGATCATTATTGAGACATATAGGCGTACTCAAGTATTCATCGGTAGAATAAAAACATTGTTTCAAAATATGTTTTTTGACTTTCCATTTGAAAAAGTTCAGATTCAGAGTTCTGTACTCTTGGGGAAGGCAGTTGTACAGTTTGACATCTAACGTGTTTTTTTGTGACTAAATTTGAGATGCGAAGGTGTCAAGTGATTTGCTCCACGAGTCTAATAATTATGAAAATTAGAGTTGGCAAAAAATGCTCGTTTGTTCGTATGTATATTTATCACTGTAGCATACATTACAGAAAGTAGAAATAAGTTTCTCCCGTGATGGTTCCAGTAAAAAAATTATAATCAAGGATTTGATCTCCACAAACTAAATCGCACGTACCTGTAGCCTTACTACTCGAAACTGTCTAGGATTGTTCAGACTCCAGATATGCGGATTATTTCTATTAAACATACTACAATTTGTTGAACTGCTCCATCCGTACAAATAACGTTAGAAAGAAATTAGGGAGAATTATCATTATTAATTAGCCAATTGCAGTAAATTAACTTTCGTTCAGAATCACCTGGATGTAATTTTAGACCAATATGAATTTTGTAACATTTCATACCACTTCTTCTGAATTCCCTTCAAACGCTTGTTTGTGGAGCGCCTGAAGCTGAAGTGTGTTACTGACGGATTGGCATTTATCTAAAACACAGACAACTTAAACAACATCTGTAATATTCTAGAGAAGGGTTGAAGTTCATTACCATATTATGAATACTGTTTCATGTATTTTCATCTAATCGATTCATTTCTCGGTGTTTTGAAAATACCTTATTCCGCAAGAATAACAAAATGCTATTATTATTCATAAAACCCAATATGACGCCACTAGGAGAAAATAAAATTGATGAGGTGGCCAAAAATAAAACACCGGTTGATGAATTTGAAAATGATATTGTTTAGCAGGGCAAAAGTAGCAATACAAATAATAATACTCAATTCAGAAATTAACCACTTTGGTACAATAAGGTTTATATGGTAGGTCAGATAGTCAGTAAAAATATAGATAAAATGTACAGATGAAAACCACCAGTCAAAGTAATTGAATAAAAATTCAACGTCACAGCTTATAAGATTATTATAAAAAAATACATAAAATTCAACAAATAATTAATAAGTATCATTCAGATACTCCTGCAGAGTACAGCAGCACCTGTCAATCAATAAACATTTAACTCTAATAAAAAAAATGTCGTCACTTTGGCAATTTATTGTAGAGAGACAAAGCATTGTAAGCAGGGGAGTTTTGTATTTAGAGGTTTTATGAATTGGCATTCGCAGCTGTCCCCCAAATCTCATACTATGAGTATGTGTTGATGCTATCATTTCAAAGGACTCAAGGTTGTTTCTTGCAAATTTAACAAATTTGAAAATATAAATACAAGGAACAGATAGCAGTTTTTCTCTGATAAAAACCGGTTTGCAACTATGGTTATATATGGAAATATGGTGATAATATGGTAAATATGGTGGTAATATGCTACTAAATTCGATATACTACATGGCGTGGTGGCATGGTTTTAGTTACATAAACTTGCAACTTTGCCCTAATTTAAACATCTTCGTATCTCCAATAGTTTCCGAGATCCCAATGGTGGCCCTCGAAGTTGAATTGACCTATACATATAGGTGAAGATGGATAGTAAAAACTCATATACACAAGGAAAAAACAAGGTATTTTTCACAACTATTACTAATACTGTCACCCAGCATGTAATCTCAAGACATCACTAGACAAATTGTTTGACTAAAATTTATCACTTTTTGGGGACAGAATAAATTCATATAGATCAATATCTAGTATATTTTGTAATTGTTGCACTAGTAAAAGTCAATGATGAATATTCGAAAAACTGTCGCTGAACATTTACTGTCCTTTTGTTGATTAGCCAGAATTCAAACGAAGTTCAGTGGTTGCTGAAGGCCATGCAGTGGCCTGAAAAAGCATAAAAATAATCCTGTTACCCCCGAGAATGCAATTTTTCCAACCGGAATGATCGGTACAAATTACGATCAGACTTTATTAAATTTTCCAGTTAAAGACGTCTAGCAACAATTATATTTTTCTGCTCGGGAACTGCAATAATGAGTAACTTGGACACGGAAAATGAACATAATAACTTATGTCTGAAGGCGCTATGAGCCAGTGGTGGCTCAAGAAGTGGATTAATTATTAACCGAGACATTTTCGGATAAGGATGCAGTAACACAACTTTTGACTTCAAAACTACTGACACGTTTTTTACAACTTTTCTAATAACGGTGGAAATATTGAGATTTTTCATCAAATACAAAACAATAGATAGTAGAAAAACTTTGCCAGAAGAATTATTTCTGATCGCCGTTTGCCGACAATCCTATAGTATATAGGAAAATATGCGAAAGCCTGAGTTATTTTTATAATCAAAATTTCTTTGGAATTTATTGCCTTTCGTCAAGTACTCCCAGTTCCACATGAGAAATATTTATATTTTTCATGATGAAATTGGTATCTTCGGCTTCAAACGAGGTTTGGGTACTGGTCAAAATCTTTCTGTGATTTCTATAGATGGTTCTGTTTCTCACTTTCCTAGTGGGTGTCGGAGTTATTGTAGTGCCAGTCAACAAAATCAATCGGAAATCAATTACATATTGTGGACAAATCTGTGCTGATGAGCGAGTTGAATCGCGAAACTAGTCTGCAGATATCACATGTTCTCGATTGCCAGTTGGTGGTTGTTACAGGAAGAATTGCAAATTATTTTCTTGTAGATAAACTTTGCCAGGCGTTGGGTAGACATGATTCGGCACTCGTATGGGGTTGTTGAATTATTTCTGGAAAATATGCGAAAGGCTGAGTTATTTTCATAATCAAAATTTCAATATGGGATAGAATTTTTTTATTAAAGTTGTCGCCAAATTCAAAATTAGATGCGAAGTGGTCGTGGTGTGTGTTTGCCAAGGATTAACGAGGTCTTATCTTTTAACGTGCGCTTCCTAGCACTTCTCAGGCCATCAGAAAAATAAATTGAAATCACTGCGATTGAACTATTGACCGGTAAAACCATAATAATTGGAAGCATTGACTTTAACCACTCGGCTACCTGACCTGCTAAAGCATTGAAAGAGACAAAGAGGGGTAGTATAGCGTATAGGGTTTTCTTTTTGTACCAAGAAAAAATTCAAAGATATAAATGTTTTCCACGTGTTTTTCATCAATATTTTGTTGTTTGCATGTCCATTAAACAATGGAATATTGATACAATATTTTCAAAAAGATATTTAGACATACTAATTAACACAACGAAGCAAGGGAGGCACAACTACCTCCCGGAGTTGGGTTATGTTATTGAACGAAAGGCTGAGAGAAGTTTTGTCGAAATGGTAATGAAGGTTTGTTTATTCGTGGAATTTACCAAGCTCAGAATATTTTCTAGAACGATTCATTATTTATTGACTAAAAAAGGTGAAATAAGCGATCTTAATATTTTCAACGTTATGCACTTTTGCGAACCTGGTACGGGGTTCCTGAGGCTGCCCGGAACTTCGACATGAAGAAAAAATGTCGAAAAACGTGAAAGTAGTTTTAAATCCAAAAGTTGTATGGTGGCATGACTGAATCCTAATCCAAAGTACTCTATATCTTGCATGGACTTGGATTTGGACATTTGAGGCATTAATAAATAAAAAATGAATTTTGAAAATGTAACTATTTGAGAAAATTTTGATAACTCAGATAAGGTGTTTCTCGTTGAATCAGCGATTTCAAAGACTAGTTGAAACATCTTTTGCTGCTTTTGAAATTATTATTATAATTGTACGCACCTCTACTCTTCAGATGAAATTAAGTGCAGGACGAAACAAATACTCTGGATATTTGAATAAATTTCCACCATACATTATAAATGCTGTGTTTGCATCATCTTGAAGTTACCTGAGCTTGAATCATGTAGTAGATAAGAGATATTAGGAGTAATTGTTTTATTCATCCAAAACACAGATAGGAAATATTTTGAATATGGATGTAGTATAAAGACCAGGACACAAAAGGAGGTCTGTGACATGTTAAATAACAAACAAAACAAAAATCCTGGTTAGCACATATCACAGTCTGTAGTTAGTAAAATAGAGGGGGCAATCGTGTAACTAGGCATGTAAATTTTTCTTTGAAAACCATGTTGTAGTCTTCGTTCAGACGCAAATGAAGAGAAACGAGATGCACAGGCGAATAGTTAGGCAAATCTGCATAAACCAAAAAGCAACCATCAATGCTGCTGCAGGATTTGATTCTTATGCAGTTTCGTTGGTTGAGGTGAGATGATCTTCATTGAAGTCAAGAGTTTGGTGAAATAATGATAAACAAATTTCTAACAGATTCATAATTTATAAAAAAAAAATCGTCTGGATAGAAGGCTAAATATCAAATAAGCGAAAATCAATAAATCAAATTATTGACTCTTATTAACACAGTTAATTGCGATATTTACACAAATAATTGATTATCTGTATTTCATCGTCTACATTGAAAACATGTTTTTATAGTGTTAACTTTACTATCCAAATAAATAACACAGGTTCATTTGCTGAAAGCAGGAAGTTCCATAATATTTATCAAGTATAGTTAAATATTATTTGAACAATTGTTTCTCAATAGCTTGTTTAGGAAACATGGAAGATCTTTGAATAACCACCGCGGTCTCCACATTTGAACTGTTTTCATTGATTTTCGTTGATTTTTGTTAAATAAAATGTGTATATGTGTCAATTTGACAATATTGTTGTTTTGTAGAATATGGTAACAGAAAAAATTCACAAAATAATTACTCAAGTCATACGAAACGTCATCATAGGATTCATATATTGCTTTGCTTATTGACTGATGGTAATTTTAAACTTTTGTTTTGGATATGAAATGAGTTGAAAATATAATTTCAAGTATGGAGGCAGCACTTATAATTTTGTAATTGAAACATTCAAAACAACACTTTGAAAACTCCTCTCTAAATCCAATTACTTATTAACATAATTACCCCAATTGAGTTCGAACGAAATTTACAAAAATTTTCATATGAAAAAAAAATCAGTTATTCATGGTAGGTATGAAAACATCATTCCGAGAGAGATACAAAATAGGGAATCTAATATTATTTTGTGTATGTTTTCTAATGAAAGTGTTATGTTTCTTTAGGGAGGGTATAATTGTGCTTCCGAAGTCACTAATGAAAGCTGAGAATTTGAGTAAAGATCATGGTGATTTAGTCGAAGAGACCGTTTCGCTGGTGGTTTTTAGTCATATTTAGTAACAAAAGTACAGTAGCATTAGAGGATCATGTAAAAAAAAAAGTTATACCAACACAAGTTGTCCCACTGGACATGCTTCTCTGAAGAAGCACTTAAAGAAGAAGAAGAAATTAATCAATTTTAAAGTACCTTAAACAGTATGAATTCCATGGAAAATGGCAAGAAACACCATATAATATGTTAATCATTCCAAAAACACACTGCCTGGTATAAAAATTCAGCGAATAATTAGTACCTATCATTTCCATAAACACGCTGGTGACAATTATACAACAGAAGAAGCCGAGGAAGAAGCACAAAGTGACATCAAAGTCTAGTTTTGAGATGAAACATGGTACAGAGAAGCTGAATGAAAAACTAGCATTCCTTCCGTGCTCGAGGAAAGAAAAACTGAAAATTAAGTATCTACTGATTGAAATAATAAAAAGACAATTTAAAGCCTGATTTTGTACAGAAATTTTTGTTACGTTGATTTCCGAGTTGAGTTGACACATTTCTACAAGAACCAAATGATGATGACTTCAATTGAAACTTTCAAATAACTTCGATTTTTTCTGAGAGTAACAAAACGGTACGAATATTCTCGGATTGTTCAATCAAATACCAAACTCTCCAGTCAGAGTCGCCCCTGGTTCGAACAGATCATTACATTTTAATTATAGGGAGGATGAACTAGCCAGAGAATTGAGTTAATTAAAAACATTTTTATAATTAACCATTGTAATCGGCCCATCCTTTCATTAGGACTGTGATACTCCCAGGTAATGGGTATTACGTTTTTTCACAGAAATAATTCGCCATCATGTTTTCTGCAACATGAGATAAAAAAGTATATACGATTGCGACATGAGAACCTGATAGCTGTTGCAGTGGCTGATGTCACCAATAAAATAGTTATTTATACAACGAGAAGATAAAGCGACTCATTTTTGCACGTGCGAGAAGTATGACACCTTGCAAGTGCAAAAAAAAGCTTTATATTAGAGTTATACGATGAATTGAATCGATGGTATGTGGCAAACTACTAGGAGTATTTTTCTGAAAACTTTTATAGGGTAATCTGTTTCTTATTGCATCTTTAGAATATACAATGAATTTTATATATTTTTTTTTTGATACATCATATACCTAAAGGGCTCGAGTTATTTGAATGTTTTTGACAATTTTGACAGATGCAGCAATTCACGTAAAATTATATTTTGGATTCAGAGTCAGGTCAAATCTTGACTGATGAATTTGCCTAAATAAGACCTGAAGCTTTATACAGCTTTGAAAACTTAAACAAAAATTATACGAGGTGCTCAGAAATTGGCGCCGAATTCGATTATCTCGAAAATTTCAAATGGCTTTGTCGTTAGCAGGCTAACCAAAGCGTATTTAAAAACTGTATACTACTGTATTGGGGACTTCTTCTATATAGTGATGTTCTGTGCGTAGGAATTTGAAGCAAACTACAATTTCTGGTCCTACAGTGTTGATTTTTTTTGACAAACAAAATACAATTATGAATGCAAATACTTGGAACCAATGATAACCAACTTTCTTTAAAATATGGTTTACACGAGTTATACCAAATATACGTCTAATTACGACTTTTTGTGAAATCAGTAACCTTCGAGCTAGTGATGTACTTATATCGCCAAACAATTATATCATAATTGATTAAAGAGTGCAAAAGGACCATAGTACACATTCAGTTATTGTATTAAGTGTTAATTGTTCTAGACGCATTAATTTTGTCACAATGCGTAATTCTGTAATTGGAACTTGTATTCTGTTGAATTACCTATAATAAATAAATCAGAAGTGGAGTAAAATAGTTTTTGAGGCATTCGATATCATACCATTTTTAAAAGACCATTTGGCAAATTTATCCGCCAGAAAATTCAACCTTTCTTGCAGCTCATGCGAAATGTTACCCTATGCTGCAAGTGATCTATCATCTGCATATAATATCAGACAATCACTGTTCATATAATTTGGAATTATCGATCCCTGTGGGACTCCAAGATTCACATCATACGTTTTTGTTTCGATGCCATTCATTCTAATGAAAATTGTTATGTTCTCGAGGTAGGACATTAACCATGATAGTACATTTCCCCTAATGCCTAAAGAATATACCTTTTTTTCGAAAAATTTTAGTTCCAAACAGTCGATAGCTTTTTGTTGAGATCGAAAAATAGTACCCCTACATGCTGTTTTTGATTCAAATATTCGTGAACATGCTGAGGAAGAATGTAGATGGCACTTTCTCGACCTCCCCGGATAAAAATCATCTTGACATTGCCTGATGATTTTTTTTCTCAAATTACAATACACATTTTACATATAATCGTAGGGATAGTTATGGATCTATAATCTTCTAATAAATGGGAGGATTTTTTTTGTGGATTGATATATGTCTTTTCTAATTTTCAAGTTCTGAATAAATATCCTTAGTTCGATAAAGGAATCGATGATATATGTGAGAGGTTCTGCGATGTAACATTCTATAGCTTTTAATATTTTTGTAGAAATACAGTCTATGCCAACATTATCGGTATTTTTCAAATTATTTATAATATCTAATACTTCTATAGTGTTTGTAGCCATTAAGAAGAACAGAATTCATCTGTTATTAAAAATTCATCTTTAGTCAAATGATCATTTATACCAGATATCTCAGAATTAGCAAAAATAAAATGTTTATCAATAGTGTCCCTTCTACGCCTTGGTACATTTATAATGATTTTAACGGGTTGATTAGTGTTACGTTTTGCTAAATAATAGGCCGAGCACACTACTAAACTGTTTATTTTCTAACTTCACTATAAACAAACATACAACACTTCACTGACTAATAAAACACTTAGATCTATACAACAATACAACTAGCTAAATATTCCAAACACTTCTGCTTATTATCACTTTCTAATCTTTTTAAATAATTCTCTTCATAAATCTCTTCCTCCCAGTCAAATGTATGGCGTTTATATAGGTACTCAAGTGTAACCAGAATCTACGCGATGCGACGGTTCGATCATCCCGAATATTCATTACCGGCAGTTATCTGCCTTTTTCTCGGAAACCATATCGACGATACGCGTGCAAGTCTGTCCAGCGGCGTAGCTAGGGGATTTTTATCAATCTCGTAACATTATTTTTTATTTTTCCTGTTTTGCCACGAACTAATAATTTCCAAATATGCTTCTGTTTGTCGGTGATATTTTGTTTGCAATTCATAAGAAATTGACAATAATTATGTTTTGTAAGAGTAATTTTTTTGTATTGCTTTTTCATATTTTATATTGTTCTTTAAATTCGGTGTGTCAACATGTGTTCATTTTTAATCGATAAAAGTTTTTAAAATTTTTCTTCATTTCAATGATTTCTTTATTAGTTCTTAGAACAGTAGGGACAAAATAATTCTTGGAATACCTAGTTGACAATTTTCAGGAAATTATCGAATATTGAATCAATTTTACACATAAATGAAAGATTCGTTATTAAGAAAGTTTAGACGATTCCTAATGTTATTTTCGTTCATGTCTCTAAATGGAATACGTTTCGAAATTATGTCGTTTTTATAATAATTTTTGATTCTCATGATTAATCCTAATATAAGCGATCACCAATACTGAAATTGCATACATTCTCATGGTACATTTCGGGGGCAATATTAACGACAATGTAATCAATCTTTTACGTGCTGTAATATCCACATTTCGAGATAATGCTTATTTTACGCCCAAACCGTTTTTGTTAAGGTATTCACCATAAGTACTAAGAATAGTTGACTGAAGAAATGAAAAAAATAGAAAATTGAAATAAAAAAATAACAATAAATTAATGTTTTAACGATATATGAAGCATGTTATCGTCTAGGTTTCATTGAACAGAAAATGTGTCAACTACAGTAATCGAAAACTCCATCTGAAAGTCATGAAATTAGTTAAATAGACTGAAAATACGCGTTAGGACTCGAAATATTAAAAAATTATTCCTGCAACCCTTCATATTCACAACACAGATGTGCTAGTTGGCCGCCGAGAACTTCTCCAACCAGGTTAATAGCACACTGTAGCAATAAAAAATTGAAAGAAACCCAGATGTTCCTCGTAACCGTCGGCTTCATAGCCACGCGAGATCCCGGAGCGGTAATGGCACACGCGTCGGTCATAGCGAACTCCCGCGGACTCCTAAATGCTTCTTAAGACGAAGAATAGACTTTGAACAGTCGCTGTAATTGCTACGTATTAATTCAATTTGCTAACGCTTCCGGTTGTGACAAAAGAAACCCTTTTGCATGGTCCGGATGCTGGCTCCTACCGAGACCTGAATTACTGGTCTTAACCCTGTAATTTACCCACAAAAGATACTTTGTAGTGCTTGACACGGGGTGGAGACCTTCCATAAAAGAGGTAAAATGCGATTTGGTCGCATATGAGGGTGTACGGGAGGCCGCCGTCATACATCTGTCCGTTTTTCCGTTATTGTTCCGTTATCAGTCATAACAGTTTAAGCATTGATTGTTCGAAAATGTATAGGAAATAAACATCGAATCAGAATATTTATTTATTTATACGGGCAAGCCCATTCAAGGATTTTCAAAGTAAAATAGAATAGATTATCGAAATGTTCATCAAGGAATTGAATTACTTGTGTGTTGAATGGCAAAATGTTTTCGTTGTTGATTTAATACATTAATGTTAATACCTGATATTAGTATTACCTACCACCCTTAAGCATTACCTATCGGGTGGTGAAACGAGAATTGCTCTTAGGAATTCCTAAATCTGATTTAAGTATTTCCTAACTTCAAGAATTAGTTGGTGAAATCGGCTGTTAATGTCACTGAAATATCTCAAGCAGTTTCGAAAATATTAATAAATCTTCAATTTTTTCCTTAATTTTTAAGACCCCGTATTTGCAAGCGAACATTTTTGGCCAATTGTTTACAAAGCATTAATCGCACCTCCAAATATTCGCATATGATTAAAATACACCCTGTATAACTTATCAATCTTTGTGAGACTAAAAAGTAACGAAAATTCGTGGAGTCTGCCCTTCACATAGTTCCCGGGCTCGATTCCGTCACAGAGACAAAGTGGTGTTGAATCAACTTGTACCTAGCTGTAGGGTCCCGGATCTCACTTGCTTCCATTAGCTTTGCTTTTGAGGGATTTTCACCGAAAACCTGGATGATTCGTAAAACCAATTTTTTTATTCTGAAAAATCCTGAACTGTAGCTATTACGAACTTATAAGGGGCCGTAATTTGCGGACAGAAGGTCGTAATGACTATATTTTGATTTTTTTCATAATTTTCGAAATTATTTTTCCTCTATATATATATTGATTGGTAGGTTGAATACAGAGTGTCCCAGAATAAAGGGGACAAACTCCATTGATGCAATGAACATATCCCATATCTCCTACAAGATTATTACTAACAGAACTAAAGGGTGTTGAAAGTGGTTGAAAAAATATGTTTTCCAGAATAAGTCCATAACAGCTCACCATTTCTCCATGTATTTTGGTATGTTATTTGACAACCTGTTTCAAATTTCAATGCCTTTTGCATGTTTGTAAGTACGAGCAGAGGGGTGTACAGCAGATGGGTACCCCTAATCGCCCCTTCCCAACTTCCTCCACTGGATTGATATCGATTTTGTCTTACTTTGAAAGTATTAATACGTTTGGTATTGAAATTGTCAAGGGTGTTCAAGATATTCGAAGTTCAATGAGTTTGCGCGTTAAGTCTGGCTGTTTTTTTCGTAGCACAGTCAGAAATCGAATTCTGCAATTTGATAGGATCTAGGTCAACCGTTACCTAAATTGATTAATTTTTGTATGTGTTTTCTCCTATCAATAAAATTTATTATTATTGTTATTATCAAGTGATTATTTTGATAGAAGTTGACGTTATTTGTTTTGAATATCGGGGATTTTTTTCAAATACCCTACCATCATTAATATCAGAGATATTCGAAAGTGTATGATGTGGAAACTCTTTGTTGTTTTTTTTTGTTATTAATAATTGGTCAAACATTTCTTTCAGAAATTGGTATATTTTGATATCATTTTGAATGTATTTCCCTCAGTCGTATTACACCTTTGTTCTGTTACAGATTTTTTGAACACAACATAAAAAATTGCAATGCTTTTCTCGAGGGTAAGAATTGATTTCTTCATTATTTTTTCACTCCTTGAATGGATTTAATTTTCATGATGAATAACTACAACGAATCCGTGAATATTGCGTTTTAAACAAATATAACAACAAAAGATTTCAAATCACTCATTCAACTTAAGATAACTTGAAAACAGTTCATATTTTCATTAGTGGAACTTATCATTTTTCTCTTCGGATAATATTGAGAATCAAGAAAAGAAAGGCAAAATCTATGTCAATCCAATGGCGTGATAATGGGTAATAAGGGGTAAGTACCTACCATAAGCCCGTGTTTAAAGATACAAGTATATTTTATTCATTTATAAAACTGAATGCTTTCGAATGACATACCAAATTTCATCAAGAAAAGTTGAGGAGTTATTGAGCCATTCTGGAAAACATATTTTTGTGCACTGCCAACACCCTGTAACTCACTCAATACTTATCTTAGAGGGTATAATTATGATAATTTTAAACTTATAATGAAGTTGTTAATTGTATACCATCGAAGTTTGACCCCTTTATTCTGGGGCAACCTGTATACACTTCACTTATGTACGTCTAAAACATCCGGTACAATTACAAATCATGTCAGTTTGATGAATAATTCTCCAGCTTCGCGGTCGGTATTTTTCAACTGTCACACTGATGCTCGAGGTTCGAATCCTGGGAATGAGAAAATGTTTCTCAATTTCATCAAAGTGAATAGGCGACTACATGCCTTGTTCGAAAAAGCAATCGAGATGTGAGTTATCTAGATGCCAATCCCGACGTCTGGTGCTTACTTGGAGTGCGCACCGACCACCCGGGGTGGCGCTATAGGTTTTCCGGATTTTCCTACAGCTGAAAAGTGAATACGCCACCACGTCGGTAAGCACAGGCTATGCCTTTTGGTACACTCTATGAGCGTTTATGAGGGAGTATTATTGTTATTATCATTAGTTACTTCATTTCTCATGGTATAACTACTTACAATTTCCCTCGTATATATTACAAAATCGAATACCACCATTTCTTCATTTTGAAACAATAAGACTTTTTGAAAACACTAATTCCAACTCGTGGACTTTTCAAATACAAGTTTTGATTATTCTCGTTATTTCTCTGTTTTCATAGTTACAACAACCATGGTGAATATAGAAACGTTTCACAATGCAGAATTTTGAAAATACTACCCATCTGATTGTTAGTCAAACTATGCTGCTGTAAAAAATAAAAAATCTCGAGCAAGCTCTCGTGGTGTTTCTGAGCAACATTTTCGTGACAGCAAGGAGAATTCTACGTATTATTACTGATAACACCTCTTGATTTGTTCAGTAGTAAGAAAATATAATATTTTAAATAAAAATATGATACTTATTAGGTGAACATAAACAGAATCAACATTTACCTATTTCATATCTGAAAGTAATTACTTGACTCTCATCAACGTATTCCTGTATTTTTGCAAGTAGGTCGTGGAATGAACAAAAACTTCCACACTAGCCGTGACATATCGCATATCTGAGTTCTTCTATGCATTGTGACAAAACATTTAGTAGACGCGTTGTTAAAGCCAGTTCGTGTTTGTAGTGAAATATTTCAATGTTTTCGGGAAGAAACGTTCAAAAATGACCTTTGAAATGTGTTGTGAAATTTGTATTCGTAACGTGCAGTTTTAACTTTGAAGTGTGGTGAAAGCCGACGGTGAAAAGAACTTTCAGCACTGTTGTTATGCAAGGAACAAAGGTGTTTGCTTCTGAAAGAAGGTATACATAAATCTTATCCATCACTTCCAGAACAAGATTTGATATACATAGGTTGAATGTAGAATATTTTAATTATTTATAGGTAGGTAGTGGTGGAAGTTTTCTTCTGCAAAAAATGGGGAGAGACTACAATTCCTGGGTTTCTCTTGTTACAGAAACTATTATTGGGATTTTCGATCATTTCTATTCACCTGCAATGCTTGCACATTATTACTCCGAAGCATCACAGCCAACACAATTCCAATGTGGTAGTGCGGGATATTATATTATAGGAGTTATGGTAAAATTTGATGGTAATAATTAAATTTAGATTGGTTTTATAAATTTCTATTGACAAAGCGAGTATACTTAAATCAAATATAAAGTAAGAGTGAATAACTAAATAAAATGTATATAAGTATGTATATAAAGTCACAATCATGTTAAAATAATAAATATTTGATGTCACCAAAAAAGTTAATAACATGAAATACAATTCACCAGTCACTTCTTTATAGTTAATAACTAAAACTAACTAAAATTATCGAAATAATTAAAATGGGCGTACACAATCAATTCAATATACATAGGTATTGACTAAAGTATAGTCTTCTGCTTTCACCTATACCGGGTGAGTGAAATTCGAGTAGATGCATGGGGATCTCGGAAAAGGTATGAGCTACAGAGAGGGTTAAATGGAGGCAAAGTAGCGTATTATGGAGCTCATTGCTACGATGTTGAAAAATCTGAGATATACAGGAAAAATCGAAAAATTTGATTTTTGATTTTCACTTATATCTGCTATAATACAATAGATTTCCAGAAACCGTTTGCACTTTCTCATTGCAACTTTCAATGGGCTGTAAAAATATGTAAACGAAAGTGATCTACAGGGTGTCATTTTCCTTGGGCCACCCCTAACTATGAAATTTTAAATACGGACCTGGATTTTCTATCACTTATTTTTAGGCTTCAATGGTCATATTTTATCACGATTATGATTACCACTTGAAATTTTAGTAGTTTCGTCAACAATGAAAATTAAATGTTTTGAGAATTGAGATATGTTTCGGGTGGTTAAATGGTTGAAATAATATTGGATTCAATGTATGAGTAAGACGTCTCCGTTATTATCTGTTACATGGCCAGGCTAATATTGATTCATTATCAACTTTGTTATGCAATGCTGAAGTGCATTTTGCATGATATTTAATGGATTACTGTATCAATAATACACAAAAAACAATAAGTTAAGAAAACATCCAATCAACAAGAACAATTATTATCACAAACCACATACATTAATTTTTCCATTTATGGAAGATGTTCAAACTGGCGGCCCTCTTGTTCGGTACATAAACGAATTCTTCTTTTAATATTATTGATGGAGCGTGTTACTTCTCTGGTAGTTATTTTGGAAAATTCGTAAATCACAGAATTCCTCAAATTGTCGATGTCGTGATAATCATTGCCTTGTAGGCCATTGAACCACTCCTTGATTTCCTATTCATTGATGATGACCAGATACCATCGAAACGACTGAAAATTTCAAGTGGTAATCATAATCCTGATAAAATATGACCATTGAAGCCTAAAAACTAGTGATAAAAAGTCCAGGTCCGTATTTAAAATTTCATAGTTAGGAATGGCCCAAGGAAAACGACTCCCTTTAGATCACTTTCGTTTACATATTTTTACAGCCCATTGAAAGTTGTAATGAGAAAGTGCAAACGGTTTCTGAAAATCTATTGTATTAAAGCAGATATAAGTGAAAATCAAAAATCAAATTTTTCGTTTTATCCTGTATATCTCAGATTTTTCAACATCGCAGCAATGAGCTCCATAATACGCAACTTTGCCTCCATTTAACCCTCTCTGTAGCTCTTACCGTTTCCGAGATCCCCATGCATCTACCCGAATTTCACTCACCCGGTATAGGGTCCTGCAACAAGGGCACGTTCTTCCATATCTCCATTATGGTAATAGACAGATGGATGATTTTATCAGCAAAATAATACTATTTTCTGAGCTCTACAAAATGGCGACCTGTATTTTTCATCAGATTTTCGGATACTACATGGGAATCAAAACGGTTTTCAAGATTTTTTGCATCACGACAACTTTTTTTCCTATATTTGTGGTAAAATTCCGTCAACTAATAGCCATAAGCTATAATTTTTTTTTTGAACTTACGTAAGTTACGTAAAATCCAAATAAAATTTTTGTCGGTCTCAAATAATTTCGGATACATGGGTCTATTTTTGAGTGATACCTGGCAATTTCTATAGAACGCATTTCTATCGCGAAAAAAACAGTAGAAACACTCAACATTCTTTCTTATCAGTAGAAGAATGTTAACACCCTAATTTACCTATTTCACACTTTGTCTTTATTGAAACAGAACTTCTTATGAAAAAACTCATCCTTCAAAATGGTTATTCATGTCAAGTTGGTAACTGGAAAAACGTGAATGAATAATTTCCTATTCTTGAATGTTGAAGTTAAATGGCTCGAAAAGTTGGCTACGCAAATATACGAAACCAACCTGACATGAATAAATTCACTGAAAATTTTGCATAAATAAATATGTTATTTTTGATGTTTTGAAAAGAAGATTGAACTTTTTGATAAACCATGCAGTTTTTAATAAAAAAATTGTGCTAGTGTGAAGAAGGAAGAATTTAAAGTGTTTTTTTCGCGGTAGGAATGTGCTAGAAAATTCCAATTATCACTCAAAAACAAACCCATATCTACGAAATTGAAGTTGTGTTATTTGTGGTCAAATATTGTGCATTGAAGACTCTCTCGAACGATATATCTGAAATCGACCTGCGATATACAGGGTGTTCATTAAGTACTCGTACAAACTTCAAAAGGCAAATCTTTGTCTAAATTCATGATAAAAACTTCATATCAACATGTGTCCGAAAATATATCGTTTTGGAGATACAGGATGTTAAAGCCAAAATTTTGTTTTCAACTATTTTGGATAACATTTGCTGAAAATATATTTTGTGCACCAAATATGTTGAACGGGGTTCTTTTAGGTGGAAAATAAAAATTTGGTATTAATTTTTATGTATTAGCACTTTGCGATGATTGGCATTTTTCAGGACACATTTATACCGCGGAAAAAACACTCGAAATTCTTTCTTTACACTAGCACAATGTTCTCACATCCTATTTCATCCGATTTGCACATTTTTCCAAAAACTCAACCTTTTTTCAAAAACACAAATTTATGAAAATGTTGAGATGGTAGATAACATTGATTTTTGCATATTTGCATGGCCAACTTTTGGAGCCATTTGACTTCAACATGAAGAGGAGATTATTCATTCATGTTTTTTCCTAGTCACAAATTCAACATGAAGAAAATTCACTTACCATTTTGCCTAGATTTGTGATCATAAAAGGTGGATGAATATATTTCCAAAATGTGCCGTTTTCAATAAAGAAAAAGTGTGAAATAGGTCAATTAGGGTGTTTGCATTCTGCTAGTGATGAAAAGGAAGATTTTTTTGTGTTTTTATGTTTTTGTCGCGGTAAAAATGTGTGCTGGAAAATGCCAGTCATCACTCAAAAATAGGCCCATATCTCCGAAATTACTTGAGATCGCCAAAAATTTTATTTGGATTTTTTGTTCAGGAGACCAAATAACTACGTAAGTTCAAAAAAACACTTTTTTGATGGCTTTCAATCAGTTAACGGAATTTTACTGCGTATGCAATCATTATTGATTTTAATTTGCCCTACTTTTTTTGACAGTGAACTTTTGAGACTTTACTTTGGCGCCAGATGAAGTTGCTAAGAACTTGACAGAAACCGAGTATGTGATAGAAACGGCTGAAAATTTTTTTTTCATCAAAATGCATCGAAAGTTATTCGTTCTCAAAGTACAGGATGGTTAATTGTTAAAAAATATCAGTTTTTCGAGAATGAATTATTTTTCGATAACTTTATGCATCAAAAAGTTGTTTATTTTATCGAGATCAATCATTTAATCAGTTTTTAACCTATGCAGAAAAGACCCCGCACTTATTATAGAAAAAATGGTTCTCGGTGAAATTGTCTGAATTTTCAGTAGGTATACTGTACTATTCGATGTACTGATTGAACGTGCAGAATCGCAAAGTTCGTTGATGGATAGATGAGTGAATTATCATCCCCCAGAGATAGCTGATACCGTATAAACATGATTTCGTTGGGATATATAGGGTGATCATAAGAATTTTCAATGATAAAAATTACAAAATATCAACGTTTCAGAAAACACCCTGTAATTCACGATTAACTCCGTGAAATTCCTCCATTATTCTTTAATATATTCATCGTTCTCTCCTTAACACTGTCCCAAAATTTCAGTTTCATACTATGACTAGTTTCATAGTTATCAATTGAGAAACTATTACCATTTGCATGACGAGTTGAAGGAAATTGTTCACGCGTACATTCTACTAGTAACCAAGATTTTTCACAAATAGTGAAACGTGAAAATGTGGAGATCAAAATAAATGTAAAAGAGGGTGAAGATTAGAGATAACAATCACATCAGATATATGAATTTTGGTCGAATGCACCTGAGAAGGAAGCGAGGACCATCAAACCAGAGAGAGAGAGAGAGATATGAATTTAATAATATAAGGTACAGATATTCAAGTGACTTTTGATGGTTTAAGCTTTGACAAATAAAAAACGAACTATCTGGGAAAAGTGAAAATGATTGATAGAACGCTTTTATTTCTAATAGGAGTATTTGAATCTGGGCAGCTACGGATTTTTTTAATTCGTTTCCATGATTTTTATTTTTGCTGGCTATCAATAGAAACATATCTCCTATCAAATAACATAACCTAGATGAGTAACTCGCCGCACACGCATTAAGATTTGTGTGTAAGGGACATCTTCCCCCCAACGGCAGTGTCGTGCGTTGTTAACAGACATATGGAGGTTCAATAGAACAGAAATAATGGAAACCCAATATGAAATGGAAACCTGAAATTATAATGAAATAATCTCCAGAGAATTTTGAGACCAGCCAATGTTCTAATAGACAGGTTTTTTTCATAATTCATTCATTTTTCTCTTTTCCAATTTGGTTTCCCTTTCTCGATAGTTACAACAGTAGTAGCTTCAAATGATTGCTCTGTCAAATATCAAATGCAGCGTTGTCGTACTGACAAGACTATATCGATAACGAAGAATCTCCGTTCGGCGATGGAAATACTATCGTTTTAACATGCTCCCAATAAGCTGCAATGAACGTTTCAAGTGCCTTCTTATTGTAATATATTTCATCCAAGACAGTATTTTTGTGTTTTCGTTGCCATGAATATACCCGACAGATATCAACGAGCTTATTGTATCCTTAAAAAATTGCGACATGGCAATAATGTCATGATTTGAGGGATAACATTATGAAAAGATGTTACCTTCAGTTCTATTTGAGTATTACTCATCTAGGTTGTGTTACTTGATGGGAGAAACATACAAACATAATATATTATCAACATAGGTATTGTTGTCTGACCTATTCTTGCACTAATGAGACGAAATACAATAGTTTTAATAAGTTTTAATAGTGTCCTTCTTGAGGACCATTGCACAATAGATGACAGGTGTAATTCAATGTCCGTAGGGGGAAGTAGTTGTTTTCTGTCAGATATTTGCCTCATTTTTCCACTTTGTGGAAATGTGTGGAGAGAAGTATAATTTCGACCTTAGTCGGAATTATTTCTTTTCATTTAATTTACCTTTGTCAAGATTCGCTTGTGATTAAATACTTTTCAAGATTCATAAACCCTTGGCCTGACAGTCTGGAAGTATATAGATATTAGCGCCTGTTCTCAGGTATTCCCTATATAATCTTTTTGCAATGAGTTTTAGCTTGGAAGATGATAGAGAAAGTTCCCAGGATTTTAGAGCAGCTTTATCTTCACTTCAAATTCGTAAAGGTAATAATAATTATCACTGATGGAACTAAGGACACTTAATATAAATACTAAGGGAGGCATGAATAGAAATAATTAAAAACTGGGTGTTTCCGAAATCGGAGCGATAAATATAATGGAGGTGTTGTATGGGACGCAAGATTTTTTTTAGATTTTTCAAAAATGTATGCTCTCACTCTACCACATCTTTAAACTATTATTGAAAGTCTGGCAACATTGTAAAAGTCTTTGGTATTCCTGGTGCTTTTGAACGCTTTTTTTTCCGTTGGTAACCTCTAATCGATGATTTACATAAATTCCAGGCAAAGTTCAATATTTCCCAAAATATTATTCAGTTAGAAACACATTATTGCATTCAATAGGAGTGAACTTATAGTTGCCGAATAAACAAGGTGGTTCCGAAATTGAAGTACATTTTTGCTAAAAAAATATTTTGGGAAATATTGAATTTTGCCTAGAGTTCATGTAAATCATCGATTAGAGGTTAACAACGGACTTTGGACTAAGGTATATGAGGAGTATAGTTCCAAATGACCTCACCTGTGTATAAAGATACAAAGTACAATTTTCACAATGGAATGATAACAGAAGGCGAGGTGTCAAATTAAACAGACAAACTGTCGAATATTATTCTCGCATTGAATATATTGTCCTAATAATTATTATGGGGTGATGTAGTTTGAATAACTGAATACAGTTCGATTATTTCATCTTTACCCATGCGTCATCAATTTATGATCGAAGAAATCACACACCATCATCTCTTTCTATCAACCGCTATGAGCGAATCAAAATTCGATAACATTTGTCTTCTAAGCTACGAATTATGGCATTGTGATGATCGATTAAAACTCAAAACAGTTAAAAGAGATAATAAAACCGACAGTGTTTTACATTTCAACTGAACTTGCCAACCATCAATTGCGTCATTGTTTTCTGTCATTGGGGTATTGTTTGTCGCCAGTTTTACTTTGTTTTGCAGTCGAATATATTATAAAAACTGTTTTTTTTTTAAAGCTAAACATCCCTTGGAATCATCACTTCCAAAGTAAGTACATTACAATGTGTTTTATTCACATATGCTCTCTTTAAACTTTGTTACCTCACAATTGACATTTGTGACTATAATCCCGTACTGCCGGGATATTCACACAACAGTTATTCATAGTGTGAAAATCCTAATGAGAGAGAAAAAATTACCTAAATCTATAAATACAGGTAAAAACATTCACAATATAATATTTGAACTCTTTTTTAGATTATGCCTGCAACTAATTCACAAGCACAACAATTTGTATTGAAAGGGAAAAAGCGAATGGTAGACCTTTCTTTACTACTTTCATCTGTTCAAGAGGTCACAATTTAAACCACAAAGGAAGTGTCATAACTTTTCTTTACTGTATTCTAGATATTTGCAGATGCACTTAAAATATCTCGAAAAACGGTGTACATCAAGATAAATGAAAATAAACCCATTCCATCAACACACACTGAATCACTCATTGAAAAATGTTATGAACAAGAAAAGCTTCTTTGTGATATGGTTATTAAACCCATTATTATAAACATTGGTGACAGTTCTGAATCTGAAAGTTGTTTTTCCTTTTATAACTGGACATAGTTCTACATGCTCGCAAACATAAATAAATGTATGAATACATTTTTTGTTAATCATGTGTTGAGTATTTCATTACCAAGTATATTTCAACTGGTGTATTTTTACTTCTTAGATATTCATTTATTTATCATTATACAGTGTGTCCTTGCATCCATGCACAAATAGGTAATTAAAAAAGTTTGAATACCTATTAAGTCTAGAAGATCCCTTTTCTGAATTTTAGTTTGAATGGAAACTCATTTTTTGATCAAAGTATAAAATTAGGATTTGATGGATTTGTGTCAAACGGCTGCGGAGGTATGGATAAAACAACTTCCTTATATGAGTGTGACTGAAATTAGAATACAGTATGGGTCAAAAGTTTCTAGTAAACTCACTGGGCAAATGAGGAAATTCCATGAACATATCTCTGTCTCCATGTTACATTATCCTATCAAACCTGGTATCACTGGATTCATAATAATTGGAATACACCGTTTGCTAGGAATCGCACGTTAAAAGGTAAGACCTTGTTAATCCTTGGTTCGAACAAGTTTCGACTACTGAGGGCTGCCGTTCGTAAGGGGACGACAGCTGGTTAACGGAAAAAACAATTTCAAACAGATTCATTCCATTTCGCTTTTGTTTCTCCAGCTATATTTTTGAAATTTGGAACATTCAATATGCTCACTGGACGGCACTTTTTGAAATAATTGGAAAATAAAGGAAAAAAGGAAAGGAGAAAAGGGAAGTGTACCCATGAGTGTGTGTCACACGGTATTCTGTTGAAACTAAAAAAAACTCTAATTTTCTGGTGGTTCGCCATTACTTACACGTTGTAATTTTATCGGGATATCAGCCACGGTATTCTACATTCAGATGTTATTTTGACTGAAACGTCTCGACTTATTTCACATGCATTACATTGATGACGCACGGGTAAAGATAAAATAATTGAACTGTACGCGTGAACAAGTCCTTCAACTGCAAATGGTAATCAGTTTCTCAATTAATTACTATGAAACTAGTCATAGTAGGAAACTGAATTTTTTGGACAGTGTTAAGAAGAGAACAATGAATATATTAAATAATAATAAAGGAAATTCATCGAGTTAATCGTGAATTACAGGGTGATTTCTGAAACGTTGATATTTTGTAATTTTTATCATCGAAAATTTTCATGATCACCCTATATATCCTAACGAAATCATGTTTATACGGTATCAGCTATCTTCAGAGGATGATAATTCACTTGAAGAGATGATAAGAGCGGAAAAAAATGTAGTTTGTACTTTCAAATCCCGAGAAAATATTTAAATTAAAATTACTGACTTTCAACTTGAACGCCCTGTATTTTAAAATCTATCCATCAACGAACTTTGCGATTCTGTACGTTCAATCAGTACATCGAATACTACAATATACTGAAAATTCAGACAATTTCACCGAGAACCATTTTACATACAAAAGCTGCTGGGTCCTTTGTTTTCTCACAAACGGTTGCCTCTAGCTTTCTTGAGCTTGTATATATTTTTTGCTAAGAAAAGGCGTTTTACTTAAAAACTTATGTCAAATTTTGTCACATAAAAAAATATTCACCAAATATTGTTGAAAAAATGTAAATTTTGAAAAATATATTCAAAATACATAATTGAAAATTAAATTTTAACTTCGTTCGTATGAACTTTTTATCTTAAAATTAGTCGAAGATTTACTTTTTCAAGTTTGTATGAGTACTTGATAAACAGCCTGTTTATGGTGCGAAAAACAGCACTTATATATTGTTTAAGAGGGTCACCACATACATTTGTCCAAAAATGAATTTTAATGCTTGCACAACTTTATAATTTCAATTATGACTGATGAACCATCAATATTTCTTTTATTCCTCATTAACATACCGAAAAACTGTCGAAAAATACAGGTTGCCATTTATAAAACAAAGTTTAAATAACCCGCCCAGAAAAAACTGAACACCCTTTGTAAGTGCCATATATTATTTTCATATTTTAGAGATCACAAATCAGGCATTAATTTGCTTTTTTTTTCCAAAAATTTGTCACTCAAAATATTTGTGGTAAAATTCCGTTAACTGAGTAATAGCCAAAAATTCTAAAAAATTTTTTTTTGGAACTCTCCTAATTTGGTCTTCCGAACAAAAAAATCAAAATAAAATATTTGGCGGTCTCAAGTAATTTTGGAAATATGGGCCTACTTTTGAGTAATGACTGGAACGTTTCTCTTTGAATATGTTACAGAAACTGTCAATATTTTCGAATATACAGTGTGTTTCACTTTTCATGGAAACTCCCTCGAACTTCTGTAATTTTTGACGAAAAATCATGGAATTTTCAGGATTAATAGATACATTAGAGATGAACTCTCTACACGAAAGGGGTCATCCTACGTGATATACACTGTACGCCAGCAACGATGAAACCACTCATTTTTTCAGAAAGTTATATTAGTGGCCAAATTGGTCCGAAATTCCATCGGATTCGTGTTCAGCATCGCCAAATTATTACTAATACACCTGTCTCCTGAAAAAATTGTAATATGTTTAACGCCCCCGTGTATATCACGTATGATGACCCCTTTTGTGCAGTTAGTTCATTTCTAGTGCATTCTATCTATTCTGAAAATTTCATGGTTCTACGTCAAAAATAACGGAAGATACGGGGCGTTTCCGTGAGAACTGAAACAAATTAGAAATTTTCAAGATTGAAAATTTTTCAGGAGACAGATATATTAGTAGTTATTTGCCGTCTAGTATAACTTTCTGGAAAAATGGGTGGTTCCATCAGTGTTTATCACGTAGGATGATACATAGAGAGAAATAAATGTATGTTTTCTACACAATTGTGTAAAATTTTGTCACAATTTGTTTCGTTAAAGTTGACAGCACCAATTTGTTCATTATTCTTCTATAATATTGATGAAACAACAATTCTGTAAAATATCTGCACAACTGTGTCTTACACAACGTTGTGCATAAGCTTTTTCTCTTTGTGTACCTTTCGTGTAGTGAGCTAATTTCTAGTATTTCTATCGATCCTGAAAATTTCATGATTCTACATTGAAAATTACAGAAGATACGGGGGTGTTTCCATGAGAAGTGAAACACACTGTATATATCATTTCGTAGCATCATAGCCGACATATTTTCGATTTGGTGGTGCGGAATATGAGAATATGAGACATTTTTATGGATTGAGAGTAATAATGAAAATAAGATTATATATTTCAGTCTCTAACAGAAAAAAACTACTTATTGTCCTTTATGGCGGTGAATCAATTCTGTTAGATTCCTTATAAAATTTTCTACAAGTACTTCTTCGCAAGGCTCTTCAAATAACAGAGATGAATTTACTTTGATTCAAATAGTGGAGCACCTTCGTACCGTTTTCATGGTTCTGGACATTCATTAGCAAAGGCTTGTTCACAAGTTTCGAATTCCTTAAGGCCAATTCAGATGCGTGCCCATGCAGAGTTTTTGAAGCACGGACGGTTTAAACGCCTTTTATTCACGTTTCTATCATACAAGACCATATTTTATTTGGTTCTGTAATAATTCTGCCAATGATAGAGAAATGCTCTATATATTTGGGTTTTTCAAAAAATCCCGATGTATTGTTCACTGTATCTTTTATCTCATGCAGCACACATTTATCTGAATAGGCCTTAAAGGCAGTGAAAAATACATCGGGAGTATTTGAAAAACTAGATTACTCCAGCATTGACAAAATTATTACAGAATCGAATAAAATATATGTTCTTGTGATAGAAACGTGTATAAAAGGCGTTAAAACAGCCCGTGCTTCAAAAATCCTGCATGGGCACGCATGTATCTGAATCGGCCTTTAGATAAACCCTGAAGTATGTATCCCTCTAGAGAGTAATCCGACTATAACATCTAGTTCTTCCGAATCCAAATATTTCTGAGAGAAAAAATCGTTTATACTTCTTGGCGGAAGACCATCAGCTAATATTAAAAATTGGAATAGTTAATCTAGTCTACCGCTTCAACCTATAAAATTGGAATATTAGTAATAACATAAAACAACTACTACCCCTATGATCGTTGCATTATATCTGTCACATTATTGATGAAAGTTTCTGCGAGAACTACTTTGCAATAGTTACTCGTTGAATATCACAGCTGGGATAACTTTTCGATTCAAATGGGAAAACACATACTTACCGATTTTATGGTTCTTCAGTATTTACCTAAGGAATTTCCAACAAAAGATGAAATAATTTTTCGATTCAAATGGCCTCAGATGACAAATTTGATTGAAAAAGTAGAAATATTTTGTTGAATGTAACGCCAATTTTTTCGCCATTTCTGTATACTCATTATATTCTCAGACAAAGCTTATTGACTTTTGCAGCATTTCGTTTGTCTACAGGGTGAGCAAAATAATCGTTGAATTTCAGACAATTATTACCAGAAATTCTGCCAACGTGTGGTTTATTATTGCAGTATACAATTCAAATTCGAGTCTATGCAATGGGATTTCGGTAACGGAAAAAGATAGAGGGGTGGTTAATGGGGGGCCAAGTTGCGTATTTCAGAGATCAATTACGCGAAACAAAAATAATCTAGCTTAATCAGTACTAAAGTTATAAAAGAAATTTTTTCAATATATATTTTTCTTTCGTGAAAATTTTTTGAAAGCTTTGGCAATTTGCCATAGCAACTTTGTGTAAACTATCTGCTATAGTGCTAGCTTGGAGTGCACACCGACCACCCGAGGTGAAGCTGTAGGTTTTCCGGGTTTTCCTACAGCTCCTTCCTAAAACATCGGTAAGTCACCCCGGAGCGCCACGGCAAATAATGATAATAGCCGTCCTCTACCTGCACAGGCTATGCCTTTGGGTACACTCAACGAGTGTTTATGAGGGAGTATTATTATTATTATTATTATCCAAATATGCGAATAAAAATCATCGCATCATACAAATTGGATTACCCTCAAACTTTCATTTTCATACACAGACCTGTACTTTTTATTGTATTTTCTCAAAAACCAAGAGTTATGTTTCACATTGGAGTAGTGTTTTTATCTGAACTATATACTGTTTTGGAAATATCAAACTATTACCGGTTAAATTTCAAGTGAGTCAATGAAAAGTTGACATCTTTCAATTACAGCTGTTGAGAAATAAAAAAAAAATAATATTAATAGTTCAATATTTCCAAAACACTGTAGTTCAGGTGAAAATACTACGCCAATGTGAAACATAACTTCTATCATTTCGAAAATTGCAATAAAATTTTCATTCGCAAATTTGGATAGTCTACAAAAAGTTTCAATGGCAAAGTGCTGAAGGTTTTAATCTTCACCAAATAAAAAGATATAGGCAAAAAATAAATTCCGAAATTTTCGATTCCTCCTGTATAACATCAGAACTCATCAACCAGATCAGATTTTTCCTGTTCCATGTAATTAACCTCTGAAATACGCAACTTTGCCCGCAATCGAACATTTCTCTATATCTTATCGTATTAACGAGATCCAAATGCATAGACTCGAATTTGAGTCTAGCACTGTAGATATGTTATTATGTCCCACCGACTTAAATTCTTGTTGCTAGCATTTTATTTATCACTTGTTTTCCATGTGGTGATAAAGAAAAATACAATTTTTTATGGTTTTTTAATAAAAAAAATCGAAAATTGTTGCTTGCATGCAGTATATATCACCTGATATTCTAGGTCTAGGCCACTTGGTTAATTTTTTGTGCATCTATCTACCTATTCTACATAAAAATTTACGGAAGTGTCTGGGGGTGTTTCCATGTAAAGTGAAACGCACTGTATAAGGTAAAAAAAGCAAGAAAAACTGTGTCTTCTGAGTGATTTATAGCTAATAATGTATAATATAAAATTCTATTCAACACTGTTTACAAAATCGCTAAAATTATGTTGACAAACCCTGTAAACCGTTGTCACGTTAAAAGATTATTTAGATTATTTCAGTATAACTAAGTTAGTATAATCGTAACAGCGAGGTTTTATTCAGCAAATTAGTTTTTTGCAATTTTTGTTTTGGAAAATGGAAAACTTCACTAGAAAAAACGAGTAAAAATGTTATTCCTGAAATATTTTCTGGAATAAATTATAACAAGTGAAAAGAAAAATTAGGGGATGAAAACGAAAATTCAAGCAAAATTCAAAACATATCACCAGAGATTTGACCAACATTTTATCAATTGAAATACATGAATAAAATTGACAATGTCGAAGTACCCTTCTCGTCAAAAATTTTCAGTTAGTCGAACATATGGGCCGCGGTGGCATGCGGGTAAAGTGCTCGCTCCATAAGCCAAAACATCCGTAGGAGCATGAGTTCGAATCTCGGCACTGCCACCGGTCTCGTGCATGGCATCACACGTATTGAAAGGTAAGGGCTACGTCTTCCCCTAGCTCGCACAAGTCTCTGACGGATTGACGGATATAAAAAAAAAATAACAAATCATCTGACAGAAACAACTACTTCCCTGGCCCAGCTTATACCTTTCGTCAAATAATTATTGAATAATAAATTGATGGATGTAGCCGTTACTACGTGGTAGGAGATCATCATAAGAAAAAGAAAAGAAAATTTCCATGTTTTTATACCACTTTAACTTGTAACACTTCGTTACTGCGGTTTCGTCCTATGGACATTCTCAAACAACTCCATATGTCCATAAAGGACGAAACTTCAGTAACGAGGTGATACAAGTTTAAGTGGTATAAGAATATAGAAATTTTCTTTCCTTTTTCTTATAATTATTGAATAGTAGATTATCATTTCTTGTGCAAATACAGGATGACTCTAATGTTGTCCGACCTACTCTTGCACTGGCAAGAGAAAAGTACCTCGAAATATGTCTGCAGGTGATCATCCCCAGCCAAATGAAATATCTGAAAAATCGAAAAGAAAACGTTGTCGCCCTTACCCACATTCATATATTACAAAATGTATATCCATAATATTTTTATCTTCTAACAACATTCCAACATTCTTTCTTCAAAATATCATGCTATTTTGTAAAATCAGCTTTTTAGAAATTAAATTTGAGTTAAAATTCTGGACATCTAGGTATACTTTGAAAATAACGGCGGATGGTGTTCATTCTCTTTAGCAAGTAGCATAAATATAACATTTTATAAATCTCTCTTCAGTCCGTTTGTCACTTTCTTGTCCTGCGTAATATTAATTAAGTTCATACGATTCAGATATCTTTTTGGCAAAACTTATTAACAAAATATTGAAATCCGCCACTAACAATAAACTAGAACTTGAAACCAGTAATTATCTGGTTTCTGATAGAGCGTGGAAACCTCTTATGGAATAAAATTATTTCAGACGACATCCGAAACAATTATGAGAAATGCTATATCACCTGAACTACAATTGAAATGTGCGGTATGGAAAATGTGCTTTTTGAAATATAACATTGCATTTTTTTCATATTTTTGGATTGAACCTGATCTGATTTAAAGGACCTGTAAGATTAACATTTCAATACTAGTTAAAGAGTGCACTTGATTTTTCTAAACGTATTACGTGCTTCACGTTTTTCCTAAGTTCTTTGAAAAATTTTAGAATTTAGCTCCTATAAATCATGAAATAATTCATTGAATCAATAAGTGATACATATCGTTGAAATCAGCTCATCAAGAAAAATCGAAAGATGATAATCCATTCAAAAACTTTTTTTGTACTGCACACAAGTGAGTCAACCTGTACATTTCAATTGTAGTACATGTGACGTCACATTCAAAGCAATAATTGACATGCGGGAGAATTACTCATAATTCTGAAATGGATTTCATTTCATATGTGGTTTCCACACTTTACATTCATTCTAATAACAAACTGAAAATTCAACCCATAAACCCCCAACATTAGGCAAATAATAATTGTTAACTATTATAATGAGAAATTGATACGTGATTCCCTCTGTTCGAGGTGGAAGACTGGAAAAATTATCTCAGAAAATGTACCAACTGGATAGTTTTCCATGAATAATGAAAACTGAACGACATCAACATTAATTGGTTTTCTGATTACTACCTCAAAGTGTTAACACCGAAAGAGTTATATTCGTGATATTGAATAATCAATAATCTTGAATAATAATTAGTTGATTCCTCCAGTGAGTCATATTTACACGATATCACGGCAGTAACTGCTTGCTTGGTATCCACTTATAATTAAAACTGTGAATCATGAATACCTACAGTATTGTCAGTGACAACTTCCTTAGCTACGTCTACGGATAAATTGCTGTCATAGATGTAGATGAATTAATAAATGAGCTCTTGTAAAACAAACATTTATTGATGATGGTAAGTAACTTTAAAAACGATAAAAATGGCTGTTCTCCAAATCTAGTAAGAAATCGTCACTGCAATTTCCCTCTTGTCAACTATAATCATTGAGTATATATGTTGTATGAGTCGTTTTGTGGTAGTTTTGCCTGAAGATTACATATAATCCATCAGAAAAGTAAAATCTCAAACTGAAATTGACTATGAATTAAAAGTATCGAACCAATAAAATCCAGTAAAGATATTCTAGAGAAGCGAAATGGTTCAGAATTAATTTTAAAGAAATCGAAAATAATCGAACGAGAAATTTGGAAAATCAATTTATTGCAGTAACGGATATTCATCAAAATCTAAAACTTCGTGAATCATAAATGATCGTATCGATCTTTCGAAGGACTGAAATTCGAAGAACTGAACATTACATGAATATAAAACTGTAATACCGTCAAAGGAGAATGACAGAAAATGGGAAGACAGATATTTGACCAAACCAGCAAATCAGAAAATCGATATTATGTAGAAGTGAAAAAATATCGGAACAGAATATTATAAGAATTAAAATCGTCGAATCCATAGAGTACAAGACCTAAAATTTACATATTGAAAATAATCAGAAGAATAATAGTAGAATCGAAAAGGACAGAACCGAAAAATATCAGAATTTAGAGAGGGGATAGCGGATGGCTCTAGTCTCTTAGATATTAGCAAGTCGATCGTTCTCTACAAGCATGGTTCTTAATTCGCTCATCCCCTCCACAATTTCTGCTAGATTTCGATTCTGACCGTTTTCAGTCTGACACATTTTGTTTCCAAGGATTTTATGTAACTACAGATTCATTTTCAGATAATTTGTTGGGTTTACGTTTTTAGATACGATTATATGTTGTTTTACATTTCGATATTTTTTGAGCGTGATCGTTTCATGTTTTGAAGAGCTTAGGTTATTGAGATTTGCAATTAATTTATTTTCTCATTTCGGCCACTTTCCAATCTTGCCGAATTCAGACCTAAGAAATCCGGTTCTACTGTTTTCGCGTATGATGCTTTATTGTTTCTTATAAAAACATATTAGATTAATTTCAATTTGGATCATATATCATTTCTATCCATTCAATTCTGCTGCTCACGCGTTAAAATATCTCAATTGTTAATCACCCTTATTAATACACTTAAATAACCATTAATTATATCCTCTTGAGCACAGGCCAGAGTATCATTAGTGAATTTGAAAAAAATATTTTTAGTAATTAAAATTTGAAAAGGCATCTATGGTTTTATGAACACATGTACACACAGAACTATATTCTACCTATACAGGGTGTTATGTAAGTACGAAGCCAAATTCGAAGGGTTGATTCTTTGAGTGATTCTAAGAAGAAAAGTTTATATAAACATAGGTCTAGTAATGCTCCGTTTTGAAAATACAGGGTGACAAAATTTACGAAAGAAATCGTCGTTTTCGTAAATATCTTTACAATCATTTGAGCGATTCATCTGAAATTTTGCAGTGTTATTATGGGTAGTAAGGGGCTAATTTAGCCCTGACTATATCAAAATTATCATTTCCAGTGGCGTCCCGGAAGGCACATTAACCAATATTTTTGACAGAAAAAATGTGCGACACTGATTCTTTTGTATTTTTAAATTTGTTTCACATTGAACAACTGATATTACAACTTTTTTATTTCTAGAAATTTTTTCGTATCCTGCTTTGTTTTTGAGAAAAACATAAAAATCACTTCATTGCACGTTCCTGGGACATGAACATAATAAAAAATTGTTTTTATATGGTTTTTAATGGATACAAATAATGAATCTGTTATGCTTAAAAATTGTTTGTTTCATTTGGCCAGTGGCGTGCATAGTGGTTACGCCAAAAATATAAAAAAATCAAAAATTAAAAAAAGAAACACCCTTTATTAAAACCACAATTGAACAAAAATGTTACTACGCAATTTTTTTTGGTAAGAATACATTGAACAGTAACTAAAACAAAACTTACAATACTTCCTCAAAATATCCTTCTTCAACTTCAATGCAAGCATCAACTCGTCTTAACGTCGATTCCCGAACACGTTGAAATATTTCCGGCGTACCTATATTCATGGCGTATCTGATCACATGAATCCCATATTCGTTGGATTAATTCTTCTTTAGTGTTGACTTGAGTTATATAAACGAAGGACTCAAAATGCACCAAAAAAAATCCAAGAGATTAAAATCCGGTGACCTGGACGGCCAGGACTGTGGACTTGCGCGGCCGATCCAGTTTTATGGTGTTGTCCCAGGGGTAATTTTTATGATTTTTCTCAAAAACAAAGCAAGATGTGAAATAAATTCTAGATAAGTATGAAAAACTTGTAATTTCAGTTGCTCAATGTGAAACGAATAAAAAAATTGCAAAAAAATCAGTGGGGTTTTCTGTCAAAAATATTGGTTACGGTGCCTTTCGGGACGCCACTGGACATAATAATTTCGAATAGTTTGGGCTAAATCAGCCCTTTACGACCTCTAACAACACAGTAGAATTTCTATAAAATTGGTTGAAGGATTATTAAGATACAAAAAAAGGATTTATTTTAAAAATTTTGATACCCTTTATCTTGATAACGAAGCATTACGTACTTACATGATACATACAGGTATAATAAATACTTATACCTAGTTATGCTTGATCATTCCATAATGAGGAATTCAAATACACGTAAGAACCATTATAAAGCAACAATCGTAACCGTTATTCGCCATTTCCTTTCTTATGCTATTACTAATCATAGCAAAATAACGGAAATGGCGAATATCATTGACGTTATTTTTAACGGAAGTTATACAGCATAGGGCTGAATGCTATTCCTAAAGTACAATTATAAACTAATTTGTGTAGCTCTGATCCAGGCAATCCAATGATATAATAGTCTTTCATTTCGATAAAAAAAATAAAAATCATTTAACTTCGGGAACAATTCCTCAGAAATCTGATGCGGTGTGGAAATGTTTGTGTATCGACTGAAAGCAAATTAAGATATCAGATGCAATTTGATTATTTTTTTTTTATTTAAACATTTGTAATTTGGATAGACTTTTATTTTTTTCCTGTAGTAGTATAACGCTTGTTGAAAGTATCAGCAATTTCAAGAGCGTTTGTTGTGTTTTTTCAATATAAATAAGTCGATATGCCTCTCTTTGCACATAATTCACACAGTGGAAAAACAAATATACTTGCCCTGACCCCCTCCTCTTCATGAACATTGTACAAATATCTGTTACATATAGTGCAATGTCCCAAAGGGGCACTTTCTGGGAATGTGTGTAGAGAAGGGTATTTCAACTTGGTTGAAACTAGTTTTATTAATGAGCAATGTGTGGAAAATAAACCACAGTATGTCCCAGTTCAAGGATTACAAAAACTAGAGAAAACGAGTAATTTTTTTATGTCTTGTGTAAAAATTGCTAGTTTTCTAGAATTGGTATTCGGAAATATTTTATAATTTAAGTTTCAGTCAAATTGTTTGACACCAGCATGCCATCAATTGCACCAAAACAAAAACTTCTGTATAAATGGCAGAGTTCTACTAGTAGAATTTCAAATAAAACATGTTTCAATAATTTTTTAAAGAAAGGATAATGATTAAAGTTTTCCACACTATTCACAACACTTATAAGGCCGATTTTACTCAAAAATCTCCAGATTTAATCTTTCAGAATATTTCAATCGTTTCCAAATCACCATATGCATTCTTTTTACAAGTTTCAATTTCTGCTTGTTACATTCGTTGGGTTTTTCATATCCTGCAAAAATGACATGCCAATTCATCACATCCATCTGAATATGGAGTGACGGCATTTTATTACTTTCATATGTTTATGTTCGACGAATGTGTGTGGTCCTTGTAGCTTTATTACATTCACATCGAGAAGGCGGTTCCTCTATATATGGATGGGTCTTTGGGAGCGTGCATAAATTTGTTATTTTTGCTTTCGAACTTGTTTGTCAATAGAACATGTTCTCGGCTTTGTAAACGTGATTACAGAATTAATAAGACACGTTTGTAGAATGAATCAAGTTCCTTCACTGCAGTGTCGAAGTTTACGATAAAATATTTTCTAGGTACCTGTGGGAATTCCTTTATATTATTAATATAGTTTTTCAGTACAATAATTCAAAACAGAATCAAAACAAAAGAACGAGAAAAAGTTTCCCACTAATTATTGACCTCGTCAGGAATCAAATGTACAGGGACATTATCAAATTTCAGTTCCCAGAATTGGGGTTTACGTTTGACTAGAAAATTGACAAAATGAAAATTCAACAATATTGAAAATTGGATTATAAATAATTCAGATTGGTATTTAACTTTTGACCTGATATTGAACACCTATTGTTTTCCATTATTCCATTGCTACCTTTCTTTTCATCACACCTAAACGAATTCGAAAGCATTGTAGTGAGTTATAGGCACTATACAAATTGTTAAAATTGCATTCAGAAAACTCCAATTCCTGTTGAAGGATTTTTCATTTATCTTATCGATGAAATTACTATGAGTATGATTCATAAATAATAATAATAATAATTGATTTGTTCCTTCGATCGTTTACATGATGTCGAATAAGTCAAGAGTAAAATAAAAAAATATCACATAAAAATAATTGTCAATTAATTAAAATAGATACAATGTACAAATTAAAAAGATATAACACAGAAAGCATCACAAGTCAGATAGAATCATATATATGTTGGATAAAATGGATAAATAGCTTAAATATCGATAATGTATTAAGAACATAAAAGTTAAAAGTTTACAATTTCGGAAGTTAAAAGTAAAAAGTTTACAAATATAACACGAAAGTGGTATAAGTCAGTCAATCACCTATGATAATATTAAAAATTTCATAATACTGTCATATGTAATTTGATCTGTAGAATCCAAAAAACATCAAACTTACAGGGTATTCTATTTGAAGAATCGAAGTTGGTGGCTATTCTGGCGAAACCAGAAATCGGTTATTTTGTTTTCATATGTGTGTGAATCCTAAAGTTCATTTACAGCTGTTATTGTTCACGAGCAACTGATATATTTCTGTGTTAAGTTGATCTTGGTCATGCCGGAGTTCATCGCAGGTTTGTCTGGGTGCTCAGATTTATCCACTACAGCAGTTGGCTTTACTAGAAATTAATTGAGTTTAAATTGTGCATGTACATAGATTCAATATCTGATCGAAATTCAATTCAAGATTATTACTGTTTCGAAATTGGCAGTTGACCTGCGGTTGGAACGTGATCAAGTACATTGTCAATATACTTGGTTATTTCGAAACTAATGGTCAAATCGAATTATAGCCCTCTGGTAGCATCAATAATCACATTTTCTACAACAGGTCCATAATAGCTCCATATGTATATAGGTCTCAATATTTCTCATTCAAATATTTTTTATTCCTTCCTAGTTATGTGAAAATGTCAATTATGGCGGAGGAGCTGGGCTCTTAAGGAATCGCGTTTATGGGATATTCTTTCGCCCGGTGCTACTACTCAAACTATGAGATAGAAAAAAATATATATTTATAATTGGAAATGCCTTTATTATTTTCCAAAATATTCTCCATTAAGATTAATACCTACACTTTTGCATGCGTTTGAATTATTTCAAGCACTTTTTCCATTCTGATTGAGGTATCTCCAAATACTACTATACTATTACTGAATTTTCCAAATTTTTCATTTTCACGAGTTTTTGCAGTAAATTTCTTAGTCTTTGATTACATCTTCTGCAATCAAAAATGTGGTTGTCCGATGTTCTTCATTATTTTTACGTATTTTTCAGATTTCATTTCATGAAATTTTGCAACTTTTTTCAAGAAGAGAAGGCACATTGACCGACAGTAATTTTTAAACGTTCTCTATCAAGCTTTCAGCAGTAGGGTTGAACCTTTTGAAATAAAATTATTCGACTGTAACATGTTTTTCACAAATTTTACGGATTTTTACGATTTTATTTATATTGCACAATTTGAGAAAGAGGAGGGTTTGAATCCCTCGCCCCTGATGGTTATTTACAAGGTCGTTGATATATATGAAAACGGTTGATTATCTCCTGAAGTAAGACAGCTGGCAAAATTGTGTAAAATGAAAAAAAATTAAAATTTATTAAAATAGAGAATTAACTATACAGGATCAGTCATAAAGTCACGACAAAACAAAGTTGCTGTTTTCGATTCTGCTAAAAATTCTATACAAAATTGATGCAGCACATTATTTCATAAATTTATCTGTTCTGGAGATATCAAAATTTGAAAATAACTGTTTACTATCACTCTAGAAGAATCTTAGTGTCTTTTTCGATTCCAGACTATTAGAAATGACACTGATTTTATTTCAAACCGGAATCATACTCTCCTATCATAAGTATTCAAAATTTGATATCATGGTGTTCTACAGTGTAATTTATATCATAGTATGTCAAAAGTGAATTCAGAATCAGAACTGCATAAAATCTTTATTTGAACTCACATTGTGAACTTCAAATCATACTATTCATGAACCAAAAACTAGATAATTATATTCTATGAAAATTTACACTACCTGGTGTTATTTTGAAAAATTTCCTCATGGAATAGATCAGGTTTTATATTTTTCATGTCACTATCAAATTTTTGAGCGACCTATAATCAGATGAATATTTCCTCTTTAAGTTAATCTCACCGAGTAATAAAAGTGAAGATCAGACCAGTTATTTTCAAAATAGTTTTCCTTACCAGGAGATTCAAAGTGTTTCTTGTTCTGTTCGCGAGGTGGAGCGGCCTAGACGCCGCTTCATTATCAGATTGGGTTAATAATAATAAAAATAATAATAATAATGGATTTTATTGACAAGTAAAATTACAAATATGTTACAACCCTGTCAAATGGCAGGATTCAATTTCTGACTATGTCACGAGTGATACAGTCAGACGACCTTGCTCTTCCATAGCCAGAGTGATGTAAGATGTGATATTCGGAGGGGAACAGAAAGGTTCAGAGCTGTCTGTACTCTGTATTGACCTACCTCATCTACCTCACCCACCATTAAACTGATAATAGGTAATACCTCGAAAAAAGGGGATTAAAAGCATTTTTATTACAGACGACCTCCCAAGAGAACTCGAAGTTATATGCTCATTTTCAGAATATGATTATGGTTATAAATAACTCTCATTATTTCAGTTTACACCAATCATCAGCAACCTGAAATACATACATGATAAATACTGCATTGGAGTAAAATGAATTGAAGTTATTTTGTTTCACACCTAAACGTATCGTAATTTTGTATGTGTGTGTGTGTGTGTGTGTGTGTGTGTGTGTGTGTGTGTGTGTGTGTGTGTGTTTGAAAAAAGCCAATTTTTAAAGCGTTTTCAGAGAATTTGGGGCTGGGTATGAGTCCAAGAAAGCTGTTACTTTTTTCCAGAAAGGAGATTGATAGGTTTATTGTTGATGCACCAGATGACCAGTACTTAATGATGAAAGTACTTAGTGAAGAATATTTCAGTCATTGATAATTAATTCTTTTGAAATTATAGAAAATCAAAACGCTCATTACAGGTTGCAGGAAAAATACCATGTCATAAACACCATTTAACGTAGGCAAGTATTTGAATTTGCATTATTCAAGAACAAAATATATCACACCTAGGTTGATAGAAACGCATCTGCGTCTCTCACAGCAAATGCGGGAGGAGACATTAATACATTATAGAAACATGATGGATGGCGATCAAAAAGCGTGGTGGAAGGATGTGTATAGATCAGTCAACTGTCAAAAAAATTCAAATTGCAAATCAAATTATGACGGTACTTCTACTCAACCGTTATTAAATATTTCAGAAATTGCAGCAACAATAACAAAAGCAACTCCTCTTCATTTCTTTTCACTGCAACGTACCTCTCCGAATTCTCGGCAGGCATGGACGATATCGACATATAACAAGTAATAATACACAATAACACTATAATTAGTTGCTTTATGGAGAAATACGGCCCTATACGTGTAAAAAGCCTCATTTATGAATTGAAAAAAGGAAAAGCAAAAACTTCCAGCCGTAAAGAACAGTTGATACGAAAATGAGTGGATGGAATCGGTGCATAAACGTCAGTTTGTAGGTCTATATTTGGTGAAATTTATTTACTGGCTATAAATCTTATTCTTTCAGATTACTCGATTATGATAGGAATAAACTTTTCATGTCCGTTATGCACTTATCAACTACTCCAATCTGACCTCCACGTTCCATCTACGTTAAGCTTGCCAGAATACATGTCATTAACTCCACCAATGTTAGAGTTAGAGACTGTACATTTAATTTTTTTAAATGAGTAATTGGTAATCATTGTTAATTTTTGTTAATGTACTTTTTGAAAAATTAAATACTTATAATGAAAAAAAAAAACTAAAAGAAAAACTGTATTTATGTGATTGTGAAACTTTATTTTAATGGAGGAAACGTTACTTTTCCCATAGGGAGCAAAAGTGCCACTTGCAACCATAAAACGATTTTCGAAGGTCTTACAGCCAGTTCCATAATCAACATCATTAAGACTCCTTGATTCAAAGGAGGCTTTACGATGAAGTGCCTTTAAAACGGCGTTCATCATGTTTATATTACTGGTGGCTACACTGATAAGTAGTATTTTTAGGAATAGGTACATTTGTGGTGATCTTGTTAATTTTCAAGGTGTTTTGTAGTTCTGTGGTTATTGTCATCTGGTATTGTAGATTATGGGTTTGTATTTTCATGGATGAACACAAACAGTGTTTTCATCAATGTAAGATTTATTATGGCCAGAATAATATTTCAAAATTAACGGTTTACGGTGAGTTCAATTTGAAATTCGCGATCGAATTAGACAAGAAAAAAACGTTTTTCTTCCAGCGTTGAGGAACAATTACGTCTCTTTAGATTCAATTGCCAGGGTAACTGTTTTTTAGCACCATCAAGCCTGGCAGTGCATCGCAGAAATATGAACCATATTTGATGAAGTCAAAATATGACAATTTTAAAACAAAAACAAGGTAGGTGGCAGCTGCACAATGTAATTATATTAAAGGGACTATGGTGGTGGAGCTCCTGTAACTGAGGATTTCGATCCAATTACCTATAGAGAGCGTTTTGAAAATCATTGATATCAAAACAGAGGCATTGGCAACATTGTCGATCTGACATAGTTTGAGAATACGCTATTGATAAGTATAATTTCATTATTATTTGATATTTTGTAGAACGTAAACACAGATACCCACACAGCACACGACATCCAATGGATGGCCGTTTTACGTCCAGCTCTAGTCCAAACGTCCATAGATGTTTAATGGACATCCATTGTACGTACAGGAAACGGACGTACAGTGGATATTCGAAAATGTACATCCATTGTACGTACATATGATGTACAAAAAAAAATTAATTTTTGATACATATGAATAATTATCCTGTTTATGCTATTTTGTCTTCATCCCTAATGGAAATGTAATACTTAGATAAAACGCATTTTGTCAGACAATATCTGGACATTGAAAGGATATTAAGTGGACATTACTTGAAAGTCCAGTCGTAAACATCCATTGGACGTCCAATCGTAAACATTGGACGTTCAATTCATGCAAATGCATTAAATAGTTATGGATTTTGAATATTGGTAATTCTAGATATTCTTTGGTGTAATAAAATAATGATCGATGACACAGAACCAAAATACCGATTGGTGACGATAAAAGAATAATCAGCTGAAGCAGAAGAAGAATATGTGAGGTTAGATATGACTGCAGTGTTGTGTTTTGTGTTTCAGTTCAGTTCAGGCTAATATACAATGGTAATGGTATGGGTAAAAAATTGACACCAAGTGCTTCTTCCCTTTCAATTATTGTTTCACCGTATTTTAGTGATAACTCCAGTAAGAAGATTTTGTAATTATTTATTCAATTACAAATAATGTTCATATGGGAAATTATATAATTTTTACTTTTATAATATCTACCTAAGTACTGCCAATTATTTGCAGAACACCTTGTATAATCGATAATTTCTGGATTAATTTTGGATATTGAATGGAGGTACACTGGATGTCCAAAAAATATCCACAGTGGTTGTTATTTGGATATATTCTGTACATCCATTTCACAAAATATGGACATACAATGGACGCCCAAAATACGTACAATGTCCTGGACGTCCATTGAACGTTCATTGGATGTCCATTGTACTAATTCTGGACATCCACTGGAACGTCCATTGTTCATCCATTGTACGTACATGTGCTGTGTGGGTACAGGAAACAATGTGGACGATGCCGCTAAAACTGGTGATAGAAAGTATGTGGAAACAAATTACTGAACTATCGGTATATTACAGTCATTTAAATATTATGAAATAGGAAAACGAGCCTAATAGAAGTCACACCGCCGTTGGAATTATTTCACATTCCACTCAAGACAATGAGGTAGTCTACTGAAATGTTGGCAAGTGTATCTGAAGCAGGGCACTAGCAACGTGGACTCAGTCAGTGAAGTTATTTTACCAGCATCTCTAGTAGTACGTACAGGTACATTTTTTTCATTTGATTGAGCTTAATTCTTTTACTGCTGTTATAGAAAACGAAACGTGAAGGGTCTCATTATATACCATATAAATTGAAAGAACCTGTTACAATAAGACAGTTGAAGCCAACAATTAAGAACCCTGCAATATTAGCAAAAGAAAGTATTGAAAGGTTAAGATTGTTCATCTTGGAAAGCAGACGGTTGAGTAGGAAAATAGAAGACAAGAAGCTCACGTTCAAGAACAAATTTTACCTATTAGATTTACAAATACGTATACAGCAAAAATAAATGATCAAACCTATTTTTTTTTAATAAATGGGGAAAAATTAGATAAAAATGTAAATAAGGATTTTACTTTTATAGGCAATAGTTTTCACTCAAAAACAAACTTTTTCCTCATATTTCATCTGGAAGATGAATAATAATATTTTCTATTATCCGTTCAACATGTATAGAAATAATAAAATAAAAAAAATAGTATCGGAAGCGTTGAACTATAAAAAATTGGTTGTTGACAACACAGCAATAATTTATAAAAATAAAAACAGAAAAAACCTCAACAGCTCAGTTAACAGCCGATGAGAAAGAAATATTCTGCTAGTGAGTTGTGACATTTTTCAATTAAAAATGTATTTTGGACTGGAATCAAATTCTTTAATACTCTTTGACTTGTTGGAAAAGTCGATTATATTTTGCGAAAAATAATTTGTAGTCCTGATGGTAGGCAATAAGTATCTAGCGATTTCTATTTTCCAATCAGTATACATGCTCCTATCCTTATCCATTATATCCAATAATCGTTTCATAACAGACACAAGTATGAGGATTGGCACAATACTAATTTGATTGTCTTAACCATTGATAGTGACTATAAAGTGAGCTAGCGTGCATGTCGATCTGCTCTCGGAGTACCCCACCTGCGGCATTGACCAATTGGCGAGTGGAAGTGTTCTTGGAGGCGTGGCGATGCCTATCATTAAACTGCAACATTAAATATTCATATATTGCTACGACCATTTTATTTGATGCTTGATTAAGTTGAAACTGCGGCCGGATGCTGGATTGGTATGGGAGGATGTTCTTATCCGCAGGATCGGTTGGACTATACGGGTTTAAAGTGTAAAATCTATGGTTACTTACAGATTATGTAACTGACTTTGAAAATCCTGTTTTTGACTAGGCGAAAATAACACAAAATACGAAAAACCTCTCTATAGCATCAGTCAAAATAAACAGTAACAACTTAACAAAGTGACTACCAAAATGTAAGCACATTAAGAAACTATTGAAATGCAGTTCTCTATAAGAAAACACAATAAAATGTACACATATGTAGATTGTTTCGAATTTTTCGATGATTTACCTAATAACTCATGAAACTATCAGGAGTTATTTATTTTGGAACTGAAAACAGTAAAAATACAATATCCTTTCAAATGCGTAGGAATAAACAATGTAAAATTTGCTCAATCGTTACAATATGAACCTTTATTATTCAAAATACAGGAAACAATCGCTAACCATATTCAACCCGTAATTTTGAAAAGGGCCCGAGTCCAGTCTTAAAAACTTTTCAGGAGCCACAAAAATATGATTCATATGAAAACTGCTATGGTGCTAACGAAACTGTACATAGAAAATGAGAAAGTGAGAACAAATTGGGTAAGTGAAATTCGAGTAGATGCATGGGGATCTCGAAAAATTTAAGATCTACACAGAGAGTTAAATGGAGGCAAAGTTGCGTATTATGGAGCTCATAACTATGATGTTGAAAAATTTGATTTTTGCGTGTCATGCACTTATATCTGCTTCGAAACAATAGATTTTCAGAAACTGTTTGCACTTTGTTTTTGCAACTTTCAATATGATAAAAAATCCAGATCAGTATTTAAAATTTCATAGTTAGGGGCCCAAGGAAAACAACACCCGGTAGAACACTTTCGTTTACATATTTTCACATCGTCCATGGGAAGTTGCAATAACGAAGTGCAAAGACTTTCTGGAAATTTATCGTATTGAAGCAGAAATAAGTAACAAACAAAAATCAAATTTTTCGTTTTTTCCTGTAATATCTGAAAGGGAGATGGCTAGCTCAGATTTTTCAACATCATAGTAATGAGCTACATAATATGCAACTTTGCCTTTCTTACAGTTTCCGAGATCCCCATGCATCTATACCTACTCGAATTCCACTCACCCGGTATATACTTATACTTTTGTGAGATTTATTTATTATACCAAAACATCCATAATACAGATATTTCACATAAAAAATATTGGACTAATGATTTTGAACAAAAGTGATTCCGAAAAGCTTGACGATATATCTCAAGTGTATATTGTCATTTCAAGACTTCATCAGCTTTCAAGAAAATATGAAAAGTTTTGAAAGTATTATACTTTTCGTACACCAAATATAATTTTTTACTTCTCAGGTGTATCTTGCCTTCAAAGAAATAGAAGTTTCATGAAATTATTGTTTTTTCATCGGTTCATAACACTGAAATTAGTCTGAAAAAAAGGCAGTTAGTGAGTGGCTTTCAGCTTCTCAATACATACCCTAGCTTAATGAATACCTACTACATACATACAGGTCAAACTATTCGAAAATTATTTGTCGGTCCGATGTTTTTAACAATTTTTTTTTGACTTTTCCGATTTTATTTTGGCATTTTTTTTTAATGCGAATGGAATGGAAGCAAGTTGAATGAAAGGTAAAAATAATGTGAATCGAACGAAACTTCATTTTTTGTACGTATCTAAAATTACAGAACATCGAATGATTGTGTTTTTCAATTGGATTCAACTTGTTGGTAATAGGACAGAAAAAAACTGTTTTGATGATACTCGATGATTGGTTGGTTCCGAACAATGCTATTCCTTATAAAACACAGGATGCAAGAAAAAAATCAATATTTGTCATAGTAGTAGCCATGGAAATTGTTGTTTTTTGACAGATACTTGCCTTAATTCCTACTTGTGGACGATCGGTGAATTTCGATATACCTAATCAATATTATTCAACCATGCAACTCAAATCAGTAGCTATATAGATATTATGAAATGACCTTTGTCTAAAACTATCACATGTGTACGAATATACCAGTTATTCAGTTTTGTTTGAAATTACTATCGATTATTATAATTAATATAACAACTATGACAAACAAAGCAAAGCTGCAAGTTCCTATGGCGAATAGCAATTAGCAATATATTTTTAAGCTATGGAAAGTACCCCTGAACTCACATTTCTTTATGAGTTATTCAACCTCTCTTATAATCAAGAGGCATTTAAATCCTCCTGGAAAACTGTAGGAGAGAAACCAATCTATAGAAAGAGAGAAAGACCCTGCCTTGCTAATACAGATCTATCGTGTCCATATCTGTCTCTTGAAAGATTATTGAAAACACCAACAACATCTGAATCAGAAACTGTCAAAGATCGGCAGTATAATTACCACCACCTTTATATCAACTGGGTACCTGTATGGTTACGTCTCGGATATATGTATTGGTCTTGGTGGTTGTAGGTCGTGACTGATATGTAACGACCATATTACATCTCATAAAATAAAAATTGATTTTAAATAATGAAGCCTTTTGCAAATTTCCTATACTAAATCTATAGTTTTGCCAGCATATATCGAACAAAAAATAATCCAATCCTCCATCCTTGTAGGAGCAACACTGTTGATTTGAACCCAAGTGAATGGTGGACGACTCTTCCTGGCCCGTACGCAGAATTTAAATTTCAATATACTACTATAATTAACTGGCAGATTCTTTCCCCAACCAGGATCCACGGATCCTTGGCCGATAAGTCACATACACTATAACCACAGCACCTCCCTTCTTCCTTTGATACATGTATTACAACGGGGATAGATTCCTTGTACCATAGAGTTCTATAGTCGACGGTTATGTCTCTTTCTCTCTCACGGGGTCAACTATGATGTCATCTTACTTATTTGATCGATTATAGAAATTTTTGGAACACGAAATACCAACCAGTTGAAGAAAGAAATGATAGTCGGATGGAGCTAGATCAGGTGGATAAGGGAGGTGTTCGAGTGATTCGAACCCTAAATAAAGAATTGTTTGCATGGCAACATGAGATTTGTGTGCAGAGGCATTGTTCTGCAAAACTAAACCACCTATGCACAGTTTTCCATGTCTTTTTCTCTACGGCTTGAAAAGTAAGCATATTTTTCTAACCGAGACCAGATTGAGCGTGATGCTGCTACGCTTCAGACATTTGGTTATCCACTTTGCAGAAATTTTCTAATGTCCAAATCGATGTAAACTATATAATGAACGCGTTCAAATGAAATATTCATGAACTGCATCGATATTTTCCGGACGGATCCAGAAACTGGTCTTCCTGATCACTCTCCAATGGAAAGTTTACCTCTTCTGAAGCTTGCGATACAATTCTTTACAGTCACTTATAAAGTGCATTGATGGCCAAGCATATCTTCTAAACATATCTTCGGAAATCTGCTGACCTCTCAACCAATTCAGATACAGGTTCTTGATGATGGCACTTCTAATAAGTATAGTAAGGCAATATCTGTAAAATATTCAATTATTTTATATGGTGAAATGTTCTTTGGCCTCAGACGCAGTATGTGCCCCAGTAGTACTGCGTTCTGTGGTTCCTATAGATGGCGCTGTCGCTACTTTCCTACTGGATATCGTAGGGCCATTTGACAAAGCAGATGAGCATCAATGCACTGATTATCAGCATTGAAAAGTATGTTCCTGTAGAAACACTTTTCCTGGCGTTGAGCAGAGATGATTTGGATGTCGTATCGTAAGAGGCTGCAGGATTATTTTCTGTTCGATCTTTGCTGACAAAATTCATAACCCATTTTCATTTTATGCAATTATGGACTTTCACCAAGTATTCAATTATTTTACATGATAAAAGTATTCTTTTGCCTCAGACGAAGTCAGAGTGCGTTATGTGGTTTCTATAGATGGCACTGTCTCTATACTTTCTTACTGGGTACTGGCTTGAGAGCCATTAATCAGGTGTAGATTGAAATCGATTGCAGGATGATGGATTTGAGTATTAGTTCTCCGTCCTGACCGAGTCTGCACTGATGATCTGCAGAACCGTGAAACTAGTATGCAGATAGTCACCTGTTTCGAAACACATTTGATAGGCCAAACTTTTTCTTCGTTTCTCACTAAGTTCTCTGAAGAATACCAACTTTATTTTTCGTTTGACCCTATCTTTTGAATAAAATTGAGATATTGAAATGAATGTAGTTTTTGAAGTAATATATCTCACTAAAATGGATCTGAACACGAACCCCATTAAGTTTGTGCCATTTTTCTTTTATTACAACAACCTTATTAAATTTCAATGTTTAATTAAAAATCTAATAAATAGCTGAAAACCAACATCGACAGCAACATTCACTGACTGAATACAATCATTCAAATTGATGAAAGTAATTCATAGCTCACAGCTTCCCAGAAAAATAAATTCGTGCAATGCAAACAATATGCCTACGCTCTCTGACCGATCACAGTTGAGTGCGCTATCTGCCATACTATTTTACGGTACTAATACCGAAATTAGTGGTTATTTACCTAGTGAAATGCTAATGATGGTGATTGTCTTTTTGAAAATTAAAAGTTCTAAACCACATCCTGACCCGCAGGACGAACGGATAGACCGTATAGAGACCGTAGCTGGCTCATTACTCTAATTTCAGTAACAATCGTGGATAATGGACATGTAGTATGCTTTTATTGGGGCCACATCCCGCCTTAATAAGCACCGTGCATGCTGCTTCCTCGTTGCACCAAATGAATGCATACCAATTACCAGGCACAAGTAGCATGCGACATACCATGAATGGCCGGCCACGTATATTCGCCATATTTAGGAAAATGAATGATGGAAATCGCGATAAACGTAAATTGCGCCAGAATTCAGCCAACTGGATTCCTTCCATTCGATATGCGCGGTTGCATTGGAAAGTTGATTCCTATAGCTCTTCAGACATTCAAATACTTAACTGTTGCGATCTCAACAGCTGTAAATTTTTTATCAGATGAGTCTTTCTCATTAGAACATTGCTTGCAGCAGGATTAAGCTTCATTAGAAATTCTGGGACACAGATTTTAATAAATACATCATTATCATGGACTGCAATCTGGAAAACTCGATTCCAGTGGTAAAAACCAACTTTAACTGACTTTAACTGTAGCAGTCAATTGAACAATAATGGACTCATTTGAATTCAGTGAATATTTCCATTACAGAATATCAAGAAACGGTATCTTGACATAACTTCTTTCGATCTTGTTTTGATTTCAACAGTTTGGTCCGAATGAAAAATCCTGGAAATTTCGATGAAAAGTACCCCCTTTTTATAATTTTTTGTTTATATTTCGATAATGTTTGGACCTTTTTTTTTGTCCTATCCCCATACTTTTCTAGTCCTAAGCTGTTGAAAATCATGATTTTTTGTCTAGTAGTTATTAGTTCACATTTTTTAACCTTTGGAACGGTTCTACTTAAAAGTGGTTGGAGAAGAATTTATAGAACATAAAATTATATTCGGAATCATTTATAGGAGTAGTTTAATTCGCCAACTACAACGAAAGTTATACCTATTTGCAAAATTTGTTACAGTACTTTCTGACGATGTTATTGTATCACTTGCAGATTGTGAAAAACCAGCATTCGCCCTGCAACTTCTGTTAAGTAACTGTCAGTTGTCTGAAAAATGTTACATGTGATGTATTGAGAGTTCCTTAAGAAAATTGTCGCTTATTCAGGGTCGCTGATATGTATGTAGGTCTGTGCATGGTGGTCGGTGGCTCTATATGATTTCTTCTGTTGATCGTTGTTCAAGTTCCTAGCCCCAAAATTCTGGAGAAAACTTGCTACCTAACAAGGTATGTACTTGAAGGTTGAATGATAATATGCTGCTTTGGTGGTAGAGGAAGGGAGTAGACCAGGCTACCGAAAAAAGTTTACAGAAGTCTTCGTTGTTGATTCTTCATACTATGCGAGAGAAAAACCTACTGTCAGCTTTTCAATGTCACTTGAAAACGTGGGACTGCTGAATACCTGCTGAGCGGAATTATGATTTAGAGCGTTTTTTAATACAAGTTGAACCCGCCTTTTCCGAAAGCTGCTGACGTTGTGTCACACCCTGTGCAATTTGTTCTGCAATGCACGCAGAAAGAGAATATGCTAACAGTGGTCCTTATTGTCCTTCCATTCTTATTGGCCTTTGTACAAGGTCGCTGATATGTATGGAAACGGTTGATTATTTCCTAAAGTAAGATAGCTAGCGAAAAATATTAAAATACAAAAGTTTTAGGGTTTTTCAAAATCTATTATATTAACGAAAAATTAAGTATACAGGATCGGTCAAAAAGTCAGGACGAAACAGCGTTGCTTTTTCTCTAATGGGACACCCTGTGTATTATTCCACATTTCAATTCTGCTCGAAATTATGAACAAAAGTGATATAGCAAGCACATCATTTCCTCAATTCAACCGTTTTCGAATTTTGAAAGTAACTGTCTAATAAATTATCCAAAAATGTTTTAGTTCATTAAGTTCATAGTCCATCAAGTTACCTTTGAAAGTTTCCAGCTCCATAACAACGCACTTTCGGCTTTTATATTACTGTGATTCTTTCTTATTCTTATTGTTTGTGTATGCATTGGAATTTCATCAATGGTAAGAGATAGGAGAATGGTTAAATGGGAGCCAAGTGGCGTATTTCAGAAGTTAATAATCTCATCAAGCTTCTTTAGTTCTGCAGTTATAAAAGGAAAACCGAAAATGTTGAAATTATTCTTTTGTCTTTATCTTTTTTTTCCACGAATCGTTTTTAAAGCTTTCGACACTTTCTCAAAGCTACTTTTTGTAGACTATCCAAATACGTGAATAAAAACCATACATGGTATCGTACAAATTGGGCCACCCTAAACTTTTTATTGTCAAATACGGATATGTGGATATGTATTTTTGATTGCATTCCTTCAAATGCTGGGAGTCATGGCCAATTCTGGGTACAACCGTGCAGAAGGTATGAGACGTGGCGATTTTCAACAGCCTGAAACTAGAAAACAGTTGTGGATTGAAAAAAATTGAATATGAACTTTCTTATTCAAAATTTTTTCTACTTCAATTTTGTAAATGGAGACTGTTTTGCTAATATCGTCTTTGTTCGGGATATGGGCGAAATATGTAAAAAAGTCACCCTCTTTGCTAAGACCACCACTCGCAAACTCCGGCTTTTCTGGTAGGTATACCAGGTGATTCGCGTATATAAAACTTCAAACATTCTCTTCATAAAAATGCCAAGAACATAACTTATTCTGAAATTGAACTGAAAATGTATAGTTAACAGTCATATATTGTACACGTACACGTACACGTACATTTCAATTTGATGTTTAATAGAGTCTAAGGTATTTCTCATCTATATTAGGTATTATTAGCAAGTATGAAATTTCAATATTTGATTTTTTGGATCATAGATGATGAAATATTTCATTCAGTAAAGAAAATCACACTTATTTGTCACTGATTACAAAAACTAAACGCTGATAATTATTTGAGTGACAGGGATTGTAAAGATAGCATTGATAGGGCGAGTTGCGAATTGATGACAATAAAAACAAATAGGATATTTCATTTGAAATAATAGAGCTAGCAGCAATATTTTCTATGTTGTAATATTTAAAAACCACGTTGATTTAAAATCTGATATCTGGAGAAAAAAGTAATGAGGGAACGCTGAATTAATTGTTTTGCATTAAAAAAAATGAGGTACCATCAATATCTGAAAAACTGTTCTTTCCTGAAATGAAGTTGCACGTTTGTCGATTCCGAATCCCATAATTTGGACCACCGTAGAATATGAATCAATCATTAGGGTTTCTAGTTTCTACGTTTCACTAACTAAAAAAACAGCCGTACTCTTTAATAATAAATTCAAAAGTTCTCAAAAGTGGAAAACTTCGATAATACAAATTGATATATCGATTGTTAAAACTATCACTCAAAACTTCACAGTATCATTACAATCAAATTATTAACGTCTTTTTATTGACTTATGAGACTAAATTGCACCAGATGTTACCTTTAGAATACACCTTTAACAGCTACATAATACAGAATTTTAACAATCCCAAATAACAATAATACCGATCATATGGCAGATGTAATCTTCTAATTATTTTTCTTACAATGGCCTCTAAACAATACGTACTTCATATGTCGGATACTTACCGAAATAGGGTACTTACTTCACAATAAACCAAATTTCAACCATTTATTTTCGAAGCTCCTTACCAACACTCATATGTGTTCGATGATGTGGAATTTTAGGATCAAATTACAGGACTCATGTCAATTTTCGGCATCTCGTGATCACGATCTTCGAATCGTGCAATGACATTTCACATACGTTTTGGTCAATGGCGCACCCAGAAAGTTCACAGAACTGAAGCCGTCTCTCGTTCACATTATTTGAAATAACTCCCATCAGCTCAGAAACTTTACGGAAAAGATTTGTATTTCAATTTTGTATTCCATGTTCTTAGCAAAATTTGATTCGCTAGTTGAAGTAATATAGATGAAGTTTTCTTATGAAAAGATTGTCAGTAGTCTGCTTTGAAGATCTGTGGTTTGTTTCTAGAAATGAATTTTTTTAATATAATTTTTTTTTTTGAGTGATTTTCGGTTTGAACTGTGATTTTGTTGCTTTCAGGTGATTAATTATATTATGTATTACTTACTCACTACACACACTATACTATACACTATACATGCACTTCGATATTCCGAATTATAAGTATAGTTAAGCTGTCTAAGAAGTAAAGTGTGGACTGATATAGAAAACATATTTGTTAAATACAATGTCGATCAGAAAATCGTGCATGTTAAGTGTTACGAGGACTTGTCCTAATTGCCACTGAAAGCAAATGCTACTGAAATTGAAATCGAAGTTTATTTTGTTTCTATTTTTCTTCCAATTCAAAGTCACTACAATAACCCAAATAATCATGTTCTTCAATAATGCTAGTAGGTAAATCGAGCATTATTATATCTGGACCAAAAAAACATCCTGAATGCTGCTCAGATATGAGTATCGAAATAAATGATGGACTACTTCTGTTCGTTGAAGAAGCTCAAACCCTTGGTATAATGATAGATGTTGATCTCAGATTTGGAAAGCATATCAACTGACTCCTACAGAGAGCTTATGCCACAATGAAATTTATTTATAACAGGCTTCCGTGCACGCCCTTCATTATCATTTTTTCGGCGACCTACTTGAAATACGTATTATTTCGCACTATGAACTAGCACAGAAAATTACGTATTTCGCACTATTGCGAAATGAAATATTTCGCAGCCTCCTCGCTCTGCGTGTGTCCCTCATTTCACCAAGGACACCAATTATCAGAACCATCATTTTGATAGAATGGTTTGGGTAGAGCATGCGAAGTTCAAAGAGTAGATTTCGATATTTAGTCCGTTTTTCCTCATCTTTTCGGACGATGCTAAAAATTCAATGACGAAAATCGTCCTACTTTTATGGTCGAAGAGAACTACATCAGGCTTATTGGCGTGTATTTACCTGAGGGTGGGAAATGAGTAGTTCCAATAGATTCGGCACTTCTCATTCTACATAACGGACTCAATATCCCCCGGAGCATAAGGCAACACCGGTGTCTCGTCTACACCGTACGAGTGTCGTAGATGGTAGTACAACACTCGTAGGGCCGCGTTATGCCTGTGGATATAGGCTGAGACCGCATAAGCTGGACAAGCTGACAGCAAATGCATTATGGTTTCAGCTGCCCCACAACACGCTCAGCATCTAATGTCAGAGACCTCTATACCCATCACGCGACTATGGTAGACGAGGGTCTTGAAGACACCATCTTGGCAGTCCATTTTAAATCCTTTGGTTTCCAAAATCAGCCCATTTGACCTGATAAAAGCAAATGTCACGTTTCAGTATAAGCCAAAGTCTTCAATATTCTTGAAGAAGACCCCATGCATTCACAGTTTTTTTTTTATCCGTTTGAAATTTTTCAGTCAGGCCCTGTCTCCGGATCCCCGACACTTCCAGAGGGCGCGCTGGATCATTTATCCCAATAACCACTCCCCAAGCCGTGGGGTAAGTGACTATTGAGTCCGAGAATCATGTGCACTGAGCTGGCGGAGTGAACCAAGAATTACGGCCTTCTGCATTCGTCCGGCTAAGATTTCTGCCATATTACGGCAAGCCGGTAGAATTTTATTATCGTCATTATCATTAGTGAATACACTGGAGTTTCATACCAACATCAAACTACAAGAAGATGGTTAGAAACTTAGTGCCTTAGTGTTGAAAATAATACTTTGGTGTTGAGATAAAAATTAAACTTCAGAACTTCAGTCTACACCAACTACACCAAAGGTTCCAAACAGTACAGTGCAAGTATTATTGTTATTATTTTATATAGAGGGTGTTTCCAAAAGGTGAGTAACCTTTTTCAATAGAATATAGAACTCATCATAAAAAAATACTTCACCAAAATCACTTGTATGATAGAAGCGAAATGATGTAGACATTATGGTTCGAAATTGTGAAAAATCAATTAGAAAATAAAGATTTCTCAGATATTCAGCCGCTTTCATAAAGATAATTTTTGTTCTGAAAAATCTCTCGCTACCAAAAAATAAGTTATTTTCATCAAAACCCCCCTTTTATGACATAAGTGAAATATCTGAGATCGTTAATTGAAAATTGTGTAAACTTTTGAAAAATTGGAATACCGTTGTTGATTACTGTCGTCAATAGTTTTAGGAAAGTTGCTTAACCATAATGGGCACATTTTTTTCCTTGAAATTTTACAATTTATTTAGTTAAGTAAATATTCAGTTATTGTAATATTTTGTATGGGAATATATCTTTGCTCACCATTCCATTACTTAAAAAGTCGCGTCATTTTCCTGATTATGCAATGAATTGTTAAAAACAGAGATAAAACCTCACTTTTCCACATGAAAAGCGATTTCAGTCTTTTGTTCCAATCCTCGTTTACTTGTTGACATTCAGCAACCTTTTACGTTGTGTCGATTCGACGTTTCATGATCCCGGGTTACTGAATGCGGAAAACAAAAAATCTTCTACAATAAAAGTTGTCAAATATCCAATGCCGAGTCTGGGGAGAGAAATGTCAATTAGCTTAGGTCACCATTCGAACTCATCGTTCTGGAAACATTTTAGGGGAATATCACACCGCATCGGCACGGATTCATTGAACATTTTCGCACTACCCGGCCATTTAGTATTCAATGAGCAGAAAATTTATTCACATTTATAGTCATCATTAGGTTGTGACACTTCATGGGAAAGGCGAAATGCTTGATGAATTATTGTTGTCATCTGGAGTCGATTTTTGATAGTTTCATTAGGGCCCAGTAAGAAGAATCATTGCCCTAATGAATTATTGTACAGTGTCCGGTTGGTTTTTGAATATGAACGAAACAAAAACAAACATTTGATTTGTTTTCATAACTCATGTAAGTACTTGTACATCTGCAGACATAAAAGCACAAACAAGGGATATTGTGAGTACAGTCCTACCCCGTTACAGAGTGTTTAAATTCGATCCTCACCATTGGGTTCTCAACACCTATAAGAGATGGTTAAATTGGAGAAAAATTGCGCATTTACCTTGGTATCAATATGCCGTTGAGAAAATTCTGGAATTCCGAGTAAATCCGGAGATATCCGGAAAAAACGAAATTTTGGAATTTTTTTTTTGCTTTATTTTTTGAAGGATTCGAAGATGAATTGCACTTTCACGTTGCCACTTTTCCCCTCCTACATAACGGTGTTTTCAGATTTGCTATCCGACGTTTCGTCTTCCGGCCACCATCATCAATGAGTTCATTCTTTTTCGAAAAACCAGAGATATAAAAAAATTCTTATCATCATAATAGGCTTTGACTTTGATGTTTCTCAATTTGACTTTCAATTTGTCACACTCAATGACATTTTGTTATTGTACAGTCAATAAATTATTTTCCAAAATGATGAAAAGATGTTATCCCTCAAATCATGACATTATTGCCATGTCGCAATTTTTTAAGGATGCAATAAGCACGTTAGCTAGATTTTGATATCTGTCGGGTAAATTCATGGCAACGAAAACCCAAAAATACTGTCTTGGATGAACTATATGACAATAAGGAGGCAATTGAAACGTTCATTGCAGCTTGTTGGGAGCATGTTAAAACGATAGTATTTCCATCGCCGAACGGAGATTCTTCGTTGTCGATATAGTCTGGTCAGTACGACAACGCTGCATTTGATATTTGACAGAACAATAATTTGGAGCTACCAGTGTCGTAAGTCGTATTTATCGAGAAAGGGAAACCAAATTTGAAAAGTGAAAAATGAATGAATTATGAAAAAAACATGTCAATTAAAGCATTGGCTGTTCTCAAAATTCAATATTGCGTTTCCATTATTTCTATTTTATTGAACCTCAATATTTCTGTTAACAACGCACGACACTGCCATTGGGGGGAAGATGTCCCTTACATACAAATCTTAATGCGTGTGCGACGAGTTACTCATCTAGGTTATGTCATTTGATCGGAGCTCAAGACATAGAAGTTGTGTATCAGCCCTCTTAGGCGTTTATTGACATGTAAAATATGATCTGACCATTTTATATGTTGATCTAAGACCACTGCTAGGTATGCATGGTATCTTGTTATGACAGTCCATGGAGTGTAATTTCAACAAATGAAGTTTTATGGTTGCTTTGCAACAATTCGTGTGAAAGCTACAAATTGTGTTTTCTCAATATTCGTGAGCTTATTCAAAAACCATGTGTAAATCTTTCACAAAACTGTTTCAGCACTATATTCAACGTCTTCCCATTTTTCCCCGTTTAAAGAAGGGCTGTGTCATCAGCATAACATATGACGTGTCCTTCTAAGTCAGCTAATACGGTTCCTTGTGGATGACTCAAAAACTATTGAAATGTGTGCATTGACTTCGTACATCGAGCATCAAGAAGAAAAGCTCAATTTCCATAGTAATTATTCAATATCTCTATTTTTTTTTAAATATTTGTAACTTGTGATGCATCACTGAAAAGATTCTATATGGATTCAAAATTGGAAGAATACAATGTAACGCTCATAAGAAAAAATAAAGTTGATGATGGTGGCCGGAAGACTAAACGTTGGATAGCAAATCTGTGAACTCCATTTTGTAGCCGGAGGAAAGTGGCAACATAATAGTGCAATAAATTTTCGGATCCTTCGAAAAATAAGGCCACAAAATAATTAAAATTATTTTCCAAAATGTTGGTTTTTCCGTATATCTCCAGATATAATCGAAATTTCAGAACTTTCCCAACGGCATATTATTATTAAGGTTCGTATGTCTTATAGTTTCCGAGACCCTAGTGGTGAGGATCGATTTGAAACACCCTGTAAACAGGGTGTCAATAAAGAGGACATACTTCGATGGTGAAATCCTCACTTCATTTCGAGATTGGAAGTTCCTATAAACATATCTAAGATAAGTTTTAATTGAATTACATACATGGCAGGGTATTGAAAGTGCACAAAAAAAAATAAAAAAAAATATTTCCAGAATAACTCAATAACAACTCAATATTTCAAGATGATATCTTCTAGGTCAATTGACAGCATTTAGTTTAACATTTCAATGAAAATAACAGTTTATTCAATGCAAACTGGGGCGTACGCCACAAAGGTACCCCTAACCGCTACTCCCCAACTTTCACGCCACTGGATTGATATAGATTTTGTATTTTTTTTATGATTGAAGATGTCATATCATCGAGAAAAGCATTTTAATTTCTGTTTTCGGTTCATAAACATCTGGAATTGAACAGAAATGTAGTAAAATTAGTAAAACTTAGCGAAAAACATTCAAAATGTTTAGAAAATATAAGGCTACTCAAAACCCCAAAACTCGACGCATGTTTCGCTAACAGAGTTGACATCAACAGGAGCTCAAAGCGTACGGTTTGGTATTTATGATGATGGGGTAGTTTCCAAAAAAAATTCCCGATATTCAAAATGAATAAATAACGCCAACTTCAAAATAATCAACAATGAGTTGAAGCGTCGAAAATTTTGATAACAAAAGTGATCCATTTTTTGTGCAGAAAATATTGAGAATGCAAGAAATCTGACAAAATCTAAATCAATCCAGTGGTGTGAAAGTTGGGAGGGTCGATTAGGGTACCCATCTGCCGAACGCCCCTATTCGAAATCACAAACAAGTGAAAAGCATTTAAATTTGAAACCATGTGCTGTCAAATGACATATCAAATTACATGAAGAAATAATGAGCCGTTATGGAGATATTCTGGAAAACATAATTTCTTTAACACTTTCAACACCCTGTAGTTCTGCTTCGATTCTATGCATGTTGATTTCGTTAACGGTAATAGATAGAGAGGTTCAATATCTCTAAGCATATTCTCAGCAATCTCAGCATATCAAATTTATGTATGAGAAGTATTATCTGTCTTGTCATGACGTCTACAATGTCTTGATCCCATCTGATATATTGGTTAAAAATCGAGTTTTTTTATATAGAACAATTTCATATAGTGTGAGAACTATTACTAGTAATATTCAGTAAAATGAGTAGGTTATTTTCTAAGATCATTTTCTACACTTCTACAGACGGCATTCCATGTTTGAAATCTTAATATCAGCGCTGATATATTCTTTTAATATATATCAGAAACAGACTTGGCCCCAGAACTGTACCCTGAGTCACACTAATAAATTTATTTTGCTAAATTGCTGAGTTATTCACCTACCATAACTTATGTTTTATTTGTGACATATCATTTTGCAGTAAATCCAAACTGTACCTCGTAACCAAAAAGGTTATTCAGTGTATATATAATGTGACACAGTGTCAAATTAATACGATTGCCAGATCAAGAAGATCTCTTGAAATAATCAATGTTTGAATGATGGATGGATGCACTAGAAATTGGAAAGATGCAGCTTTCATTTAATATCATCACTATCCAATAAGTAATGAAAAATTAATGATTAATCTGATGAAGTCGAAGTCACCCATTTCTTCTATCGGCTTATTTTCACACAAAGTGAAACAATTAGGCTAAAGACAAAAGCCATTAAGAGCTACAGGAAGTGAGGCATATAGAAAAGATGAAAATGAGTTTTCGGCGAAGAGAAGAAATCGTAAAGTTACCAAAAACTCAATTAGAAATGGAGCTAAGACAAAAGCGCCGCCGCGTTCAATCGGTGGCGCCAGCATCTCATCGCCGTGCCGACATCGCGTTGAAGGACGAACAAATTGCAACTTGGACAGCGTGGTCCAAGTGGGTCATCGAAACCAGTGGTGTGGGCTGCGTCTATTTCACTGGGATTAATGTTCAACAATAATCTTGTATAATAATAATTATAAAAATAAACGGCTTGTTTTTTAACACAAGAATATTTTTAAATAAATAAAAAGATGCCCTGAAAATAAGAGGCGGAGTTAAATTTTTGTAGAGACAAATTGCCACAAAACTTGTTTTTCCACTCAACCTTACAAGATCGCTGTATTAATTTATTGAGTAATATCAGATAAGTATAGAATGTGAAAGAAAAGTAATCAGAAGTAATTTATTGAACTACGAGAGGAAAAAATGAAAATTACAATGTAATATAAAGGTTGTTTTGATATTGGAAGCAGTGTGGAAGGAAATTCCTGTTTAATCAAATCAAATCAAATACACTTTATTGTCTGAAGAACATAATTCTAATTGATGAAGTAATCTATGAATAAAAAATAAGACTATTTTCCTATAGATAATGTAAAAAACAGGTAAAACATAAACAATAAATAAAAATGGAACACAATAGGCACACGAGTATATGAAATAGAATAGGTACATCATTTTATGAATCCATGTCCGGCGATCATTTAAGATCATAATGATGACTTATAATTTGGGTTGATATTGGAACAGGTTTGATATCAAATGAATATCGAAACGGGAGATAATGTATCTGTTTTGAATGAGGTAGGTGATACATTTCTCTTATATCTCACATTAAATTTTTTTAGAAATATCTGTTCAGATGACAAGAAACGGTATTATTTTAAGGATTTTCAAAAATAATGAATGTGGCTCGATCAAATAATCAAATATTGTATATTAAACCGGGTGACTAAGGATACACGTAGCTGACTCAACCTTTTTTCATTTCAAAATATAAAAATTTGAAAATCACTGGAGCTAAGTGATTAATGATAGGCATTTTTGAACTTGTCGACAAGGTTTTTTTTTTCAACCACACATTTGACTAGAAATAACCCGAACTTTATGTTTCTCCAGCCTATCTTATTTGTCTTTAAATTATCTATTCAACCATGTTATTCGTTATTCAGTTGGTTGTTGAAATTTTTGGTAGGCTTTGAAATATAAAAATGATGAGTAGGCAAATATTATTTAAAAATTTTCTTTGCCCTGATTGGTTCTTTGCCTTAAGAAGAAACATCCGATAATATGTCACAATAGGTATTGAGAAAGTAATTTTTTATATTCGGATACTTGTAGGGAAACTATCTGTCTTTCATTCTTGCTATGTAGCCATAACATTTTCATTTGCATTTTTGAATCCTGATGGGAAAGTTTGTTTCTGCCGAACTTTTTGGCAACAAGAACTGAAAATAATTTTCGAACGTCACGAATTCTTCAATTACAACTATCTATAGTTGAACATTTTCATAGGTAATTTGTTGATAGCATACGAGGATATATTGGAAAATTCTTAGCCTACTATAGAACCAAACAAAATTTTAATGTCAAAATATTTTATTACTCAACATATTCTCCTCTTAATTGGATACATTTATTACAGCGAACCTGCAACGTCTCTAGACCTTTCAAAAAAAAATTTCTTCTTGCTCTGCAAACCAGACCTCCACAGCTTTTATTACCTCCTCGTTGGAAGAAAATTTACGACCTTTAAATTTTTTTTTCAGTTGAGGAAAGAGATGATAGTCGGACGGAGCCAAATCTGGTGAATAAGAGGGTGTTCTAGTAATTCAAACCCTAAATCACGAATTTTTTGCTTGGCAACATGAGATTTGTGTGCAGGGGCGTTGTCCTGCAAAAACAAAACACCTTTTGATAGCTTTCCGCGCCTTATCTCTTTAAGTTTTTCCCGTAGAGTGGTCAGTAATGTTGAATAGTAATCTCCAGTTATTGTTCTACCCTTATCCAAAAAATCAATCATGATTACTCCATGGCAATCCCAAAAAACTGAAGCAAGAACTGTTCCAGCAGATTTTTTGACACGAAACTTCTTAGGTCGTGGAGAACCGAAGTGTCGCGATTCCATCGACTGTTGCTTTGTTTCTGGATAAAAGAAATGTATCCAAGTCTCATCCATAATAACAATTCGGTTTAAGAAGTCTACATCGTTTCAAATCGAGCACAGATCGAACGCGATGCTACTACCCTTGAGCGCTTTTGGTCAACATTCAAACATTTGGGGATCCATTTTGCAGCAATTTTTCTCATGTCCAAATTAACGTGAACTATATGATGAACGCGTTCGTATGAAATATTCAGTGCTTCAGATATCCGTTTTAGCCCAATTCGACGGTCTGTTAAAATCATGTCATGAACTGCATCGATATTTTCGGGGACTGACACAGAAACTGGCCTTCCCGATTGGTCATCATCTTCAATGGAAAATTTACCTCTTTTGAAGCTTGCAGTCCAATTTTTCACGGTCGCATACGAAGGACATTCATCAAGGGTATTAAGCATATCTTTGTAAATCTGCTTACCTCTTAACCCTTTTAAATACAGGTTCTTGATGATGGCTCGATACTCCAAGTTTTTCGATTTTCACAATTTCAGTGGACATATTTTTTCATTTAATTTATTGCGTAACTCTGGTTTATTTTTTTGACGTCAAACTTTACACTGACACTTCTAATAAGTTATTATTCGTTGCTATGGTAACGCAATATTTTGTTTATGCAGGGAACTGGTCTAGGCTAACTAGATATCAATACATCCTCGTATTTTATATAGTATAATAATATATAAAAAGAGTTTCTACCAATCTAGAATAAAATAATGATGTAAAAGGAAATATAAAGAAAATATAAATAATATTATGTATGTAACTGGTGAAGGAAATGTGAGAAAAACTCACTTGAGGAGAAGATGCTCATATCATCTAGTAACTGAATATATTCAAAATTAACCGTAAATATTCATCTGACCAAATAAAATTGGTCAATATCATTCATAATGAGTTGATAGTTACCTTCAATATAATACAGTTTTAAAATGAATTTGAAGAAAATGTGTGGTATGTAAAACGTTCAAAAACTCCTCTCGTTCATAGGTACCTACTTATTCTCAGTACTCCAAATAATCTAAATTCTCAGTGGACGTGTTTTTACATAATCAGGGCTGTAATGCCGAATTCACTTTCTGGTGAAAAAAATAAATAAAAATGTTTGCAAGATGTTTCAAAAATATTCTTTGGCATGTTCAGTATTTTATAATTACACCAAATTTCCAATCAAAACAAACTTTGAGAGTATTTTTCAAACATTTGGATTAATGCAAATATTTGTTTGACAATCATCAGCATTTTGGGGAGTATTGTTGAATACCGTGATGAGCTGAATATACTCAAAGGAAATGTATACAGTGTCGTCCCAAAACTATGCACCATAATATGGAAAACTTCGTTATTATTACTAAGTTTTTGACAAAAAGTAATTCCTTATAAAAGTTTGTGCATCAACTTTTCTGCTGTGATCCAGGGTATTAAGAGGATGTATTGAGAAGAGTTCGGCCTACTTTGAAAACAAACTTAATAGGAAAAATTCAATATCTTCAATTATTTATCATAAAATTCTTTCAATTGAATACATTTATCACAGCAAACTAAGAATTCATGTAAATGTCCAGTATGGAAAACAAAATACTTCAAAACTTTTTTCAGTGTAACAGGCTTGGGAAGAGGGATGCTTTTTGTTTGAATTACATTCAAGTTAGAGGATCAGAACAATCATGAAGATTATAGAATAGCAATCAATATTTATCAATTAAGTACTCTCTAATGAATACTTCCGAAAAGTGTCCAAAAGAGATGAATTACGAGAAGATAGGGCTTGATCTCATAAGTTTGCAAGACATCTGAGAGTTTCTCATAAGGGTGAAACCAATTATTGATGGCGAGAAAAACTAGAACATTAACAGATTTTTTTCTTGGTTATGTTCACTTGTAGCGTGATGTCATCCCAACATTAAGTGACTGTTGGGGAAAATGAAAAAGTAGTTAGAGCGTTCGTTATTTTGTTAATTTTCACTTCTATTGTAAATGCTCGTCACTCCTTTCACTTTGATATGTGCGTCACAACCATGATGAAAAATTCAAATTATTTCTTCAAGAAACATCATCGATTATTATAAAATTAGTTTACCGAAAATCCCACCTGCTCCGCCTGTGTGAAACTGACCAGGTAGATCAAAAGAACCCACAGACGCGGTGTTATTACCAAAGATGAGTTACTCCAGATAGATTTATTATCAGCATTCGTCATAATTTCATTAGTTTCTTGACAGAAGCACCACAAAAAACTGGCGTGTAAATCAATTCTATAACGCCTTTTTAGTCGGCTCTTTCTACAATAGAGTATTTGGATAATGTACAAAAGATTATTAAAGATCCATTTGGGTGGTAAGGTTTTCTCTTGATGGGCATGAGAACTGAAAGAGCTTGTTTGGTTAAGGAGAGAATATGTTTTTTTTTGTAATGGAAAATCTGGAGAAGTCAGTGGGCTACATCTGAAGTATTGACTACTTGAATATTTCTTCAAATATAAATGTCATGCTCCTGAAGACAATCATTTCATAATTTCAGGCTTTCAAGTTTTCGGAGTTTCAAATATTCAGTGTTTCAAAATACAAGAAATTTATAAATTTCTGAATTTTTTAGAAGTAAAGTGGAAAAATCAAAATTACAATGTTCTCTACTAAAGTGAGAATCTTGACAACTCAAGGTTGGAACTTTCCTCACACATGAAATAAATTGGATATTTCAGAATTTCAAGTTTCCAAGATTTCAAGATTTTAGAGCTTCCGAATATTAGAAATTCATTATTTCAGAATTTCAGAAAAGTAACACGTTATGATAATTTAAAGCAATTATGGAGTAAGAGTTTTGAAACCATTTTCAAAAATTATTTCAATGGAAATCAAGTTTTCCGAACCGCAACATTCCGAAATGTCCTTCCTTCTTGGCAGTTCTGTTAAAAACTACAAGAATAACATCCATATTAAGTATTTCTTGATAGTACGGAATCGTTTTGACAATAGTTTCTGGTTTTACGTCAGATTTTCACTTTATGTTCAGCAGTACTTCGCAAGGATTAGTTGGGCTCATCATAATAAATGATAAATAAATGGCTCATTTCTAACTGCAATGGTTGTTGCTGTTCCAAGAATAAATTGAGTTTTCTCAGAGTTGATGTTTACTTATATCCAGTTACAGGATTCATAATATTAGTTCGGAAAGAACTCAAATACCTAATGTATATTTAAAAGTTTTTTGATTAGCTCAACTTAACAAACATACGGCAGAATCTACAAAAATTGTACATACAAACAAGAATATTGTAACAAGTTAGAGCCGGACCTGACTGCTTCTGGCCATCGCGCCGCTCAGGAGAATATTTTACATTACAACAAGATTTTAAGAGGTTCGAAATTGGCTCCTTCTAGACGTGAGTTGCCAAATAACGTTGTATAAGAGCGGCCTCTCTAGTATGTTCTAGAAGACTCTCTGCTAATTAAGTAGCTGCACTGATGAACGTACCTAGTTTGCAGATAGTGATTCAGGAGTGGTATAGAGCTCTTGAATTATTTTCTGTGCGATGCTTGGCAACAGAACTTTCCATTCGGCTTGTATTATCATTGGAATAGATTGTGGGAAGCTGAATACACTTGTGTGAATTCAAAGGGAAAAGTTTTTGTGTGAAGTATATAATTTTAATTAATGCAAAGCGCTTTCGAATTTCGTCATCTTCACTGCTTCCTGAAAGTAAAGACTCTGGTTTGAAATTTAAAGTGAAATTGATGTTAGGTTATGTGAATTAAAAAATTGAATTGTTGAGTTCCTACAAGTCAGGTAAAAGGAAGTTTTACAATAGAAGTCATAGACATAAACGTTTCATAAATATAAATAACTGAAATTCTGATGAAAAGATATGTCAAGAATATAAAGGACGACTGTTCACATTACATGTTTAAAGTGTCAAATGGAAAACAAATTTCAACTTAGGAAAATTAAATCAAAATAGGATCATGGAATATGAATAAAATTTTGTTTTTAATATTTTGATGAAGGGGAAATATATCTTTGTTCATCAGGTTTACCAAAGTGTGCAGGCAAAGATTGTTAATAGAAAGTTCTTTGGAAGTTTCTAGTTATTCGAAAAAATCCAATCTGAGGTAATTATAATTATTAGCAAACTTTTTCAATTTCTGTTAGGCCTGGCTGAAGTTATGATTGTTGAATTCTAAATGATGTCCAAATTCAGATTTATTAGTTTTTTTTTAAGTGTTTGATGATGCGAGTAATAACTGGTCTGCAAGTTAGACCGATGTAGAAAGAAAGAACTTATTGGTTCTATCTTTGGAATTGAACTAAGAGTTACTTAATAGGTTAGAAGATCTGAAGGATATTTTTACATTAGGAATAGATTCTTGTATGAATTTGGAAATGACATTACACATGTTATGAAATGGTTATTATCGTAACAAGTACCTTTCCCGCATGCGACTGCCGTAACCCGAACGACGCCAAGCGGAGTTAGGATCAATATTTTTTCTACAAGCGAATTAAAAAAAAATATGTTGCACTCTTGAACAAACTTTCGCGTGCGAGGAAAATTTTACCCGCACTAGTGCGGGAATAACTCACTTGAAGTGACATCAGCGTGCGGGAAAATTTTTCTCGCAGTAGTGCGGGAAAATGACACCTCTCAAACTAAATTGCGTGCGGGTATAGGGTGAATGACGCACGCTTGTAGGGAAAATAATTATCATCACCTACCTATTTTTACTATGTTCAGATAAATGAGTTTGATTGAAAATTTTTGTTAAAACAGTGTATCGTAGATCCATCCGTTTGACCTTTACAAGGAACATTATCTGATTCGACTTTTCTCAGCCGTAATCCCGTTGAAAATTTATTCATTTCCGCCATCATTTCAAGCATGTATTGCATGCAATACCGAAGTATGAAACATTTAAGCGTACATTTTGTTCTACCCTGTGTTGAATTGTTCTAGGACGCAATAATTCTCACAATTCATGTGAATGGCTTAACAATTATTCTTAAAGAGAATAATAAATCACTACGATTTTCTATTATCCAACTTTATACAACGCATTTGGTATAGTACAAATATACCTACTACGGCAATTGATGTAGTTTTCTGACTTCTATTATTCGACTTAGGTGGCCATTTATACACTCCAGTTCACAAATGATATTAATCATTTGCCTTCTTGAATGAATGAAAAGACATCTGTTTGTGTTATTCTACCAGAAGATAACGTATCAACAATGAAAAACATTCCTCAGCGTGTTAGTCTATGTCACAGAATGAAAGACAAGTTCTTGTCTCATTGAAAGAAGTCAATATTCACCACAAGAATTGAAAGGTAACTCTTGTACTACTTGAATTCATTGGTACAATATTGCCCATAATATACTGAATGGAAAAATCTATTTTGAAGCAAAGTATGTTTTCTTTTTGTGGAAAGAAAGATTTGTTGTCCTGACTTGTTAACCAAGACCCTATATAGAAGATTTTTAATTTTCAATAATTTCCAAAAGGGTATATCAATAAAAATCATTAGAAAAAACGGATAGGGTTCTATACTACGTTTTTATTAACTTCCATTCTTGTCTGTATGTTCGTCTGTTTGTTCATTTGTCTGTTCGGTACAAATTTTGAAATAGTGCACTTGAGTTGTAAAAGTGTAATAAACCTAACCTCAAAATCAGTGTCAGGCGTATCACATTGAATGGTCTATTTGTAAAAATTTCTACCAAATGGTAAAATAATGTAGCATGAAGGGAATTTTAAAATTGAAGAAATAAGCGGTCATGGAATGTATTAAAATATAAGTTCAATTAACAGGTTCAAACAACATATTGAAAGTAGGTAGGTGAAAATAAATAACATGTTATACAAGATAATATAAAATGAGTATGAAACTCTTATCGTAACCTCACAAGTTCTAGTGTTTTCATTCAATTGCAACTTAAAAATGTGCCGTTTGTCCTTTTGCAAATCCGCTTCGTTATATAATTCAGTTGTTATTCCATCAGTGTATTTACTTGAACAATTGTTCAACAAATTTGAATATCTACCTAATCCTTAAAAAAAAAAATTGAAATTATAATAATTTGATGTCAAAAATATCTAATACTCAGATAATTTTCATAAATCTCACCAGAATATTCCCAGTAATTTCACTTCCGTGAAAAGAAGATTCTTTTCTCGAGATTTGTTGCTGTTTTCAAAAGATAGGCCAAAGCCAAGAAATAAATTGAATTGACAATCGAGACAGATGTTAAGATAATTCATGTACGAAATTAGGAAAAAATATTAAAGTTTCTATCAACTTGCTTTTTTGTTCGCTTGTTTGTATCGTTTTGTATGTTTGGTACAAATTTTGCTATCGATTTTAAACTTATATTATTTCATAATGTGTTAATATGACAAAATAAAATATACAAAAATTGTGCAATACATTTCGAACGGATTTCCGTAAACTATTCAACACAAGACTGAAAAACAGGAAATTTTTATTTCTATAAATAATATTTTTTAATTTACCTACTGCGTTTTGACAACGGACTTGAAATAATTTAAAAATTTCACCGCGCACCATTGATTTATAAGCCCATACAGATTGTTCTGAAATTTGTGACTGAGATTTTTTGATAATACCTGATTGATTCAGGAGTTTTGGAATAAAAAAAAATTACTGGTTTCAATTCAGTATTTCCAAAACACTCTGTACTTTAAATGAAACTACTGCGCCAATGTGATTTTTGGAAATGCAATGAAATATCCTCACAAAATAGAATGATACAGAAAAAAAAATGGAAGTGTAAGCGCTAATTGTAATTAAGAATCGAATATTATCCCCCCCCTCTTCATACATGGCATTTTCAATGTTCTTTCCTGTCATAGACTTCGTCCAAATTATTTGTTTCAGCAAATGTATTTCTATTGAGAAGAGAAGAATTTGTACCTTTTAAATTTTGGTAGAGATTCTCAAAGATTTTCCGTTCGGTAAAAGTAAGAAGTCATAAGAAGTGATGACAAGTGGTAGAAAAACTGATCTCGCCAGGTTTCAACTAAACTAATATCGGTGAAATGATTAGCACTGCTTCGATTGATAATTTATGAACTTCAATTTGATAAAATACATTCGCATTAACATGTTTTTATCAGAGTGAACTTTCAAACCACTGACTAACAGGACACTAAACGTTTCCAGAAACTGAAAATTAAATATTGGAATTACTCCTTCGATTATCAGTGTATGGGACCAATTTGTTTACTATCTACGTGACTAAATGGCTTTTATGTGTCTATGCAGATTATGCCAGTGGTCGACAATGGTTCAAAAAGTGTTTATGAAATCTTGGATTTGTGCTTGTAATCCAGGAACTGAGCTGTATCTTTATTGAGGGGTGATCTGTCCTGTAGTTCCAATTCGGTCTCCAATGTTTTATTTCTGTTTTAACACATGGAGAAAACACTACGAGTTCCTCTACGACAACAGTGCTGCGAAAATATGCAAAAGTGTATCAACTATCAGGAATAATATTTTGAAAATCATTAAAAGCGATTTCAACGCTGCACCTTCGATAATTTTTTTCAAACACAAATCATGAATGTAAACCCTCATATGACAGTTTGCGAAAGCAGAATGCTATTATTTGCTCCAAACTATTTACTATCTCAATCATTGTTTATTAATTATACCTATTGCCACGGCAAATAATAATGATAGCCGTCCTCTACCCGCACAGGCTATGCCTTTGGGTACACTCTATAAGTGTTTATGAGGGAGTATTATTATTATTATTGCTGCATTGATCAAGAAAACCGCCCTTGTTTCTATTCGTATTATCTAGGAAGAAAGTCATTCGGCGATATCTACCTTTTGTTTTTTAATTTCTCCAACCTAAAACTTCTGAACGATAAATACTGAGGCCCTATTTTTGGGTGGCTAAGCTGCTCTCATGACATCCAATGAAAAAGTAATAATCCTCTAATAGCCCATTCGCTATGTATTGTATTATATACTCACCGAAAATAAAAACACGTCCTCATCCAACTACTCAGCTAATCTCTAAATACGACAATCCGTACATAAACGGCTCTAAAACAGCGAGTAGCGTATAATTTTCAGAGCAGTTGTTAGGGTAACTTTCTATTGTTCATTCCGGTTGGCTTTGACAGCTCCCGTTTTCACATGTTTGTCATACGTATGTGCCGACGATATTGTCGTATGGTTCCTTCCTATGTTAGTCGCAGCAGGGACGATATATCATCCGGTATTGTTAAAAAAGAAAATGTGACGTAGAGCGAACGGCACTTCGCTTTTATTAGGCGTATAATGTCGCTTTAGTGATATTTAGCGTTGAACATGAAACGAAAGCACACCATACAAACTTAGGGCGAGATTCAGAGCTAGATTTTTCCTCAAATCAATTGATATTTCTCAATGAAAACTTTCTGGAACGCCTCTGATTTCAATAAACATAAGTTTCAATTATATGTATTAATATTATGCTCATTTGCATTTCTACTTACTTAGTGATGTTCGATTTTTTTTATGAGATATGAAAGATGAAAGTGAGAGAGAGAGAGGAAGAGGGGGGTTTAAGAAACAAGGTGCCGAAACTATTCTGGCGTATTTCGATTAGACAAACAGTTGAAAATTGGTCCAATATCTTGTTGAAGTTGTTGAAGCTGTGTACACGTAACTGTTCATTTCAATGAAAGAGTTGCATTTCGTGTGAGTGAATTTATTTATCTATCGACATTTTTTATGTAGATACTTTGACGTCCTCTTTGTCTGCTCACAGAAATCAATGTTTTCAGCCCTGCTGGAGTGGAAAGACACCAATCCTGGCAAAATGTACCAGTATTGCAAATAATACAAATTCCTTTATTTTTTGACATCCTATAGACGAACGCAGATTAATCCATTTAAATCTACACCTATTTTTCCACTTATCCGACCAGCATTTATTTCTATATAGTAACTCAACAAAATTATGCATTAAAAGTATCCATTATTCATGATATTGAAAGCGTATTTCTTCACATACCTACTCAATTGCCTTGGGACTCAGATACTTTTAGGAAAAACTCCCACATTACAAATTCAAATGGAATATCAGTTCTATGAGAGAGAGAAAGCTGTGGTATATGCACTTGACAACACTCTTATTCTTTGCTAGAATAATTCAATACCCTGACATATTTCTACCATAATTTTTGCAAAAGATAAGCAATAATAATTTCATAGGAACCACAGCATTCAATACAACTCCAATCCACTCTAAAAATTCTTGAGGTCTTTTCTGCTCCACTATAAATTTCTACTCACTTTCAGACGAGCAATCGCAGCAAGAACAAAAACTTTACATGACAGTAAGGTTTGACATGTCTATAATAACCCAAAAAACAGGAATCGAGATACTACGCTCACAGCTCATGATCTGAACTGGCAGCAGACTGAGAAAACTGCTCCAAAAGTGTGTTCAATATTGGCTTAGATATTTTGGTTTTATGATACTGGACTATGTTGTATATATGGAATGAACAGATAAATTCATCTTCTTTCGTTTCGGATGTTCAGGGGATTCTGAAAATCCCGTGGTTCGACAAAATTATTTATCGTTTAAAAAAATTAATTTTTGGACGGCCTCTGGATTTTTTAAATTATAACACAATTTGGAGTTGTTTTTGTATGTTCAATAACAGAAATGTGAAGTGCAAACCCCCTGCTTGAAAGTGCGTACTTTATTTTTCATGCAGGTTGTGTATAAGCGATTATTTTTAACATTTACTGGCTAAGATGTCGGACTAATTGTGAGGGATTGAGAATGAGGTAGGAGTAAAACCCAGTGTGTGAGTGAGACCTGTTTCACCACTTTTAAATTAGTGCATAGTGTCTAAAGAGGGTGATGATTCCTGCTTTAGTGCAATTATTCCGGATTAACTGAAATGTCTATTATTTTTGCATCCTCCGTAAAAAACGCAGTAGGAATATGTGACGTGGTAAAAACAACCATTTAGGTACTCAGATACCCACATGTTATATATGGATTAAAAAGTAGAAGTCTTCACGACCAAAATGCCTTTTTTTAATTTTTTGATCATGTTTAGCAAAGTCATGACACATTAAACGTTCGGCACCGCCTGCAGCGGCGAGCTAACACGTATTCTGAGAAAACGGGCTCATTTTATAGGGAATCACTAAGGGTCATTCTTGTAGATAAGTGAGAAATGTTCAACCCGATTCAAACTATTTTTTTATAAACTTAATTATTTCCAAGATGACAACAATTTTTTTTCAAATAAATTTTTTTGGTTTTTCACCCCCGAATTTTTGGTAAACAATATTTTTTCTTTTTGACATGGTTCCAATTACTATCATGCAAAATTTGGTGGTGTTACAACCGATCCTTCTCTCAAAACTGAGTGAACTGGACTATTTGTACACCGCTAAAATAACACCCATAACATTTTATATGATATGAAAGCCTTCCGCCAGAATTCATTTTAACACAGTTCTTTTGAAATTAAATTTTATTCATAAGAAATACATACTTCTCCCGATGGGTTTGATCTATTTTTTCGAAGTTTAGTTTCTGTCTAGCACATTCAATTGAAAGCTACTTATGAAGTTTCCTTACGTTTATTTAATTGAAATCTTTGATTCTTTGAACTTTGCAATTTCTAAATAAGTAAATGTTTATTTCTTAAAGACAGCTATAAAACTGTATAGGAAGAGTCGATACAAGTATAAACATAAAAATACAAACAGGAGATACACAAATATATTATAAATATATGGGTATCTAAAATCATTAAAAATAACCTTTAATATCATAAAAACACTGTTCTTGAAGGAAATGCTTTAACTTTCTCTAGAATAAACTGGGAGATTCAAAACTCTTCAAATCCAATGGAAGAACGTTAAATTTAATAGTCTAGGTGCCATATCATTGGATGATTTATATGTTGTCTCAAAGTTAGCAAAGGGAACGAAGTAGTTTTTTCTTTGCAGTGTGTTTAAATTATGTTTTTCTTTATTTCTAACGAATGAAGATTCATCGTTTGTGAAAATATGCACACATAATTGTAAGGGAAGCCATTGTGAATATATTTAATTTTCAAATGTACTTCTGCATGAGATGCCAATCATGGCGTAATACTCGTTATTGAGAAATAAAAACATCTTCAGTTGAAACAGACAAGCCCCAGAACATGATTCCATAACATCAGAGTCCACTTTCAACTTGAGTGCAGTATAGCTGCAATATTTAGAACGTGCCGAAGATTTCTTAACTGAAAAGAAATTGAATTCAACTTAGAAACTAGGAATTGGTAGTGTTTTTTCCAGTTCAAAAGAAGACCAAAAAATCACTTAAAACTACTGGATACTGTTCACTGGTTCTGAACGTTATGTCCTCGCATGTTTTTTGCGCATAATGAAACCTCAATGCTTTTGATTAATTTCATAGGGAATCCGAGGCATGGCACGTATTTCAATTCACATCAGCAAAAATTATAACTTTTTTGAACTGGTCTTTTGATTAGACTATTAAACCAAAGATTTATTGAAGAAGTGTTGAAAGTCTAACAGAATTATATTTCTTTATCGCATTCACAAATGTTCATGAGAACCTAATAGTAGATACTCACTCATCCTGTAAAGCTACCTAACCTGCCTGTGAGAACGTCATCTCGCGTAATTGGTTACATTGTTTCCGGAAGAACTTTCCGAGTGCCGTGTCTTCTTTCCAGTACTTATGTGAACCAGGCACATGTGTATACTACTTGCTCGCTTAATTATTGATATTACTCTTTACTCCTATTATTTTCTGTGCATTGTACGGGAAAAAAATAAGTATGAAATTATACAGAATATTCCGTAAAACATATGTGATGAGGTCGAATGCTTATTGTTATAATGTATCGGCGGAGCAACTGCTGTTCTTTTTTCAATTTTTTATTGGTTCGACATGCAATGCTACCTCGGATTATTTAATCGAGAACGTTTCTCTTTCGTGGAATATGGAATGGGCTTTTCTTGACTATTGAGCTATTACAGGAGTTCATTTATTCATTCGTGTTGCTATTATTGTCGACATCTGATTGATGTTCAGTGAAACTAGAGTCTCATTTAATGACGTTTTTTGGAATACCAATTTTTCTCATAGGAATAGACTTTATGAGCATTTGAAACGGGCCTCTATATTTCCTGGTGTAAGTTTATTTTCAAAGCTCTGTCGAAAATGTAATGAAACCATTTTGAATGTCTAGTAGGCTATAAAGTTAGTAGAGGTAAATGTTTTCAAAAATTAAATGTTTGAAAGCATGAAATCTTGGTAAGGTTCTCGTTACGAATTGCGACTTAGGTTAGATTTTGGATTTTGTAATGGGCTTTTTGAGCTCAGAAGCATCTACACCGCGACCTAGAAAGATCTATTGTATGTGCTCTCATGTTGTTTACAGATCTTTGTGTATAGTCCCGTCCTTGTCAGTGTACTTCAGAGATTAGACTTCAGATGTCCCATGTACTTGCGAGGTTGTGAATTTGCCTCTCCTAATGTTGAAATTCCAAAATGAAATTTGATTATTGAAATAATCCAGCCTTTAGCATATTTTCCTATACCGTCGGCAAGAACATAAATAATTCAACAGCCACAAACGACTAAGTACCAAATTACGTCTACCCAACGTCTGGCAAAGTTTTTCTACGAGAATATACTTTGCAATACTTCCTGTAATAACCACCAAATGGCAATCGAAAACATGTGACATCTGCAGACTAGTTTCGCGATTCAAACTGCTCATCAGTACAGACTCGGCCACAATGTGTAATGGATTTTCACTTTTGTTAACTGACACTATAATAACTCCGACACCCACTAAGTAAGTGAGAAATAGAACCATCTGTAGAAACCACAGAAAGATTCCGACTAGTACCCAGACTTCGTTTAAATCCGAAGAGACCAATTTCATCATGGAAAATATTGAAATATTTCTCATGTGGAACTGGGAGTACTTGACAAAAGGCAATGAATTCCTAAATTAAATTTGATTATAAAAATAATCCAGCCTTTCGCATATTTTCCTATACTGAAGGATTGTCGGAAAACGTCGAACAGAAATAAGTAATTCAAATCCTTGTCCAGACCTTCACACTGTCACAATGTGGGCAGAGCGGTTTCCTCATCTTCTTGCCAATCCAGTATTGTTTATTTATGTTCATTGAGTCTACAGTGGTTATTTAGAAGCCCAACCATAGTCTTAGTTCTCCTTCTGTTCTGACTCAGGAGGTACTCAGTAATGAACATTTTTGCCTGTCTCATTCCTGGTGACTTGTTCCACCATTCTCGAGATTGAGTCTTCATCCACGTGTTCTTGTGAGTTTTTAGCAGAGTTATCACTAAACCACAAGCGGATTCCGGACCAATAAGAGCACTTGGTGGTTGTTATCATGCTAATAAGTCCACCTATTCCACACGACCACAAGACTATGGGCCGTGATGGTAGAGCGCTCGCCTCACAAGCATAAGGTCATGGGTTCAAAGCTCAGCACGGCCACCGGTCATGGATCTTTTAATTGCTCGTACAAGCTCCTAGGAACTTCTGAAAGGTTTCTCTCTCTGGAAACCTGGAAGATTTATAAAAATGAAAATGAAAAAAAAATTAATTCATTGCTCTTTTACCCTATACGTCCTGGTACCCAGGATGTGGACAGTCACGAACAAGTTTTGAGCTGATTACCTCGGTTTCGGTTAACTTGCATTAGGCTGATTGTTTTGATAGATGCTTGGCTGCCAGAATAAATAGTAATGGTCCGTTTGGTAAACTGTTGCCTTAGTAACTCTTCTGCACAATGATGTATTTATTGCTACGTCTGTCTGGAATACTGTAGCTAGTTTAACTAAGTTCAACAAGTCGTCTTGGGCTCGTTTAGACTTAGTTTGAGCATTTTGTGTTTGCTCCAAGAGTGTTCCTGCAAATTTGCATTTTGCAATTATCGCACTATCATCAGTAGATCCTAAGAAATTCATGCCTTTAGATGTTAGTCTTCCCAGCAGTTCGTCAATCACGATAGCACACAGAAAACGAGACAGAACTCCTCCATGTGGGCATCCCCTACCATCTCTAGCTGTGACTGTAGTTTGGCCTATGTATGATGACTACCCTATTTTCTAAATTGGCTTTCATATATACCGACACAGGAGAGAATGAACTTTTCTTTCTAGAGCTTTGGTAATTGATTTCGTAAATGCATTGTTAAATGACCTCTCAATGTCGATATATATATATCGTCATGGATATCTCTATCCACCAGGGATTTTGTAAGTAGCCTGTTAAGATCGTCTTGTACCAAGTCCGTGGACTTCTTCTGGCTGATACGCATATTGGCTTTTGTTGAAATCCAGAATCATTCATCAAATATATTTTGTCGATGCTCCCTCCGGTTTGAATCTGAAATATGAATATTTCAACATGAGCACGGCATCAAATATCTCCTCACAGTATTTTCGTTTAGGAGCGATGAGAGTTACATGTGTGGAATTATAACTAATGATTGAATGTAAAGTTGAAACGAGAATTTACTGGCATATGTTAACTATATGTACAAATCAAATATTCAATATTTAAATATTGAAACATTGTCAATATATGTCATTTGACTATGAACTGTCAAGTTTCATCTGAAACATGGGAGAACAAGGATCAAAAGAGGGGTGCTTAGTGATTTCATTGTCACCCGATATGTATGGTGATCACATGACCTAAATTAAATAACATGCACAAAAAAATGTATTTCTGAAACGTACAAAAAAAATCAAATAGGAAACATCAGGGAATAAGTTCTACGCTTTGGAGGGTGACTTCGAAATATCCAGATATCATAGACTTAATTTCCTTATTGATATGATCTTCATTATTCTGATTTGTGATCCTCAATTCAAGCTTTGTATCACATCTTCCATAAATTTTTACAAGTTTTTATATATGGAATCTATCAACAGAGTTCAGTTTATTTTGGAAAATTCTCGAATTTAACAAATGAAAATCAAAAGCTCGAACACCAAACATGCTTTCTTGAGTATAAAATAGTGAATGTTCTCGTACTGCATCAAATTCTCACCAATATTCCTTTCATTAGATAGCCATGGATTTCATCTGTCAGAAAATATTTTGAAACAAACAGTAATAACACCGTATTGATATTTTACTTCTAAAACAGTGACGTTGATATGATAGTACCAACAAGTTTTTGGTTGAATATGCTTAAGTTAAGCAACTATGGGAATAATTGTTTCCAAGTTTGAAATACTGGGTCCGTGAAAAACAACACGAGCATTGGGTTACTGTTGGGAAACAGAGTTATACAAAAATATTAGTTTATAAATCGTGGGAGGGTTTGCGTTCATCTCTCAAGTTTTGTCCGATGATTGTTTTAAAAAAAAAAAGCCTTATAAACCCAAGTATTCACACGCTCCAGGACAGAAACTATGATTTCCGTTTGTATTTTTCCTTTTGGCTGCTAGAAAAAAATTAAGAAAACTGTTTCATGCCCTAAGTTTATTTTATTCAGTGATGAGCCAACTCTCACTAGTGGTGGAATGAGAATCCACATTTTATAGTAGAAACACGTGATCAATATCTATTCAAAGTTAATGTTTGGTGCGGTGTTTTCAACAACAAAATCATTGGACAATTTTTATTTCGTCACGATTTGACAGCTGAAAGGTACTTGAATTTTTTGAGAAATGATTTCTACAATGAAGTAGGAAAATATTACAGCAGAAGAAAGGCGAATGATGTTTTTTCAACACGATGTACTGTGATGGCTGTAAGGAATTGGCTCTTGGAAGAAACTATTTGTCAGTGTGCAGCAGAAATTTCTCGAAATTTCTTGTTGAACGTTGCAAAAAATATATCATGGAAAGATTTTAGGTAAAGGAATAGACTGAGACATGAATTGTTATATAAAAGTAGTTGTGAATGAGTTGTTATTGTTTGTAGAATACTTGAATTGTTTCATATTATCATTTCGAAGTGGGTTATAAATGTATATCTGTTACTCACTAATTAAATAATAAGCCATCGAACCATTCTCAAAAATTGATAAACTATACAGAATGTTTATTTTAGATCAATAATGCGTAAAATTCAATAGTTTAAAAATTCTTCAAAACTTGATTATAATCTGGAAAACACGATGTTTCTGGAGTGGCTTATCATCATACTAGTTATGTAGTTCTGATAACACTGTTAGATATGAACCAATGTAACTATAACAGCCAGGGTCGGTACACAAACTTTTTTTTCAATTTAGTGCTATATGACGTGGAGAAAATGAGAGAATTCTGTCATTTTCATCGAAATGCAAATTTTTAGTATAGTCAAGCTATTTATGAGAAGAAAAAAATTATATTTTTGTAAAATATATTAAAACAAATTTCTATTTTCAATATTTTTTAATTATCAATTGAAACTCCATATACAAATATAAAAATTATTACTATGTGACTTAATCAAGTAACTTTTTTTGATATTACTCCATCTGACCCGACTTTTTGCCCCTTCATAGCATTTTTTTCAATTTGTCGCCATACCAGTGATCACGTGATACATTAAATATTAAAATTTTCGTGTTGTTTGAAACGCACAATCTATCATCCAAAAACATTTTTCCATTACTCCCCTAGTAACCTTTTTTTTGTTGAAGTTACCAACCTACATTTACTTTATGGCGTCACTGTATAAGTACCAAAACTGAAGAAATTACTGAAAACAAATTTTTTCAAATTACCCACAATCACAAAATATATCATTTTCAGTTGTTTCTGTATTTTTGAGTCACACAATTGTTTTTTGTACTGATGCTAAAAAGCAATACTCCCCACCCTTGAAGGGGTGCGAGCGGAACAAACAATTTTTCAATGAAGAGCTCAATAATTTTTCATTCTGACGTTTAGAAATTTTATGAGATTTGAAAGACATGTAAAGTATTCGGACATCATTCACCCCGTGTGTTTTTCAGGATAGTATTATTTTCTACCCTATGAGCCAAATTACCTATTCATATGTCCTTTCCCACCAAATCATCCACCTAATTTCCCACTGGGCGTCCACTCTCTCATTCGAATTCGAATCGAAAATTCAAAAGTTTATTGAAAAATTACACGCAGACTTCAGAAATTTGTCAACAGCACGATATCTTTTGTGCTCGCACCTTTCCGAAGTGAATCTGTCCCGCCCCTTTAACAAATCATTCCCCACAATACGCGAACCTTTTTCTGTATCAAATCGAGTAATTCCAGAGGCAGGGAGGGTACCGCCTCTGACACAAGAAAAACCAGGGTTATGGATGAGATATTAACAAAAAGCAATGACAAAATGCTGCGAAATCTACACCTGGCCGTAAAACACCGCGTTTATATGAACGCTGCCTAATGTGTTTGAATCCAGTGGTGGAGCATTGGGGCTGAAATTGGCATTCGGTTATCTTCGAAGACAAACATTTCAATTGTTGATATGTATGTGAGGAATATTTTGAAATTGTTTTTCTACAAAAGCTAATAAAAGTTGTCATTTCAATTGAGAATTAGTTAGTTTCATCAATAGAAATTTTTGGTAAACAAATTCGTACTGTTGTCGAGACTTTTTTGGCCGCAAATCGAAAGTAGCTCTATTCTATTCTTCATTTATTTCAGTAAGTGAGCCATTTTTTGACGAATTTTACAATAAAAATACTCAAAGATAATCGTGAGTCGTTTGAAAATGAGCTTAGAGTTAATGAACGTGGATTTATTCTAGATTCAGAAGGAGAGAAAAATATCAAGTATTCATTCAATATACGCTATGCAATGTTCATTATAGTCAAGTTGAATCCTGCAGAATCAGATATGGCATTTACTGGTTCGAAAGATGTTTTTGTTGGTCAAAAACGAATCTTGAGATCTCCGAATGTCTCCGAGGGAAACTTGTAGAATAATTTTCAAATGTTATTATACTTCCCTTGTTCATCATGTGGGACAACAACAGTTTCACAAAGACTTGTGCTAAAAGACAAATGCTAAAGTTTTGCAATATATCTCATTTAACTAAATTTCAATAACAAATAAAAAAAATATGGGCTTGAGAAAAAAGTGTCATAGTTTATCTAACACCTATACTAAATACGGCCCTGAGAGCTAAATCATTGGTCTGAGAGGATTGGGCACATGAGGACATTTGATCGGAATCTCCATACCAATAACATTTGTAAATTTCAGTCAAATCCCACTGGGGGCCAATTTCCTATGCTATATGTGCGGCATTAATCTACGAACAATTTTTTTAAATTTAAGGGGATCTTCACCTCTCCCAAAACCTTTTATATTTTACCTTAATGAATTTAACTTCTCGTGTGAAGAAAATCGTTTGGAATGACATGATTCAATTAAAATTATAGGATATATTTTTCTTGAGAAAAGGAAATGTGGCAATCAATCCATGATATCTTAACCAGAACTCTTTTTTCAGAATACCACATTAGTTCAACATAGATAGGATTTTGGTTTCACAAAAAATTGTGAATTGTGTCTTTTTTGTTGTGTATACATTTTACCTACATATTTCCAAGTATAGCCTTGATATAATTTTTCGAACTACTATACGCCAGTGTTTCTTTTCATCGGAACCTTATAATAAATTCTTTTGCTTCATTTTGTCACGACTTTGCGGACATAAAAAGGTGTGATGACACATAACGTTTTACAGCGTAACCTCCCTTCACCTTGTGTACCACGAAAGGAGTACAAGAAACCGTGTCCCTTTTTTATTTTTAATAGATTCACGCCCAAGATGGTACGGAAAGGTGGGAATGGAACTCCAAGGGTTGGATGTTTTTTCAATTGTTATATTATTACATTGAGTGAAGATGAATGTGGTAGACACAAAGCAGTTTGTTTTCTTTCAGTACAAGATGTAGATAGATAGATAGTTGAAAGATTGGGTGTATGCATTCGGAATATCTGGGTTTCAGGTTTCACAATTTTTTCATCACCATGAACATGGCAGTTAAATATGGTAATTTCGCCTAAGAAGTAGTGTGGAGGTTTTCTTGATATATGCGTTGTTTTGTAAGTATTGTCCACTTCGAAATGATAAGTACCGTTTCTTTTTTGAATTCGTAATGAAGGCCTATTTTCTTTGATACGAATATAATGGTTCTCAATACGAGCAATACGGTAGTTAGCCATTGTTTCTAAAGATTAGTGATAATTAAAATATACGTCATTTGATGAGGTAATGTATTGCTACGTTACTGGATCACACACGGATTCATTTTAACAACACATATTTCTCTTATCTAAATAAAAATACTCATATTGCGACTATGAAGAACAACAAACAAATTAGTTCTGTTATTTAATCTCCCAAATTTTTATAATAATTCCAAAAAGATTTGCAAGCTACATGATTCGGGAGCTTGATTTACTTTTACCGAAATTTTGTGACGTTAGGTTACTATGAAAGTAAACGCCAAGATCCTTGAATAACTCCCAACGAGACAAGATTGTGCTATTCACGTTGTAGGCGAATAAGACAGGACTTGTTTTGTGAATTTCATGCTTCCACATTTCGATACAATCAAATAAAGCTCATTTTCTTACTTACTTCAAATTGTAGGGCCTTAAAATGAATCAAGTTTTGTATAATAAAATGTTATTTCATATAGTATACAAATAATTAATGTTTACAATCTATTTCGTCATTCAAATAAAAAAAACAATGCAAATAATAGAGGACCTAGGGTTAAACCCTGTGGAATCCCAGAGGTAGTAATTAAGTTATTAGCGTTGAAACCGTTAAACTGAGACGGTGGAAGTAAAATAAGATTTGAGGAACGAAGCGGCTGAAAAATTGAAGCAGAAATATCGGAGTCTGACAGAGTCTCTGTAACAGAAAAAGGTGGTCAATTCTATCAAACTCTTTAGCAAAATCTGTGTAGATAACATCTACTTGGCCACAATTGTGAGGATTAAATATAAATACTGAATAAAAATTCATCATTTCAAAGAGTTTGGTTTAGTTAAATAAGACAGATGTGAGACTATAACTTTGAATATCAGTTATTTTGGATCACCACTCTTAATTATTGGAGACACCCTAGAAATCTTCCATACGTCTGGAAATGAATTGGATTCAACAGCAAAGTTGGATAAATATAATAGGGAAGTAACAAAAACTCTGATGTCATGTCATCTCATAAATAATTGAGGGAGCTTACCTGGCCCATTAGTAAATTTATTTTTTGATTTGTTCGAAGCAAAAATTATGTCAGAGAAATGATATAATATCATTATTACTAGAAGAATTGTCTTCGCTGAAGTTATCTAGGTTGGATGATATGAATACGCTGCTATAACAACCAGCAAATCCATTCACAATGTTCTGATGAGAATCAAAAGTGCTGTGTTGACATAAAAATCTTACTTACTAGGTCTTCTTGATGTATTATTCTTTGCATGAACAAATGACCAAAAATATTGAAAGTTATCTACATGAACGATTTTCTTGTATTCAATAGGTTTGTTTAGGTTCTGAACTGAAAATGATCAGTCCTGGGACGTCAGGATCATGCGCAGTTGACGAGAAGTGTGCTCTTTAGGTTCATATTCGCTCACTTTTTCTCAACTGCGCATAATCCTGACATCCCAGGACTGATCATTTTCAGAACCAAAACAAATCTTATATATCCAATGTTGTTTAGTGAGGCTTCTCAGTCCTTTGAACTCCTCGTCATAATATACTTAACCAGTTTTATTAAAACTATTTTTTCTACAACTGTCAAAAAAAGTGCACTATTTTGTGTAGTTTTGAGTTCCTAAAGTATATGAAAGCGTTAAAAAAGTACACTTTTTTAACGGTTATCTAGGCAACAACACTGACAAACTGATTCGAATAACAACGAAATCCTGAATGTGTCAATGTGACAGTACTCATTTCAAATTAGTAAATTGCATATCTCACAATCTTTCGAAATTACGAATCAAGTACCTACGAAAATGGAAAGCGATGATGAGTTAAACACCACACCAGAGGAGATCGTAGATAGTGCGAAAGCAGCAGTAATGAATTTGCTACCAGAAAAATCGAAGGAGACGCATTTGAAAGAATATGAGTCTTTCTTAACATGGCGCCAAAAAAGAGGGATTGGAAGCTTTACAGAGAGAGCATTGCTCGCCTATTTCGAAGATAAATCCAAGAAAATGAAATGTTCATCTCTATGGTCCAGTTATTCGAAACTGAAGTCCACGATATTAATACATAATAATATTGACATATAAGCAAATATGCGAAATTGATTGCATATTTGAAAAGAAAATCTGCCGGCTATAAGCCTAAAAAATCTCTCACTTTTACAAGAGAAGAGATTAATAAGATCTTGTTTGATGCTTGTGATGAGATATATCTCATACAGAAGGTAAATTTTGAATATAATATACTTCTATTCTAGATTGCATTAATATTTGGTATAGCGGGAGCATGCCGACGCGAAGAATTGTATAATATGAAAACTGAGAACATAGAAGAATCAGATGATGTTCTGATTGATACAATTCCTGACACAAAAACTCATGTTGAGCGTCGATATACAGTTATCGGAGGAACATCCATAAAGAATCTATTTATATTTATATTTATAGAAAGTATAGAAGCTATAGACCAAAAAACATTTCACCAATAATTTTTTTTTGCAATTTAGAAGTCAGGTTGTGGGAATAGAGAGCTTCTCAAAAATTCCATCACTCATTGCAACTTACCTGCATTTACCCAACCCTGAATGCTACACTGGACAAGCATTTCGTCGAACATCAGCGACTCTTTTGGCAAATTCAGGTGGTGATTTATTACAACTGAAAAAACACAGAGGATGGAAGTCTAGTGCGGTTGCGGAAGGGTATGTCGATGGATCCATGCAAACAAAACTGGAATGCGCCGCAAAAATTCTAACTGGAAACTCATCTACACCATCAAGTAGTAAAGAAACAATGAGTAAAAATACAATAAATAAATGAAAAAATTTCAATAAGTACTGACTCATGAGCAAATAAACAAGATAATTCGACTAAGTCAAGAATTTCCATTGGCAGTAATGCAATTAATTGTGTTTTCAACATCAATTTTTCGAAATGAACCCTGGGACGGAAAAATTGACTCTGTCTTTTTGTATTTCTGTGGTATATATTTTTTTTTTAATTTGAAATAAACTGAATGAGAATGAAAAGTAGGTAATAAATAGTATAAAAACATTGGTTGGATTTCTTTTTTTGACAGTTGTAGAAAAAATATTGTATGAAACTCGTGAATAAAGTGTTTTTTTGCTCGTAGGAATTGCCTACTAGTAAAAAAAGTACTCACTTGATACATAAATAACTATTGCTTACGTTTTATGTTACAGATGATTACCGATACTGATGTTTGAATGTTTATGTTTTGTGATGAGGGACATAGTTATCTGAAATTTAACATCAAAATGTACATTGTTATATTTATTCAAGAAAGACAAGTAGCTATAATAAAAAAATCTTCTTATGTCAGATGAAACGAGAAGAAATATCACAAAGTCATCTCCTTTGGATATTTCTTCTCGTTTCATCTTTACCACTCCACTTTGAGCTGAGATGGACTTCTTCCAGAGACTTCCTATCTCAGTTTTGCTAATATCGTGAGTTATATTAAAAAAGTTATTGACTACCTGCAGGGATTGATCAGAGTATGGAGATTTTCAAAGCCCACTTGAGATTCTTCAATGAAATGCAATTCAACAGCCATCTAAACAACGCATACCAATTTGTGATACATGATTGAATAGATAATTTCAAGGCAAATATAATAGGCTGAATGAATATACTCGTGGTGACGTTAAAAAAAGGTGAGGTTAGTTCTGGTCAAAGAAGTGGACACATTGTTTATACGTAAATTTTAGGTTTAATCTATGTCACACGGTATATATCAGAAAGATTCAATGACATCTTGCAAATTTTGCTAATATTGCCCACTAAATAAAATTTCAATACTCCTCATCGTATCTTGAAATCTTTAATACCTTGCTTTCTGAACATTCTGCGACTGCATATAGTTACTATTTGTACTTCATAAACACAACGCATCCTTGTTTAAACATGACTCTACCTATTACTAATCTGAAAATTGGTAGCAATTTGCTTTCATAATAAACATGTAATATGTTATTACAGCAAGTAGTTGAGGGTGAAATATCTAGTTTGACCACAACGTAGTCATTTCAACGTTTTACATTATACTTAGGAAGACATTAGTACAAGGAAGTGGTTCCACATATGGTCAGCATGCATACGTAGGAACATGAAACAATTTCACAATTATGTTAATTTCCCAACAAATTGCGAAAATGTATTGATGATGTTTTTATTCTCTTGCGACCTCAATTCCGTTCGAGACTTGATACACCAGGCCATGTGTTTTCAGCTGACTTCATTATTGTAGGAACACACAAGAGTGCCCTGGCATCAGATACATTGCAAATTATCTGGTTGTCATTGGACAGTTATTGTGATATTGGCCAAAGTAGTGGTAATTTTTTATGAGATTATTAAGAAATAGGGTTTCTATTAATAAAAAAAGATTTAAACAATCATTTGTCGTTCTTCGGCATTTATCTTACATGAAACTCTTCAGGACTGCTTCATGGTTTTAATCACGAGTCGGGAAAAACAGTGGACGATAGTATAAAGTATAAATACACTGGAAGTATTGATTGAAATTTTGGATTCATCAGGAACATTCTTTTTTCAACGTGGTGTTTTGGGAGTTTTAACCTTCCACGGTCTAAAAATTAATAATAAAATGGCAATTCAAAAAAATCTATACAAGTATAGAAGGATAACATCAATTTGTCACGATATATTACTACGTTTAAAAGAGCGTTGTTCTGAATAAGATTATTCAATTTTGTCAATAACCTATCGTATTTTGAAATTTGTCTATCTGAATAAACTTGATGAAGACTTTGTTTTCATTAGAGTGCAGCTGAAGTCATTCAAAAATATATGTTGTAGATTTTCAGGGCTGTCTCGAAAAAAAGAAAGGATCCGAGTACAATTATTAGTTAGGTATCATCCCTGAATCGATGTAGTTGAATTTAATTATTTTCGTATTTTCCATTCTATACTAATGAACATTTTTTACATTTTCAGACTGTATAAGGTTGCATTAAACCTCCCTTTCTTTCCGACGGAGATCTTGTCTAGTGTCAATCAACACTATGCTGTATCACTTCCGTTAAAAATAACGTCACCGTTATTCGCCATTTCCGTTTATATATTATTCATTTCATTAGTTTTTTATCTTAGTTGAGCTTTAAATCGATATAGTTTCGAACCACTGAAAAAATAAGCCGATTCATAATAATATAATTCACAGAAAAATATCATTCTTCCATTATTCCACTCCATTTTTCTGTAACGTCTCGTCCGATTCACTTCACACAGTAAAAAATGTTTGATGTAACAAAAAAAACTGATGTAGGAATATTCTGGTAAATAATTCGTTTTTGTTTCATTTTTGTAAGAATATTTGAAAAATTATAAAAAAAGAATTTTGCTTAGAAGCTAATTCTTTCATCAAGGGAGCCTTTAAACTGAACGGGAATCCTGTATCTTCACCATCTTCAAGGTAGATATTATCTTGTTTAAATATTATTTATACATAAGACATATGTATAATAAATTATTTTCACAGCATATTAAGAGCAACTTGAATAATTTTCAAATATTTCTTCATGCAGGAAAACATTTTTCGAAAGTAAATTAGCAAGAACACCAGGTCTATTGATTTAGAAATAGACTCCAAGTTCGTGATCTCGAGCCACATTTCATCAATTATTATGACAATTTTTTTGTTTTTATTTTTCTCCAGCATGATTGTATTCCGTGAAAGATCGATGTTATAATCATTTTTGAATAGAAAAATTTCCTTCAGAAAATCAGTTTTACATGTATTTACGAAATTTGAATCAGCAAAAAATTATAACGCTAAGAAAATGGAACAAATTCAAATAAATTTATTTCAAATTTAGTAGGTGGATAGAAACCAAAGAGCAGTAATTTTTTCATTCAACATTGTTAGGGATTTGAAGACATAGTGAGTGAGTCAATATTTATTATGGCGTCAATTAACAAACTTCCTACAAAAGACAAGTCAAAAAAGGTGAAGATAAAATCACAATAAATGTTTGCAATCATTAATTTGAAGAGAATATACATAATAGTTTAACATAAATATTATAAAATAAAAATATACTTACCAACATTGCCAATCAAAAAGAACATAACAGAAGGATAAAAGGGCTGTATGAATTAAAATAAAGCAAATACATACGAGTATGAGCAAATATCCTTGGTAGAAGCTTGGAGTAAAAGTACATTAAGTTCAATTTGTTTAAATAACGTTATATTTGAAAATGATCATAGGTATTTGCTTGCAGAAAATGAACTGATCTGCTCGTACCGTACTATGGAATATTTGAAACTGGCGTAATGGCGTGAATAAAGGTGAGCTGGTATTGATCTCGACTGCATTACTTTTACTTGCATTGTGATTACCTATACTGATATTAAAAATGTCATTAGACGAGTTACGTCACGAAGACGAAAGACCAATTTGTTAGTAGCATTTGAACTGCAAAAAACATAAATACTCACTCACTCGCAAATTCCGTGTAAATAATGGAGAAAAATAGGCATTACAACAAGCTGCTGAAGAATTAGAACGTGGAGTGGGAATGACGTTAACGCGCGAATGAAGCGTTCGCCTTACCCAATTATTGGGTTCGAATCCCAGCGCAGTTATCGGTCCTGTGCATAGGATCACACGTTGAAAGGCAAGGGCAACATCTAGCGTAGCTCGCACATGTCTCTAGAAGACTTCTGAGAGTTGCTAGTAAAGATGCAGCCAGTTGACGAAAAGAAATAATTTAACAACAATTATTCAAATGAAGAGAAATGATTCTCTCCACACAAAAGAAAATAATGAGGCTAGTATTCGACAGAAAACAACCACTTCAACACACGGACATTCAATTACATCTGTCGTCCATTTGTGCAATGTTCCTCAAGGAGGACACTATTGCAAGTGGCAACTGCTGATTGTAATAGAGCCATTGAATATTATCCTTCATTTGAGTGGAAATGACAACCTGCATATATGTAAGTTTCGAGATTTTTTCTTACATCAGTGCTAGGATAGTTCAGACAACAAAAGAGTCGTCTTATTCCACCAAAAAACGATATCATTCGAAAGCCTTATAGTGTTCCCCTACGAATGAAGCCGTGACTACAATAAGTAAGTCATAGCGACAACCGCGAGGGAAAAACAGCAGTCCTCGGTTTTATATAATCCAGGAAGAGTTAATGCAATAAATCGAATGAAGCTCGAAAAGTTTGTACACGGAGGAAATCGAATAAATGAAAAGTAACAATTCCGACTATGGTAGAAAATTACTTTATCTCCACACATTCCCAGAAAGTGGAAGAAATTGTAGGGAAATACTATATAAGGATTTGGAATGTTTTCTCTCGTTTCATGAAACCAGACAACTCTATTGTTGTCTGACACATCCTAGCACTGATGAGAGGAATCAACCCCGAAACATGCATGTATGCAGGTGGTCATTTCCAACAAAATGATGGATAATATTCGATGGCTTTATTGAAATCAGCACTTGCGATAGGTCCTCCTTGAGGAACATTGCTCAAATGGGACAGATGTAATTCAATATCCGTATGGGGAAGTAGTTGTTTTCTGTTAGATATTTGCCTCATTTTTTCCACTTTGGCGGAATTGGGTATTTTCGACCGTAGTCGGTCGTAGTTCTTCTCATTCATTTGATCCACTCCGTTTTCACACTTTTCGAATATTGTTCGATTTATAACAATTATTCAACACTTATTTTTAAAACTCCAACTGCTCATCAACTCGCATAAATTTGCGAAAGAGTTGTGAAGAAAATTCGATATGATGCGGATTTCAACGGTAATTTATTGACTAACCAATATCATAAATTGTCCTGAAAAACCTAATGGATAACGAAATAAATTGCATATAATCTCCATTCGATGCCTCTGTGAATACTGGCTTTCTTTTTGAGGAATGCTACTTATTTTGGTCACTAGATGCCTATATTTTTCCCAAATTTAGTACTGATTGTAACATACTATATTTTCTCCATGATGGTTTTATTTATATTGCTCGTTGCAAAAAAAAAAAATTTCGGAGCATTTTTTTTTTCTCTGCGCCCTTCCCCTATGTTTCGAAAAAGTTGCATTGACATCAATTTTACCTCTTCAGCGACATCTTTTGTCAGATCGTCTTCGTAGGAACTCATTTTCAAAACTTAGAAGCAACGTAAAAGGGTAAACAACGTGACAGCTTATGACAATTTTTATGTTTGTATTACCAAAAATGTCAGCAACAAAGCGTTGTCAACACGATGACGACACAACACTTGATATTTTGTCTTATAGCCGAATATAGTTCCAGAACTTTCTGTAGTTCTTATAAGTATGCACGCATTATAATTTTCAGGACATTATAAAAATGATTACCTTCGCCCTCGCATTTTTTCAGATATAATATCAATATCAATATCAAAACGTTCGATACTCCCCAATGAATCTTCTACAAACCAGCCACAATGGCCATCATTTCCAAAGTAAATAAAAGCTGTTGTAGGCATATTTGCCAAAATTCTTCACTACATCATACCCTATTATACGAACAATCAACGGCGAAATCTCATGCCCTTTTAGCAATAAATTCAGCATACTCTCCTTCATTCTGAAGTGACAGCTAAAATAAATGACAAACATATTGGGAGCCATTGTCGCCGATGTAACTTAACCTCAAAGCATTCTAGGCATTGACTTTACATTTCGAGAATATGAATGGAAAGATACGGTCTCCCTAGTTAGTAATAGCCTCTAATGGACCCATTGCCATGAAATATGGATTGCGTCCCTCGGGGGTGCCGTTTGGTTAGTGCACAAAGCCACTAAGGATCGCTGCGACCCTCTATGAGAATGGATCATCTTTTAAGTTGGTTTGTCATTAGCTGGGGTATGTTATTTTTATCTTCTGTTAGCTTTGCGGTTGATAACATGAATATATTATCACTTTGGAATATTTTTGGTGGTATGAAAGAAACATTATTTGTATAATCGAATCGTGAGGCAAGTTCTAGTTTGGAGAAAAATAATACAGTTTCTACGTTCATGCAAAAAACAAAACTATATTGGAAAATATTTAGTGAAAAAACTGGTTCTTTATTAAAAGCAATAAAATTCATTATTTCTTCTACAGCGTTTTGTGATCCTTGCAAACAAACATAAACGCCTTTAGTAAATTTTCGTTGAGATTCCATTACGTTCAAAACTACATATTTCATATTATTTTCCATCATATTTATCACATACTGGATTACGGAATAACTATATGCATAAAAATGCAATTTATTAAAACTTAAATTAGTTTCCTCGAAACTCAACCGAACAACAAAACATTGTATTTTATTCAGTGTTTCCTAACTATTTGGTACCATTGATTACAAATTAGGAACAACAAAGTAAATGCCTCAAACATACGCGTTCACAGCTAAACATTTTTTATGGTGAAAATGAAGTTTGAATTAGTCCAGAAATTTTGAATATTTTGCTATTAAATTGCACTTTTTATTTTCTTACTCCCAGTGCCACCTGAATAAAACCTTTTTTGGCATTTGTACGAATGTAGAATAAAGATTTCATGCAACTCGTGAAATGTATACATACTTTTTGCACTTATTGCATAAATAACTATTAAGTATGGGTGCAATTATCCATTTTCCAAATACTTCGGTCTACTCTGTAATCTTGACCTTTGACATTCGAAGAAGTCTGCACTCGGTCATGCGAATGTTTTTCATCAACAAAATGGTGATGGACCTGGTTATGAAATGGTATACGCGATAGGGTACCACGTGAACTATAGCCTCATTCACTATCCGTAACCCGGAGGTACTGCAGCCAAGACCAGAAATATAAAACCTTGTTGACAAAGTTAGAAACTGAAATTAACCTTAAATTAATGTAAAGTAAAATAAAATACACACCAATAACACCACAACATTGTATGATCACAATTAGTAAAATAATTTCAAAATTTCATATTATAAAACAACGTAGAAGCTAGCACATTAGGACCCTATTACAATATATTAAAAAACAAGTTTGAGTTGAAACGCATTATCATAAAATTCTTCTAATATATAATAGAGTTTATCGAGTGTTTTTTTACTCCTTGTGTCTGAATTTTTCGAAGTCAAAGAGTTCTTTATTCTGATGTAAAATATCATGGCTTAATGATACCTTGATAAAATAATTAATTAATAGAGATAACAATATATAAAAATGTTTAAAAAGAGGGAATTTTTTTAATATATTCAATATTGAGCTGTAGGGTTGTACATGAATTTTTAATTCAAGTTATAGTAAACTTTTTGGAGAAGGAATTTTTTCACTTTACAAAAGTTATGTTCTCCTTGAAATTTTCTCATGATGAGTGGCAGGTGGTTGAATAGCTTTTTCCCATTACAGGTTATTGAATTCTTAATTTGTGTGGTTGAGGGGTTAGGACGATTGATGTTATAGGATAGACAAGTTGATTGGGAAGGCTGGGACATAATATTTTCGATAAATTTGTCGCTCATCAAACATATTGTTACAAAAATTAAGAGGCATTCCTTGTGTTTTGGAGAGAGGTCTACAGGAATCTCCGACTCCAGCTTGACAAATATATATCTGGAGTGTAAAGAATATTGGATTAGTAGAGTTCTGGAACCTACACCCAATAACATATTCTATAACGTAAGTGGGATTCACAAAGTGCAAAACAGGCATTTCTAGCTGATTTGGAATTGAGAGAATTAGAGATAGTTTTAAGGGCATAAAAGAAAGAGGTTCATTATCTGCACAAATAATTTATGTGATTATCAAATTTCAGATTGTTGAATAAAAAATGTATACACTTGTTTGGAGTGAATGTTTTGTTCATCTAGAGAAGTCTGTTCCATGTTGGCATGTGAACGTTAGTCTTTGAAGCATCAAAGGTTAATAGGTTTGCATCATACCATTTATTAGCTTCTCTCAGTGCATTTAGGTTTCTGTCATGCCAAAAGATGTATGTGTCATCTGCAAAAATAGTGGAATTTCTACCAATGGATATATTAGATAAATCGTTGACATACAGTAAAAACAGCAATGGGCCGAGAACAGACCTTTGTAGCACTCCGCATGTAATATCCATTTCATTATGCCATTGAAGGGTACCTTTTGCACTCGGTCTGACAAGTGAGATTTAAACCACAGTAAAAATTTCCTCTGAAACCATAAGATTCAAGTTTTTGCAGCAGTAAAAGTCATCGAATGCCTTCGACAAATCCCAAAACACTGCTGCAGCAAACTCTCTTTTATTCATCTGAACAAGAGGAAAAATTGCATTATTAGTGCTTCTAGTTGCTCTAAACCCGAACTGTTTGTTATAAAGAATATTTTTTTATACTTATGAATGATAAAAAAAGGTATTTGAAACCCAAGACTTTCACTTCGTTTATAAAAAGAATTTCATGGGAAACTATTATTTTTATTATTATTACAAGTGCATTGAGCATTGTATAGTACCTATGACTGAACTTATGAACGATGAAAAAAGGTATTTGAAACCCGAGAATTTCACTTCGTTTATAATAAGAATTTCATGGGACACCAATATTTTATTTATTTTTCATAAATGTTCGTGGTTAACACTGATCTGCAATTTAGTTCGAATCATTTCAATTTCAACAACAATGACCAACAAGCTCATCTCTTTCTCGTTATTTAGGAGACTTGCTATAAACTTCTGTTTCTCAAGACTCGTTCGTTCCAAGAATGGAATATGGAATAACTCTGGATCCTCCTGTCTAGGTAGTTCCCTGGAGCTTGCAACTTTCAAAAATGCAAACTACTAAATTACTGTTTATTTCTATTCCACTCTATTAATGTGTATAAGAATTTGTCTCTTCTGCATTCATACATTATTAGAAAGATTCTCTACTATAACTTTTAACAGAAAGTGATAACTTTTATTCCTTTACTCGTATAGAAGGTATAGGAAATTTTCATAAGACATTCGAATACAATCTCCTTGTTCATTTAACCTTTCTAGCAGTCTATTGTGCGGGTAATTGCTGTCAAAACTCGTTATTCAACGTCTGAAAGAACCGAGGCGTTCCTTAAAAATAATTCGACAATTCTATTCAATTCAAATCGATTAGAGAACACGAAACTGATTTGCATTTTTCGTCGAATTGACAAGCTTTGAGCATTTCATACATCCGGGATATGTTTAATATAATCCGTTTGAACAGCATTCTTTAAAGTGGTTTGATGTGTCGTCACTATGTCGGTGATAAATATTCAAAGCAAGGTAATTCACCTAAGTTGTTCAAAATTGCAGGAAATAATATGGATAAGAATGAGAAATCACTCAAATGTTTCTAATGAATTAGATATCAAGGTGGTCTCCACTGTGTAGAAAACATCGCTTGAAATTTTCTTGAAAAATTTTCCACTTTTGGCACGCTATTCAAATAGCAACAATATGATAATTATTCTCAACGAAAAAGACACGTCTTATGAACTACTCTATATTGGAAGATCACGAAAGTGGCGACCTATTATTGAAATGAGTTTAAGCTAAACTGATAGTTTGAACAACTTGGCTACTAAATAAATCCACTCTGGTTTCATGGTTTTGCATTAAAATGTGCCCGTTTATATGAAATTCGTATTTTAAAACAATTATTTTGAATACCTTCTATTTACACGGCTAGGACTAACATTACCACGGAGTCAGCTATATGTGACATCCTTTCCTAATGGAGTTAAGCCGCAAAACTATCTTGATTCCTTCTATTGTCTTTCTTTCTCCATCTTACTCTGTTTTTTTTTTGTTACCGTCTCAATAACACCATAACCATCTTATTCTGTATTGTTTCATTCTGCTAACTATATTCTCATTCAACTGCTGTCTAATCTCTAATTTACTTCTTATTCTACATTCTTCTTCTGGAATCCTTGTAGCCCGGACCTGATTCAGAAATTTTGTCGCTCCAGGCAGCACTTATTTTGCCGATTTAAGCAACACCTAAACAGGATCTGATGACTTTACATACTCCATTGAGAACCATTCTGTTCTGTAGACACTCCTAATTCAAAAGTCCACGGCCTCCTTGTTGTCTTATGAATATGCATAATTTTGCGAGTTTTTACTACAACGGAGTAGCGTAGGATGAGAACGTCAAGCATATTAGTTGCAGCAACTTTTTTCCTACACTACAGTTCTGTTGACCAGATCTGTCTTAGTTTGTGCTAATACTTGCCTTGGAGAGACTTTTCAACTGTGGTTACCTCTTGGGAGGGGTGTTGTTCCACTCATCCGACATCAAGGTGATGTAGGATGATGCTTCCGTCCACGAGATGGACATCGTCTCCGTATTCCTCGTATCGTCCTCTCTCGGGATGAAACGTGGCACATTTGTCGATCCCAAACTCTGTTCCGGTAATATGCGTGAACTCTTCCACCATCCCTGAGGATTGATGCAGATCCTTTCCACCCGAGGCATACGTTTGCGAGGTCATCCATGTAAAATAAAGATCTCCGGTTGCTTGGGCTACCGCAGTTGTATCCATGGGTTCTCCTACGTACAACGGACACTGACAATAAGGAGATGCAGAGAAGAAGAGGACTGAGGAAGTTTCCCTGAAACACGTCCCTTCTGACGATTACCTGCTGTGTTACGGTGAAGTCCTTCAGAGCGACATTAGTTGTTCAATGCATGTCAGTATTTGATCAGGCTTTGCAAGGCATCTGATAAAATGCCGAACGGAGTCCCGCGTTATACATCTGTTGATGAGCAGGATCTTCTTGCAGCCAATGATTCCATTCTTTGACTGTGTTTGCTCATACATCCGTTTATATACTGGGTCGACTTCCGAAAATATTTGCATGTAAAAATGCCAAGATATTATTATTTTTTTTATATGTTAAAAATTTCCCAGACAAATCCTGTCTCCGCCAGAGCTCCAAAATTTCCAAAGGGCGCACTGGATCATTTGCCCCAATAACCACCCTCCTCGCCCTCGCCCTCGCCCTCGCCCTCGCCCTCGCCCTCGCCCTCGCCCTCGCCCTCGCCCTCGCCCTCGCCCTCGCCCTCGCCCTCGCCCTCGCCCTCGCCCTCGCCCTCGCCCTCGCCCTCGCCCTCGCCCTCGCCCTCGCCCTCGCCCTCGCCCTCGCCCTCGCCCTCGCCCTCGCCCTCGCCCTCGCCCTCGCCCTCGCCCTCGCCCTCGCCCTCGCCCTCGCCCTCGCCCTCGCCCTCGCCCTCGCCCTCGCCTGGGTTTGGGTAAAGCCTGCGGAGTTCAAAGAGTAAACTTTTATATTCAGTCCGTTTTTCCTCTTGTTTTCGGACGATGTTCGTGTCACCAGGAGCCGAAAACTCAATGACGAAAATTGTTTTAGTCTGTTGGTCGAGGAGGACTGCATCAGGTTTATTGGTTTGTATTTGCCTGAGGGTGGCAAATGAGTAGTTCCAATATATTCGGCACTTCTCATTCTCCACAACGGACTTAATATTTCCCGGAGCATAAGGCAACACCGATATCTCTTCTATACCGTTCGAGTATCGTAGATGGTAGTACAACACTCGTAGCGCCGCGTTATGCTTGTGGATATAGGCTGAGGCCGCGTAAGCAAATGCATTGAGGCCTCTGCTGAATTTTCATGATCGCATACCAAGCAGAGAAGGGCATCTGAGTTTCTGATGACTTTATAGGCTCCATCCAGTACCATTCTGTCATGTAGATACTTCAAGCTCAAAAGTGATGGCCTCCCCGTAGTCTGAGGAAGTTGTATCAAATGCATTGCTTTAATCGATCCAGGCCATTGAAAGGTTACACACTTATACTGCACGGAATCCTACGTGATATACAGCTGTCGATCAGCAGATTCTCCTTGCAGGAAGCGTATCCGTTCATATTACACCGGATCAACTGCGAAGAGTATTCGCATGCATGTATGAGATGCGGATAAACATCTCATAACATGCCTTAAAGCGTTTTATCGGTATGTAGTTTTTGGGATCATACAAATCTCCGTTTGTGGGGATGAGTACGGTTCGCCCCTCGACAAACCAATCCGGAATCTGCTGCCCTCCATTTAACCATGAGTAAAATATTCTTGCTAGATAGTGGTGGGTACATGGAAATTTTTTCCACCAATAGTTATTTAGCCCAGCAGGGCCTGGAGCAGCAAAGTTCTTCGAGCCTCTGAGTTATCGGATTGCGCAGTTCATTGAGCTCAGGCTGACAAAGCCTTCTGCAGGAAGCTTCGAACTGCGCTAGGGCTGGTGTATCTACGTTGAGTAGTTGCGGAAAATCATATATGCTCTTCCAGAAGGTTTCCACCTAATCAGCCGCGGGCGAGTTATCCACAATACGTGGAGGCTCTTGGAATAGGCGAGAAGGTTTATCACTGCGAACTTCATGTTTTTCGCGATGCTTCTCGCCCGCCTCACTAGTGACATTTTTCAGATACTAGCATTCGTATCCTATCAAGACAGTGCTGTTTGATGGTGAACAGCACGCCTTGATTTAGTTTGTGGTGAGCTCGTCTTGAATTAACGGCAATTGGCCGCACAGCGGGCGTGAAGGGCCGATTGCCCGCCACGTAGTCCGCCACATACAGAATACGGAACAAGTATTGTCTCGCCGACTTTACCTTAGCTTCCATCTTGTGAATGCGTCGCTCATGTCTACCAATCAGAAGGGTGGTATTAGATTGAAAAATAAATAACAAAATAAAAAAAAAATGAAACCGGTAGTTGCATGAAACTGAGCCACTTGCCATAAAATACCTTCAGTTTTATGTCGTATACAGATCCTCCAAATTTCTTTGTTCTTATGATTTTATCGGAAAATTTCGAAGATATTCCAAAAGGATGTAATTATTTCAAGATAAAATGAGACAAAATAATATTCATGTTGGAAGCAATACAGAATTTGGCTTAATAAACCTAAAGATATTTTACAATAATTTTGTAATTGACCTATTTTCGAAATACTATAAGTGCTGTGCTACCCAGAATTCGTCATATAATATGTAATTCAGCACATCTGGTAAAATAATGAAGTCGACTATCTGGCACATAAGAAAAGAGAGTGAGTGTATTATTACGTGTACAGCGTCAGCGGGAAAATCAGCCGCCTTTCGACACCCCTAAACGCCTATCGGCGGTACGAAATACGCCAGCAGGCGTTTTGTTCATCCTATTTGAAGACTACAATAACTTGAACTGCTAATTTAGAATCGTCCCATCAGAACGACGGCTGTTTTACATATCAAATTAACGATTTGCGACCGACCGACGTGACGGTTGCTACTGAATGAATTACGATTTTCTTTTGAGAATGAATATCATTTGTCCAAAGTTCAATGTTGAATGGGTAATGGGCTGGAGAGTATCGATTGTGATAGGATGATTCTGAATGTCAGTTTGATATCATTACGATTTCTTGTGAAAAATATTGTCTATTAAACTTACGCTACCAAACCAAACTGTCATTTAACTTCATTTATTTTTCACTTGTATACACCTAATTTGTTTATTCAACCTTAGATACGGTTGCTATAAATACAGTCATACCCTAGGGCGTTATGAGCGGGCGTTGTGGCCATAACGCCCGCTCATTGTACGAGAAGAAATGAAGCAATAGTTAGATCGAAATTGTTATTTAAAAAAAAAACACCAAAATTATGTGATCCGAATTCTTCGGATTTTTTTGAAACTTTCGGATGAAAAACCGTTAGGAATCGTATGTGATTCTGTAACCAAATTTACTATCTTTGTTGACATTTTGTTTTAAGAGTAAAAGCTCTGTTCTATGTAACCTTTCGCCACATGAAACACTCTTCCATTGTCCGTACATTTTTAAAGTTTCTCACGATACGATGCACCGGCCTCAATTGAACTCTTCCAAGTTTCGAAGTTCTTCTCAATGTCCAGTATATTCATTTGCATTATCCAATTTTTAGTATTTGGCAATCATTGAAGACACACTTCCTATGGTATTTTTGCCAACACCGACCATTTCGATACGCAAGAAAAAATCTGAGATTCTTTACTCCACTGAGTCTAAGGATATATTTTTTGACCAGCACCAAAGCCTCAATTTCCTCCTTCTCCACTATACTGAATCCTTTTGACGTACCATTTTAGTTTTCGGTATTTTAACAGATATACAGCTACCCTTATCTTCAATGTAGTTTATAGTTTAGTCCTCAAAAAACACTCAGTATTAGAACTACTTTATTTACTAGACTAATTTTATTCGAAGATTCACTAATGAATGTATGGACCTGATGTGCTGTCAAAACCTTGGATTTTTCCGGAATGTGTCATTTGAAAAATTCCATTAGCCGTGAAAAATGGGAAATATCGATATTTTCGTTGACTGTCAATGTAGATTTCAAAATAGAATATTTTGTCCTCAATAGTTCAATCTCCACAGACAAATTTGTGCCAAAACCGAAGGATGAATTGTAACACTATGAAACTTGGCACGTGACTTCTTGACATCATGTTTAGTTGAAAAAAAAATTGTTTACCAAAAAATCAGGGGTGGAATACAAAAAAATTATTAATAAAAAAAAAATTATAGTTTTCTCGGAAAGTAAAAAAACTATCGTAAAACAGCTTCGATAGAATAAATGAAATTACAATGTAGTTATGTGATACTTTTAGGAGGCTAGGTTAGGTTAGGTTCGGTGAGGTTAATGCTTCATTCTGGAAACAGTGTTAGTCGTCCTAAAATTGCGATGAGGAATAGCCGCCATTTAAGACAAAAGGTGAGAATAATTTTTGAGATCATGGATAATTCTCACACATCTCATTCATGAATAAATATTATGAGAATTATGAGATTGGCCAGTCTCGGTGATATTTTGCGAAAACCGCTACTGAATATAGGTACATGGGCTCTTCATAACTGCTTTCGAAATTTTATCCTAACAAGTAGTTACCACTTTTTTAATAGTTTCGTTTGGTGCTTTAGAAACTGCCCTGAGCGGTCGATCCATTCTTGAACACATTTTTGGGCACAGATCAAACAGCAATTCGAGGAATCGAAGCTTCCTGAGTTCCTAAGTTTGGATTCTATTGGAGAATATAAACCAATTTGAGGGTCAGGGCTATGAAATTTTTCATTGCTATACTTGAACTTCTCAGAGCTTGAAGCCCTGAGTGTGTATATCTGTCGAAATTTTTCATTTACTTTGACGTCTTCCAGTTCATCAAGATTTCTGTATGAGAACCCCTTTTCTCTGCTCACAGAAATGAATGATTCCAGCCCTGCTGAAGTGAAAAGACACCAATCCTGGCAAAATCTATCTATATTGCAAATAAAACAAATCCCTCTCTTTCGTGACATCTCACACATGCATTTTTTAAGATTCAACCATTTAAATCTACCCCTATGTTCCCTCTTATCTGACCGACATTTATAAAATACTTGCGTTTACTTCAGAAAAGATCAGTGCATGATAATATGTAAGATTCCATTATTTTTACTTCAAATACCCCTGAGGAGAGAATATTCGTATGACTTCAATTCAAATAATTCCTTTAGGAAAAACTTCTACATAACAAATTCAAATGGAATATCACTTTTTTGGGATAGAGAAAATTTTGGTATATGCACTTGACAACACTCTTGTTCTTTGCCAGAATAATTCAATATCCTAACACATTTCCACCCTACTTTTTGTAAAAGATAAGTAATAATAATTTCATAGGTACCACAGCATTCAATACAACTCCGATCCATTCTAAGAATTTTTGATGTCTTGTCTTCTCTGAAATGAATTTCTACTCACTTTCAGACGGACAATCGCAGCTGGATCTATTATAATCTGAATTAGTGTCTTTTACCATGAAATTTCTCAATAATAAACTCAAATTTTCACAGCAAGAACAAAAAACTTCGCATGACAGTAGGGTTTGACAGGTCTATATTAAGCCGGAAACCGGACTCGAGATACTACGCTCGCAGCTCATGATCTGAACTGTCATCATACTGAGAAAACTGCTCCAAAAGTGTGGCCATTGTTGGCTTAGATATTATGGCTCGATGACTCTGGACTATGTTGTATATATGGAATGAACAGATGAATTCATTTTCTTTCTTTTCGGATGGTCAGGGGTTTCTGAAAATCACGTGGTTTGACAAAATTATCTATCGTTTAAAAAGAATGAGTTTCTGGACAGCCTCTGAATTTTTTAAAAATATAACACATTTTGGATTTGTTTTTGTGAGTTCAATGAAAGAAATGTGAAGTGCAAACCTCCAGCTTGAAATTGCATACTTTATTATTCATGCAGGTTGTGTATAAGCGATTATTTTTAACATTTACTGGCTAAGATGTCGGAAATTTGAGGGAGTTGAAAATGGGACGGGAGTGAAACCCAGTTTTTTTTTTTGGCGTGTGTAAGTGAGACCTGCCTCACTTGTCTTAAATTATTGCCTAGTGTCTAAAGAAGGTGATGGTTCCTGCTTCAGTGCAATTATTCCGGATCAACTGAAATTGTAACGAAATGTAAAACATTGCGTTACCATTTTTTCGGTTTGTTGAATTTTATGTTGGTAACACCATCTCATTAAGCTGTTCCAGTTTATTCAATTGTGCTATGCGATTGGTAACACTGACGATAGACAGAGTGAGAGAGATTGACTTCCTCCCTTGGAGAACTTCTATCGCCCCTTTCTGAAGTGAGCATTCGAAGCGGTGGTTTGTTTTCTCAGTTTTCCCATCGGGAAATTTAAAATTTTTCTAGAGCGAGGAAATGAAAGGTCGTATATATTATTATCTTTAAAATGATTAACTTCTATATGAATCGATATTCTTTTGGCACGTTTTATTTGAAATTTAAAATTCATTTTTGCTACTTTCTAACATGAATGCAAAATGGCCGTAAGTGCGTCATTCATGATTATCTTTGAAATCTCCAAATATTTAAATAATTAACTTAAACACAATAAACTTTTATCTATTTCACTGATCGAATCGATATACAAATCGATATTCTTTTGGTACGTTTAATTTGAACTTTGAAAATTCAGTTTTGATACATTGTAAAATGGCCGCATGTGCGTCACTCTGTCACTCATGAATTTCATGATTAATTTGAAAATCTTCAAAGTTTGAGTATTAGGCGTGACCATAATCGAATGTCATTTTGTACTCGTACTCTCTTTTGACGAGTCGGTCCTGAATCGGCTGAATCCTGAAATGTCACAGCTCACAGCTGAAATATATTCTAACCTGTGAAAGTCGAGACAATTTTCATTAATTCTATCAATCTTGGAGTTAAAAGATTATGAATTAATTAGATCTGTTTCTGTTTGTGCTTTATGGTTTTCAGTGATACAAGTGTTTCCACAAGTTTTTCCTGAATGTTCAGAAGTTATCAATCTGCTTAAAAGGCAAGAACAGTAAACTAGGATCTAAATTCCTGAACCTGGATGGTGATCGGTGAGAAAGTCTGATCTGGCAGCTTGGAGAACAGGATTCATGGGTGAGTAAATGCTTTGAATTCCTCATTTCTATATCTTAATCAGAAGAAGCTACACTCACTCATGAAACTTTGAGCTCTTGGTAAGATCTTTCGCTCTCTTCTACATCACTACCCATGTTTAGATGCCTAGCCAAAAGAAGTTTGATATATTTTGATAACCTTTCATTTTCAGTAGTTCTGGACACAAATAAAGCCATCTGCTTTCTTTGTGACTTTATAAGAAAGCATTATCTCAACCTTCTTGCTTTCTCTCTCTCTATTTCTCCTCAGTCAGGAGATACACATTTCCTTCATCCTTGATGAGATAGATCAAGTTTCTTATCATTATTTTGCTTGTCAGTTCCACTGAACGTTGGAAATTGACTATTAAATTGAAAAATAATAGAAAACAATATCTTTATGAAAATCTTTTTCTTATGCTCGCTTGAGATTAAACTCTTCTCTAACATTGCTTGAGAAATTACTGAATTTGATCTTCACTGTAAATTTGAACTCTTTCATTTCATCATCATTCATTTTGATAATCTATAAGTAAATCTAGATTAGATATGTACAATCATGGTCATATCTCGAGTCGTGTGACTCAACCTGCCACAAGATACTGGTTTGTGTTTATTTTTCACAGCGTTACCTCATCGTTCGAACATCTTATGAGATCCAGGAAAGACCCCAGACCGACTACAGGTTGTATCCAGATTGTATCCTGCTAGTAGAGCAGCCATTGTCTCGAGAGACCAAACCAAGGCTCCTACATTCTTCGATAAAGTAGAGCTCTGGAGTAAGTCTTTCTCATCGCAAGAACTGATCATAAAATGTGAATAAACCAAGGCAAATATTGAGAGACCAGAATCCTTTGTAACTTTGAAATAACAAATTTGATTGTAACTTTGTCACTTCATTAGAATCTTGTCACACATGTTTTGTCACATGGGACTTTTGTGAATATAGTGTTTTCTGAACTTTGTTTTTTTTTATTGTTGAGAAGCACAAAGATCATCCTTTGGCAAATCAGTGTTTTTGGTATTTTCATTTAATAAAAAAAGAACCTGGTGCCCATGCATACCTAATATCTTTTATCTTTATACCTTACATTTGTCAAAGGATATATCTGTCGTACTATAGCAGATAACGATACCCACGACCTCCCGTAACAATCTGAGCAGCTCATAGGCATTGCTGTAAAAAAAGAGCAAGCAAATAAGGATAAGTGTTTATCTTTAGTTGCAAAATATCTATGATTTCTGCATCCTTCGTAAAAAACGCAGTTGGATTATGTTACGTGGTAAAAAGAACCACTTAGGTACTCAGATATCCACATGTTATATTTGCATGAAAAAGTAGAAGTCTTCACGACCAAAATTTTTGATCATTTTTAGCAAAGTTATGACACATTCAACGTTCGGCACCGCCGGAACTTGCAGCGGCGAGCTAACACGAGCCTGAAATTTGATGTCGGCGTTCTAGCACGTTTTCTGAGAATACGGGCTCATTTTATACGGAATTACTGGGGATTATTCTTGTAGAGGATTGAATGATCTTCAACCCTATTCAAACCATATTTTTTTAAACCTAATTTTTTCCAAGATAAAACCAAAAAAAACAATTTTTTTTTCAAATTAATTTGTTTTTGGGTTCCACCCCTAGACTTTCGGTAAACAATTTTTTTCTTATTTGACCTGGTATCGACTACTAGCATGCCGAATTTGGTGGTGTTACAACCGATCCTCGTCTCAAAACTGAGTAGACTGTACTACAATGAATTTGTAGAAAAATGTTTAGACTAGAATTTGAAAAAATCAGTCGAATACAACTAAATGAGAAAAAATCAAGTAACGTACCAATTCCTGAAAGTGCGTCAATAACTCATCTATGACAATGACTTTATTATTTTTCAATTTCTATTGTACATTCTACAAAGATCTGGATTTCTCCGGTAATGTTTTGTTTTGGCTACATTTTCTTTCACACTTCCTGATAAATCAGCATTTATTCCATAACTTTCGTAACTTTTGTAAGACGTGTACAACACAAAGCAGCAATGACATTTCACTAAATATAATAAATCACTGACAACTAGCCAACAATATTCAACAAACGTCAAAATTAACAAATGCCTTGTCTACTATCAGAATAAAAGTAAAAAGAAAGTGCTACGATGCACCGATTTAAAAATACATTTTCAATTGAAATCAAATACATTTCTCGTGAAAAATAATCAGCCCTCTGCTGTATCACTTCCGTTGAACATAACGTCACCGTTATTCGCCATTTCTGTTATTTTGCTATTACCAAGCAATAGCAAAATAACGGAAATGGCGAATAGCGGTGACGTTACTTTTAACGAAAGTGATACAGCATAGGGCTGAATATTTTGCATGCACGATGAGCATTACTAAATCCTAACGCTCATTGGGTGATGACAGTGTCATCATCTGGGCTGAGTTATTAACTGTTCATAACTCAGCTCAGATGATGACACTGTGTGTCGAAACAATTGTTAGCGTGACTTTACAAGTATATATTCTTAGTGTAAATTGGAAGCTTTTATTTCCTCTATATTTTTCAGTCATGATGAATTTACACATATTAGATGCCTCCACGATAGAACGTGATCTAATGACTCATGTTATTGATTCTAAGCCGGACAGTTTCAAAAACATTTGTTTCAGTGATGAATGCACTTTTCTCCGAATGGAAAGGTCAATAAGAAAATATTTTGTTATCGAAAGAGGGAAAATATTCGGAATTCTCAAAAAGTTAATGTGTTTACTGAAATGTATGAAGATGAAGTTATAGAGCCCGTATTCATTGATGGCAATCTGAATGGAGAAATGTTTCTGAATATGTAGAAAAGAGCGACAGAGCCTTTAATTGTGGACGAGCTGGCACCTATTGAGTGGGACCCAAATTCTCCAAATTTGACCTCTTAGATCTTTTAGTATGGTGTGAACTAAATTATGTTATGAAAGAGAATGCCGAAGTATCTACTGTGAAACTACCGCGAATGTGAAACGAATTTGAAAACAGGCTCTGTTATTGTTGCTTTGTACTACAGGAAACATGATTGGATAGTGTTGAATAATTCAAACAATGATATTTCCATGGCAGTTATTGTTGTTTCAACAATGGTAAACTACCAAATTTTCAATTTCGTTTCGTCCCATTTATACTTTTCATAATATATTGATCAGTGCATTTTTCTGATGGACCCCCTGTACTAATATGCTTCTTTATGTGTTCTTCTAACACTGTTTCACGAAATGTTTCAACAACTTCTTGGAAATTAACTGTGAATACAAATTTCAGTTACAGTTACTTATGTGACACATTTCTCTCATTGAATAATTTAGCTGTTAATCGTGAACGCTCATTGTTAGGAAATTAAACGAATTACCTAGTTTCTGCCATTTTTGTAAATTACCATTGACCATTGACTCCAAAAGCAAACGTATTGTTGATGTAAGTATCGGTTTTGACAGATTTGGATTTTGCGCCGTCTTCTATCTTTATCACAGTATGATTTGAATTAAAAATTTATTGGATATGGTATGGAAAACAAAATAAAACAATAACACAACTTCGGCATGGAAAAACCTTCCGAGTATGAGACCACCAGACCGCAATATATCTAGTTAAACTTTTCGAAAGGAAGAAATGTCAAGTTATAGTTTCATGTTTGGATTTGACGAGAAGTGTGGAGATCGAACATTTCAAAGAGCTTTCGAGGTTATTCAATGGTAATCGACAAGTACGGTAATTCAAGATCTAAGATTGCGAAGCGCTGATTAGTAGACATATCGAAAACTGTCTCTCTGGCGGCTTATTATCTCGACGAATATTGCATTATATCTGTCAGGCAACTGTGCAAGGATTTTCAGCGGGAAACCAGCTGCTGGCCGCTTTAGGAAATCTTGTTCTTTATCAGTGGATCACAGGTCGTCACTTTTGTATACCCGCAGTGTCTCGCTGCCCGTCATCGTCTTGCGCGATGAATATTTGCGATGTATTAGAAGGCATTTCGATGAAACATTTCCAAATATTAAATGGTATAAATAAGCTAGTGTCAATGAACTATTTAGTGTGGTCGGTGGATCAGCGGTATAATGCACAGGCTGCTCCAGCATAGCGATAGTCGGTTCGAGCCCGATGTAGGTACAAGAAAATTTTTCTCAACTACTTTATATCGGATCGGTAGCCAACCGCATGCCTTGCTAGATGCCAATCTCGTCTGGTGCTAGCTTGTAGTGAAAAGTAAATACGCTACCAAAAATCAGTAAGTCACCCCGGAGCGCCACGGCAAATAATAATAATAGCCGTCCTCTACCCGCACAGGCTATGCCTTTGGGTACACTCAACAAGTGTTTATGAGGGAGTATTATTATTATTATTATTATAATGAATTAGTGACTAAAATATCCGAAAAAATCCTTTCAGAAATGAACAGAAATAACCAAAAAGAAATACTTCTCTGGCTTATACCTTTTTAAAGGGAAAACCTACTTCAGGCCGTTGAGAACAGGGGTTATCAACAACAATTTGCATGATAATCAGACCCAAAAAATAGGTAGAGGAGTGGAATAGTGTGAAAAATATTTTGTCTGAAATCACTCAAAAGTTTCTACTTTCTTGGAGCAACTCCAGACCCCAAAATACGCTAATCTAGTATTTTAGTCCGTTGCTAAGCGAAGGACTTTGCCGGATCGTCCAAATCGGTCCCTACCGGTTTTTATACAGTGCGGCTTTTAATAGTTCCCCCCATGTTAACTTTTGAACGGTTTGACGTACAAACTTAAAAAAAAACGTTTGGAGGGTTTCACCGATACTGCTTTTTGACATGAAACAATTGTGATTGCTTGATAGATTGTAAAGTGGGGCACTTCAACTATAAAAATTTTAAATTAGATTTTCGTTACCATAGTCTAGTTCCGAAATTGTAGATAGTGACTCATCGTACATTTTCTGGTTATTACGGGATTTGAAAGTACGTAGGGAATGAACGAAAGTGGCAAAGTAAAACTTGATTTGAAACCAAAGAACCTAGCTTATTTCTGTTCTATTTTTTGACCTACTTCATATAAATGATGAATCGTACAACCGATGAGTCACTATCTACAATTTAGGAACTAGACTATACGTTTTTTCACAGTATGCATTTGAAATGTCAGAAAGAGTGTGGATCTGGCGGTCTGAAACCCTTTTCTTACCTGACCACGATAAAATAAAATGAACGGTTTGATGTGAAATAACAGGACACAATTTATTTTTGAATAGAACGAAATTCAAAAAATTTTTAGATGGTTGGAAAGAGAATTGAATTATATTTTCAACAATGTGACACATGACCCCCCAAGCCATCACAATGTGTTTTATTTCCCCTCCAAACGGTTTTTTTTGTTTGTACGTCAAACAGTTCAAAAGTTTATAGGGGGGACTATTAAAAGCCGCACTGTATACATTTCAGACAGTAAATAAATACACGCAAACAACCAACTCACATCAAGAACATTTATTCAATATATTATTACACATTATTATATCTATTTTGGTATTTTATAGTTTCAATTTGTACAATTATTAAACATAGGCTGAACTATATCTTAAAATGAATTCTCTTTATCAAGTCTAAATTCATCTATAACGTTGCCTGAAAATTCCGCGACGTTTTTGCTGTTTTCTTCAGTGATTGTCAAGAAAGACTCCATAGGTAATAAGATCCCAACTAACAATTTTAAGACAGTTTCTATTTATTTAGGTTTCAAAAATGCTTTAGTATGTTCAATAAATCGACATCGGATTTAAAGTAACCTTAAGATAAACTAAAAGTTCTTCCACTTATTCTCAAACATAGAATTTAATGCACTCTCCAAATCAAAATCAAAATGATACTTGCTCTCAATGTCCTTGATGTCTTTAAAACCCATTAGGAAAACTATTTTATCCTGAGACTACACATTCAATATATCACATGAAATCCAAAAACGTAATTTTTACATTTTAATGAGTACATTGAGAGTATTATAATGTTTAAAGCATATTGGTTTTGAAGGGAAACGTAAACAGACTCCTGCGATAGTCATTAGATTTAAAGTGGTAAGTCAGATTTAAAACATTTTATAAATGAACAATTAGTTTTAATCTAGATCACGCCATGTTCTACTACAATAAAGACTCCGCCATTTTGGACATTTTCAATAATAAACGAAAATAATATTATTATTTGAATAATTGCGTTTCGGATCTTCTTAAAAAACTCAAGAACGATGTGTCCTAATACGCCATTCAATTTGATGAGAAATGTGGAGATCGAACATTTCAAAGCACTTTCGAGGTTATTCAATGGTTATCGACATTTTATCAGAAAATTGCCATTCGTACAATTTGTTAGTGAATTTTTCACCAGAATAGTTTACTTTCGGATATTATTTATGATATTGTAGTAAAAATGCACTCAACTAATTTTTCTAATTTATTTACATACGTCTTAAACAAATTTTTTTATCACAGTCACTATTTTTATTTATCTTTACTGTCACTTTCTATCCGCGAACTCTGGAACTATATTTGTTACTCTCTGTGACTATATCTCACTACTCTGCCACCTCCCGCCGAGCGACTAATATATCCGCATTTACAGTTCTCGATAAATCGAGTCTATCCGGCGACTTCTTAGATGTCCCTAGAACCTTCGGTTAGAAAGTTCGCGTTTCTTCCACGTGATTCATGTGTTTGTGAGCTTAGGAATGTTTCCGTGGGGTGCAAACCTAATGAGGTGAATGCGTAATGAGATGATCAGGGCCGGTCTCGAGGCTGGCCTCGAAATCGTTACAATATGCTTAGTATACGTGCGGTTTGAAATAGTACTACTCTGCCGGCCATTATACAGACTTATAAGTTGTCGAGTGTTAGTAAACAGAATAAAACTCTTTTAGGATTAATTGATTTTTTAAAGTTAATTTAGTCCGCTGTAAATACATTTCAAGAGCAAAACGTCATATAATAAGTTTTAATTTATGTATTTAAAATTGCTTCGAAGAACTCTTTAAGAATACAGAATTAAAACTTTATGGTCTTTTTAGGATGAGCCCTTTTTGGCTACATCATTTGATTTTATTCGAAATTTTATTGTGTACTTTTAAAGCGATCTTGAAGATCGGAATAAGAGTGTTAATATTATTTGGGATGACACTACAAAATTGTTATAAAAAATTCCGTTATTTCAGAAAAAATAGTAGATGTGAGAACCTCGTAGTAAAAGCACTTTCCCAGACTTCAAAAATTCATATTGTCGCCCGGGAATGTATTGCTTTTACTACTAGACACACAGTGTACTATTCTTTCCGAAGCGGCGGCTCGGGTTCGATCCCCACCGCCCACCATTGAGCTAAAGTTGCTCGGAAACCAATTTACGTTAACTGTAGGACCCAGATCTCAAGCTTTGCTTTTGAGGGGTTCTCTCCAAAAACTGGGTGATTCGTAAAAACTTTTTTTTTTTACTTTGTTTTCATCAGTTTATTTTTCTGTTTATTTTCCTAGATTGAATTGTTACACAGATTGCTATAGCTGCCTCTGTGGCGACATCGGTTGTTGCTCTGAAATCTCGGGGTGTTCTAATTGAAGCCACAATAGTGTAGCTTTTTTTGTCGTTCGTCTTCGAATTACATCAAAGTGTTGCACGTCCTTTCATATGGCTACATCGTTCTGATGATAATCAACGCTTCTGAAACACAAGTATTTGCTTTTCGAACTAAGAGTTAACCCATGAGTTCAATTCCATTTGATTCATGCAATCACTTTAATAAATTTCTAATGTCACAATCATAAATTCGAGAAGGTGCATCCTACCTTTCATCCGCAAATTATTCTGTAGATTATTGTAAAAAATTTATTTTATCAATTATAAGCGAACATTTTTAATGTCTTCTCCCTATATCTCTCGATATCAAAGGTCATGGTACATTAGTCTCGTCGACAATATTTTTTGACTGTAAAATATGCACGCCTCTTTCTATTTAACAATATTTGTCACGGCCAACTCGATGCAGTGTATTTTCCTGTATGATGCATTATATTTCGAAGTTCAGCTCGAACATAAGGACATAGGCAGCTGGTTTTTGAATGCAATCCGTTATGGAGGGATTTATACATTTTACCGTTTTGATACGACCACTTAATGTTGTGGAGAAATGTTCGGCATATAGAAATACCCGTGAAGCCCTGGATACCCGTTTCGGTTCAACATTGGAAGTTTATTTTTGTTTGGCTCAGTTCTTGATAATTAAAAAAAATTGTTTTCATGTTCTAAGGGAGTTATCTTCACTTGAAGCTATTTTTTTTGACGAATTAGCGTGTATGCAAGATGCCAAGTTACATGGGTAAAGTAATATAAATATACATAGTGTCAATCTGAAAACTTCGTACCCTTAATATCTTCCTTTCAAAAAATAATATAAGGAATCTAAAAAACTGGTCAATTTTATTTTTAAGCGGGACACATTCAAGGAATATTTTTAGCCCTCGTGGTTACCCATAGAATCTTCAATGGGAAGGGGGGTCAAATGGCACATCACTTTGATTGGCGTTCAATTCTTTCTCCAATGATACCCTGACTTTTTATTTTTTGATGAGCGCAGTTTCCGCAAAATTGCGTTCTAAACTTACACATATGATTAGAATTTGCCTGTTCTGAGATGTATTATTGTATTGACTCCTTTTAATAAAAATGGTTAGAATAGTAGGTGGCACCTTTCCAACCCTTGAATGACAGGAATGAATTTATTACGCGTGGGATGTTTTATTTATTAGTTATATTCCTTTTTTAAAGTAAAATTGTATTTGCGAGAAAGACATTGCAAAGATAAAATTTACTCTTTATCTTATAAACTGTTCGAAATGTCGTCCATTTTACTCTGAACAGTGATAAAGTCTGTTTTCGAACTCCCCTCTAACATTATGGAAAACTTCACTAGGAATTGACTGGCCTGTCTTTTGAGTTCTTCAATATCGGAAGGTTATGTTTCATAAACAACGGATTTGAGATGCCCCCAAAGAAAGAACTCTAAGAGAGTTAATCCGGTGATCTCGGAGGTCATTCAACTGATCCCCTTCTGCCGATCCATCTATCCGGAAATCTCTCGTCTAACCATTATCAAACGGAAAGAAACTAATGAGGTGGAGCACCGTCCTGCAGAAACTGTAACAGATCCTCCTGCAAAAGTTCATTATCTTCTGCATCAATTTGAGTTTCTAGTTCCTGAGTGCAAGATACAGATTGACAGTCGAGTTTTTTTCCAGAAATAATGGACCAAAAATGGCATTTCCAAGAATACCAGCCCAAACATTAATTTTTTGTGGGTGTTGTGTTTGCCCTTCCCGAAAAATATGTGGGTTTTCGTTACCCCAATAGCGACAATTTTGTCTATTAACATTGATGGTATTGACTCGATGAGACATGGTTTCACAAAACTCTATTCTTCTATCATAATCATCTTTGAACTTCGATTTGAGCTTCTTCATTTAGTACTCTGGGGTTATTTATTTTTTTATATGTCATTGAACCAGTTTCGTAAAACCTATTCACCAAATCAAGCATATATCGGTGACTTACATTACAATTTGGATTTATTTCTTTAAAAAAATATGCCTCCCTTCGTGCGCACTTTCCAACTTCTCCATAAATTACAATCATTTCAATTCTTCCTTGAAGAATGTGAACCATTTTTACACACACTTATTATAGTAATCACTGAACAGCCCAACAGGTAAAACTGTATTCACAATACTAAGACATCGTTCAAATTTGCTAAACAATTTTCTGCCTGAAAACAGAAACTTTTTACAGCTGAAGTAGCAAAAAAAAAGGGTATCTGTAAAATTTCTGAGATGAGAATTAAAAATTCAGCATTTAATAAACACAACTTTACTAACATCTACGTTTCACTATTAGGCTACTTTTTTATGTAAATTTTTTGGAGCTAACGGCTAATATTACCCCTAATAAAGGGTTGGAACAGTACCACCTACTATTCTAACCTGTTCAAACCATGCATCTCAATTTAGGCAAGTTCTAAAAATTACTTCTGTTAGTTTAGAATGTCATTTTTCAAAAAAAAAATTAAAAATCAGGATACCATTGGAAAAAGAATTGAACGCCAATAAAAATGATGTGCCACTTGACTCCCCTTCCTATTTAAAATTCTCAGGGTAACATCTACCCATCCTAGGAGTCGACCACGAGGGCTACAAATATTCCTTGAAAGTGCCCCCCTTGAAAATAAAATAACCTTTTTTTAGATTCCTCATATTGTTAACTGGAAGGAAGATATTAAGGGTGGGAAGTTTTCAAATGGTCACCCTGTATAAGTAACACGATGAAGATCCCCGCACCATCATCCTTGAAAATTGGCTTTCGAATAAAATAATTTCCCTGAATTTTTCATATTTTATAGATTTTGACTCCATCGGCAAAATTGTCATAGGCACAAAAAGATTGCCAGACCAGTTATTGGGATACAGGGTATCGAAGTTGAGAAAATTAATCTTTATGCTCTGAATTTTCACAGTCCCGATAATTTACAAAATGCCTGCTTATTTTTGAGAATACTTTGCCTCAAAGATGGTACTTAGAATGTCACCTTAATCTCGTATCCATTATTCTTTTGTCGTTTTACTCGTTTTGTGCTTTACATCAGGTTGAACAAAGAAAAATCCAAATCGATTAAATTTAAACCATCCAGGGTGATGAGAATAAAAAATTTAATATAGGCTGTATTTAACTCTCTCAATGTCGGTCGAAGTAAACTGATATTATTATTTTTCATACAGGGTGGTTCGAAAATAGAGGTGCGTCAACCCAGAGTTTTTTAGTTCGGATAGAAGAGAGCATGTCATATATACTGAACATTGTTCAATGTTGGGAACGTTGCATTGTCATTTCATTTATACAGAGTGAGTAAAAAGATACCGTTCAAGTTTCTTATAGTAGAATGCGTCTACGGACTCGTTTGTCGGCTATATATAATTTTTAATGTACGGATTTTATTGATACCCTATATACTCCATTGGATACCGAAATGGACTATTTTCGAGCAATTCTTTTTGTGAAAAAATATTCGGAGTAAACTAGTGCGGTACCTGTTCCAAAACTACAATAAGTTATATACATGGTAAAAGAAAAATATTTGATTTGAAAGCTCTGTTCTCAAACAAACTAGGGAAAATTGAAATTTATCTATATAAAGGTTGAGACTAATCACCCTTTATTTGAGGGCTAATTTAATTTAGATGGAGAAATATATGATCTCTTTGAAATGTGGAATTGCTATGCAAAATAGGGGATATTTTTCAGTCAAACCTAGTAAGGGGATATTTGACACCCAACAAATGAATGGTGAAAGTATTATACTTCCCAAAATTCTACAAGAGAGTCCACCATACTAAATATCTGCGTTTTGTGGACATTTATTTGTGAACTTATTTTGGAATGTTGTTCACAAAAAATATAAGAAAAAATCTAAATGAAAAACTTTTCAAAGACAACCTTCAAAATTCCTTCAGAGTGTCATGCTTTTCTGAGAGTAACATATTGTTACGAGATTGATAAAAGCCCCCTAGCTGCGCCGCTGAGTCGACTCGCAAGCGTATCGTCGATAATTATTTCCAAGAAGAGATTATTATTTGGGTGGAAGTCTGTCGCGAGTAATCTAGAGCGGATTCGCGAAGCATCTGCTCACAATACTTGAGTATTTAAAGGCGAGACATATCACTGGAAGTTAAGTTATGGAAGTTGAAAAGAAGTTTTATGAAGAGAAGTTATGACTAAGAAGTTTATGAAGAAGTGATAAGCAGTTTTTGATGAAATATATAAGTGTTTGAAATGTTTAACTAATTGTATTGTTGTATAGATCTAAGTGTTTTATCAGTCAGTGAAGTAGTTGTATGTTTTTAGTGAAGTTAGAAAATAAACAGTTTAGTAGTGTGCTTGGTATTATTATTCAGCAAAAACATAACAATATTCAAGAAATTCCACGCAATGTTTTGATTATATATACATATATGAATTCTTGAGCTATAAGTTTTTGGATCTGTCACTCACAAAAACCCAAAAAAACGTAACACCGCTGAACAATTTTTTTTCCTCTTTAGTGCAATTCAATAAAAGCGTCTCTTCAAAAATTATTTTCCATTATATTTTTATTCATAGTCTTCATTTCATGAGAAAGATATTCGAATAAATCCCAAAGTTAGTTCATTGAATTAAATGTCCACATAACATAGATATTTACTATCGCGGACTTGCTTGAAGAAGTACTACCTTCCTTCACCATTATTCATTGTATGCGAAATATTCCATTCCTATGTTTTCGCCGGCTTTAATGGAAAATATTCCCCATTTTGTAGAAACCTTACATTTCATAAAAATCATATAAAATATTTCTCCATCTGAATTGAATTCATTAAGTTCTGAATAATGGAGAATTAGTTCCTCTATTGAGAGGGTTATGGCTTCTGATGCATTTATATTTCCTCTAAGTAGTTTCTTTGGAAATAGAGCTTTCAAATATAATACCTTTAATTCAACATGTATATAAAGTATTGTATTTTTGGAATAGGTACCGCACTAATCTACACCAAATATATTTCTACAAAAAGAATGTAATGAAAATAGTTCATTTCGGTCGCCGATAGTCAATAAGATCCGTACATTCAAGTATATAGCCGACAAACGAGTCTGGAGATTGATGGACAATATCAGACTCCTCAAACCGTACATTATTTCAAGAATTCATAGAAATTAACCTATTCTTATTCGAAATACAAAATATTCATTGAAAAAATTGTTCTTTTTTTTATTCGACCTGTAGACACGAGATACTTTAACGTACCTCTATTTTTGAACCACCCTGTATACAAAAAATAATGTCAAGTAACTTTGATCAAGATTTATGGAATTCATCAAGGTTAAATAGAATCATTAACAGTCATCAGACTCAAACTGGTTGCTTTACAATTAATTCAATTGTATTTTTCTTTGTTCCTATTGTAGATATGGATGGGGCGCAATTAATTACTGTCAAAAATTGTTCTCCTCTATTTCATTTTTCCAAAAATATATTGCTCAGACCCATATATTATTAGTTGACACCGATATATATTGAAATTCAAGTGTTCATTCATATATCAAAATATCGTCAATACATTTAAGCAGTGAAGAGAATATTTATTACTTGTTACCAATGCAAATATAGAAATGAGCTTTTGAGTTCCACTACTAGATGGAGCTTGTTCGGGAATATCATCTGTTTTGAAAGTGTGTAATACATTTTTCCAATTATTTTTTTAGATCAACAGGAAAAAATATAGCTTGTCTAGAGAACCTTGGAGAGATACGATCCGTAGGTGTGCTTTGAGAAACATTTGAATAAATAAAATAGAGTTTGACTATTCTGCAGGCTAATAACAAAAAGAGTGGGAAGACTAAACTGAGCTTGTATAATTTCAGCCTGTTGGCAAACTGCCAATTCTTTTTTATCAAACCGTGAACAGGATTTATGGATGGTTCATTTGAATTGACAGAATTGAGAGTCTACATCGATAATATCCCTCATAGGGAATAAAAAGAAAATCAGTTAAGTACGGATAAAGTTTTTTTTCTCTACTATCGATTGTGCTGGATATATTAAGTTATTGAATGAATAATAACAGCAATGCAGTTCGATTATTTTATCTTTACCCGTGCGTCATTAATTTATGATCGAAGAAATCACACACGCTCTATCGAACATCTCTTTCTAACAACCGCTATGAGCGAATCAAAATTCGTTAACATTTGTCTTCTAAGCTAAGAATTATGGTATTGTGATGATGACGCACGGGTAAAGATAAAATAATCGAACTGTACTCTCTCCTATAGCCACAGCCAATAAAATAAGAGACGACTATTCAGAAAGTATAATTTGTAATTCAGGTGTTAATTGGATTTCAGAAACCGTAACATGTAATTCAGATTAGTGAATTGTATTTCAGAAAGTGTAACTTCAATTTCAGATTGTGTAACTTCAATTTCAGATTAGTGTATTTTCATTCAGGAAGCGTGAGTTGTATTCAGAAACCATCACTTGTAATCCAGGAACCGTCAAGGACTTGATAAGTAAAAATGGGGAATATGAGAACAATCAATTATTTATTAGGTATAGAACATGTTCTTGGTTTCTGAATTACAGCTGATATTCTCTGAATAGCAACTTACGCTTTCACAACTACAAGTTACACTCTCTGATTATCAATTCACTAATCTGAAATACATGTTATCGCAAAACTTATGTAGATGACTTTTTAAAAAATTATACGAGGTGATACGTACCACCGTTACAAAGAAATAGTAGTAAGAATGAGCTTTTATTAACTGATGATTTGAAATGGTCTACTGCCTTTTATAAGTTTACAAAGTGTTGAATCAGCACTGGCAGTTCTCATCGTGGAAGTCTGCGAACGCTGTTAACAAAGATAAGCTTTTCCAAGAGAATTGTTATCGCATGTAACCTGATACTTATGAGAAGGCCATAGTGCCATAATATCGCATATAACATACATATTACACATTCTGAAATATAATTTACCAATCTGAATTACAAGTTTCTGAATTTCATTTTACCTATCTGATTTTCATTTAATGTTTTCTGAATTACAATTTATAATTCTGAATAACAAATTATTCTTTCTGAAATACATATTATACTTTTCTGAATTACAACTGAAGAAGGTGTAGAAATGCATCTTATTATTATTCTGCATCTATTATTGTGATGCCTAACGACCATCATGGAACAGATTATTTGTTAAGTGATGAAAAATAATGTCTAGATATCGCATATATACAGGGTGTCCCACATTTTATGTGACAGGCAATATCTGGTTTGTCGGAGGAGATATACAAAAATGTTTCATACAAAAGTTTTATGAATTCATGAGAGCAATATTTTGATACAATTTTCAAATATACAGGGTGTTTGGTGTTGGTGCTACAGACCAAAATACCATTTTTTAAAATAGAACGCACTGTATATCATTACATATTCAGATTCTACGCTTAATTCTGATATTATTTCATGTTTAGTTTTTGAAATTCGGTTACGGCGTTGTTGAGTTATTGCTTAAAATGTAAAGTCTTGAGAACGACTATTATTTTTAAAAATATCTCATACAATAACTATTCTCTCTGCATCAGATCACATGAAAATTAGTCAAAATTATGGTTTTAATTATGAGTTGTGTAATTCAGTCAGAAATCATTTTGAATATGAAACAATTGCGAAATTGAAAGAGGTGTATTCAGGAACAAATCGTCAATAAAAATGCAATATAACCTGATGAATCATTTCATAAGAATAGTACCTAGATATGTCATGAAAATTGTTCAAAGTGACACCCATTAGATATTATACAGTCTTCGAAACGTCGAATTACTTCTCGAACAAGTCGCTCTTATAATATCAGGCGTAATATCACTGCACGTTAGTCAAATTTTCATTTTCAGATCATTCGCATTCAAATAAAATGAAAATAATACCTTTTAATAACCCTATATGAAAAAATCAAGCGGTGATAAATCTGGGGAACGAGCCGGCCACCGAATTGGACCCTTATTACCAATCCATCTATTTTGGTACGTTCTATCCAGATATTCAGTAACAACCTGTGAATTGTGAGGAGGAGCACCATCTTGTTGCCACCAAATTCCTTGTCGTTCTGCTATGGGAATATCTTTCATCAACTGGATCAAATCATTTTCTAGAAAATGTAAATATCGCAATCCATTGAGGTTTTCATTGAAAAAGTAAGGTCCTATGATGCGGCCATTGAACAATCCACACCATACATTAATACCCCAAGTAGTTTGAAAATTACTATTGTGGACCCAGTGGGGATATTCTTGAGACCAGTAGTAACTGTTATGTCGATTCACAACTCCATTATTGTGGAAAGTTTTTGTGAAACCTTATATTAAACCGTATTGAAAGTGCAATAACTCAACAACGCCGTAACCGAATTTCAAAAACTAAACATGAAATGATATCAGAATTAAGCGTAGAATCTGAATATGTAATGATATACAGTGCGTTCTATTTTAAAAAATGGCATTTTGGTCTGTAGCACCTACACCGAACACCCTGTATATTTGAAAATTATATAAAAATATAGCTCTCATGATCTCATAAAACTTTTGTATGAAACATTTTCCTATATCTCCTCCGACAAACCAGATATTGCCTGTCACATAAAATGTGGGACACCCGGTATATTCTAAAATACCATCATTCATGGAGAGATTTCAGCAAAACTGAATACTATCATCAATTGAATCAAGATATATTCCGTGCGCATAAGATTGATACCACTAGATTTTTTTAAACAAAATTTAACACCGTTCGCAGCAACATTCAAATTCTCCATGCCTTTTATTGGTTATGACGGACCAAATCCATAGATAGAGATCCACCCCGTATGTAATGACGGTCGGAAATTCGATCAGAACAATCGGAATGTAATAACAGCAATATAATTGGGGGCCCGATTCCTTTTTCAAATTCATTATAATAATGACTAATAAGTAGGTAGAGAGGACATTATTTTCTCATAATGACATTTGTTACCATCCGTAATTATTGTTTATTCCAGACACATTTCGAATTTAAATTACCTGATTAAATTAATTCAACAAAAGTTCGAAATATGTTATGTGGTTGTTCCTATAACATACAATTTTGATAATTTTATCTCTGCATTTACATGATTTGCCTATTGGAATGTGATAAATCTTGATGATGGCGAGAATGGGTAACCCAATTATTTTCACATCAATGCAATACAGTATATTTCTCTGTGACGATTTTTCCATTAGCCGAATTTTCAAATGAGACTAGACATTCAATTAGATTAGTATTAGGAGCTTTAATTGAATTACATATTCTACGTGACCAAATTTTCAATTTTCCGCTGAAAGATTTCGTTCTTACATTGTTCTTAGTTAGGTCGGCCTTTGACATTTTTATTGCGAATTTGTGTCATTAAAGCTAGAAGCTAGAATAAGGATCTGGCCGAAAATCAATAAAAAGATGATATATCAAATATGATTTGATAATTGCTATACTAAAGTATGAGGGATTTTCGTAATCTGATCAAAAATTATCTCAAAAATCGATGATAGCAGGTTTATACGAATGGTAGTAGTTCCGATTATTTATGATTGAGATCTGGGGTTCCACAGGGATCCATACTTGGACTATTATTGTTTTCCATATATTCTTCTCAGATTATTGTCAAAATCAAAAAGTGCAATACACATCTTTATGCTGATGACGCTCAGTTGTATTATAGCTTTAAACTTCAAGAAATACAAAATGCTTGTGAAGTTGTCAATGATGATTTGTTTTGTTGATCATGCCACCGATCACTGTCATGTTGTTTGGTAGTAAACATCATAGACAAAATTCAACTCTAAATATTGATATTACTAATGAAAAACTAGCATTAGTAAATGAAGTAAAACATTTTCGCGTAAGTATGGAATCTGATATGAGATTTGAAAAACACGTCAGTACATTGATACAACGAGCTTATTGTAACATCAAGTTATATAATATGGTAATCGGCAATTTCATGTTCACGTGATGAAGCCACTTTGTGTAACGCTATTTTTATCCTAATCAAAAAGTTCAGAATTTATGTCTTCGTCTGATGATTGGAATACGAAGAAGACAAAGGAATTCACATAAATTGAAAAAAATTAAGTGGTTGAATATGGTGAACATGAGAAAGCTGCACTTTACTAATATAATGACATGGCGTCATTGTGAATAAAAAACTTCCATATCTGTATCGTAGAATTACTAATCGCTTTGATATCCACAACATTAATATAAGAAACAAGGGGTTACTGACTGTTCTATCCTGCAGGACAGAAATTTTCAGATGTTCTTTTAGCTACCAGATTTGTTACTTATACTCATAACTCAGTTCCACTAGAGCTAAATGTTCCAAAATTTAAGCGAAAATTCAAAGAACACCTCTTGGATAATCAATAATATTAATCATTTTTCTAACTCTCGGTGTTTGTGTTTGTGCGTAGGTTGGTGAGCCTAAACGTATTTCATAGGTTCAAACATTGCATTTTCAATAATTTTATCCCTTACGGTTTCAAATAATTTTTTCGTAATTCATAATCAATTATAAAACACATCTCTGTTTTTGGGTTGAGTGGAAGAATATTTTTGGTTATGTCGAGTGCACGGTCAAAAATAAACTCCTCGCCCTTAGTTGTCAATTGAATCAATCAATGTCACTAATACCGAATGTATGTAAACTATTATTTGATTGTAAAAAAGATAATTATTATCATTATTATTATTATATCACCTTACATCAATTTCTAAATTCACCTTCGAAAAGGTGTGAAGTAACACTAAAATATGCACTGTAAAAATTAATTCCATGATTCCATATAGGTAATGCGTTGCCATGCATATACATGTAAACTTACATACCTCATCATAACTTGACTTTAAATGTGAATGTCCAATATATTTCAATAATTATCATACTTATATATTAAAATAACTTTCTCAATTATTCCAGATTTAATGGCGATTTCTACATGTTTGTTCAAGTATTTTTACCATTATAATAGTCAAGTGGTGCCAGTTAACATTACATGCTTCAGTATGTATAACTGGATATGTATTCAAGTATTTGTGAGGAAAAATCCAGTTTTTGTATTAAATTAACTTGGTTGGACATGCATTTTTCATACTTTAAATGTGAATTTCCATATATTCTTCGATGATCATGCACTTAAACTTTCGTGTGCTTTTCACTTTATTCACAGGTGTATTTCAAATTATCACATATTTCAAGTAAATAACTTCAAATGGTATTAGTGCAAATCTATTCAAGTATTTTTGGCTAGTTCTCAATAATAATCTTGAAAAAAGTGTCATAATCCAGGTGCCACCGATTTGTACTGATGGGAAGAAATGTAAAAAGTAATTCAGTAATTAATTCATTATGTAATCAAGGGATCAGGAAAGAATATTTGCAATATCAAAATAATTTCTTCATGGAATGAATAATTTATTTCTTTTTATGAATGTCGTTAACAAACCACAAAATGTATTCAATAGTCTTTTTATATTTTCCATAATCAAAAGCACTGCAAAAAAATACTAAAAGTTATTATAAACAATCATTTTCGGTACTGAAGGTTGTATATTAAATACAGACTAAACATGGCAATGAAGGCTTCCGGAAATGTTTAACAGTAGCTAGAAGAGAATCTTTTTTCCATTTCCAGCCTGAAGATTGACTCCGGACCTGCAGAAAATAAATTGTATATCTATCACAGTACCAACACACCTTCTAGTACGATTCCGAAATTAAATCGAATTGAGGTAATATCGATCCACATGAGATTTGAATAATAATAATAATAATAATACTCCCTCATAAACACTCGTTGAGTGTACCCAAAGGCATAGCCTGTGCGGGTAGAGGACGACTATTATTATTGTCGAAGTACTCAAAATTATATCAGTTTTGTCTGCGACAACGAAAGTTTCGATTCGTTTTCAAGTGGCTATCATTTAAAATGCCTTTTTACTCACTTGAAGACAATATGGCACTAACTCACTAGTCACACAAAATATTGCTCATTCTTTTTGTTTAGTGACCTATCCGTCCTAGACGCCGAACGATGTTCACCCTACCAACATTAACAAACAAATGAGAATTAGCGAATTAGGATTAGGCATCATGAAAAATTACATGTAAACAAAGGAAAATTAACACAATACCTGTAATATTTTGTGAATTGGCGTTATTCCGGTGTAAAAATACATCGTATTACTAATTCATACTTTTTTCCACAGTCATCATGTAAACCAACGGAAATTACATGTAATAAAGCATTGAATTACATGCTCAATGTAAAATAAAGGAGAAATGGAGGACATTTACCCAGTTTTCCATAAAAATTTAAAATTACTTGTTGATTCAAGATATAATACTGAAAGGAGTATGTAAATATTACATTTCAGTATGTATTTCTCCATCCACTTTTTACTGTGGTCCTCTAAGTTAGCTGTTGTCAGCTGGAGTTCCAATATCTCTAGAGTGTATTCTTTTATTTTACAATATGACAGAATACATTTTCTCTTTAAATTTTACGTTCAAAATGGTGTTTTGATCTACGTCTCTTACAGTGAAATTGATAGATATTTTTCTTTCAAGTTTTTAATGAGAAGGCCTAAGAGTAGTTTAAAATTCCAAATGTCCAACTTTTTTTCATAACATATGCTACGAGGTACTAGGATGTAGCTGATCAACTCTTGCTCTGTTCCAGATACAATTATGACTAATGTAGTTTTGTTTGAACTTTACCATTGGACTGCAAACTCCAAAGGATCTTATATTGTATTCAAAATAGGAACATTAGAAAAAACTTTCTTCAGTGCTCTCCCAAATTTTTATCTAGGTTAACAGCTCCTTGATGAATAGATCAAAAATCTGTTGGTTTCATCTATTGTATATTTGCAATAATATTATTTTTTTTGCAATCTTGCAATTCTTGATGTTTTTGGTGAATGCGCCAAGTTCATTAGCACATTATATCACAGGCCTATAATAAATCATGATTGATAGAAGTTTTAATGTTCGTTGTGAAAATAACGAAGAATCTCAAATACGTCCAAATTGATTTTGTTTTCATTGATCAGTACTTAGGGCCAATTTATGCAACTTGTCGTTATCATAGCCACAATCATTATCACAGTTTTAGTCTCAATTGTTGTTTTTTGAGACTAAATCTAAGGAAAATGCTACTACTGAAATGTACATACAGTTTCAACTTTATTTTATGATTAAGACAGTGATTATGATTAGGACTATGATAATGACAAAGTTGCATAAATTGGACCTTACTCTTGGTAGTTGGTTATTTCTTTGGGGAGACATTATTTTTGTGAAATGAGTCAACAATAAAAAGTGATTATCGTATTGTCATCCTTGCATTTTGAATATCAGTTTGTTCTATTTCACAACATGGGTTGAATTTACGAAGATATATTGAAAAATTCTTAGCCTACTATAGAACCAAACAAAATTTCAATGTCAAAATATTTTATTTCTCAACATATTCTCCTCTTGGATACATTTATCACAGCGACCCTGCAACGTCTCTAGACCTTTCAAAAAAGAATATTTCTTCTTGCTCTGCAAACCAGACCTCTACAGCTTTTATTACCTCCTCGTTGGAAGAAAATTTTCGACCTTTCAAACTTTTTTTCAGTTGAGGAAAGAGATGATAGTCGGACGGAGCCAAATCTGGTGAATAAGGGGGGTGTTCTAGTAATTAAACCCTAAATCACGAATTTTTTGGCATGGCAACATGAGAATTGTGTTCAGGGGCGTTGTCTAGTAAAAACAAAACAACTTTGGATAGCTTTCCGCGTCTTTTCTTTTTAATTTTTTCCCGTAGAGTGGTCAGTAATGTCGAATAGTAATCTCCAGTTATTATTCTACCCTTATCCAAAAAATCAATCATGATTACTCCATGGCAATCCCAAAAAAACTGAAGCAAGAACTTTTCCAGCAGATTTTTGGACACGAAACTTCTTGGTCTTAGGTCTTGGAGAACCGGAGTGTCGCCATTCCATCTATTGTTGCTTTGTTTCTGGATCGTAGAAATGTACCCAAGTCTCATCCATACTAACAACTTATTCGGTTTAAGAAGTCTACATCGTTTTGAAATCGAGCACAGATCGAACGCGATGCTACTACCCTTGCACGCTTTTGGTCAACATTACATTTGGGAATCCATTTTGCAGCAATTTTTCTCATGTCCAAATTGACGTGAACTATATGATGAACGCGTTCGTATGAAATATTCAGTGCTTCAGATATCCGTTTTAGCCCAATTCGACGGTCTGTTAAAAAAATGTCATGAACTGCATCGATATTTTCGGGGACTGACACAGAAACTGGCCTTCCCTATCGGTCATCATCTTCACTGGAAAATTTACCTCTTTTGAAGCCTGCAGTCCAATTTTTCACGGTCGGATACGAAGGACATTGATCACCAAGGGTATTGAGAATATCTTCGTAAATTTGCTTACCTCTTAACCCTTTTAAATACAGGTACTTGATGATGGCTCGATACTACAATTTTTTGATTTTCACAATTTCGGTGGACATATTTTTTCTTTTAATTTATTGCCTACTTCTGGTTTACTTTTTTGACGTCAAACTTTACACTGACACTTCTAATAAGTTATTGTTCGTTGCTATGGTAACGCAATATTTTGTTTATGCAGGGAACTGGTCTAGGCTAACTAGATATCAATACATCCTCGTATACGCAAAAAAGGTGGCGAACAAATTTTGTTTGTTGTTTTTTGATAATATCTCATCTTTAAGGTTCGGACTTTTCGAATTATACAGAGTATTCCAAATTTCAGTTTCAAGTTTCAGTATCAGTAGTGGCATATTTTTCAGGTCAGAATAAACCTTTTTTTCTTTAAACGTTTTGGCTAACGTTTCTTCTTTACTGATTACAGAACATTAAAGTTTAAAGTTTTTTTTCTTAATAGCTCTTGCAGTTTTTGAAATCAAATTCGAAACAGGTTACGTTTTAGGGCTTACATCTATTCTTAGATTGCCTACCTAATACTGCAAAATATACTGGTCATTGTTTTAGAACTTCTGTGTCGCTTTTAGTTGGCTCAAGGGCTGATAATGTGAGACTTAAACATGGTGGTGGAAGGCGATAGTAATCCATTGCAGAAGGCCATGGAGTAGTTCTTGGAAGAAAAAGATAAATTGGAAACGGTATCTTTACTGTTGATATCAAGAAAAGCAGAAAATTTGATGTCGAGAACAATAATACTTGTAACATTATACAGGAAAGCCATTTAATTCAGTATTACCACAATCATCGTTTTGAATTAACATACAGAATAACAGCAATTGTATGCTATTAATATACATTTCGTTAAAAAATAGCGTTGATGAAATATGATTGTAAAATATTTAATAAAAAACGATTGAACTGAAAATGATGCGATGTACTTTTTTGCACGTTGGGCAGAATTTTTCACCATATTCAAAAATAGTCCATCCTTGATATTTGAAAGTCATGAAAAATGACACATTTTTCACGTGACTATTGAAAAAATAAAATTATTATGAAGTAGGAGAACAGCAGGTTTGTAAACCTTCAATTCCATATATATATATCAAATCAACTAGAATGAAGCGATATTTACAAAAAGTTTTTTCGAAATATCCAAATAACCAATGGAAAATTTGACAAATCAAAGTTCACCAAACGTTTACAATTATTATCTTCACAAGAGAAGAGCATATCGAGAGAAAAAAGTAGGGTTTTCAAGATATAGTTCGACAAATTTCCTCATCAAACTTGAATTAACACATGTGAAAAGTGACAAACTTTTCCATTTTTTGTTGAAACTTTGCTGTCGCAGTGAGTTTAGTAGGTTTCATTATTCTGCAATCATTAGATTTTCTTGTTTTTATGAAGGTAATAAATGTAGATATTCATCCATTTGTAACACCTATTTAAAAAAACTTGTGTCTGATTATCGACTTATATAGTACGCAAGCCATCGTACAAAATCTGAAGTGATAACCAGCAAGTTGTTACTCTGTATACTATTTAAGTGTGACGAGTCTAACAAGATGTCGCAGAGAGGAAACCTTGAAAGTGGTGAGTTTTCCTTTGTCGCCAAATCGACATCTTTGGAGCGTCGGACTGCTGAAGATCCTCATTAATTTTGTCGGACAATGGTGCCATGGAAAATCTCATAAAATTTTTGTATTTTCCTAGAAAAATCAGATTGCTGCCTGTCGCCAATTAGAGTGGGGGACACCCTAAAAGTAACGAACTTTTTTGACTGATTTTTCTAGGGGAATACAAAAATTTAATGATATTTTCCGACAAAATTAAGGTTTCCTCTCTGTGACATCTTGTCAGACTCGTCACACTTAAACAGTATACAAATTACAACTTGCTGATTATCAGATGATTCAGATTTTGTACGATGGCTTACGTACTATTAATTAACATCTAAAATAATACCTGAGATATTTTATGTACAGTATTTCCATGACCTTCTCAATGCCATCAAATCCAGCAAAAATAATCAAGCTAAGATCTGAAACTAAACAAATTAATACATGGTAATTATGTACTTTTCAGAAGACAAACTTCTGTCACTTCTGTTAGTTAATATGACAGTCACTTTGGCAAAACATGTGAAATCTATGTTTTTTATACCTTGAATAGAAACGACCAGCTAACATTCACGAAAATACGTTTCCAATATACAAATTCCTAGAATGGATCCGTTCAATCATAAATACGATTACAACTTCTGTATACGGCCCAAAATGCTACAATTTTATCATATAAAAATTTGTTGGCAGCTAAACTTCGTGGCGGAAGTCCATTGGTGTACAAAAACTATCAACTTTTCAGTTATAAACGGGTCGTTAATAATTCTTGTTCAGATATTACCCAAAAAGAATACTGTCGAAGCTTGTATACAAAATTCATTTAGGCTTTCCCAGCTTTTCATAATTCAAGTGCTACGTCCTTCTGAACTTTCATATTTCCCACACCTTCTTTTTGGCCACGTCAACGTTAAAATACATTTCGGCCACCACCCTACAATTATCTCGATGAATTTTTTACACAAAAATCGTAGAAGGCAATGTTGACGTGTCTTCTTTGAATATTTTATAGAAATCGCTGGTTTGAAATTGAGACCAGGCAAGTTTCATGAGGACTGATAAACAATTTTTGGTTTGGTTGATTGTAGAAATAAAATTAATGAAAGGAAAAATGATGTGGCCCCTGTCAGAAATCAATTAAGGTGAGGCAGCCTACTTGCTAAATTTCCTTCATATCTGTACGTATAGTTAAAAATTTTGCCTTGAACATCAATGAAATTATCATTCACTTCAAGACGATCTATTAATTTACAAAACCTCTCTGGTAGTATTTCATTTCATTTTGAGTTACCTTGTACTGAGTTACCATACATTCTCATTTTGAGTTACCTTTTACCAACGACAGTGGAGTTATCGCAGATAATATCAGTTCATTTGTTTTCAAAGCTTTCTTGGTTTGGTAGGTATGGCTTCAAATGATTCAGATTTCAAATGTCCCAAAATCGGATATATCTTCCCAGGGGTGTATTACAGGTTTTTCGTAGTATTCAAAAATGATAGAATAGTGAATGGTTTCCATTTGTAAAGATCGTATTTCATCAGTTTTATCGATGTTTTGATTTAAGTGTAAATTTTGACGACCCTGTAAATTATTTTTGAAAATTCTATAGACCTGTTCATGATAGGATGCTTCAGATGTGACTCTGTGAAATTTTACATTTCCAAAGTTACTGTCTGAGTTATGATTTTTTCGGAATACAATTTTTCCCAAAACTAACAAATGTGGGTATGGGCACTGTTACACAAGAGGGACTGAAATCTGCGGGAAAATGAGGACGTTGCCTTCTATATTTTCGGTATAATGGAAAGAGACAGGAAGATGAAGACATTTTAGTTGGAGAAGCCATATTATAAAACCCACTTGCACAAAATTTAGAGTTTTCATTTGAATGTCTCCTGAAGCAGTCTTTCACGAGACTCTCGAAATTCGAGATTTCTCGTCTCATCTCGTCTCGATTTCGAGACGAGTCGAGACAAGGCTAATGGGTTTTTTCGAGAACGAGATCGAGAAAAAATATATGTGCTGCAATAACTCACTGCTCTAAATATGACAGAGAGATAATTTTTTTTTCAACAGACCACTGTTTTGACTATAAAAAATGAGTTTGTTGCTGGTGCTGGTATATTCTTCTCTTCATGAACGAAGAAACAATTTTAAACTTTCACCTTTCATACCTAAGTAAATTTTAAATGTATAGATAAGAGATTACACTAAAACATGAAGGATTCGTTTAATTTTCATTTTTTGGAACAATATTGTTTATTTTTGTGCTGATACACGGCGTTTTTTTGTTATACGTGGCTCTCAGTTCATAGTATATAGCCTCTGTATTTTAACATACTTTTTTTATAGAAAAAATGTAATACCCTGTATTTTGGTGCAGCCATCGAGAAAATGTCTTCGTGAAAAAAATCGAGACGAGAGTTTGTTTATTTCTCGTCTCAATGATCGAGACGAGACGAGGAAGTGCCTTCGAGACGAGATTATGGTTAGAACAAATATACCAAAGAAATATTACTTTAGAGGATGTGTTAAATGCATAACACTGTATTTTTTGCAAAAAACGTATTTTCTTGCCTCAACTCGATCCTCCAAATTATTTCATTCGATTATCTTCGAAAACAAAAAAGCTATAAGGGCGAGCTATCTTCCGATGTTATGTTATTCTTTTCAATGATCATTGGGTTGAATGAATACACATTGGACAAATACTTTTACTTAGATTTCTTCTTCTTATTCATACCACCCATTGTTTCACTAGTGACAAGAATTTTGAAACAATTACAAAACTTCATTTGTTATAGACCAATCCCTAATTGAAATATTAGCTATTTATCTCATGTATTTTATGATCATATTCCTGATTTTTTGGGAATTAGGTGCAAAAGCCTATTGAATAGAGATTTTTTCTTTCAGAAGAATAATCCATTCTGGCAACTTTTTTGGAATATCGAACTCTCGAAACATTCGGAATATATGGTCATCATTGGGCCTTCTTCTGATATAATATTTTTAGCACTTCCGGGACTAAAGTGCCAACTTCAGTCCCGTATAACAGGGACTAAAATGTATCTTTCAGTCCCTAGGGAGATAAAGTTGCATTTCAAATTTTGTTGACACTGTTGCTATAACATTACTTACTGAGTAATCCAAGTACCGTGCTTATATAACTCATCAAAATTATTAATTGTATCAATATTGAAAGTTATAATACTGGGAAATGCAAAAAATAGCATTTATACCTCAGGACTAAAGAGATATTTTATCCCTTACGCGAATATTGGCCCTCGGGCTCTACGAGCCCACAGGCAATCAACATCACTTGCGGGATTAAAACATACACTTTAGTCCCTTGTTATATAATATACTATTTACTATTTGATCTCTGTGTAATGAAAATCAAAGTTTTAGCCAACATTTCGCTTCATCAGATACGATGTTGAAAAAGTTAGTGGAGACAATTCACCTATTAATAAGCAATTTATTTCAGTTTAATCTGAATAGAAAACATTTTGGATATCATACAAATATACAACAAAAACATTCCGATATAACCGACCACATGGAATCAGAAAATAAAAGAACACACATCTGTCCCGCAGAAGTCCTCCGCCTCCTGGATTTCTTAGTCACCGGCAGGCAAGAATAGGCGGAGAACTTCGTCCATGGCTCGTTTTGTTCGGGTATAGATCCACAGCACACTTTAATTCATTATTAATTAAAAACTCCTATGCAATCTAATAAAGTAATGCCGTTAAAACAAAAACAAACAAATAAGCAGCTGTCAAGGGATTACAATTCTGTTTATCGAGGAGGTGTGGTGCGAACAAAACGAGTTGAATTGAAATTTTCCAGGTTTATGAACATGTCTGTACGATGTTATCGCTTCACTGCCCTTTCCTTTTTATTCGATTAATGGCATTGTTTTTTAATTAGTGGAAACCATCAGGAGGTTTTCTGAGAGTTTTGGTGAGCATTTTAACGCTATTGCCGTCGGTTTTCGACTGGGGACTGCGATTCCTTTCATGCTGGGCTTTTGTTAGGAAGTGTTCGCGGTTGGTATTATTGGCCTGAACGAGAAACCAAAGGAATAACCCCAAGAGGTGGTCGAAATTAATTTGAAAACAATACCATTCTTCTTGTATCACCGTTGATGTCAAACTTGGGACTGAATTCAGATGATAGATTTGGTTCCAAAAGAAAACTAGTTATAATAAATAATTACCCTTTTATTAAACTCATTTTCGACTCATAAGCATAAATTTTCCTTATGTTAAATAGTCCAGTTTCTTCATATTTTAGATCGGTTGAGCACCTTTTTTTTATCTAGGTGTTTTAAATTATGTTAAAATTGTGTAAGGCTGTCTTCTGTATAGCCCATCCCATACAATAATACAATGGCGTGTACAGTACGATTATTTCATCTCTACCCATGCGTCATCAATTTATGATCGAAGAAATCACACACCCTCTATCGAACATCTCTTTCTATCAACCGCTATGAGCGAATCAAAATTCGTTAACATTTGTCTTTTAAGCTAAGAATTATGGTATTGTGATAATCGATTAAAACTCAAAACAGTGCAAAGTGATAGCCATGAAACCGACAGTGTTTTACATTTCAACTAAACTTGCCAACCATCAATTGGGTCATTGTTTTCTGTCATTGGGGTATTGTTTGTCGCCAGTTTTACTTTGTTTTGCAGTCGAATATATAATAAAAACAGTTTCTTTTTTTCAAAGCTGAACCTCTCTTGGAATCATTACTTCCAAAGTAAGTACAATACAATGTGTTATATTCACAAATACTCTTTGAAATTTCTTACCTCACAATTGACATTTGTGACTATAATCCTGTACTGTCAGGATATTCACACAAGAGTTATTCATAGTGTGAAAATCCTAATGAGAGAAAAAAACATTATCTAAATCTATAAATACAGGTAAAGACATTCACAATATATTTGAACTCTTTTTTAGATTATGCCTGTAACTAATTCACAAGCACAACAATTTGTATTGAAAGGGAAAGAGCGAATGGTGAACCTTTTTTACCACTTTCATCTGTTCAAGAGGTAACAATTTAAACCACAAAAGAAGTGTCATAACTTTTCTTTACTGTATTTTAGAGATTTGCAGATGCACTTGAAATATCTCGAAAAACGATTTACATCAAAATAAACGAAAATAAACCCATTCCATCAACACACACTGAATCAATCATTGAAAAATTGTATGAATTTTTTGTGTTTCATGGGTTGAGTATTTCATTACCAAATATATTTCAACTGGTGTATTTTTAATTCTTAGATATCCATTTATTTATATTTATATATATTCATTTATTAATATTTATATATATTCATTTATTTGTATATTATACAGTGTGTCCTTGCATTCATGCACGAATTGGTATTAATTGAAAAAGTTTGAATACCTAAGTCTAGAGATTCCTTTTCTGAGATTTAGTCATGTTTGAATGGAAACTCATTTTTTGATATCAAAGTATTCAAAGGTTTTGGAAATATTGCACTCCAACCTAGTTTTCTGAACAATTTTTTTCGTTAACTCTTACATCTACAGAAATTGCATTAATGTGGATAAAATTAGGATTTGAGGGATTCGTGTCAAACGGCTGCAGAGGTATGGATAAAACAATTTCCTTATATGAGTGTGACTGAAATTAGAATACAGTAGGGAGGTCAATAGTTTCTAGTTAACTCACTGTGCAAATGAGGAAATTCCATTAACATCTCTGCCTCCATGTTTCATTATTCTATCAAACCTGGTATCAGTGGATTCATAATAATTGGTGTACACCGTGTGCTAGGAATCGCACGTTAAAAGGTAAGACCTCGTTAATCCTTGGCTCGTACAAGTTTTGACTACTGAGGGCTGCCGGTCGCAAGGGGACGACAGCTGGTTAACGGAAAAAACAATTTTAAACAGATTCATTCCTTTTCGCTTTTGTTTCTCTAGCAATATTTTTGAAATTTGGAACATCGAATATGCTCACTGGACGGCACTTTTTGACATATTTGGAAAATAAAGGAAAAAAGGAAAGGAGAAAAGAGGGTGAACCCATGAGTGTGTGTCGCACGGCATTCTGTTGGAACTAAAAAAAACTCTCATTGTCTGGTGGTTAGCCATTACCATGAATTTGAAAATGTAATTTAGTTAATTTTGTAATTCATTATCCCATCTTATTACCTACACGTTGTAATTTTATCTGGATATTAGCAACGGCATTCTACATTTAGACGTTATTTTGACAAACGTCTTGACTTATTTCATACGCATAACATTGATGACGCACGGGTAAAGATAAAATAATCGAACTGTAACTGTAAGGCGCCATGCATAAACCAACATCATGAAATCTTTTTCTTAAAATATTTCGGAGTTGATAAAACTTGTAAATCAACTGACGAAGTCTTTTTACGGTGAATAGCCGCATCATGTGACTTCCATCATGAAATTCCATAGGTGCCGCCATGTGTGTGACTGAAATAATCGTCCACAATTATTCCAAAATCAATTTTCTGGTCAATCTTACTCGAACATATTTTCTGAATATCGTTGATGCCTTCCTTAGAAATGAAGCTGTAGTGAAAAATCATTCAAGTTAAGGTTTCGAGTATACAATAGTTCTCACAGCTCTAGGAAAATAGGAGGAAATAAGTCAGTTAACTGCAGAGGCCCCGCCTACTAAATAACAAAAAGCAAAATTCAATAATATTCTGCTACTTGATTGACATGAATCGTCGACGATTGTCGAGGAAACATCCATACGATATTGCCAGATAACAAATGACTAAAGTCTGAAAATATTTTCGCTCGTAATCGTACTGAATCAAACAAAATCTAATTCAGTCAAACAAATTCGATGTTTTAATATGGCGAAATAAACCTATTGTTTCATAGAAAACGGACAAAATATCGAGATTTACTCTTTGAGCTCCGCATGCTTTACCCAAACCATTCTGTCAAAATGGTGGTTCTGATCATAGGAGTACTTGGTGGAATGATGGACACGCTGATCTCGAATCTAAAAATTATACCGGCTTGCCGTGATGCGGCAGAAAACCTAGCCGGAAAATGCAGAAAGCGATAACTCTTGGTTCACTCCGTTTACTCAGGGCACATGATTCTCGGACCCAGTAATCACTCACCCCACTGACGTGGGGAGTGTTTGCTGGGGTTAATGTCACACCAGCGCGCCTTCCGGTAGTATCAGAGCTCCGGAGACAGGGTCCGGCTGGAATATTCCTTATGGAAAAAAAATATATAAAAAAATACTCTCTCATAAACATTCATAGAGTGTACCCGAAGGCATAGCCTGTGCGGGAAGAGGAAGGCTATTATTATTGGCGCTCCGGGGCTAAATTGAATTAACGATTTGGTTAATTCAGAATTCATAGATTTGATTCAAGAATATGAAATACTTGATTGTGAAATGTCACTCAAATGAAAAAAAATATTTTATTGAATGAAACATATTGTTCAGTTTGAAGTCATGACCGAAGAAATATTGTATATTGCTGTAGCTTTGGATATTTACTTCATTTCAGAATAAATAATATTGGATTTTGAAACCAAATACATAATTAAGCATGTGTATTCAGAATTGGCAGAATCAGTTCAGGAATAAGAAATATTTGCGAGAAACAAATATTTTTTTGAATAGAGAAGGTATTTTATGTAAAGACGAGATTGTTATTATTTGTTTGAAATTCAAAGTTTACATAGTGTCTCATAAATATAAGGCATCAGAAGCATGGATTGTCAAAAAAAAAATTCAACTGAGGGTCGATTCATTCGTGGAGTACTTACTCCTTTTGGAGTTATTTGCAACTGAATATTAACTTGAAAGTAATCATGGTATGAAAATTTAAAAAAATCCCATATCAAAAGACAAATTTCTTCCACAAAACCAAACTTTGGGCATGTTTTTATATTCACCAAATTGGTGTGTTGTATTGCAAACTCGCCCTTTGAGTTGTCAATTTGAAATTTACAGTGTTACTATTGGTCGAATGGAATCCACCACACCAATTTGGTGAATATAAAAACATGCCCTTTCAATCGATATGAACAAGCATTTTGCTTGTTCCGTTTACTATAAACAATGAACAATACAATGAAAAGAAGTTTTAAAGCATATAGGTATTTGAGTAGACTCATTGTTTCTATTTCATTTTCTAAAATATACCTACCTCCTCAAAATTAATCATAATGTGCAAATTACCTATATCAACTTTTTCATGATATACTAATGATAATGTACTGGAAATACTATAACTTCTCCAGCTCTATTTGGATCTCTGCAATGATTATTCATGTGCGGAGATTGAATCCTGTCTTTTGTTAGGTTAGGTATCTCTATCTGTCACAGTGAAAAACCCAGTTATTCATGGAGCTGTTAAGAATTTCAAGCAATATACTAGGAACGGGTGCAGAGTTTCATGAGAAATAGAACATCTTGTATATCGAATATGTCAGTCGGATTCCGAGATGCTGACATCATGAATTGGAATTGATGTTGATATTCTACAAAATATATAAAAATTAATAAAATTCCACTGCTCAATTTTTCAGAAATCACAATAAAACATGCTGACTTTGGACTTCAACTGTATATCGTGAGTCCGAGTAAGAATGGGGAATTCTCCACCGGACGATAATCAAGTATTTTCTATTGAAGGTACATAAAATACTGCTTTTAAAATACACCATTTCAACATTTTTCTTTAAAAAAACTATTTAAGTACTTAAAAATGAAAAACAAAATCGTGCATTTGAAATTTAAAGGGATTTGTTTCTATTTCACCATCTGGCAACATCGGCTACAAATTTCACTGATAAGAAAAGACAACAAATCTGTTACGTTAAAAATTTAAACTAAGATGACAATGTTCCGAGCACAGACCTATTATAAAATATAGGTCGATGGTTCGAGTCATTCTGTGACATTTTGTGTTCTGTGTGCCTAACCCCTAACAAAGACAGATATATTGACTATGGTACTTCTTCTAGCATACTATCATCCCTTACGTTTTGTAGGCGCTGTTGCCAACATGTTGATTAGAAACAAAACCCTTAAAAATTTAAAACCCAACATTTGAAAAATTAATTCGAATACTTTTGGCAGTGAAATTGAAAAACTTATGAATGAAACTCATCTTTATTTTGTTCAAACTTGCATTTGCTCGAATAACCCAAATTGAGGAGAATTCCCCATTGATGGACTTTAAAGTGGATCCAATTCGACCTCTTGAACAAACGATGCGTAGTTGATTTGGTTGATATACTCAAAATAGTATTGATACAATAGCCATCTGGAATTTTGGAAAAGTGAACTTCAGCACCCTGTATAATCGATCCTATTGAATTGAGAACGTTAGTGCAATGGATACATTTGATCAGTACCATGAAGTCTATAACATATAAAAAAATCAAGCAAATTCACTATAAGCCAATTTCCCATTGATGCGGTCCTTTACAAAAACTTAATATGTGATCGATCTCAATGAAATAAACAACTTTTCTTCTACTAAGAGTTATTGAGAAATAATTTATTCTCAAGATAAAAGTTGTTGACAAATAATTCAACACCCTGTAATTTGAGAACGAATAGTTTTTTGATGAGTCTTGAGTTATTAATTATAGCTAACACATACTCATTTTTTGTCGAATTCTGAGCAACTTCATGTGGCGCCTAAGTGATCCCACAACCTGCATCGATTCAGAAATTTGCAACTTCCTCAAAAACGGTTGCCTTCAGCGTTGTTGAGTCCTTTTTGCTTAGAAGAGGTGTAGGATGAATATGAAATATCCCAAAAGTTCACTGTCAAAAAATTTAGGGCAAATTAAAATAAATAATTATAGCGTACGCCAGCGCCCTCTAAGTTTTGCATAAAAATCAATACCAAATTTTAATTCCTTACCTCAAGAATACCCCATTTCCCAAATTTTGTTCACAAAACTTATTTTTTGCAAAAGTTATTCAAAATTATTAATAATAATATTTTAAATTCAACACCCTGTATCTCCGAAACGATACATTTGCGGGCACATACTCATATGAACTTTTTATCTTGAAATTAGTCGAAAATTTGCCCTTCGAATTTTGTAATCTAAGCACTCTGTATATTCATCAAAATTCATCAAATGAAAACAAATTTGATATAAAAAAAAGTACGAGGAAAGAAATTCAAGTATTTTTTATTCTACTGCTCAAAAATGAACCAACAAACAGAATATATGATTGTAACGTCCATTTGCCACAATCAAACTTAATTCATTTTTGTTTTGCTTCCTCAAAATCTCCTGGAAATCGGATGCGTGGATGAAGTGACCATCCCTACTTTCTGGAATAGATGATATCCAGCAGGTTTCCGTTAATTTTCCACACCTCGTTCTTCTTTCACCTGAAATCATGAACTTTAGTAGTTATATGAATATCATATTCGGAATCTGAAAATAAAATAAGAAAATTATTGGATTGTGAGTGAAAATTCTCAAACCTAATAAAAAATAATTTGAAAGTCAGTGCCTGCTAGAAATCATTCGGGTTTAATGAATTGAGAGAGGCTGAATTATATTATTTTTTCAAGTTGAGAAGATGGACCGTGAAAGAAAACTATTAATGAAATTAATGTCATTAAGAATATTGAAGAAATTAAATGAAAAAAATTTTTTCAATCCTCCGTTGGACATGCGTATATCAAAAATGGAAATTTCCTATATTTCTCAGAAAATTACCAGGTAAATTATGGTTACTCACATTACAAACAAATCTAATAAAATAAATAGGCGAATATTTTTCCAGATCACGTTATTTAAATTCTTATTAATCACAGATGATACACATTTGACTTCATGAAATAATTGCACAGATCCGAGTATTTTCTATTATTTGGGTGAAATTAACCGATTCATTTCTTCCAAAAGAATTATGTTCGAGTGAATTGAATATTACCAACTCATACCAAGTATTTATATTTTGATTAAATCGAAATATTACATTTAAACATTGCTACTTTTAAATCCACTCTCGGCAAATCAGATTTTTTGGAGGAGTAATTGATATTCCGTATGAAATTCACATTGAACTTGAAAATAAATTTAAATACATACAGGAAATATAAAATGAGTTAATTATATATTGTGCACCAATGAAAGTATTATAACTCCCCTACCCTTTGTCTCAAATTGAATCATTCCTTTATATTTATAACTAGGAATCATACATCTTATTCATGTAGATACTGAAATTTGAAATGTATTTCGAGAATACACAGAAGTTATAATTTTCTTCAACGATTATTTCAGTGACTACCCTCCTACCCTAAATAATCTCTCAGTGTTTGGCTAATAAGGATCCAGAATTAGCATGTTGGACGTATCTGTTCACAATGAAGGTTAATTTTAAATCCTAGAATGATGAAATTGTTTGAATCCATTCCCAGCTTTGACGAGCAAAGTTACAAAAGCGGCAATCACATTGTAAATTCCGCCTTGACGCTGTTCGCAGTGAATGAGACGGCGTCGGGTCGCGTGCGATGCCTAGCGACGCCTATGCAACACCGAAGAGATCAAAGGACGACCTTTTTTGACCCAATCCGATGAATTTTGATTTTGTTTGACTGTTGGATCATCACGTTCTAATAGAGGCTTTGTGATTCGATATCACGGGAGGTAATGATTAAAAGGTTGTTTGTTCGATATTGTCAAATTTGCGCACTACGATGTGTACTCAATGACAGTTTTGAATAATGGAGTACCTTCCGAGTTGATTATGTGGCATATCAAGATAAGAAAATACAATCATAGAGGCATATTGACGAAATGAAATAAGAACGAGTTGATCAAATAAAAATGTATCCATGAACTAGTCACTACATCACAAAATAAAATCATTCTGGAACTGAACTAGTCCATATTTTGAACCCACCTGTCCACTGTACCTTAGTACAAAGTGATAATATAGTTGAATTTACGAATTCAAAATTGAACGTGAAAATTAATATACAAAGTATTCAAAACATCTGTTCCATTGGGAAGTATTCAAGAAAAAACAATCATCATTCCAATTTTTGTCTTGAAATCTATTTTGATTTTGATACACGAAGAATAGCAACTCTTATGTGTAATGTTTGGACTTTCTGGAAGGACTTTATGAATAAGAGAGGCTTTGTACTTTCCACTGGATTTAGTTTCAATACTTTATTGATGATACATACAAGTATATGTTGACAACTCTGTCTGACAATAGATATCATTTATCAAATCTCATACAGGATGTAAATAAATGATTACAATTGAATACAGAACATTATGATTGACAGCTGTCATCAATTAGACAATCTAACAACTTCTCAAATATGGATGTCCCCTGATTAAGCAATAACAATTAATTACACTTTTGAAACCACTAAGTTAATATGTGTTTAATATGTTATAATCCATTTTTTTCGTTGATAGTTGATTATTGAAGAGAATGTAACATGTCTTTCCATTTCAGTTAATTATATAGCGTATCTCCAGTTCTAAACCATTTATATTGAACTGAGATTATACCAACTCACAATTTAAAAAAATTAAGTAGAGATTTACACCGCCATTTTCAATTTCAATTCAGAAAGTATAAGATGTATTTCAGAAAGTATAATTTGTTATTGAGAATAATAAATTGTAATCCAGAAAAACTTAAGTAAATGAAATTCCGATTGATAAAATTAATTTTAGAAACTGTAACTTGTAATTCAGATTAGTAAATTGTATTTCAGAATATGTGATTTGCAGGGCTGTAATACCACCTATTTAAGCTCTAGGTTAAACTTTGAAAGTATAAGCCCTACGGAGGAATGTCTGGGGAGTGTAGAACGTAATTCTCAACTATGATCAAAGTATAAAATAAACTTTTTGATTTCCCCGTAATCTGGGACCCGTCCAGCCTGCTCTCCAGGCCATGGCCTAGATTGGACTTATGGGTACTCAATCCGGGCCTGGTGATTTGTAATTTAGATAAGTGAATTGGTAATTGTGCACAGGTATTTCAAAAGCGTAAGATATTGTTCAGAGAGTTTCAACTCTAATTCAGTAACCAGGAATAACCGTATTATTCTTCTAGAGATTCAAACGTGAATGAAGTGAGTATCCCACTAACACTGACAAGCCCTGTTGTCTTTTTGTTTTTGATAGGAGTAATATTGTCATTACATATTTGAAATCGTTCTGGGTGGAAAGAGGCAAGTCTTCTCCATTAGAGTTCATACTTCCTAATTTGGAACCCATAAATGTCCATGTCCCATGTTCGCTAATAAATATTCCCCAATCTTAGGTACTTGTTAAGTCCTTAATGGCTTCTGGAGTACGGGTGATGGTTTCTGAATTACAATTCACTTTTTCTGAATAATAATTCACTGATGTGAAATTCAAGTTACACTTTCTGAATAACATTTTACTAATCTGCATTTCAAGTTACACATTCTACTTAAAAAAAATTGTTTTTGTTGTTGTTTCCATCAACCAGCTGTCGTCCCCCTACGAACGACAGCACTCAGAAGTCGAAACTTGTGCGAGCCAAGGATTAACGAGGTTTACTTTTCAACTTGTGATTCCTAGCACGAGATGATTCCTTAATAAACATGGAACAATACACAATTGAGGAAAGCCTTATTATACATGATACAGATATTCATGAACTGACAGAAATCCTAAAGGATATCAAAAACAAGAACACAGTGAGCTGTGATGAAATCTCTCATCAGAATCATACAAAACCTTCCATTATTGGTATCACTAATCAATCTCTACCTTCGAACGGGTGAGTTTCCCTCTTCCTTGAAGTCTATTCAGAGATGAATGCTGAAGAGACAAAAGCAGTAGTATATTGTGATTTAACAAATGTTTTTGGCTGCGTTGATCACAAAATACTGCTAAGAAAACTTCAACTATACGGATGCCGAGGTGTGACTCTCACATGCTTTGGCCCATATCTTTCTGGGCGATATCAGTTGGTGAAAACAACGGAACTATCGTATAATAAGGAAATCACATCAGGGGTTCCGCAAGGATCTGTGCTCGGCCCCTTCCTGTATGTGTTAACGACCTCACTGAAACCAAAGTTTCTGGTAAATTCACTCTTTTTGCAGATAACACTTTACTGTGGAAAAGCAAGAATTATAGTAACATAAAACTTAAAAACCGTGAAAGTGTGGTGTGATGCTAATAAATTATCTTTCAATATAGAAGAATCCCATTCAATTACAAATTGTTGAGAGCGTCAATAAATGAAAGTATACAAATTCAACATACAAAACAAGTAATATAATATAAGTTATGATTGAAACACGAATATGGACGGACCACAAATATATATGTATAATTGATCCCAACAGCATCGTAAGAAAAGAATTCGTCAAGTGTGTAAAAGTTCTATTGGGCCAAGAAGTCTTTCACCTCATTTTTGAAAATGAAAATATTTTTGGCGCACTTTGCACTTTTTCTGGTGAGTTATTATAGATTTTGCAGCCATTGTAAAACAAATTTCTTTGATAGAACTTGGTCGAGTGCTTTCTTTGAAGTAAATTGTTCTTAAATCAGGTAGAGTAATTATCCTTCGACCTATTATTCTTCTAGAGACTCAAACGTGAATGAAGTGAGTATCCCACTAACACTGACAAGCCCTGTTGCCTTTTTGTTTTTGATAGGAGTAATATTGTCATTACAGATTTGAAATCGTTCTGGGTGGAAAGAGGCAAGTCTTCTCCATTAGAGTTCATACTTCCTAATTTGGAACCCATAAATGTCCATGTCCCATGTTCGCTAATAAATATTCCCCAATCTTAGGTACTTGTTAAGTCCTTAATGGCTTCTGGAGTACGGGTGATGGTTTCTGAATTACAATTCACTTTTTCTGAATAATAATTCACTGATGTGAAATTCAAGTTACACTTTCTGAATTACATTTTACTAATCTGCATTTCAAGTTACACATTCTACTTAAAAAAAAATGTTTTTGTTGTTGTTTCCATTAACCAGCTGTCGTCCCCCTACGAACGACAGCCCTCAGAAGTCGAAACTTGTGCGAGCCAAGGATTAACGAGGTTTACTTTTCAACTTGTGATTCCTAGCACGAGATGATTCCTTAATAAACATGGAACAATACACAATTGAGGAAAGCCTTATTATACATGATACAGATATTCATGAACTGACAGAAATCCTAAAGGATATCGAAAACAAGAACACAGTGGGCTGTGATGAAATCTCTCATCAGAATCATACAAAACCTTCCATTATTGGTATCACTAATCAATCTCTCCCTTCGAACGGGTGAGTTTCCCTCTTCCTTGAGGTCTATTCAGAGATGAATGCTGAAGAGACAAAAGCAGTAGTATATTGTGATTTAACAAATGTTTTTGGCTGCGTTGATCACAAAATACTGCTAAGAAAACTTCAACTATACGGATGCCGAGGTGTGACTCTCACATGCTTTGGCCCATATCTTTCTGGGCGATATCAGTTGGTGAAAACAACGGAACTATCGTATAATAAGGAAATCACATCAGGGGTTCCGCAAGGATCTGTGCTCGGCCCCTTCCTGTATGTGTTAACGACCTCACTGAAACCAAAGTTTCTGGTAAATTCACTCTTTTTGCAGATAACACTTTACTGTGGAAAAGCAAGAATTATAGTAACATAAAACTTAAAAACCGTGAAAGTGTGGTGTGATGCTAATAAATTATCTTTCAATATAGAAGAATCCCATTCAATTACAAATTGTTGAGAGCGTCAATAAATGAAAGTATACAAATTCAACATACAAAACAAGTAATATAATATAAGTTATGATTGAAACACGAATATGGACGGACCACAAATATATATGTATAATTGATCCCAACAGCATCGTAAGAAAAGAATTCGTCAAGTGTGTAAAAGTTCTATTGGGCCAAGAAGTCTTTCACCTCATTTTTGAAAATGAAAATATTTTTGGCGCACTTTGCACTTTTTCTGGTGAGTTATTATAGATTTTGCAGCCATTGTAAAACAAATTTCTTTGATAGAACTTGGTCGAGTGCTTTCTTTGAAGTAAATTGTTCTTAAATCAGGTAGAGTAATTATCCTTCGACCTATTATTCTTCTAGAGACTCAAACGTGAATGAAGTGAGTATCCCACTAACACTGACAAGCCCTGTTGCCTTTTTGTTTTTGATAGGAATAATATTGTCATTACAGATTTGAAATCGTTCTGGGTGGAAAGAGGCAAGTCTTCTCCATTAGAGTTCATACTTCCTAATTTGGAACCCATAAATGTCCATGTCCCATGTTCGCTAATAAATATTCCCCAATCTTAGGTACTTGTTAAGTCCTTAATGGCTTCTGGAGTACGGGTGATGGTTTCTGAATTACAATTCACTTTTTCTGAATAATAATTCACTGATGTGAAATTCAAGTTACACTTTCTGAATTACATTTTACTAATCTGCATTTCAAGTTACACATTCTACTTAAAAAAAAATGTTTTTGTTGTTGTTTCCATTAACCAGCTGTCGTCCCCCTACGAACGACAGCCCTCAGAAGTCGAAACTTGTGCGAGCCAAGGATTAACGAGGTTTACTTTTCAACTTGTGATTCCTAGCACGAGATGATTCCTTAATAAACATGGAACAATACACAATTGAGGAAAGCCTTATTATACATGATACAGATATTCATGAACTGACAGAAATCCTAAAGGATATCGAAAACAAGAACACAGTGGGCTGTGATGAAATCTCTCATCAGAATCATACAAAACCTTCCATTATTGGTATCACTAATCAATCTCTCCCTTCGAACGGGTGAGTTTCCCTCTTCCTTGAGGTCTATTCAGAGATGAATGCTGAAGAGACAAAAGCAGTAGTATATTGTGATTTAACAAATGCATTCGACTGCGTTGATCACAAAATACTGCTAAGAAAACTTCAACTATACGGATGCCGAGGTGTGACTCTCACATGCTTTGGCCCATATCTTTCTGGGCGATATCAGTTGGTGAAAACAACGGAACTATCGTATAATAAGGAAATCACATCAGGGGTTCCGCAAGGATCTGTGCTCGGCCCCTTCCTGTATGTGTTAACGACCTCACTGAAACCAAAGTTTCTGGTAAATTCACTCTTTTTGCAGATACCACTTTACTGTGGAAAAGCAAGAATTATAGTAACATAAAACTTAAAAACTGTGAAAGTGTGGTGTGATGCTAATAAATTAACTTTCAATATAGAAGAATCCCATTCAATTACAAATTGCTGAGAGCGTCAATAAATGAAAGTATACAAATTCAACATACAAAACAAGTAATATAATATAAGTTATGATTGAAACACGAATATGGACGAACCACAAATATATATGTATAATTGATCCCAACAGCATCGTAAGAAAAGAATTCGTCAAGTGTGTAAAAGTTCTATTGGGCCAAAAAGTCTTTCACCTCATTTTTGAAAATGAAAATATTTTTGGCGCACTTTGCACTTTTTCTGGTGAGTTATTATAGATTTTGCAGCCATTGTAAAACAAATTTCTTTGATAGAACTTGGTCGAGTGCTTTCCTTGAAGTAAATTGTTCTTAAATCAGGTAGAGTAATTATCCTTCGACCTATTGATGCTGAACAATGAAATATTCTGTTAAAATATTTCGTAAATGTAAGTATCAACTATACCGTTAAGATATCTGATGATTATACGACTCCCGGTATGAATGTCCTCAGAGAAGATTACAGAGGATTCTTATTTCGAACACAACAGTGAATCATGCCGGACTCACCCCACTCAAGCCACGAGATTTTCACAATTTTGTTGGTGAAATTAAATAAGAAAAATCCTAGCTGTGACTGCAGCTCGAACCCGTGACCTTTAGCCCCGAAGTCGGAAGCCATACCACTGCGCCATGCCACGACGTCTAAAGAAATATTATTAAATATTCTGAATTTGCCTATCTGAAAAAATAACAGCAATCGATACCATTATAATCAACGGTAATATAACAAGACCTTGAAAAATAGTCGAATATTTTTATTGCATCTAATTTTCAACTGTATTTTATAATAATTCAACGAGACGTTATTTTGGCATTAATAATCTGATGAAAACTCGAGAGCGAAGCTCGAGGGCTTTTATCTCTGATTATTAATTCCAAAATAATGTCGAGTAAAATTAATAAATACAAGAGAAATTTAGCAGCAATAAAATAGTCGACAATTGATCAAGGCCGTGTTATATTTATGGAGAATATTTCTTGAATCCAATTCTTTATATCAGTCATATGAATGACACTGTATAGTCAGGGGTTGTAGCCTCGATTACCCTATATCCCAGGTAGCAAACTCATATTGGGACAATATTGGTACAATATTATGAAAATATTGACAAAATATTCGAATACAATATTGGCGAGAAAAAAAATGTGAACATTCGGCGGGTCCAATATCTCTTGTGTAATATTGCCAAAATATTCTAAAAACAATATTGGCCTCAAAATATTTAGCGATATTGGGATAATATTGGTACAATATTATGAGAATATTGGCAAAATATTAAAACGTAATATTGGAGGAAAAATGTAAACCATTGGCAATATTGGTTCAATATTGTTTGGACATTATGAAAATAATATTGGTGGAATATTCTGAACTAATATTGGTAAAATATCATTTGGATATATTGGTAGAATATTGGAAGTAAACTATTTCATGAAAATGTGTAATGACTCGGAACTTCTATAATTACAGTAGTTCTCCTTCAATAAAGAAGTCAACAAAGTCTGCATTTTGGTCGTCCACCACTGAGTGAACTGTCTTAAAATCAAGTTGTGAAAAGTACTTCATATATTTCCCTAGGTTTCAGTTTATGTTTCATATCTAGAGCCCTCTATCGGTTTGTTACACAGGTTTTATAATTATTCATTTCAATATTGTTTTTTGAGTATTCGACCAATATTCAAAATTAAAATATTGGTTATAGAATTTCTTTGTAATATTGTATCAATATAATTATTTCTATATTGGCATGACATTTTCGATTAACGTTTTATCAACAAAAGAGATTATGATTTTTTGAAATATTCAACCAATGTTCTATCAAACTAGGATGAACAATATTGTTTTTATACTAGATTTTTTTTTGTTTACTCCTAAAATCGATATGAGAGGAATATTGGGATTCCAATTTAATTCTAGATGTTGATTACAGTATGTAGACAATATTGCTTCATCGATATTGGCAAAAATTATTCAACCAATATCGACCCAATATAAGTTATATCGATTTGTTGAATCTTGGCGAAATAATATTCAACCAATATGTTATTTAACTTGGATACACAATATTGGTTTTATTCCTAGACTCGATATGAGAGGAATATTGGGATTGCAATATTTATTCTAGATGTTGAAAACAATATATAGACAATATTGATTTATCAATATTTTTAAAAATCAATCAACCAATATTGACCCAATATTACAATGCCAATATATATTCAGAATCGGTCGAGACAATATTTACCCAATATTGTGAATATGACATCGTTTTTTCAATATTCATCCATATTGGATCAATATTATTTTTACATTTACAATATATCCATATTGGCCCAATATCAAATCAAGATTCCGGCAATGTGAGGTGCTACCTGGGATGTCTTCGTTTTTGGTTTCTCCAAACTGATTCATTTTCAAATACTTATACAGCTTCACCACGATTGACGTTTGAAATGTAATTATTTAGAGTACTGTCAGATGCACAGGTTCCTTGATTTACAGTGTCACACATAAAGTTCGCGACATATGGAAGTTTTTTTATTAATAGATATAAAGAAAATTTTTACTTTGCAGTTAGTTTGTGCTTGAAAAATGAGTAAAATACAGCTACTCTAATCCACATCAGTTTAACAATGAAATGAAAAAACTAGATGAACTTTGCAACGACAAAGACGAATTTCTGGAGGTCCATTTTTTTAATTTTCTGGTAACAGGCCAATGTGGGTATTTTCTTGGAAAGATATGACATTGAAGTCTCATATTCATCAAAATTATGAAATTTGAATCATGTTTTGTTCGAATCGATAGAGCGAAAGATTCGAAAAATAAAAAAAAATGGAAAAAAGTCGAAGTGGCAGTAGAGAGTCCAAATTTGTAGCAAATGTATAAAATTGGAAATTGAGCAACTTTTTTGCATTTTTCAAAATTTCCATAAAAAACTGATTTTTTGAGGATTTTCGAAAATAATGTCAAATTTGACAGGTTTAGAGTAGCACATGAAAAAAGGAAAGATGCTGTATTTTACTAATTTTTCAATCACAAACTAACTGCCAAGTCAAATTTTCTTTATATCTATTAATAAAAAAAACTTCCATATGTCGCGAACTTTATAGGTATCAAGCTGAATAGTCGGTGAGTATCATGTAACATGCAAATAGTCAAGGGTACGAAGGCGTAGAAGGGCCAACAATAAAATATATTTCAAAACATTTGGAATTGCCAGTGACAGTTGTCACTTGCATCTGACAATTGTCACTTTGAACTGACAATTGTCACTTTGGACTGAGAATTGCCACTTTTATCTGACAATTGTCACTTTGAACTGGCACTTGTCACTTTGAACTGGCAATTGTCACTTTGGACTGAAAATTGCCACTTTTATCTGACAATTGTCACTTTGAACTGGCACTTGTCACTTTGAACTGGCAATTGTCACTTTGGACTGAGAATTGCCACTTTTATCTGACAACTATCACTTTGTTATGACAATTGTCACTTCGAACTGACAATTGTCACTTTTATCTGGCAATTGTCACTTTGAACTGACAATTGTCACTTCGATCTGACAATTGTCACTTCGAACTGGTAATTGTCCCTTTGAATTTGAGTTGGCAAAAATGTGCCAGTTCAAATCGGCCATTTGCCAGATCAAAGTGACAATTGTCAGATCAAGGTGACAATTGTCAGATCAAAATGAAATTATTGTCAGTTCAAAGTGACAATTGTCAGTTCTGAGTGACAATTGTCAGATAAAACTGACAATTGTCAGATAAAACTGACAATTGTCAGTTTGAGTGGGAGTTGTCAGTTCAAAGTGACAATGGCCAGTTCAAAGTGACAATTGTCAGATGCAAGTGACAATTGCCAGTTTAAAGTAACAATTGTCAAATGCAAGTGACAATTGTCACTTTGAAATGACAATTCCAAAAGTTTTGGAATATATTTTGTTGTTGACTTTTCTACGCCAAGGGTAGTATAACAAGACCTTGATGAATAGTCGACTATTTTTATTGCATCTAAATTTCGAGTGTATTTTATAAAAATACGAGAAATTATTTTGGCATCAATAATTTGATGAAAACCCGAGAGCAAAGCTCGAGGGCTTTCATCTTTGATTATTATTAATGCCAAAATATAGTCGAGTAAAATTAATAAATACAAGAGAAATTTAGCAGCAATAAAATAGTCGACAATTGTTCAAGGTCGTGTTATATTTATGAAGATTATTTCTTCAATTCAATTCTTTTTATCAGTCATATAAATGACATTGAACTGTCAGAGATTGTAGTCTCGATTTATTTTCAAATACTTATACAGCTTCAACAATTTTACGATGATTTCCTTATTTCGAAATAGGTACAATCTTACCTGAAATTCCATTGAAATAACGAGTTCAACTCTCGGAAACATTAATTTCATCTGTAAATATACTCCTTCCTACGCGAATAGATAACTTTACATCTTCGATCATATTTCACGATCGCTCCGAAAATATATCGAACCACCGGAAAGCCTCCTACAACAAGGTGAAGTTAGCAGCTGTTTACTATTATTCTACGTCTACCAGTCAAACTAATTCATCATCTTGGAATCGTACACGGCTCGACTGTACCGTTAAAATATGAAACATAAGTGCGAACGACCAAAACAACCGCTCTACAACACACTTCAATGTGACAAAGTGTTTCGACGTGTCAGTGGGTTATCACCAGGGTCGGATTCGTGGTGGTATATCAATGAGGTGAAAAATATTGCACTTTAGTTACTGTACTATGATGTACTAATAAAAACTGTTTATTTTTCTACATATATTCACATAGATAAAGTGAAGGGTCCTCTGCAATAATGATGATTGTCCACAATTATTTTGTTTCTAAGTAAGTACGTCATTCGAGCACTTGATATATGCAGTTAGTAATATCGTTTACAAACTCAGTAGTATTGCTTACAGTCCCGAGACAAATACGTTTTCAAGATATCGCTCAGCGTCACAGGTATTTACGGCAATAATGAAAAATGTCCATCACCGTTAATGAAATTGAAACCCAATTTTCTCAAAACAACGAAAAAAGGACATTCATCATTATTGCAGTGGACCCTTCAAGTTACCCATCTGAATGCAAACAGAAACAGTAAACGAAACAATATCAATTATACTTCATAAGCACGTCCTACTAGACCAAAATGTAGTTACGCCTCTGGTGGAACACGAATCACTATTTCAAAGCTGCAAAAAACAAACGGGTCACGTCGAATATTTTAATTCTTGTGAGTTCAACTTTTGAACTATCCACCCTGATTTTGTACAATCTTTACCAAAGATCAAGCTGAGAAAAATTCTATTAGAACAAGATATGATGAAAATATTCAGGTTTTTTTCTAACCATACGCGCCACTACAAATAATAATAATTAATAGCCGTCCTCTACCCGCACAGGCTATGCCTTTGAGTACACTCTATGAGTGTTTATGAGAGAGTATTATTATATTATTATACGCACTGCATAAATCACAGTCGGTATTGGTAATTCTAAAATTCACAAAAAAAAACGGATTTTGTGTAGTCCATGAACTTCCACTCAAATCATTTCAAGTTGGATTGACACTGTGTTGAATACAAGTAGCTCTGGTTTTTTCAGAGGTCATGGCACGCAACAGGCTTCCTCATCTACATCACTACGTTCCAGGTTCAGTATTGAGATAATTTGGAACACTGCAGGTTGGACTACTGTTGAGAACTTTTATTACACATCAGACCAGTCATAAACTTCTATTGAAATTGAAAATGTTATAAATTTTTTTTTATTTTGGTGCCAATTTGTTTGAAAAATCTTACTGTACTTATATTTTCTTCTTTGGTGTTTGCAACCAGCGGCCAATCTTTAATTTCCCCCTTGTTGAAACTTGTAGATTTAATTCAATCCTTGTCCATTGTTGTCTGTCCCTATTTTGAAATTGATTGTCTTACAATTTGATGGTTCTCCACCTCTCTGTTAAATTTATTTTTGGAGCCCTCTAGGTTCATTCCAAAAAGCACCCTAATTTTCAATCAAAATATCGACTTTTATAAAATAGTTGGTGGGCTTTTTGTTTGTTGAAATCTTTTCTTTCCGATGATGTAAAAAAAATATATACTACTGTGGTAAATTTTCTTAGAAAATGCAGAAAACGAAAAAAACTCTCTTTGATGGCATTTCTTCATCGATAGCTTCAATAAACCTTTCCGATTCTAGTAGATCTTCGCAATCTTCAAGGCCATCACCGTTTTTGTCTCTCATATTATTTCCACTTTTCATTTGTTCTACATACATAATTTCATCGGAATCATTAATTTCCTCATAATTTTTTCTTCCACGACAATTTGAGCAAACATTTTTACATTTTAACGCATGTTTCCGGCAGCCACATTTCAAACTGTTTTACATCCAGTTTCACAGCTGCAGAAATATTTCCGAGATTAATTCCTTTTCTGTAAATCTGGGCATAATACCACGTTGATGCTGCTTCCAGCCCCAATCCGTCAGTTCGTTACCTAGTCAAGTTTGAAGCTGATAATATGCCCTGTAACAGTGTTGTTTTGCTGCACCTTCTGTGGGTGGGAGATTTGCCAATATGGAAAATGGTTTCATTTTTGCCAATTGATATTTTTGAAATCTTAATTGATTCAGTGTTATACTATAATTCTTGCACTTATAAATGGATTTGAGTAATTGTTATCCATTTTTTTTCAATATCTTCTTTGTTTGCATCTCTTTCATATATCACTCCGATAAATAAATTATTTACGAATATAATTTAAAGAAGGTTTCACAACTGTCTCAAAATATTGTAGATGTCTTATAAATATTGAGTAATTAAAGTATAACATTTAATGAATAGCTGAAAATTGTAAATGTTTTAAAATAAAAATTTCGTATTTGAATTTTTTTCGTTTTTTGCATTTTCTAAGAAAATTTACCGCAGTAGTGTATATTTTTTTACAACATCGTAAAGTAGAGATTTCAACAAACAAAATGCCCACCAACTCTTTTAAAAAAGTCGATATTTTGACGTGAGATTTTTCGATTGAAAATTAGGGTGCTTTTTCGATATTTAGTCAAAATTAGGTGAAAACATAAATATTTCAATTCAAAAAAATTACAGTGTATTTGGAACATAAAAATGTAGGTTATCACCAAATTTCGTGAAAAACAATTTTTTTTGTTAAAGATAAAAACCAAAAACTTGGTTAATTGGATTTTTCACATAAATTTTGAGGTTATGTGAAAAAAATGTTGATACAAAAGTTGTAGAACTTTTTAAAACCTACAACTTTGCCATTCAATTTTTTTCCATAGGACTTGTAGTCTTGTCAGAAATCGAGATAAACCGTAATTTACCCTTAAAAACTCACCCCTCCTATTTCCCGACCTCAGATCGTCCGTAATTTATTTTTCCTTTTATTCTTGTCATATTATCTTCCGTTCCAATGGGTTTCATGCTACTATAATTTTTTTCGGTTTCAAAAATTATCTAGCCTGGACTAGAATGAGTTCCTAACGTCTTGTCGTCTTCAGATCTGCCGAACTACAAATGCCAATAGTATTTGATGCCCACGGTGTTTTCTTCACCCCAGTTTTATTCGTGTGTACCTGAAGATGAAAAAATTCAATACTTCGTATCATCTGAATGCAGTCCTGGAATATGTGCGGCCATATTTATATCTCACCGGTTATTTCCAGGTTGACAAATGATGTGTGTACGCTCTCGCTACATTTTAATGTTCACAATCCATCTGTGAAAGCGAAAGTGCATCCAGAACTACGTTTGTCATTCTTAACCAGCCGTACACATCGCATAAATGCTGGACGCTCGCTTCAATAATGTTCCCTACTTTCGGGGTTATTATTTATGCAGCAAGACACATGTCACACAAAGCAGCAAATGATTATTGCTTACTTTGATGTTGATTTATTGCAGCAGCATTGTCAAATGAGTGAAGTGAGTACTAAACTACAATCTACATTCTAATAACACTAACAGTCTAGTTTGAAAATAAAAGGGTTTTCCACAAATCTATGTCTTCCTCCTAGGCTCCCTTTTCGAACCTTTGTGACCTCCTGATGAAGGTCAGTATGTCCGCCCATTTCAAGTTGATGAGTTCCTCTTGTTGGAGTTTTTCAACTCCGAAGATTTCAAATCTCAGCCTCCCGTACGCCTCGCACTCACCGAGGAAGTGAAACGAAGTTTCTTCGTCCTCTTCGCATTTGCGGCAAGTGGGGTTGTCCTCTATACCTATTTAGGTGCCTGCCTAACTTGTTATGCCCTGTTAGTATTCCTATGAGGAGGCGTAGTGCTTGGCGGTTTCTGCCTAGAAGCCATGCCGTCCTTGACTTGCTGGAACCGGCCACGAAGTCTTTCGACTGCCTACAGCCGCTGTTATCCCTCCAAAGTTTGTTCAGCTCTTCTTCCGCCCATTCGTTAAGGGCTGAAGAGGTTTGGCCTCTTGCGATGCCTAGTACCGTCTCCGGCCCACAGAACAGCGTTGCGGAGCCGGATCTGGCAAGTTCGGCTGCCACCTCGTTTCCACCTACCCCTCTGTGACCCGGAACCCATACTAGCTGAACTTCCTTCGTTTTGCCCAGTTTCTCGAGAGCATCTCCGCATTCTTGTACAAGTGCTGAGCTTGGTTTAGGATGACTGATGGCTCTGAGTGCTGCCTGACCATCCGAATAGATGTAAATTCTCTGTTCGGGCCCTTCTTTCACCTCTTGTCTCATAGCTACGATTATGATGGCGAACACTTCAGCTTGGAAAACTGTTGTGTGCCTACCCAGAGCATAGCTTTCTCGTACGTCTCTTCCTTCCAGATAGATGCCTGCTCCCGAAGCCTGTTTGTCAGTCAGACGCGAACCGTTCGTATAACATATTAGGCTTCCCGTGCAAAACTCCACTGAGTTATCTTCCCATTGTTCTCTGCTCGGAATAGTGAGAGTGAACTTCCTATTCCATCGCAGTCTATCTTGTGCGCTTCTCACTTTGAGGGCGGAAATAGGGATCTCCTGCTTCGCCCACTTCGCAAAATCTTTGCATGACCTATCATCGCTCCTTCGTTTACCCAGGCTCCAGAGTCCCGCATACTCAAGTGAGCTGTCATTGCCTCCTTCTTGATCCAGACCGGTAGCGGGAGAAAGAGTAACTTCTTAAGATTGAAAACTTTCTAAAAATAAATATCTTAGCGTTTCCGTATCGGATAGACGAATAGAAAAGTGAAAATACTGGTTGGAACGTTCGGTAATATTTATTTATCTACAAAGGCAAAGTGGAAAACTTGAGGCAAATATCTGTTTGAAAACAAATAATTTTCCTCATAAATACTCTTGAAGTATACCTAAAGGTGCCTGTGCGGGTAGAGGGTATCTATTTTTACTTGCCGTGGCGCTCCGAGGCGACTCACTTTTTTTTATTTGTGGTGTATATCTAGATTAATATTCGAAATTTCGAGATTGAAGTCAAAAGTTCGAAATTGAAACAAATTTGAGGTGAATATATGTCAGAAACCAACTACTATCCTCAACGAACATTGAATAACATCTGACATGAAAATTACATACACCGCGCCTCTCTAATTGTCAACTTGTCAACACTCATCTCGGTAGAATCGTCATAATGCATGTCTTGTCATCAAATTTAGCTTCTTAACGGCACCTTTCTCCTGAATAATCACAATTTGTATGTCAATACTTTCGTCCTAAGTAACTAGGTACTTATTTGTTTTTAAAGTTAACGTGTTATCATTTACTATACAGGGTAATCCAAATTTGAGAGCCACCATTGGGATCTCGGAAACTATATACAAGAGTTACGAAGACGGTTAAATTAAGCAAAGTAGTTACATATTTATGTAGCTAAAAAAATGCCGTAAAGAAAATTCCTAATGTTTCCAGAGACATACGAATAAAACAGAAATATTGGACAACCATCTTAATTTTTTTCACGTTTTATTTTATGAGGAATATCAAAATTCACATTTACATTGTCAATTTTCTCCTACTATACAATGGCATTTTCAGATTCACCATCCGACTTTTCGTCTTTTGGCGACCATCATCAACTTTATGTTTTCCTATGGGCGCCATATTGGATTTTTACTGTTATTGATCGCATAGCGTAGAAGGGTTCAGTGAGGGCAGACGGTTTAGTTTGAATGTATGGACTGGAATGTGTAGAGATCAAATCCTTGTGGTTATTTTTTCAACCGGACCCTCACGGAAGAAACTTATCAACTTTCTGCGAGGCGCTTTTGAGGATTCTATTGATGATTCACTTCTACATGATAGTGCCTCCCCACACACACTACCAGAGCAGTACGTGAATACCTAAATAAAGGAATCCTACAGAAAAAATAACAGTCCGGTGAAATGGCGAGCAAGGTCACCTCACCTCACAGTACTAGATACTTTTTTGTGGAGCACGTTAAAAAATGAAATTGATGGCCTACAAGAATTCGATGAGATTGAGGAGATTAGTTCGAGCATAATTGAATAATGTGGGTCTATTAGAAGAAGGGGTCCACAAAGGGCTTTAGAACATTTAGGACGGCAAGGTTGTCCGCGTGTATTCAGGAAGAAGGCAGGAATTTTGAGCGACTGCGTCTAGTTAGTGACGAGGATTTGTTAAAGTGAAGTGTATTAATTTAAGTGTATTAATTTATATCTTTTAAAACCATGTTACGTTTATTATTGTTTTTGAAAGAGTGACAGCAGACGTGATAGATAATAGTGTTACAACAAATCGAATAATTTGACAAGTGTTATTTGAAGGAGTCAGGCCCAACAAAAAAATAATGATTATTCTGTAATATTCGAAGTTGTAAGGTAGCGAAAGTACATCATTGAAATTGGAATAAAAAATTCTGTCATTATTCGTAAAAATCCAATATAGCGCTGGTAGGAAAAAATCTCCGATCAAGTAACATCCCTCAAATCATGACATTAATTCTATGTCGCATTTTTTTAAGGATAAAATAAGCAAGTCAGCTAGATTTTGACTTCTGTCGGGTATATTCGAGGCAACGAAAACCCAAAAATACTGTCTTGGATGAAATATATAATAATAAGAAGGCAATTGAATCGTTCATTGCAGCTTGTTGGGAGCATATAAAAACGATAGTATTTCCATCGCCGAACGGAGATTCTTCATTGTTGATATAGTCTAGTCAGTACGGCAACGCCGCATTTGATATTTAACAGAACAACAATAAAACATTTCTGTTTGTTTTCGTCTTTGACTCATTGGAGTGTTTTTTCGTGATTATCGGGCAAATTTGTACTTAATTTGTGTTAAACTAACGTTAGTTTTTATTATTATAAGCAACAGTGAAGCATTGTGAAATGTGTAAAAGACCATTTAAAGCTGAAAAAGAAAATATGTCATTTCATAGGTGAGCTACCAGTGTCGTAACTATCGAGAAAGGGAAACCGAATTTGAAAAGTGTTAAATTAATGAATTATGAAAAAACATGTCAATTAGAGCATCAGCTGTTCTCAAAATCATGTGGAGATTCTTCCATCATAATTTTAGGTTTCAATTCCATATTGGGTTTCCATTATTTCTATTTTATTGAACCTCAATATTTCTGAAAACTACGCACGACACTGCCGGTGAGGGAAGATGTCCCTTACAAACGAAGTTTAAGGCGGAACGGCGAGTTACTCATCAAGGTTGTGTTATTTGATCGGAGGAAAAAAGTTGATATTGGTGGCTGAAAGACGAAACGTCGTATGGGTATTCTAAAAATGCCTTTGTATATCAAAGAAACAGTGGCAGTGTAAATGTGGTTCTAATTTTGATATTTCTTATCGAATAAAGCGAGACAAAAAATCAAATGGTTTTCCAACATTTCTGTTTTTTTCGTAAGACCGGGGTCGAATGTAACATTTTCAGTTCAAACAGCAATTACTGCAGAACTGAAATAGATATCAACATTTTTTATCGTTCAGGTACTCACTCCATATTATACAATATCGTGCCATTTCGTTTTTTTATATGAATATAGGTTAATATTTAATTGTAAAACAAGTGGGGGAAAATGTTACTACCGCCCCCAACTCCGGAGCGATTGTAACACTATGCGGGGCCGAAAGTAACATAGTGGTCAGAAGTTTAAGCAAAGATTTTTCATTCAACGAAGGTACAAAGTTAGTAGACAGTCGCATCTAAACAAATAATAAAAATGTTTTCTTTAAGAATAAAACAAAAACTTGTACTGATATCAGGTAGAATAATGAACCTAACCTAATGAATTATTATTATTAATCTGATTCACAATTTTGGCAAACGTATAAGTCTTTTTGTTTTGTGCATTTTTGATGTGACCAATACTTGCATTCAATGCATTGTACCCAACCTTCACCTGGTTTACTTGAAGTGTATGATTCAAAGCATACAAGGCAAAAACAGTCTTCGTCGTCACTTTCGTCTTTCTTGCCTTTCTTCGTTGGTTTATCTTTCTTACGGTTTTTTTTTGTTTTTGGAATGGTCTGAAAAATTTTTCTTAACACTTTTCTTCTTCTTCTCTTCATATTGTGCCCTGATCTCTTCCTTCTCAGGGGTATCGGTGTAAACGGCCGATTTTCTTTTCCTTTTTGCTTTATTTCCTTCTTTTCTAGGTGGAGCTTTGGGGAAAGGTCTAACTGCTTCCGGTGCAAACTCCTCAACTGAGATAGGACGCGAAGTTGATGCTACAGGTTCATTTTGCAGTTGGTTCTTAGTTTCAACTAAGACAGAAAAAGACGTCGATGGTAGGGGTTCATTATTAATTATTAATAAAATTACCAACAGCATTCACCGCGCAGGTTACCGTGACCAATTGCCCACGTTCGGCAGATGTCAATGCTCCAAGTTGCCTTGTTCCCCTTTTAGTGACATTTCTATTGGGCTTTTGGACGGTTGTAATCCCCGTCTCATCAACATTGTATATATCTGTAGGTTCGAACTGGTACTTGTCTAGAACTTTCTGTAGATTTTCAAAAAAAAGATTTACATTGGTTTCGTTGAAACTAGTGGCACGAGATAAACTAGTTGTTTGTGCGCACCTTAAAGAGAGCTGTAGTTGTCGCCTCATAAATCTGTTTAACCAGTCTTCAGTAGCCATCTGGTTCTTTGTCCACTGTGGTGGCATTGCTAACTTATATTTGTTGGCAATTTGTTGGTATGCAAACCTTCTGATTTCCTTAGGGCAAAAACCATAGTATATGTTTGCTGCCTTCACTATATAATTTGCCATAATGTTTTCCTGGTCCTCTTTAAAAACCTTGTTCCAAGCTCTATAACCCATCGTTACCAAAGAGTTTCCTCCTCCATCCACACGCGGTAATTCTTTTTTCTTTTTATACCTTGCTAAAGAAACGTAACACAGCTCATATTTCTTTGCCGCTGCACGAATAGACAATGTACCATTTTTCACTTCGGTGTATGCCGCTTCATAAATTGAAATGTCTTTGGAACCTCTGTCCGTTCTTCTTACCTTCGTACGAGGCATTCTGGAATTTAAAAATATGTAATTACAAATCAGACTATTTTAAATCGTTGACGGGGTCGGTTGTAACGTTACAATCGCCCCCAGACAATATTATTATAATCGCCCCCGACCGTACTTTATGAGAAATTATCAATTTTTTTTCATAAATGGGGGCAAAAACTGACAGTCACTAGTAGCTATATTATCCAGGAATATCTGAACTAAACGATAAATGTGAATTAAAGTACATACCTGAAGCCAGAACACTTATATTTAACATTAACAAGACTCGAAAAATATTACTTGGGAGCACGGAAAACAATCACGGCCCCGTACACAACACAGTTTGATGCCGACATCGCCAACATACAGATAAGCTAGTGGGTAGTCTCGCCATCTCACACACCTGGCGCAAGCGCTGTTGTCATATTCGATGTTTCAGATATTTGAGTTGTTACTTTCGCCGCCTGTTACTTTCGACCCCGGTGTACCCTATATCTCGAATTTGAATTACTCTGTATGTAAATCTTCCAAAACATGTTCAATCAATACGTATTCAGTTTTCTTCATTTAGAATTTTAGAACCGAGTTTATATACAATTATTTGTCTTGTCGGTTAACTTTTGAAATTAACTCTAAAGTTGAATTATATTTCCTCTATAGCCTCATCTTTTAACAAACCAGTAATCTACAGGGGACATCTTCAAGGACGTCTAATTGGACTTATTTAGATGCATCTTTCATTTAATAGCTAGCCTTAATTTGTTATAATTCGTTTGTTATGTGGCACCGACCGACCCGGCCCTTTTGAACTTCTGCAAGTCAGCGGTTCCACCGTTGAATGAATGCATCATCATGATTGATTTGCTTGGGATTATGCTTATCATACCTCAAATACGAGTGAAAAATGTTCATGAATTTTTTTCATATTATTTTGTAGAACAAACTGGCCACATGTTTTGAGACTTCATTTATAGGAAAAATATAGATACGATATACAAAACAAATCTTCTCATGTACTTTTTCTTCTTAAGTATATCCACAATGAATTTCATATACATCGTTTTGGCAAAGGAAAACAATTCAGATTTTTTTTTATAGCCATTAATTTTGTGGATGTCTTGCCTAATGCGTGCCTATCTCTGAATTGGTGAACTTAAATTTTCCTTCTCCTCAGTATCATTTTTCTACTTCTTGTACGTGCGATGAAATACAAGTAATCGTTATTGAATCACTAAAAAACTCATCTTGATTTGATATAAATGGATCAAATAGAAAAATTATGAAACAAATCCAGGATTAAATTCTTTTCTCATTTCTCATTTCTCAAAAGGAGACATTAGTATTTTTTTAAAAATTATACAAAAATTAATCAAGAGAAGACTCATTTTGAAAACAGGAACTTTTTTTGTAATACAGTTTTCGTAAGAATCGCTCTACCACCGATGCTGCCGAGTGCTGTCGGAGGAGTAGTTGAGAGTCCTGAGACCGAAAAGGTTGTAGGGGTCACGCTTCTAGACTTGTTAAAGAGCTTTGACTGTGTTCCCCACAACAATGTACTTGCTTTAAATCTCACTGAAAATAACTTGAACAATCGTTTTCAGAAATTTTTTTCAACAATATATTTGCAGAGCTAAGACCGATTAACCTGGGTACACTTTTATTTTTCATTTACGTTAACGATTTCTAAAACTTTATGAAGCTATGCCACAGTTTATTATTTGCCGACGACATCACTGATATACTCCTCTATTAATTATTTCTCAATTGTTGAGCTGTAGAAATAAAAGCAGAGGCTGAACATTGGTTCACAGTCAGTAAACTCATGATGAATAACAAAATATCACAAAATATGATTGTTTCTACGGCTTTGACTTTACTTACTACATTTCAGTGCGTTAAATTATCAAGTTTAACTTCAGACAATAGGTTAAATTGGTCGAGCCACATTTCAGGATTGAAAAGTATATTATCTTGTACCTTATTTTTATTTCGGCACCTGAAATCAATAACAAATTGCACTACATTGAAAAAAGATTTTGCTCACTGATTCAAACCCACATTTCTTATGGAATATTTTACATTGGGTAGTTTGTAGTGATGCCCAATACATTTTTATATTGAAGAAAAAAGCATTGACAATTCTTGTTAGATTTGGTTACTCATGTCATGAATCATTCATTAAACAAGATATTATGTCGTTAGTTTCTATATATATTCATTGAAGATTCACAAGAAGGTTCCCTTGTTTCCTAAGAAATCCAGTTCAAATAATCATAGTACACATAATAGTAATCTTATTAGATTTCAATGTTTCAAATTGACAAAATCACAAAAAAAAATTCCATGATTTCAGATCATACAATGCTCCACCTACCAATATTGTCATGAAATATTATTTAATGAAAAACTGTTTAAATTCGATTTCAGAATATTTAGATAGTGTTCTTGAACACCTCTAGACTCGTTAATTTTAAAATTATATTTTAATTTTTATTTGTTTGTTCTGAGTTCATAAAACTATTGACGACATTCTACTAAATAGCTAGAGTGATGTGTTGATTCGAAGGAGGAACAGATGGTGTCAGAGGTGTCTGTATTAGAGTGAAGAGAGGCAAAACCTGGAAAATAGCATGCAGGTGGTCCCGACTCAAAATAAAATTCTGCTAGTTTGTTACAGGGAAAACTTGCAATTGTATCTATCCACTGATGTGGTGAGGATCATTGTACACGTGTCTGTTGGATATAATTCGATACCCTTCGTGGCATTAGCCAAGAAAGTTGTTTTTTCTGACAGGTATTCGCCACAATGAAGCCTAAGACACAATGGAAGATTTATGACATAATTTTTAAAAGTTGAGATTTTAAATATCAGATTTAAAAATTCGTATTTCCAGTTGAAAATTGCAGGTGCAAATTTCAAGAGGAATGTAGAAAAGAAGTTCGTTGGTACATCTACAAGTTCCAGTTGAAAATTGCAGGTGCAAATTTCAAGAGGAATGTAGAAAAGAAGTTCGTTGGTACATCTACAATTTGCACAATGTTTGCAATTTTGCCCAAGGAGATATTGCTTGATAGCGTTTTATGTGAATTTGCCTAATTTCCGGTCCCCGGATTTTTGTGCAAATTTTTATATTGAGTCTTTACTGGATACCTTAACATATGACGGTGCTGAAGAAATGTTTGTAATTATTGTGAATTGCCGGTCTATTTTGACTGGCCTAGTTTTAACACACAACACACCCTTCGAGCAGAGTACGTCTAGTGACTCGGAAATATATGAAATCGATTATTCGATGCTCTTGTGATATACCTAACTACTGAAAACACATTTTGAGCCATTTTGGACGCAGTTTTTGAACAGACCTTGAAAAATATATAAACATTTGCAAGATTTTTCAACATTTGGTTTCATTCTCAACAACAGTGGTAAAATTCCATATACCCAGACATCCGCAATGATTCATGAGAATTATTTACACCACCACTTGGCTCATTCATATTTCTGGCGTCTCATTTTCCGAATACATTGTTTCAGACAACTTAACTTTATTGTAGTTCCTGGAATCACTGAATAACCATAACACTTCCACTGACAGCTAATAACGTCCTGTATGTTATAGGACCGGCAACCGGCACACGCTAAATAGCCGATCGAGAATGTGGGGTCGATACGGTCTTTTTGATCTTCGGATTCATAGAAATCCCAAGAATCTGTTGCTTTGACGCTTTTGCCGAGTTATAATGCCTTGCTGTCATATTCATCCTTCTCGGTTATTTATTTACGAGATTATACCTATTGGAATTCGAAAAGTTGTTGATCGATGAGATTATATCAATCGAAAACATTGATATTGAGATGTTTATTCAGTGGTGATTGGAAAGAAGGAACTGTATAAATTTTGCGTTCTCATATTCTAAGAGCACTGAAAATGTTTGAAAAATTTGAAACATTATTAAAAAATGGCTTCATTGTTTTTCAAGGATTCGTTTTCAAAATCTCAACACAGGAGTAGATGAAAAGTATACTGATATATTATTAGTGTTACAAAGAGGGCTATTTGTTATATTTTTTTATAGATAAAGTTTTAGGATTCACCTTCATTGATTTTATATTTGTTTTATTATTAATATTATTATTTTCTTTATATAGCACATTGTCCTAAGTCCATTTCAGGTAACTTTTACGTTAATTCAGTTTTACTCGCAGTTATTCGATTTACATATTTATAAGTAAGTATAAACACTATGTAGACATTAAAGAAATATAGACAAACGTGAAAATATTCTCAATTCCTTTTTAAAGGAAACTTTGTAATAATTATCATTACTTAATGTGGTTCTTCTAGGGAAACAACAAAATGGACATAGGACAGTCCCAGTAAACATAAAAACATAACTTAAACATAACTGTTATATCACATTGTGACTTGGTGATGTTATTCAGAGATATGCTTGATGTTACAGATACGTTGCGTCCATATGCCTTTGTGCCTCTTTTAAATATTACAATGTAATGTTAATTACTTATAACATTACATAAATGAATCATATTTTGCGCAACTTTAATGTGACTTTATTACATACATATAATGTTACTCAAAACATCTATGCAATATTTGTAAAATGTAACATTGTAACATCAGGGTGGAGCATATACTCTTTGTTTACCAACACTTATTTTTCTACACTTAAAGTTGTATTTCTGGAATTTCGGTAGTCACTTTTCAGTTGATGAATAACAACAATAGCAATTAATAAAGTTATTCATCTACCAAAGAGTGGCGATTGAAATTCCAGAAATACAACTTTAAGTGTAAAAAAATAAGTGTTGGTAAACAATTAGTATAAGCTCCACCCTGAATACTAAGAAATAAAATATGTATATAAGGGGGTAAAGATGTAAAACATACCAATCAATCAAAAAACTTTATTGTCAATGATTAAAATCTCATGGATAAAGCGTTATAAAACAAGACAGTTACATCATTAACAATTAAATTAAAATTAGCAGTATAAAAAATATAATCTTGAATCACTATGAACAGACCAAAGTACCTAATAATATGACTTACCACCTGAATCAGATGAAAAATTTATTGATAGATCTACCAAAGTTAAGTGTTATTAGAAGAATAATATTGAATGAAAACCTATTTCTTTTGAAAAATAAAAACAGATATCACTGAATCAATAATTATATGGTTGTTGTCTCGGTCACTTCTCCTTTATTTTCAGTTTCTGCTCTGCTAATGTCATCCAATCCATCACTATGAGTCAAACTCTTCATCTGTGATTGAACTGCAAACATCTTTTACATATTCTGAAAATATAGTCATTACAGTTACTGAAAATTCATATTAATCTTTATGATATAAGAAAACGACCATCCAATAACTATTAATAATTCTATGTTGCCCCTAGAGGTAAAAGAAAAATAATTACTTACGTTTCAGTATGTCCATAATTATCAATTCAAAACTTTTGGATTTTTTTCTTTGCCCAGTCCAGAAGGGCTCATCTTCGATTAGTTCGTAAACAACAACTGCTATTTAAGTTTTTGTAATCTGATCATTCAATAAGTACCAGTTTGTACATCAAAACTGATAGAGGAATGTGAAAGGACACTACCAAACTGAAAAGAAAGAAAATGCAGTTAGTTTATTGATAATTTGTATTAAACAATTCAAGTGATTTCTCTACAATCTCAAGAAACGTTAATATTATCATAGATTAATGAAATTATGAAAGATCAGAACACTCTGTATAAAATATATAATTTTGAGTTCACCTACAAATTAAGCAGCACCAATATTGTTGTTTTAGCAAGCTAAATTCATTGGTTTCAGTTCCGAAAATTCCTTGATCAATCGGTTCAAAATAATTTGACACAGCTCCAGATGTCAGCAACCATTTCCATGCTGTCCAATATCTGATTAGCAGGAACCACAACTGATAGCTTTTCTACTATTCATAGCATCATATGTAGATACTCTCTAATCAATAGTAGATATCACTACATTCACTACATAACCTAAATGCTAAAATAACAATTAGAGGATGGAGTAGTGGAAAATCATAATCTTACCATGAAAATTATGAGTTTTGCAATCCTATTGATTCCAATCACTTTTAAGTAGTTTGAATTATATTTTTAATTCTATGAACTCAAAACTCATACCATGACCGCCATGATTATTACGATAAAATGAACGATGGCGTCAGTGATATATTTATTGCATATTTACTGGGTAATATTGTTTGAACGTGGATATTATTTTTTTAAGTTACGTAGATACGTAGATGAATGACGTCATGACGTGGTCATTTCCCAAAAATTACATTTAAGAAACCTTTAAGATAATATTAATTTCAAGGCTCCCTGTACACATGTCAGTAATGTTTTGAGAAAGTTAGACAAAAATATCGAACAAATAACATAACTAATTTGTCTAAGACATATCTGGGCAACATATAATCAACATTATATGTATTATCTAATGAATATTATTGGTTACAATATTTTGATGTTACATAAACATATGGTAGAAAACACTGTGTTGGAAACGTCAAGATGACATTAATATAATGTTAGTTTGCCAATATCACAAAATTGCACAAAAGTTATGTCTGGAAAATATTTTTGTTATATATCATGTTTAGTGGGGTTTGCTTCCCGTCAGATATATAAACACTTTAATAAATATAATTGAATAAATGAATCATTGTTGAAGTTGGTACTCCATTATTTCAAAATTCAATTCCAAATGCTAACGAGCAAACTTTATATCTAGTAAAACCTTAACTTTATGCACAGGCACATATCTGCGCATGACATACGTCATGTCATTAAACCTTCCTAAACTAACAAGCTTGGCTTGATAGCGGATTTGTCTCTTAACCTAACTTAATTATACCTAAATGTTTGTTTTGCGATTTCTAGTATATAAACACAAAAATGTCTAAAGTTTTTAAATGCTAGTTCATTATCACTCCCGAGCACTATTTGAAAGTAAATGAATATTGTTCAAGAATTCAAAACAAAAATATTTGCAGATATCAGACAGAAATACGTTGCAATGTTTTATTTATAAAAGCCCTTTACCTGTGTGTGTGTTGGTGTTTGCTAATTGCTGCTCGTTCACTACAATCTATGAAGATGCTTCTGCTCCAGGACCTGGTTACTGGGAATTGAGAATTCTTCATTCACTGCTAATTAAAAACTAAAATGAGGTTATTGTCTTGGATAATTTTGTTTGACACTTAGTGTTCTTTGCGACACTGTCACTGGCTTATTATTTATTAAAATAGAGTAGTTTTTAACAATTTTGTTGGAGCATAACAAATTTGCAAGATCTCTGCATTCGTTCCCTATTTTTTTATCGTATTGAAAAAAAGTTTATTGTTTATGTTTTCTAGTAACAAAAAGTTAAACCTCTTAAGGGTCTTAATTCCTGAGAAAAAAGGGAGTCAGAAATAAGTTTTTAACTAAGTTAAGTAAATAAGTTAAATAAGTGAATAATAAACATTATTAAAAAAATATTCTTCAAGTAATAATGAATGAACAGTATATTTTCCCTCAAGTTTGGACATTTTTGTTCATTTCCACCATCAAAAGGAAAAAATATTTTTGTGTGGTTTTATCTCAATATTGAAGTTTCTCATAAACGTAGTTAAACGTCTATCTCACTTTCATTTTCAAAGCTTTAATTTGTGTGTGAATAATTTTACAAGAATGTGTTGTTTTCGCCAAGATTGGTTTGAAGAAAATCTTCCTAATCAGTGGATAGGGTAAAATAGTGCTTCAGTCTTTCACGAGACTCTCAAAATTCGAGATTTCTCATCTCGTCTCGATTTCGAGACGAGATCGAGACGAGACTAATCGGTTTTTTCGAGAACGAGATCGAGAACATTTCGAAATTTATCGAGATCGAGAAATTATTTCGAGATTTCCGATCTCGAAAAAATATATGTGCTGCAATATATGATTATCTTTTTATTAGATTCGAACAATAATTTTTTAAGTCTTGTACAAATATTATATTTTTTTATTACAATAATTAAAAGATAATTATTATTACTTCAAAAATTTATTGATAGGACACAATTTGGTCAGTCTGGCCTTTCAGGGTAAAGAAGTTCCATAAAGGGAAAGGGCCATAAATTCAACCTTATTTCTATTGTATTCTTCAAATATGTTAGTCCAAGCTTATTACTATATGGGCCGCAGTGGTCATGATGGTAGATCGCTAGTCTATCAATCAGAGGGACGTGGGTTCGTTTCCCAGCATGGTCACTGGTCTCGTGCTAGGAATCGCACATTAAAAGGTGAGACCTCGTTAATCCTTAGTTCGCACAAGTTTCCACTTCTGAGGGGTGTCGTTCGTAGGGGGATGACACCTGGTTAACGGAAAAAACAATTTTAACAACAATTTTAACAATATTACTTCTAAGGATATTCTTATGGCACCATTTTTGCATAAATTTCACCATGCAGTACTGCGACCCCTACTAGGTATAATTTGAGTAATATCGATAATTTTTTTTTCTACAGACGACTGTTTCGATTATAAATAATGAGTTTGTGGCTGGTGCTGGTGCATTCTTCTCTTCACGAACGAAGAAACAATTTTAAACTTTCACCTTTCGTACCTAGATAAATTTCAAAATGTATGGATGAAAGATTAAATTAAAACATCAAGTTTTCGTTTAATTTAAATTTTTTTGGCGTTATACGTTATAATCTATACATATAATTTTTTAATAACATTCAGTTTTTGTTTTCGAGAATCTCGAAATTTCGAGAAATCGAGATCGAGAAATTGTCTTTGAGAAAAACATCGAGACAAAAGTTTGTTTATTTCTCGCCTCGATGATCGAGACGAGACGAGAAAGTGTCTTCGAAACGAGATTTCTCGTCTCGATGAAACCCTGATTGGTCGAGTTTCCCCCCAGATACCCGGACTTGACTCCACTAGATTTTGTTTATGGGGCTTCGTTAGGGAAAAAGTTTACAAAACTCACTCAACGAGCAAACAGGAACTGTGTGAAAAAACAATTATCGAATGTTATGGTTAACATTAGAAAACGATACAATAAATGTATCGATTTGAATGGGGATTTGATTGAACAGTTCAAAATTTAATGTGTAGACACTGTCATGTCAATACATTCTTCTGCTCCGGGGCAACTTGAACTTCGCTTTTGTAGCTTCAGGGAAAACTGGAAAAACCTGCAACACCACATCTGAAGAGTTGGAAATGATTAAAGAAAAACTTCTGAAGATGTTTGTCGAATCAGGATTATCTGCTTTTCTGTAAAATAGGATGTATGGTGTCTTCAGAGGCACCAATTCGAAAGAATGCATTCTGTTGACGAAACTATCATCAAATTTGTACCCATTGTACCCAGGGTGGTGCTGTAGGTTTTCCGGGTTTTCCTAAAGCTGAAAAGTAAACACACCACCGAAAACATCAGTAAGTCGCCCCGGAGCGCCTCGGCAAATAATAATAATAGCCATCCTCTACCCGCACAGGTTATGCCTTTGGGTACACTCTATGAGTGTTTATGACGGAGTATTTATTATTTTTTAATCCGTTAGGAATTACCCAGACAGGCCCTGTCTTTGGAGCCCCGACACATCCGACGGGCGCGCGCTGTGCTCGGACCCAGTGATTACTGGGTTCGAGAGTCATGTGCCCTGAGAAGATGGAGTGAAGCAAGAATTACGGCCTTCTGCATTCTTCTAGCCAAGTTTTCTGCCGCATCATGGTATGATTTTCAAGTGTGAGAGCAGTGTGTCCATCATTCCACCAAGGACCCCTATTATCAGAACCACCATCTTGACAGAATGGTTTGGATAAAGCCTGCGGAGTTCAAAGAGAAGATCTCGATATTTAGTCCGTTTTTCCTCCTCTTTTCGGACGATGTTCGTTTCGCCAGGAGCTGAAAACTCAATGACGAAAATCGTCCTACTTTGATGGTCGAAGAGGACTACATCAGGCTTATTGGCTTGTATTTGCCTGAGGGTGGGGAATGAGTAGTTCCAATATATTCGGCACTTATCATTCTCCACAACGGACTCAATATCCCCGGAGCATAAGACAACACCGGTGTCTCGTCTACTCCGTACGAGTGTCGTAGATGGTAGTACATCACTCGTGAGACCGCATAAGCTGGACAAGCTGACAGCAAATGCATTATGGTCTCAGCTGCCCCACGACACTCTGTATCTAGTGTCAGGGACCTCTATACCCATCACGCGACTGCGATAGACGAGGGTGTGAAGACACCATCCTGGCAGGCCATTATGAATCCCTCGGTTTCCGACTTCAGCCCACTTGACCTGAGAAAAGCGAAGGTTAGATTTCTGGGTTTCTGGATAAGCCAAGGTCTTCAATGTTCTTGAAGAAGACCCCATGCATTGGCTTATCCCTATGTAGCTGAAGGAGCCTGTCACAATCCACAGCTTTCACGTGGGCTTTTTGCTGAACGGGTTCCAACTCGGTGCACGGGTTGCTGCCTTGAAAAAAAATGCTCCAATATTATTATCATTATTATTGTTATTATTATATATAACCATTCCGTTCAGTCTTTTGCCAAAGTATAATAGTGGCCAGAATCAGCTCCAGAACCGCAGTTAACGATGACTGAATGAAGCTCATAACGGCAGTCAGCTACATTGGTATGTTCTTCAAGCTCGATGCGTTTCAATAATTTGATACTTCTGAGAATTGCTGAATCATAACTGAAGAGTTTCAGAGTTAGGATCACATTTGCAGGTGCTTCAACTATACTCGTTATTTTATAGCTGTTCGTTATTTTGGTACATATTCGGCAATACACTTGAATATCTCCTGTTAGGTGTTTGGTTCTCAGGTAATGAACGAGTAGGTTCTGCACGGACTGGATTTCGGATAGGTTGGGAATCACGAGTTCTAATTCAAAAAAATCACTGCATCTACTACAGCGTAAAACTGTCAGGATTTTCGCTCCAAAAGACATCTATACTGCTGAAGTGATAGGCTCTGTGCCATCAGAGAGTCTCCATGAACATGTGTATTCAGCAGGTATACCAAAAATTCGGAACTATCTTGTCCTGACGAAAAACTTCTTGGCCCCTAAGACTCTATGAAATCATGCGGAGAATAAGAAGAAACTCTTATCGGAATTGTAAGTTGTTTGAACATCTGTTTCAGCTCAAAGAATAACTGGGAAATATTATTATTGATGGTTGATACGATTCTGTCATAAGTAGCGCTTGAAAAACGCTATTTATATAACAAGTATTTACCAAAGCAGTCAGACCATCTTTGCTCCCATAACTTCCAAGGTGATTTGTAGACTTATCGAAAAGACTTTGCTGGCAAAATAGGAACAGCTGCATCGTCAATCACACAATTTTGAATACAGTAATTAATCCGTCCTAGTGAAGTGGAAGCTTTCAAAGGAATTGATTCTGCTCTTTTTTGATGTTCTTGATTTTGGATTTTGGACTGTTCTGAAAAAGAAGGAGGATCAACTATCAATGGTTCATCATGAATTGGAGATTTGAAATGCACTGAATTCTGCTTCATCCGAAGAGATTTCGCTCTTTTAATGGAATGAAGAAAATATAGAATTTCCTCCAAACAATGAGAAGAAGGAATAGTTCAAAAAATCGAAGCAGCATTTCCACGTTGGATAGCAATACTTATTCTCTCTATCAAGAAAGTACTTGAACGATTATCATTCGTTACTTGGCCTAATATTCTTCCGACATCGTGAATAAATGACAGAGGTTCATGACCATAAACATCGAAAGTTTCAACAGCTACTGGACAAAACAAATAGTTATTACCAAGATTCAGGTATTTTTCACGCTTCAACTTTTCAGTGAAATTGGTTGCAGATCCAGCGAACTTAGAGATTTCAGATAAGTGGGAAGCTGCTACTGTATCAACACAAGTAAAGTGCATTTCTATTAGTTGACAACAAACTGCAGTGTTCTAGTAGACATCACATAATAACATAGAGTTGTTATGTTCTGAATGAGTATTTTTTGCACGAGTTGCATACAACATTTTTTCTATATTCATGCAAAAAGCAAAAAATTATTTATTTAGGTGCGGCACTAGGTGAAGGAAAATGAAATACGCAATTTAAATAAATAATTATTACTATCGATTTTATCACCATCATCTAGTTTTCCATTAATATTACTCATTTTAAAACTTTCAGTTCTGTAATTGTCAGAATTAAATTTTGACTGACGTTTATATAACCACAGTTGCATTATAAAAATCAAAATCATAGAAGCCATGAGCGCGTATGTTATCACGAGGTGTGGTCATACTACAGACAGTTTGCTCTATGCAGGTAGACGGTTTAGAACATAGCGGATCGGTTTTGATTATGGAGTTATTTTCGGGAAGGCATTGTTTGTTCAACTCTGACTGCTAACATTAATACAAAATAATCTATAATATGTAGTTAGGTAGCTGTTTAAAACGTATGGCCAATCTCACAGAATATCTGCTAAATATGTAGTAGGTTTGAAAGTTTATGTTTATCATAATGACAGCACGTGGAAGTAGAATGACAGATGAGTTCAATAAAAACTGTATTGCACTAGTGCAATAAAGAGCTTCTTTTTCCACTGAATATAGTTCAATAAAGTTTTGCTTTTTGCATGAATGTAGAAAAACCATATTATTTACAAAATTGTGATTTAAAATACAACTATTTGAAATATTTTGATAGTGATAGATATGAATATTTTACTCATGCAATATTTCTGTTAAAAAGTAATGATTTCATCGTGAAATTTCAGTCGCAACTATTTGAAATCACAAAATCCAGTGGCGTCGTCAAATTTTTATTTTAAAAATTCGGATTAGTCCTAGAAATTATTATTTTTATTTCGAGTTATTGGCACCCAACTAAAACTATTTATGCTCTATCTAATAAAAAAAAAAATCTGGATCAGCTTTCAAATAGGTCACTATATATATAACATGAGACCCATCATCGAAGATGGTTTTTGCTGAGTTTTTATAGATGAATTCGTACAAAATTATTTCAAATAGCTTGGAAAAATTACACAATACCTATTGAGATCGGTCTATTATAATTCTCAATCACAGTAATATCACCATATATGACAAACTCGTGCTAGTTGGCATTATTGCACTTTCTCAAAATCAAATTGAATAGTGAGCAAAGGGATTAGTAATTTGTTGATGATACAATATTTCACTAGAAAATGATATTTGATCAGGACCTACAAAATGTTTGCTCTTTATTTTCACGGTCACGGTCGAAAAGTAAACGGCCTAAATAACCCGAAAGATATCTGGGAAACAATCCTCAGCCTATCTTCTGCGCAACGACATTAATCCCAATTATCCACGATAAGTAATCATCTCGACTCGAACGGAACCGTAACATTCTGCCTTCCGATAATATGATTCTCTCCTATGGGAAGAGCGATTCATTCGGGATATTAGCGAGGCATAATGAAATCACGCTGCGCGCTGCGGATCCGACTAACAATCCCGACAATGCGACACGAGCTATTCGTTTCCATTAAGCGATTCAATTGAAGTGAGTCTCGACAGGGGGTATCTGATTAAATGCGACCGGGGAGATGAACAATCGTCTCGCGAATTATTCCGATTTGGTTTTGCGGTCGATTTCTGCTGAGATATCGGTGGCTACTACTGCGTAGTTTCCCCTCAACGAAAAACGCGTCGCTTCAAATATGAAGAAGTTCTTTATTGTGGTATCGCGATCGAAAAATTGTTCGGGATTCATTGAGGATGAATACATTACTTTTATCCACAATAATCTTATAATTGAAAGTTAATCCACGCTCATCAACCATACAAAGTACCACTTTATCCACTAGTGGAATAGTGAAATTACCCTATTTCACTAGAGGAGTAATGAAGAATATACAGTCTTTAATCAATCACATTTCACTCATTTATTATTAATATCAACATTAGCATTTACATTAATAGACATGTCATCCTCAAAAAAAATGGGAAATGCTCATCTAGAAATGAAATTACTAGTGTGGTGAAGGGAAAAACTATATTTTGTTCTAATTTAGTTCTTTATTTTATCATATTTCACTTCGTTTACATTAATAACAAGCTTGTAGTTGTCATCGGTTTCAGAACACATAGTGCCTGTCGAAGTTGTTGATGAATCTCTAAAATAAATGAATGTCTCCTCTTGTAAGAAACGATTAGTGCCAAAAAAAACTTATATTTTTCTTGCTGTATCAAGCTTATGAGATATGGGTCCTCCATATAACTTTCTGCTACATCTGAGTCTTTCCACCCATCGTTTCGTGACAAAGTGTTGAATCCAATAGGTTGTGAAGTAGATTTCTGATAAGCGTACCTGAGAAATACTCTTTCGTTGGATAACTTCTTCGGACGAAAGGACATGCATTTTCTTCACTTTAGCACAGCATTATAGGAAATCCTGCTTCTATAATTTTGAGTTTTTATGAAATACCGGTCTTCGTATCGGGTATCGAAACAAGCAGATTTGCGCCACTGTCTTGTACATCACTAATTTTCAAATTCACAGCATCGACGGGCCCATTTTTAGTCTAAGGCTAATAGTTCAAAGTTTATTATCCAAACTGTCTAAAATGTGTCGAAATATTATTACCTAAATCATCAAATTTTCTTTATCGCAAGCTCAAAAATTCTTCCACGTGTCTTTCCAGTTCTGCATATACCTAATTCTTCAAATTTAAGAAATATGATAGCATGCAGGACTTCCTTATTTATTGTCATTATACCCTCCAATTTTTTTCCATTCATTACATTCGGAATAGTCATTATACTAGCAAGTATAGAAAAAGTACCGTTCCTGCATGCGACTGGCCTAAACGACGATTTTTTATTTTTGAAAAAAGGGGTTTTGTGTCGTCACGTTCATCAGAATTGGCAACGTCGTATAAGTTGAACACCATGGAATCTCAAAGTATCATCACATCTGGATTGTGTTCTATGATAGTTGTCATTTGATACCAGATGGGTTTGTTCGTATGTTTCAAGGAGCAGATGAATAACAATTGTTTTTCTCTGTTTAACTCATTTGCTTACCTTATGTGATACAAGATAGCTGCTAGTAGATCTGTATGCTGGAAACTAACAGACTCTTGAATAATTTATTTTCTGAGGTTAATGCGGTTTTCACATTCAAAGTTTTCGTACTTCTACTATATTGACTCAACAAGCTAGATTGTGACCTCGAAAATACTTCAATTCCACTATTCATTAATGAAGACAAACCCTATTATACCTACTACAAGTTGTCACTGGCCTAATTTATAATCTGTATCCGTTTTTTCTGCGTTAAGGGTCCCAATTATCATTCCAAAGTTGGATATTCAGCCTTGTGTAACCTAATCATGTGGTGATTTATGCTGTCACATTACACGTTTTACTTCAACTGGGGTAAATTAGATACATTTCTGGAGTTTTTGTGGTAGCTTTGCCTCATGCTGTTTATCAACGAGCTTTCCATACTTGTTGAAAGTGTAAAAAATGCGGATGCTGAATATTGCCTTAATGATCTAGTGAAGGCTTTTGATACGGTGAATCATAAGCTTTTGCTGGAAAAACTTGAACGACTTGGCATTCGCGGACAAATTCTCAGCTTGATTGAGAGCTACCTTGAAAACCGCAAACAAATAGTGGAAATAAATAAAGTTCGATGTGTAGAGGAAGTAGTAAAATTCGGGGTTCCACAGGGCACGGTTTTATAGGTCCCATCTTATTTCTGATATACATCAACGATTTACTGAAAATTCGCTTCACCGGTACAATTTTCTCTTTCGCTGACGACACGGCACTCATCTATGATGGAAGTTCCTGGTCTGAAGTGAAAGAAAAAGTTGAGAAGGACTTGGTCAATGTATTTGGTTGGTTTAAACTGAATCTGCTCATAGTCAATGTCAATAAAACAAAAATTCTACCATTCACCTCATATGAATCAAACCTGCCTAATTTCTGTATTACAATAGGCCAAGAAGATATTGCCTTAGTCAATACAGCCAAGTACCTCGTGATATACGTCGATAGTTTTTCAAAATGGAATTTTCATATCGCAGAGCAAGTGAAGAAAATAAGACGACTGATTTACAAGTTTTATCAATTCAGAAACTTTCTCAGTCTTTCCAAACTGAAAATATTGTATCAAGCCTTAGTGGAATCCCTTCTCCAATACGGAATTATAGGTTGGGGTGGAGTAAGACCATGCCACCTTTCACCATTAGTTATTGTGCAAAAAAGAATACTAAAAATAATGACAAAAAAGAATTCTCGATATTCTAGTGAACGATTGTGTGGGTGTTTTGGATATCAGACAATTATACGCAAAAACCATAATTATGTTTAACAGCGAAAGTTAAAATCAACTTCACACTTTTCGCCATACCTACAATACGAGACGAGAATAACAATTATTTTTGCCACGGGCTAACAAATCCATTGGACAGAGATATTTTGCCTATCTTGGTTCAAGACTATTGAACATGATTCCTGAAACAATAAAAAAAAATCCAAAGGTTCCTGGATGTACAGGAAAAAAATTTAAATACTGGCTCTTGACAACTGAAACACGATTAATTCATACTCTGATCACTTATCAAAAAGTTTCTGCTTGACTCACTTCTCAAAAAAATAATAAAAAAATAAAAATAGAAAGTGTCAATACAAAATGTAGCATGCCGTAAGTTTTGTAATAAATGAACCGGAAGAAACCTCTCAAAGACAATTTCTCTTGAACTTATTTGAGTTTCTTAAGGAACATTTACCAAACAACAGATGTGAAAAATGTTTACCTATTGTTGAAATGTTGAATTGGTAAATATATTATTATTATTATTATTATTATAATCATCAACTGCAGGTGACCTTACAAATTTAAGTAGTGGACGAAGCTTTCGTGAATTTCTTTTTTAAAAACTATTAAGAATAAAGTTTTCAGCTATAATGCACCAAGAGCATGAATAACTACAAAAATTTCAACAGGTTGAGCTTACTCAGAAGAATGAGCCGTTTTCTTCGTCTATTGTTCATAGGGAATAATTATTATCAGTATATATTATAATTCCATGATTTAAAGAACAGATTTCTGTTCCTAATTTCAATTTGTGGCTTGTTTTATTTCAGAAGATACATCATTCTTCTCTGGTTGAGAATGCTTCTACTTCCTACCTTCTTGAAATTCACTCATTTTCTGATATTCGGTTATGTGTAGTTTAATTTCTGCCATTCCATACCCAAGACATTCAGAGAACAAAAATATAACATATACTGCTGCTGTTGGATCCGGAAAAAATCATATCTCTTGTAAACGGAAGCTCTGGTCTTGTGACGTCACTGGTATAAACCACTTAGAATTGGTTGGAAAGAAATTGAAAATAACTAAAACCACTAGGGATCCGTTGCCAGATCACATAATGTGCCTGAATTTATTGAAGTCTATTCGTAGAGACCACTTGACAAGTGGTTTTCGAAGAAGCTTTGTCATACGTCTGGTGGATATACCGTTGTAATTCATCGGTGGTAGATGGCTCAGCTAATGGATTATTGTTGACGAAAATGTCTGTTTTATGGGATTTAGCAGAAGATTGCTTGAATTTTTTAAATGCATTTTTCCTTCCATTATTTGGTTGAAAGCATTCTGTCAAAAATGTCAATAGTCTGTCAATTTCACAAATTTTGGACATATGATTCACTTTGAAGGAGCCAATGGTTTTTCATCACGAATCATATCAACTCTGTCCAACGGGATGTTAGAAAAATTTAATAAAGATCAATTATTAGTCCAAACAAACTGAAAGCTAAAACTCCTTGTGAAAACTTAGTAGCACATGGGTAACAATCGTTACAGTATCTTTTTCCGTAAACCTTTATCTCTTGCCCCTTTCATAGTACATAAATCCATCATTATCAAATCATCAAGCTGTCTTTCTAACCCTCACAAACAGTTTCCCAAGCTGCATAAGTGAATTTCCACTATTTACTCTACCATCAATAGATTATTGAATAAAATTTGTCATATAAGTCTCCCCCACATTAAGCAAATCATTTTCAAGCTTGTATAGAACCCCTTGGGGTAATTTATGTCTGGTATCGTTGAGCATCCCTTACACTAACAGGGGTTGAAATTATAGCACCAACATTAAGAGTTGCAAGTGTAGGGTAGGGTTAGTTTGGCAATAAAATATATTGTTGGTATATGTTGTCTTTGTAGTCAGATTGTCCAGAACTTAACTTATTGAGATCCACTCACCTACTAAGTAGTTTGTATTGATTCAGCAATCTACTAATGGCATTCAAACGCGATGTTCTATATCTTAATTCAGGAAACATGTAAGAATATATATTTCTATAATGTTAACTTATTGTTGGACAAAAAAAATTCGGGTCACATAGGATGTTCAATTTTATCTGAACGGTTTCCATCTCTGTTTTTTATAATAGCCTATCTGTATGTTTCAACAGTTTTACGGTTTAACATGATAAATAAAAGGTACTTCATCTAGATCTTCTTTTCTAGAATATTAACGGTTTTCGAGATTTTTTAAAAGTTAGAAAGTTGTGCCAAGTACCATTAAAATTGAGTTTTGGTCAAATGCCTATAATTACCCTACTCTATTTTTCTTATAATGAATATTATGAAAACAACTTTTCAATGATGAGCGAATACACTATTTCTTGAAAATTAGGTAATCTGGCAAATGACATATCAAAACATTTGTCTGTCATAATAAGTATTGAAATCATTAGTGAATGTATTGTGAAGTTGATTTTTCAGTAAAATCAAAATGGTGATTTCAAAAACTGAAGCAATGTTATCTCTACTTCATGCATATTAAATGATTCACCATCAGGTATGTTAGAAGATTATTACTCTCAACCTTCGAAATAGAATATAATATGGCCACAACATAATCGCGCTCCTGCTCTCTTTTCGGCAGAAGTGAGAGATAATCTGAAAAAAATACTCCCCAAAATCTGGATAGGACCGAATGAGCCTCTCATGTGGCCCGCTATATCACCAGATTTGACAAAACTGAATTTTTTTCCAGGGGTTACTTGAAAAATATTGTTTTCGTTTAGTCACCATCTAATGGGTGCCTTTCACAGCATTACATCAGCTGTTTTGCATAGGGGAAAAAATTCTTTCAAGTGTATATACTTGAGCTCTGCATTCAAGAAAATGATAGACGTGTTGATCATAATTATTATCTATAAGTTTCATTATTTCATTAAACTTTCCCTATTATAGTTTTTTTAGTTTGACGGTTGATAATTTAAATAACCATCTGTAGCTTAAGCACAGACTTTATTAATTAATGAATATTTACCATTACCATGAAATGAATTGATTCAATTTAAAACGCTTTTTACATAATCGTGTTTGGTTTTATACTGCATGATTTATGTGTAAAATTCTGCATTCAATGGAAATAATACGTTCATTGAGATTATGGCAAAGAAATAAAAATTGCCATTTTTGTAATAAAGCTTTTATAAGAAAAACTATTGAACTCAAATAATCGTAGGCAATAGTTGATATAATTTGTGGACCCTTCGTTGACACTTTTTATGGATCGATAATACTATTTGTGTACTATTTGGAATAGAGACCATTTTGCATATTTTTATTTAGATTGTGTGGCAAACTGTTCATTGCACCGTGAATATCACAGGTAATATCACAATATTAGACTTAGCACAACTTTATAGTTTCATATTTTATATGGGTGATTAATATTGCAGAACATGGGCCATTTGAGAAAATTACTAACTTTATGGCCCAGGGGTCATAATGGGCCCGGGTGGAGCTAAAGTGCCAGTTTATGCCAGCAAAACCGGGCGGTAGAGTGTACTTTATCGCCTTTATGAATGATCAAAACTCAGTTTTGTCATTGACAAAAATGTGGATATCCAATGTCAACATGAAATAATTGCACGAGAGAAGCGAATACATTATTTTTTCCGTGATTCGTATATAACACCTGCAATGAGAGCAACATACTGGCAAAGACTTCCAGGGCTAAGGCAGGCCAAATATCTCCTTGGCAATTTCAACCGAGCAAGATAGAAGACACTGATTAACCTCAACAAAACTAGTCTAAAGACAATCACGGGATTTCTGACGGGGCACTGCAGAATCAAAGAACACCTAAGGAAGCTGGGCTTATTGGAGGATAGCACCTGCAGATTTTGTTGGGAACATCCAGAAACACCCTACCATTATATTGATGCTGTACATCATACATCACAAAGTATTGAACATACTGGGATCACACCAGCTGACTGTGGGAGAAATGCCACGAATAGTCCCCCTTCGAAATCCTCAAATTCCTCAAAGAATTGATGCTTGAGGGGCTGCTGTAAACGAGAACACCTTGTGGTAGCAGAAGAAGATGGGGCACAATAGATATCTAATTAGGTCGAAGCGTTTCAGTCACCATACATACTTACCATTACCATATAACACATAAAATGAACAGACGTTAAATAATCGTTCTGTACCTTTTTTATGAGAGAAAAATATGTAATGTATTTTTTGCAAAGTATTTTTCGTGGGTTATTTAATTCTAGTAAGACGCCGCTGCATATAAAATCCCATAATAATCATAATGTGAAAGCATACATTCAAAAAACATTTCAAAAGATCTCTCATTATCGGCCGGTCTATTATTCGAATCCCTTTTCACATATCTACGAAGCCCTGGAAGGTTCACCTGAAATTAAAAAAATATTTTTCTTTAAAATTCTGAGTTATGAAATTCCGAGATATAACTCGGAATTTTTAAATAAAATTCCGAGATATAAGGCAGAATTTTAAATATCAAAATTCCGAGTTATAAAACGGAATTTTAAAGAAAGATATTTTTTTATTTTAGGTGTCCCTTGAAGGGCTTCCGTACATATCTATATAATTTCAGAATATCGTTCAAAATATACTGATACAAAACATACCTACATCAACTTTTTCATCGGTTTATCAATTCATTTTATCAAGGTTTAATTATTGTAACTAGCCTCGTACTGAACATCAAAAGGCTCTGTTATCCATAAATCATATTTACGATACAGCAGCAATATGTCACGAAATCCAAAATAGAAAATCGAAAGAGATAACTGAATCCCGTTACAAATGTAGCATATAGGACTGCTACTTCACACCTTCAAGTTATTATGATATCCTAGACGCGATCTGACAGCTCTTTCAACTTCTCCAAATGTAAGTGTCGCGCAACAGGAAGAGCAAATTAATGATCTGAAAAAAAAATTGATTTACTTTGCTGTGACAGTTCATACTTGCTAGACCATGTCATCTCGTTAAAAAGAATATACTGTGTAAAGTATCATTCTAGCGACCAAATATTCTATAATTAATTATGGTAGGTACTCCTTGAGACAGTGTCGTCCTATTCTTAAGAGGGGCAGTTATTTATTTATTATAGAATAGATTCTGTTAGCTTATATTATAGATGAAAATAAACAACTGTTGATGGAATAAATGCATTTTTCGTAATCTATGGAGAAATAGTTTTAGAGTAGGAAACGTTTCAATACTAGGTAAGCTGTATATTAACCCTGAACTTTCAATATTTAATGTTCTCCCAATGCAGTTGATTCGATAATGAAGTATATTTTGTTTAACAGTTGAAATTCATGCTCTAAGATATCTTATTGAAATATTCAGCTACTAAAATATCCAGGAGCCTGATTGTCAACAATTTTAAAAGTCAATTTTAAATTCAACTCTCTAGATGTGATACATAGTAATATTAATCTCCATGACTCAGAGAATATTGAACTCTTTTTTCCAATTTTTTTTTAACCGAATCAACATGTTTATCAAATCTGAGTTGTAGGTGGATCAAGACTCCTGAATAATTTATTTTATCTATGCTTTCTAATATAAAATTGTCAGTCTTTTCCATGTTGAAAGTCTCAATAACTTTTTTCACAACCTATTTTAATACATTCAGTTTTTTGTGTATTTAATTTCTAATTATATTTTCATCAACCATTTGTTTGAAGCAGAAAAAGAAATACGCAAGAATTGTGCAAATGAAGATAATATAAAAAACAACAATGGTCCTAATATACTACACTGCGGAACTCCATAATAAGTCATAAGTTCATTTGAGTATACTCTGTTAACTTGGAAATTTCTGATCCAGTTGAGAATATATACCTTTATCCTATATTTTTTATTTTTTTAGTATCAAATAATCCCTAGCTACAGTCAACCGTTTCAAATGTTTTTTTCAAGTAATTAAAACTTTTGTTCAGTTAATTCCCATTTCCCAATAATTACACCTATATGCTATTTAATAGAAATGATGAACATGAAGTATGATTTCAGTTACCTTTTCATCTCTTAGGATAAGGTTGAATGGTATTAATACTTCTAGTGACTTACATACTTTTGGGACTGGAACGGTAGTACCATACTTCAATTTACTTGGCAGGGTACCTGTTTGCAAACACGTATTGACATAATATATCTAATAAAATACCCAACAACATCAAAAATATTTTTGATTATTTCATTCACACATTTTGCTACACCAATGAAATTTCATGACTGAAGTCACATGATATGTGATATGAGCGGCTATTTAGGTAAACAACCGGATATTTAGGTAAACACGGCTATTCGTGTAAACAAAGCTTTCTTTTGTTTTTATAAAACGTTGAGAACTCAGTCGCTCTAAATTGAAATGTCTCATTTTGTGTCGTCTTCTGTGACAGAAATCAATGCATATATAAGCAAATCCATCCCAGAAAATACCGTGAAGAGTAAAGAGTATATGAACAAGTATATTTGAATGATTTTATACTGTTCATGAAATAATCTTCCTGAATATCACTCGACCATGAAGAGACTATTATTTTCTTTAATTCATCTCGAGTAACTTGTATTTCGAGACAATTCAATTCGACCATATTATGAACATTAATAATCAAAGAATAACTCCCTCGAACTATAGCTCTCTGGAGTTATTCAGATTATTAATGTTCATATGGTCTCATTAAATTGTAAAAATACAAGGTACTCTCGATAGAATAATTATGAAGAAAATAATAGTCGGCTATTTGTCATGGTCTTGGGATATTACCTACGAATAATTAAGTAGTCTCGTGTTGCTTTAATTTCAACATTTGATTCTATTCGATATACCATTGATTTATTCAATGCAATTGTTGTAAATACATGTATATCCAATTAATTGGTTATTACATTAATTTTTGTTAATTTTGTTTATGTTAGGATTGATATGCTACTGGCTGCTGTATCATTAATGCTATCTAAATAAAATGAATTTGAAAATCCATTGGAGAAAATACTACTAGCTATTTTTTTTATTATATATATATTTCAGCAAATTTAGTATTTACAAATTGTTTGGAGAATTATTCGTCACATTTGTTTTTACTTTCAGTACTACATCAATCAGTAATACTTCTAGTTCGTTTTTTTTTTGAAACTTTCGAAGTTTGCAAGATTATTCGTTGAAGTATTAAATACGATGTACGATCTTGTTTGTTTTGGAGAAAATTTATAGATACCGAAATTCGAATTTTGTAGCCACAATCAGTATTTTGACACGCACATTAAAAATCAAATAAACACTGCCTTTCAAAATTTCATTCAAACGGCGGAAATTCGTATCGCTTCAGACTCGTCCAACTTCTGGTTCTTTGTTAATAGCAGAAAATAATGTTCTCGAATCCGGGCGTGATGAACGATGGAGATGTTATTTGTGTTGAGCCATTAGATATAAGTAGTAAGCGTATTTGGGAAATTTTTTTGTACTGTGTACATTGATTCAGTTTCAGTAGTGAACGTTCCACTTGATAATGCACTGTATACGGAAAATATTTAGTGCATACAATTACCGAAAGTGTCAAAAAAAATTAAAGATAAAATGACAGCCGGTAGCGACTTGATCCTTAGTTTTGTTGTGAAGGATTGTATAACTGAACCACCACTGGTACTAACTAAACCAATAGTTTATTTTAACATGATTTTGTCGTCTCCAACGTTTTTAACCAGTCCAATTTTTGAAAAAGAGGATGAAAGTATTGTTCAAAATTATAGAGCCGTATCAATTTTGATCAATTTCTCCAATTTATCTGAATTTTTTTTTTTTCGTCAAACAGCTGTCGTCCCCCTATGAACGATGAAGTCGAAACGATCCAAGGATAAACGAGATCTTACCTTTCAACGTGCGATTCCTAGCACTTTCTCAGGCCCTCAGAAAAATCAACTGCAGTCGCTGGGCTTTGAACCCACACGACCGGCAGCCAGAATGATTGAAAAGCGGTGATTCTAACCACTCGGCTACCTATCAAGTTTATACTGATGTTAAGTTGATAATTTCACCAAATCAGTACGGATTTTTAATGAAAAAAATTGTGTATAAGTAATTCATTTGTCAACAGCTAGAGAATAGGGGTCAAATCAATGTTATTTATTTAGATATTCAGAAAGCATTCAGAAAGCCGATCAACTGGATCATAATGTACTTAACATTTTTTGTTATAAAACTGAACAAGCTAGAAACGATCAGATTTTTCGAAGGATTAATGAATGAATTAATGAGTCTGGTGTTTCACAAGGATCAAATTTGGGACCTCTTCTCTTTCTGATATTTATAAATGATTTGGCAATATCAATAAAATATCTCATCTCATTTTTTTGCTGACGATCTGTAATTGTTTAGTACAATTAAGGATATCGAGGACTGCGACAACTTGCAACAGTCCATAAAGGAAATTTGAATTGAATTGAATGGTGTAATGTAAATCGCCTCAATGTAAATACATCTGAATGCAAAATAAGACATATTCCAGAAAGCGATACGTTACTCCATATGACTACTTCATCAACAGTAGTTTGCTGAAACGAAATGAGGAAACTAAAGACTTGGATAATTATTTATATACGACTCGAAATTCACATTCAATGATCAATTTTTATGGATGAAGGTGAATGGAACGTACCCATCTAGAGGAATGGATAACCAAATTCTCCTGGACAGATTCGAAATAATTCCTTCAGTAAGAAGAAAAAAAAATTAGAGTGTGACATTTCTATACAAATCATTCCTTACCAAATCGATTGCTCAGTTCTATTGACCCAGAATAATTCTATCATTCCAAGATTGAACAGTCGACAATACAACATGTTCTACAATGTTGCTACTAAATGATGTGAAATCCCCAATTTATACGATGTGTGAAAACTCCATATCTCATCTATGTGATATAAATTATAATACAGAGACGTGGGACCGGAAATGATTTTTCTTCGAATATCTTGAAATCCAAAGCAAATCCAAATAATAGCTTTTATTGATTTTGTGTGGATCTTTTCACGATAGAAATTATGCGTTATATTGTGTTTGAAAATAGTCGATATTGAACATTCAGAAGACATAACTCAAAAAGTTATTGACACCCCCTCCAAAACTGTAATTTGAGAACTGGGAAAAACCCAAAACACGAAAACAACGTCAATGCCACATGACGCGCGTTTCGCCAACAAAGTTATAGCATCCTCATGAGCTCAAAAAAGCGTACTGAACAGTTTTTTTCCATTTCTGGAATTTTATTCATACCAAAGGTACCAATCTTCATTTATTTGATCACTTTTTTAACTTCAATACGGAACCTTTACCCAAAGTTCTGTCAAGAAAATTTTGCCATTTATGTACCTTCGGGTTGGTGAAGTTAAGATACTAAAAAATTGAATGTGCTTGTGTCCTCATTCATAAAAAAGGCATCCGAATGCTATTCGTAGTAAAATTTTGTCAGGAATAATTTTCAAATTTTTTATCGAGTTTGTTGTCAATTCACTTCATGACATTGATTCAAAATCACGAGCCTTGATGTCTCGTGATTATTTCAACACAGTATTTTGACAAATTGCTGCAAATTGCTAATCATATTTTTCTGCTTAGTACGCTAGCCTTATGGTAAAATTGATTTTCTCGAAAAATGAACATTGAGTGAATTCTTCAGTACAAATTCCCACATATTCATCATGATATGTTCAGTCTTATTACATTTATCTTCATTGAGGACCCTAAATCCCGTTGTAGACGCCAGTCGTCTGTAGAGGATATACTGATGTTTTTGTCGCGTCTTGGGAAGAGAATTTCTCGAATAAATTATAGCTTTCATCGAGCCAACTATTTAAATTGCTGTGAAAAATTGGTGTGATTCTTCACAATTAAGAGGCGTTTACTTTTGGTTTATGTTAACGAGACGAAATTAGATTTGGTCATTATTTTCGGATAAGAAGTTTTTTATATGAGTGTTTCTTGGATTTATTATGATGTTAATGGGGATTGCAGAAGTAAAAGTATGTAGCATTTGAAATGTATCTTGACATGTTTTTATTATTAGATCAGGCGAATGATCATCTGTTTTGGTGGAGATCCTAATTTAGGATTCAGAAATTATTTTGAAGTGTTGTTATTGCACATGACTGTGGCCTTTTTCAACTAATAGGTTCGATATAATTTCCATAATAAAAGATCAATATACACAATTCGCTGTGAACTATACCGGGTCAAAATTGATTGATTTGATTCATACCGAGTGTGGAGTATTTCTTTTTCATCAGGTTCACATAAATGTTCAAAAATCATTGACACAACCAAGAGAAAGGAACAATAGTAATATAGTACAACCTTTGTCTGAAATTATGATAGGTATTAATTTCTTCAAAATATATTGATGATTGAAATTTTGAGAACTTTCAAATATTATATGATGATAACAACAATAATATAGTCCAGACGTTTGTATTCGCAACTGTGCTGAAATGAAATTTTGACATTCTGTTCCAGTGGGACAAAAATTTCTATGAAACTATGAAAGGTTCAATTAGAGAAGTTCATGCACACGAAGAGACCGAAAACTGAGCAATTGACTTCTAATGGAATTTGACAGAATTTATAACTTCAAATTGGAAACTAATCGAGTCGCGGTGTTGTTAACGAAAGGTACATGCGAATTTGATGTTGGTCGAATAAACATTGACTTCCGTTTGTTTGAGATTATTTTTCACCAACGAACTATCAAACTGATTTTGCTTGGTCTCAAACAACAACAAAACCTATTGGATCTGACGAAATTATGCCGATTGTTCTCAAAAAATTTGATCCCTAACTATTTTTGCAAGTTATTCAACGCTTATTTTGATATGGGTTCATTTCCGTCCAACTAGAATATTGCAAAAGTTCAACCAGTCCCAAAAAAAGAGAAGAAGACCATGTTTAGCAACTAAAAAACTACCGCACTCGTATCTAATATCTCGAAGGTCATGAAAAAAAACATGAATATCAAAGTCATCAAATATATAGGAGGTTCAGGAATTGTGAATAATCGACAATATGTTTCCGTCATAATTGTTATCCAGAAATCATCTCGCTTTTTTCGATAGCTCATTCAATTTGATGTCCTTTCTTATACGATGACTTGACTGATCATTATAAAGAACAATTATTACAGTGACTGGTTTTGCTAGATGAAATTTATCATCCACTGTATTATATTATGTTACCTACTTCTTTATATTGAATCATGAACATGTTCAGTGCACACGGTCAAGGTTTTACTTTTGTGGGTTTTTCTTGTTAATTTAGAATATTTTTTGTCTGTTAGCATTTTACCAGTCCATTCCAGTCCAGTCCACTAGTCCACTCCGACACTTCCAGAGAGCGCGCTGGATCAATTGTCCCAATAACCACTCTCCATCGTGGGGTGAGTAACTATTGGGTCCGAGAATCAGGTACCCTGAGCAGGCAGATTGAACCAAAAATGACGGCGTTCTGCTTTCGTTCAGCTGAAATTTCTGCCATATTAAGGCAAGCCGGTATAATTTTTCAGTGTGTCGATCATTCCACCACAGACCCCTATTATCAGAACCTCCATTTCAACAGAATGGTTTGGGTAAAGCCTGTGGAGTTCAAAAAGTAGATCTCGATATTTAGTTCAGTTTTCCTCCTCTTTTTGGTCGATGTTCGTTTCACCAGGAGCCGAAAACTCAATGACAAAAATCGTCTTAGTCTGCTGGTCGAGGAAGGCTACGGTTTATTGGCTTATATGTGCCTGTCGTAGATGATGATACAGCACTCGTAGCGCCGCTTTATGCCTGTGAATCTAGGTTGAGACTGCATGAGCTCATAGCAAATGCATTATGATCCACGACAAGCTCTGCATTTAGTGTCAGGGACTACTATACCCATCACGCGACTACGGTAGACGGGGGTGTTGAAGACTCCATCTTTGCATGTCATAATGAATCCCTCGGTTTCCGACTTCAGCCCACTTGACCTGAGAAAAGCGAAGGTTAGGTTTCTGGGTTTCTGGATAAGTCAAGGTCTTCAATGTTCCTGAAGAAGATTCCATGCATTGGCTCATCCTTTTGTAGCCATAGGAAACTCTCACTCTCCACAGGTTTGACGCGGGCACTTTGCTGAACAGGTTCCAACTCAGTGACTGAGTTTGAGTTCGTCTGTTCAGTCTCAAATACGACCGAGTTCATAGGCTGCACAGGTTAATGCCTTGAGAAGAAATACTCCGATTCCTTCATTTTCATGATCGCATACTGAGCAGAGAAGAGGATATGAACTCCTGATGACTTAACAGGCTCCATCTAGTACCATTCTGTCATGTAGATATTCCAAACTCAAAAGCCCATGGCCTCCCCGTTGTCTGGGGAAGCATAACCGTGGAAAAGACGATTTAGGATGTAAGAAGCCCCTATGACTATGCATCATTTTGCGAGTTTTCACGTCGAGTTGTCGCAGCTCTTCTTGAGTCCATTTCATAATTCCAAAAGAGTAAAATAGAATCCGAACGACAAGCATATTAGTAATCACAGCAACTTGTTTTTTCCCCGATAGTTCTGATGACCAGATCTGTCGGAGTTTGTGCTGATACTTGCCGCAGAGAGAGTTTTCAACAGTGGTTACCTCTTGGGAATGGCATTGTCCACACCTAGATAAGTATATGTCTCTCCGGCATCCGGATGATGTAGGATGCTTTCGTCTGCGAGCTGAACTTCCTCTCCGTATTCCTCGCATCGAATTTTGAAAGAACCGTGGCACATTTGTCGATCCCAAACTCCATTCCGATGTCATGCACGTACTCGTGCACCACCCCTGAGGTCTGATGAATATCCTTTTCTCTTTCCTCCAGAGGCGTGTTACTAAATGAACATTATTTTTTTTCCATAAGGCCCACTCAGGCCTTGTCTCCGGAGCTCCGATACAACCGGAGGGCGCGCTGGTGTGTCATTAACCCCAGTAAACACTCCCCACGTCCGTAGGGTGAGTGATTACTGGGTCCGAGAATCATGTACCCTGAGTAGGCGAAGTCAACCAAAAATTACGGCCTTCTGCATTCTTCTGGCTAGGTTTTCTGCCGCATCACGGCAAGCCGATATGATTTTCAGATTCGAGAGCAGCGTGTCCATCATTCCACCAAGTACCCCTATTATCAGAACCACCATTTTGTCAGAATGATTCGGGTAAAGCCTGCGGAGTTCAAAGAGTAAATCTCGATATTTTCACCGTTTTTCCTCCTCTTTTCGGACGATGTGAATTTCGCCAGGAGCCGAAATCTCTATGACAAAAATCGTCCTACTTTGATGGCCGAGGAGGACTACATCAGGCTTATTGGACTCAATATCCCCTGGAGCATAAGGCAACACCGGTGTCTCGTCTATACCGTACGAGTCCGTTAGGTGGTAGTACAACACTCGTAGCGCCGCATTGTGCCTGTGGATATAGGCTGAGACCGCATAAGCTGAACAAGCTGTCAGCAATTGCATTATGGTCTCAGCTGCATTATTATTATCTCCTAAAAATATGGTGAAACTCTGGCGCGTTTGGCGCCAGAGACGAATTCCCAAGCCTGGCTTACCTGCCCAGCTTTCTCTCGTACCGATACATCCACGCAGTGGTTGATAGAGTTTCATCCAATGAAAAACTATCAATTTAATCTGTAGTTGGAAAACGGAGTGGTACCAAAACTTGTAAAGCATCGATATTTGGCATTTGCTTTGAAACCAAAAGTCGAAGCGGAAGTTGATGGACTGGTCGAAGATGGCATTTCATTTGATGGCTTGTTGCTCAGCGGTCTAGGTGTCGGCCATCGAAACTCCCACTAGCATTGAACCATGTTCGAAACCAATGTGTAATGAAAGTGTGATGTGATTTGCCTGGATGCAGTCTTGAAGTCTAATGTTGGCCTAGACTGCATACTGACTACCCTGGTGGGTAAAGTCTGCGGATTTCAAAGCATCGATAAGTATAATCGAGGAACGGACGATTCAGCAAGCTCCCATGAATATGCATCATTTTGCGAGTTTCTATTTCAAGCTTTCTCAGCTCTTCTTGAGTCCATTTCGCTACACCGGAAGAGTAGATTGGAAAAGAAATGGCGAGCATATTAATTGCAATATCTTTGTTCTGATGATCAAATCTATAGGTCAAATCTATATAGTATTTATGCTGATACTTACAGTGGAGAGAGTTTTCTTACTGTGGTTACCTCTTGGAAGCGGAATTGTTCCTCTCCTAAGTAAGTATACGTCTCTCTTGCATCGAGAGTATGTAGGATGCTTCTGTCCACGAGCTGGACATTGTCTCCGTATTCCTCGCATCGTCCTCTTTCGAGATGAACCGTGAACTCCATTCCGATAGCACGAGTGTACTCTTTCAGCGCCATTTAGGACTGATTTAGCTCCTTTTCTGCCGAGGCATAATAGTCTTTAGCCATCCATGTGAAATAAATATGTGACGTTGTGCCTCAGGTTACTGGGGTGTCGCAGTTGTATCTGCCGGTTTTCCTCAGTTCAACGGATAGGGAGATGCGGAAGGGAAGGGGGCTGAGGGAATCTTCCTGTAACACATGAAGATTACCTACTCTGTTTGGACTGTGACTCTACCAAATCTTATGGTGAAGCGAGTTCTCCAAAGCGGAATGCAATGCATCTCACTATTTTATCAAGCACCGCAAGTAATCTGGGCAGATGCATAATGAGCTCATACGATGTTGCATCAAATGCGCCTTGCGGAAATCGATATAGGCCACCGAAAGGTTACGCTTGTACTGAACGAACAAAGTTCTGGTTAATACATCTGTCGATGAGCAGGTTCTCATTGCAGCCAGCTCTTATTATTATCATTCTATAATGTTTGGGCCTGGAGATTCTTTGAAGTAACTTTAAACACAAATTTAGAAAATATTAGGTATCTCATCCCAAAAATCAAGGATCTTCTTCAAATCTTCAAGGGGGGGAAGTACTTTTCCAATTCAAAAAGTGATTGAGGCATACCTGAAGAGGAAATTCGAAAATTACTCACTTTATTCACCCACGTTAGAGCCATCTGTATTTCAAAAAATCATGGGAGAGCAACAGCTATTAGTATAAATTCCTGGGGTTATAATTTTCATTGATGACATCTTGGTATCGTGAATAACCAAAGAAAATCACATCTAATGACTCGAATTCTTTTTTCTAAGGAAAATTTTACCATAATTCTGTCAAATGCAACTCAGATTTATCGGACACATCATGAAACTGAAACTATCGAAATCCAAATTATTTCAAAAATCATTATCGTTTTATAATTTCTAATTTTTATGCCTAGGCTCTAGAACATAAAAAGAAAATTGGCAGTCACCTCAGCAAAAAATTACTGGAGAATAAGGAAGCGTTGTCAATCCATCTCTTCTATGTGTTCTCTAACTTCTACAAATGACGATAGTTCTGCTAAGAAAGCAATTTTAGATGGTGAAGACGAACTCAGGTCAGGTGGAGGTGAATATCATTGAGTTTCAAGAGACGTCTCACATAACCGATTTGATGGATACCAAATTGTTATTCTTATTTGTCTCAGTATTCACAGTAGAAGCTGTAGATAAATTATCTCGTTCTTTTGGGTGAATCTCTTAATTTTTTTTATCACTTATGGCATTTTTTAAATTGTTTATTATTATTGTTCTGTTGCATTTATCTTGAGTATCTGAATATATTGATGATATTGAAATTGTGGTTCACTTGATTTGTTTTAGTATACATTTATAAGTTTGATTGTATTTTACAAGTTTCTTTCACATTTCTCATTCTAGTTGAACAATCTGGTACTTGTTGGAGCAGCTTACACACATTTAATCAGGAATTTTTGTCCAAGAGATAATCGAAGCTTGCCCAGAATCATACCCGGATTGGAAAATACAGAATTTCAAAATTTTCTATTTAAAAATTATGGAAATACTCAAACATAAGTGCATCCCAATTATTTCTTTCTGTCACCTTTTGTTAACCTAACGTAGGATTAACATCGTTAACTGATGAAGCATGTCACAGTAATAAACAAATGAAATGTTGGTCTGTTGATTCAATTATAAAACCGGACCTGTCTTGTAAAGGAGGTACCTATTAGTTTAATTTTTCATCAAACCATCAAAACGAAATGCATATATTAATTACTTACTTCATAGTAATTATAACTGATATTTTCAATTAATAAGAAATTTGATGACTACCTTTTAAGAATCTGTAAAAGACGTAAGCAGTTCAACCAAAAGAGTTTTAACTCTTCGTGACGGATTGGATGAGATTTGCAATGCAGAGGCTAAATAGGAAGGATTAGTGACAGAGAGACCATGTAATCATCGATTCCATGACAGATCTGCTTTTATTCTGAGAGAGTATTTGTTATTTGATTAATACTTCAATTTTCCAGTATACATTTTAGGCAGATGTAGTTTTTCATTCAATGTCATTCATTATTCCATCAACATTTAGCTTTCGAATATCTAACATTCAACTTGTTCGGTATTTTTTCATTCCACATAGAAGGTGAGTAAGCTCATGGTGAATCTTCTTTTTCCATAGTAAGTACTTAAGTTCGAAGCATATGGGAAAATTTCTTACTGTCTGAATAAAACCACAAAACAACAATGTAATTTTTTCAGTTATGTTTTTATGTTCAGTGCGGGCAGTGGACCTTGCATTTGTGAAATTATACTTCATACGCACGTCCTCCTAGACCAAACTGTAGTTACGCCTATGGTGGAATACGAATCACTATTTCAAAGCTGCAGAAAGCGAAAACCTGTTTCTTGCTGGATCATATCGACTCATTACGTTTTCCAGACATAGGTCACCTAATATTTGAATTTTTGTGAGTTTTGTACTTTTAATAAATATCTCAAAATTCCCAAATTATCTCATGAACTGAGCAAATAGAAAGAACAAATCGAAGATGAGAAAACTAGAATCCGTTTCGAGTTCTTCAAATTAGTCATTTCAAACGAGAGTGTTTGAACAACTCATATTACCAAACAGATTTTTTAATAACATCCGCACAGGGTGAACCACAGTCGGTATTGGTAACTCCAAAATTCATTCAAAAAAATGTATTTTGTGTAGTCTATTTACAAACTTATAACAAGTCTCATCAGGAACTTTCATCAAGATGGATTGACACTGTGAATATGAGTGGCACTGATTCTTCAGAGGTCATAGAACGCTACATGCAGTACGTTCCAGATTCAATATTGAGACAATTTAGAACACTGCGGGTTGGACTACTTCGTCAAATGTGTTTGCAAACTTTCATTACATAGTCACAGATACCTAGTTCAGTTCATGCTAGAAATAATTGAAATTTTTTATTCGGACTTTCCTTGTGAGCTGATAGGGTTTTAGTGGAGTTGATGCAATGTTTTTTGACTCGTAGGTTGAACGGATCTTTGGTGCTGCTGTTCTGTTGGAGAGTGTTATCAAAAGGGTTCAAAAATATGTGCTCATAGGTTGGATGTTCACTATCTGAAGATATTTTAGAGGCATAGGGCATAGGTTAGGCTGAGATATTGACGTCGTAATTGTAGAGGTGGTTCGTTTGCTTCGACATAAAGACTCTCCACAGGGGTTGTTCGGAAGGAACCCATTGCGAGTCTCAGAGCGGTATTGTATAACGTATCTAGCTGTTGGAAGCGCGATTTTGCTGCTGTGGATTAGCTAATCAAGCCATAAGCAACTTTAGATCTTATGTCTGGCTGGATAATGTCTTGAGTAGATTCTGGCAGTGTTGTTTCAAGTGACGGATATGAGCATTTCTTCTCAGTTTTTGGTCGAAAACTACACCGAGAAATTTGTATTTTTTTTCAAATTCCAACTGTTCACCATACAATTTCAGGGTTGGATATGTTGTAGGAGGTCGTTTACTAAAGAGCATACATTTCGTTTTAATACTAGAGAAAGTAAATCCAGTAAATTTGTGATGGCGTTTTGTCGGAGTTTTGTTGCAGAGTTTACGTTGTTGCTGCTGATATATAGTATGAGATCCATCAGCATATAGACGGTGCCTCAATTTTCTCCAAAATATCATTAATCGCTGTAAAAAATAACGTCACGCTCATTCTTGACCATTGTGGAATATTTTCATGTGATAACGTATTGTTCTTTCTTCTGTTGCTTAGCGAATTTTAAACTAACGTAAGGAAATTTCCGTCTATTCCCCATTCTCTCAATTTCCTCAGGATATTATTATATCTCCACGTCGTATGCTCTACATTGTTTCACAACAGATAATAGTAAATCCTGTGGCTGTACTGTTAACGAAGCTTTCATGACAAAATATGTTATCGCAATATTTTTCGATATAAATGAAAATGTCAATTTAGTTGATTTAGGCGGAATTTTAATCATTTTTCAGTGGTTCTAGTGATATTATATTATCACAATTACTCCTGACTTATATTACTTATGTATGTAATAATAAAATAAATATCAGATGTTTTAAACATCTACATTTTGGTGTAGGAGGACTTGTTTAAGAAGTATAATAATTATAGATTAAATGACCAACCAACCCTACCAATTACTAACCAATCATATTATGTTCTTTCCTTTCTGGGCACTGTTATACGTAATGAGTAATTCAGCAGCCGATGTGATCTTTTTGAAGCTTTGAAATAGTGATTCATGTTCCACTAGTGGCGTAACTACATTTTAGTCTACTCGGACGTGGTTCTTCGTATATTTTAGACTTAACTTCTTTACAGGTAAGTCATTTAATCCATAATAAAAATATTTCTATAAATTAGTTAACTCAGTGTAACTTATAAAAACTGTTTTTTTTGTATGATTGCGTATTTGAACATCATTAATAATTCTGAACAACTTTTCATAGTAAATTATAACAATACTTTGACGAAGTGGGATAGTGTGGAGAGAAATTATTCGTTTTATTATTGAAACTCTTCGACACACTTTTCGAATTAATGCATCTACTCTTCCTGGAGTTTGTGCTAGCTTCTTACGCTTTGGGTGTTACCATTCGTTGGATGGAACATCATGACTAATGATGTGTGACCTATATTCTTGCATCCCAACCGAATGTGGAATAGTATTAAAGTTTGATTTCAGCTAACACCTACAATCATGTCCTCCTGGAGGAATATTTCACAAATAGATTGAATTTATTCGAAACTCTCTGGTACACTTTTCGAAGTTTGAGTTATCATATCAATATTCGATATTGTCACAAATAGAAGTACCCACTCTTGTACAAAATTCATATTTTTCGATAGTATTCGTATAAGACTGTCATATTTCAAGATTTGATCATTCAAAATCATGTCCTAGAGCATGCAGAACTTTTTGTGATTTTTGAAGTAATAGTAACTTTTTTTCTTGAGAAAAATATGTCGCCAATTCAAGTGGAGACACTGTATATCAATGATATGTTTCACCTTATAAACCCACTGCACTTTGTATTAAGTATGATTCCATCATTTAGGCCGGTAAACAATGCAAGTATCTATCTAACTTGGAATAAATTCAGTAAATCGAAGAGTTTTTTTGATAGAAATGTGCTAGACTAGTCGAATAATTTTTTAAAAAACGCTCTTATATTATTGAAACAAAATGTTAGAGAGCGTATCCCAAACTTGATATATCGACTATTTTCTTAAATGGCAATCCTTATTATCTAATACTATTTTATGTTCAAAAATAGTAATGGAAATATTAGGATTGCCATTTACAGAAATTGTCGATGACGTCATACATCCAATTTAACACACGCTGTACAACATTTTCCTACATGAAAAAGAGCGTACTTTGAAATAATCATCGAACTGTCCAGACATATTTCAAACAAATAAAAAACTGTTCGTGATTTACCTACAATTAATGTCATTTCGGGTATATGAATAGAAAAAATGTTGTAATGAACTACCCACAGTAATGAAAAATATGAGTTTATTCAAATTCAGAAAAAAATTAAACAGATCAAAATATCTGAACGTGGTTCACGTTTCTTTCTTCCTGCATTAAATTTGTATTGAATTCGTTTTGAATAACTGCCCCTTTCTTTTGATCAAGTTGATGAAAATTTCGTAAATAAAAGTAAGAAATTATGGTATGACCATTGACTAAAATTTATTTATCAATATTATTGGTTTGACGGAGAAAATAAAAGTCAGTAATTAACAGTACAACGTATATTTTCTGAAAGTCTGTATAGTTACAAATTTCTTCAAATGAAATAAATAAAACCACTGCTGAATATCCAGACTCGAAATTATATTATACCTTAACGTGTTCACAAAAGCTCTTAGACAATAATTACAGATATTATTACAATTTACAGAAAATACAGCCCTCTTTGGCGGGAGAAACATGGAACATTACAATATTCATAAATAATCATATAAAATATTACTGAATGAGGATAAGAAATATATGGAAAGCTCGGAGAAATAAAGACAGATGATATGTGACAACATTTAAAAGACACGTTTCTCATTCACCATTTACTTACACGAATTGTTAAATATATATAATATGTACAAACAAATTAGCAAAGAATAATATCCAAAGCTTTGTCCATTCACAGTACTTTCAATCTATTTACAAATTTTATACAGAGAGTATCACTGTTTGCGGGGGCCGCACGCTAACGGGGGTAGCTGGGATACAGCAGCGTAGGGCCCCACCTGCCTCAAACTAAACCGGGAGGCTTCACATCCAATCCCGTTACCATATCAAGCCCCATATTGGACGGCGGGGGAGTTTGATTCATCGAAGCCGGTGAATTAACATTATTCGTCAGATCACTTTGACTGTTTTCTTCGGAGTCACTGCAACTGTCTGAACTGCCTTTCTTACCGTTGCCATTATGAGTCTTCACATGTTTAGCCAGGTGGTCTGACCTCATGAACCTTTTGTTACAAACTGGACAAGCAAACCGTTTTTCACCTGTGTGGGTTCTGAGGTGCCTTTGGAGCTCGTCCGACCTGGTGAATCTTTTGCCACAAAAAAGCCAATTACACACAAACGGTCTTTCACCAGTGTGCCACCTAAGGTGAGCCTTCAAGTGGGAAGTTTTCCCGTACACTTTTCCACAGCCAGGTATGTGACAGCTGTGAATATTCTTCTTCCTCAAATGGACACCAGCAGGCCCTAGTCTTTCAGCTTCTTGGCAGTTGGGGCAGTCACAAGTCGCTCTGCCAGTATATCTCCTCTGGGATCTCGGTGACGGTACTTGGGGAGGCAGCCCTCCTCCACCGCCCGTAGGAGACGGTGCTGATCCAGGCCCGTGTAAGCCAAACGAAGCTCCAACACTTTGAGCACCAGGTAACATGGATTTATATGTGTCTTGTAACAAGTGTTGTCCGGATGAGAGAAGATGGTTCGAAGCAGCAAGTGAATGCGTCAAGCTGGAATAATCAGTGGAATAGTTGGCTGCTGCCATCTGGGCGTGCATTCCAGCAGCTCCACTCATGTCTAACCAACTACCGGCTGTGGAATGGACGTCCCACCAAGCGTTAGCCGAACTAACCGGGTCACTTTTGATTCCACCGTGATGCGTTGAACCGGACATGGTATTGAAAGGCCACGTTTCGTATGGATGTCTGGAGTAAACTGAACCTAGGTGGTGTGCGGTTGCTGCTCCCTCAACCTTTCCCAGCAAGGAGCTCTGATGGTGGTGCACGTGAGAGTTGTCAGCAACTGCTGGTTGTGAAGTGGCACCCGGGAAGTACAGGTCACTCCCGTAGGATGCAGTAGTGGGGACACTGGAACACGATGTCATTACTGGTCGTGAATAGGTGGGGTTTGAAGCGGAGGATCTCTGCAGAGAACTAGATGATGAAACTCCGATCCCAGGTGAGGGTGCTCCTTGTGGGCTCTTTTTCCATGGGTGGAAGCCTTTCCCAACAGCTGCGTCAGCTAGGGGAGGAGGCGACTTATTGGACAGCTTGTTGCATTGGGCTGCTAGCATCGCTAAGGGGGTGCCCCGAAGACTGGGATGATCCTGAAACAAAAGAAAATGTCATTAGTTATCATTGTTTATGGATATTAAGGAGTAACATGCATATGCATAAAAATTTGGTCGAATCGACAAAGTAATGGGAACAAAAACTGTTTCAATTTGGTTGATTTGACCGAATTTTGCCATGGCAAACCATTCTGTGCTTAGCTGACAGATTCGTAAGTATTCCACAGATCCCAATGTGAAATAACATGAAACCAATTCAAGTAGGAAATTAAAGTATGGGGTATTTCGAGAGGAAATATAGCGTTCAGAGAGGTCACATAGTTGTAAACATTATATTCTACGTCAGACAAAAAAAAACAGCTATTTGATATTCATCATCTGTGAGATTCAACCTGAACCATTTCTTCGATTTCCTAAAACTTGTCTTAGGAAAAGAAGTGTATACAACTCGCATGTTTATAAATACACCCGTGGAAGATTTATGATAGTAGCCATATTGCCATATTTCCTACTCTTGTGACAGACAATATCCATAATTTTATTGTTGTTACGTAATATGCAATAATTTGTATTCTGCCATTCTGTAACTACAAACATATCATTTGGTTGACCCACAGTTTTAATGGTTTCAAATAACACCAGACTGGCTAAAACTGCTTTGAGCATAATATACGGAATACATATATTTTTTGCCCAGCTTTCCTGGTTTGCAAGAATATTTCGAAGATATTTATGGATTGTTTGTAGTGCTGCAGTTGGTTTAAGAAATATGTGTATGTTACAAGTGAATTGCTCTTCCGATATCTGAAGAAATGTTCCAATCTAGAACGAATTATTTGCGACAGAATTTCATTGTTCAATGATTGCGTTTGGTTCTGAATGAAGCTTACTCGAACTAAATAAATATTCATGGTCATTGGTCATCCTAAAAGTTCCATTGAACTGAATTTGATATTTTTACAACAGGATAATAATTTGTTAATACAACCAAATATTGGTGGACTATACAGAAGTTCCAAGAATTTTAAACCCACTTTTTATTTTATGTGTCCATTCTAGACCAATTATTAATGGATAGACAGTGAGGGAGTACCAAATGTGACCATATTACTGATAACTCAACTGACGAGAGACTACTTTAACTTCCCATTTCAAATTTGTATCGAGATATTGTATCACAGAAAATCTATTCATAATCTTACCCTGATAGAACAAAACATTTTCTGAGACCATTTAGATGACGTAGAAGGTTCAAAAATTGGAACAAAGAGGATAAGTTTAGACCAGGCACTATAGCGCCGTCTTAAAATTCAAGAGAAGCGGTAAAAAATATTTTAATAAGTCGGACATCAAACCACTGAACAAACAATAATGCCACTAGGCGTCTTTCATGAGCAATATCTTCACCACATCCTGTCAAGATTTCACTCAAGTCAGAACGCCCCCTACTCATCAAACAATACGAACCAAAATAAAAGAGTTCGGTAGTAGAGCTTCTTTGAGAGTTGATCTTTTGTTAATTACTGCTTTCGATATTGCCGCTTCGCGCTAATTTAAAATCGGTTGTCAACGGGTAGAAGAGGAAACAAAGAAAAAACTTTTGAATGTATTACAATAAGAGAATGTAGTGTATTTCAATAAATTTTTATTGTTGTCATAGGAAGAGCAATAAGATGCAACTGTTTGCCAGTCCAGATAAATCATGAAGGCACTTTTCAACATTAGGTTATCCTAATGTTATGGTATAACTATAAAAATAACGTCCTTCATTCATTTTCAAGAATCTAAGGGTTACTTAGAAAGAATGACCAGAATAATAACAATTCAACAAGGGTATTTATTGAAAGAAAACTTAAAAAAATAACCATAGTGAAGAATTCCTGAAAGCAGTTTGGATTTTTTTAACAATTTTATGTCCTGAGATCATGACTTCGAAGCAGCGAAAAATACTACGAAAATATGTGATTCACTCGCTATTAAGAATCAAATGTTTTCTGCCTCATCCTGTAAGTAGGTATACCATAATCAATACATTTAAAGTCAGTTAATAAGTTTCACATCATATCATTAACAAAATTCTAGAAAAATCCATTTGCAGAATGTATTTTCCATCATTGGCGTAAACATTTGGACCTCACCCTGTAGGGTCAGAAAAAAAGTCTAATGAAGAAAGTTGCGTCGTTTGACCTCTAGAACGATATAAAGGAAAATCAAAAAATATGACGAGCCCTAGGAATAAATCGACACTCCCAACGAACAAAGACGTAACTCATTTTTTATCATATTTCAGGAGAGCCGAAATATTGAAATTTTATAGATTTTTTCGTAACTATACGGCTTTTTTATCGTCAACATAAGTTTTTTAAGCTGAATACGCCTACACCTATAACTGAAAATAGCTGTAATTTTAGTTACGGCTTTGTTCGTTGGGGTATCGAAATAATGTACCAGTTTTTTTAAATTCTTCAATCAGTTTTATCTTCTACACTTGAAGAACTGATTATTGATATTGATTGTTATTTCATTCTTCAAGATTCAAGAAAGCGAACATCATGAAAAAAGACGAAAAACATTCAAACAACACTCATTCTATATTAATTTGAAATTCTAATACAAATATCTCGTTTGGGTCAAGAATCTAAATGAAAAGTGAGGTGAACAGTCCAATGCACTTTCATTTTCCCCGCGATACATGCCGATGTATATCAAATCTAGTGTGCGCCTCTGAAACGTCATTAAGTGCGAGGCTGCTGGTCCATAGTAGTAAATTGAGTCCATCAGACATCTATTTCCTCTCGATCGTGCTCGAACCCTTTTTCAAAATCAACATTTGCATGAAAATGGATCGCCTCCGGTCCATATTAAAATCTCGTTTATACCTGAAGTTAAGATTTGGAAATTCAACATCATTTAAATCTGGTGGACTAATATGGATGAATTTGATAAAAAAGGATCTTACATAATTTCATTTGCTTTTTATTGTATATTTTTAATATCACCGTGAGTGAGGATGAAATTGCGTGGCGTGTGTTTATTCATATCAACAACTTATTCGAAAACCAATTAAAAATTATATTTCTTTACTGATAATGCTTTAAAATGTTTTCTTTATAACGTCGAAGGATGAGCATTGTGGAAAATTCAAACTGAGAAAACGATATATTTTCTACAGTTACAGATATTATTTATGGTGTTCTGTTTCCTGCATAGGTATATCTTTCAATTAAGTTGGAACACTGCTTCAATTATTTCTGAACGTAGTAATGATGAAAAATCAAATCGAAACTGTAATTATAAGTACAGGCAGTAATTATTTCATTATTCTTTAAGTTATCACATGGATTTCATCTTGACTGGTATAAGGATTTAATAGGAACAAATTGAGATCTTATTAATCTTAATTATTAGTTTTCACTGAAAATAATGCAGATCTGATATAAAATTATTGGAAATAATAATAGGGAGGTGACCGGAGGCCGAGCATTTGCGAAAACCGAATTTCTCAAGCGGTTGATCCAGGTTCGTCACTCTATGCTGGTTCGAGGTCGAGGTCAGCAGGAATCTAAAATGCAGCAGGAATGGATTTCATCTTTCAATCTTCAGCATTTCAGCTCACACATGGTAATATTCAGACCAACTTAGATTGTTATATCTGAACGATTTTGAACTTTTTGTTGAATATGAGTTTATAAACCTTGTCGCTGATGCTACGTTACTTATCTGTAGTAATGTGAATCTAGATATAGAACTGTATTGCTGGACATGGCCAAATAATCTGTAACCAAACCAAGCCGAATATTTTTATTGTGTGTAGATTTTTATTAATTTTGCTGATTTACTTATTTGCGTTTGTTTTATTTACTTGTAGTTTTTTGGTATATTTTGTATATTAGGTAAGTATCATATTTCATAATAAAGATGTTATGTATCATTTTGTAACAAAAACAAGGGTCGACCTCCCTATTTTTTGAGAACCAAATATAATAAATATTCTTTGTAATCAAAATCAATATGTACATTATGATTCCTCCAACATAACCTTTTTCTAACAGTAGTTTTGCTTCCGATTCGTTATCTCTACATCTGTTATTTGATCATTGCTTGGTTAATTATTTGTAAGGCTAGCGGACACGATGAGGGTAATTAAGAAGTTAAGGACGAAGTAATTTGAGGCACATCGAATGAGTGACATACAAGCGGTCAGTTTACAGCAATTATACCGAGCAGAAGTGTACTACCATCCATCTTTGACGAAGTAACACGAGACGGTAGATCTGCTAATTGAGCGAAATAAAATATGGCATTCGGACTGTGAATGTGAATAGAACAAACTTATCTCAATAGGCAAAATTCTTACACCATTTTGGAATCCTAGATCCGCCACATGAATCGTGAAATATATTATTTGTCCATATTATTTATCTTATGTTTGTATTGACTTTTAAAGCACTGATTCATATATATTTTAATAGTTCATAACTACTTCCAATCTTTTTAAACAGTTCCGCATCATAAAATGAATGAATGAATGTAGTTGTAATTTTGTAGATTATAAGGAAGATTAAGTTTCTGACTGGTACATCCTTCATAAGATTACATAATTGAGTCAATAGAAAATGAAAATGATAACGCTAAACCCAAACTACCAATGAGTTAATATTTCCTCCATTTTAATAATTTAGAACGTTCAAATTTGAAGTAATTGATATTGCTTGAATTCGATAATGAACCAATTTGTTTGATATCGAGCTGAGTCATCTGGTAGTATGAAACATTTAACCTTGTACAGTCAATTTAACAAATGGATAATTGAGTGTAATTCATATTTGTTGCGAATATATTATGAATAATTTGGAACCTTGTGATATAAAGAATCGGTATCTATTGCAATTGATAAGTCATCCTGAATATTATATAGAAGAGCAGCCAAAAATAACCAAACATGTGCTGTCGAATACTACAAATAGAGATGTTTTACCAGAAACAAGATTCATCAATAAGAAATGTATCGAACCGAAACTAACATACGATATTAAACCAATGTTTTGGTGTTAGATCAGCTGAATGGAATCATTCTTGAATATCTCTTGAAAACATCGCCATTAAGTTACTATCACCCACTTTTTGATTCCAGAACTCATCACAACCTTTTACAACTCATAATGAACCTGATATATCAACCAAAATCACTTGTATTTTCTTATGAAGGTTCATCCTGCACATTCCTTGTGGAACATCCAACATGTCGTGACTTCATCACGTGACACCCCCATTCACCATTTCATGTGCCATCTATCGCCATCTTGGATCTGCCAACTGTTCAATCAGTTTATTGAGAAACTGCATTCGATTTTGGTCAATAACTGAGGAGACATTTGGGTTATTCTATATTGCCAGAAGTTTGACAAAGAAGTTGGAGTCTAATGAAGAATAACCTAAAGAACTATCACAAACTACTATCATATAAGTTCAATAAAAAAAGAGTGGGTTTATGAATTATCCGAGAAGGAATAAGACTTTGATGACGGGGACTATTCAAGTTTGTTTGCTATTATCAAGATACTTGATTTTCCATATAATGATGATTGAGCTTGAATGGAGCAATGATGTTGAAAAATGCTCTTAGAAGAAAGGGCCAAAGAGAAGAAGTCGAGGCAAGATGATGCAATCGTTTGAACAGTTATTCAGAAGAGTAGCTGTCGATATGTTACAGATAGTACCACTTAACGGTTTGAGTGGTTCAAAGTTGTAACTATTCCAGAGCAGAATTCAAAGATTTCTTCGTAGAAAAAGTCAAAGCTGGACCTAGACATGGAAAAAACTAACCTAGGGCGAAATTCCGAAACAAGATTTTGGCATAGATTTATGTAGTAAGCGAGAATTTATATCTGTTCCGTAGTCAGGCACTGCTCTAAGCCATCTGTCATCCTAAACAAAGCACAGGAATGCGGAGATGTTCTAGAAAAACTATCTGAAACTAAGGAAGTTCAGCTGGTATGGGTTCCGTGTCACAGAGGGGTGCGCAGAAACGGGGTGGACGACGAACTTTCTAGAACCGGTTCCGCAACGCCGTTCTGTGGGCCGGAGCCTGTACTAGGCATCAAAAGAGGCCAAACCTCCTCAGACCTTGATGACTGGGCAGAAGAAGAGCTTAGCAAACTTTGCAGGGATAATACGTGCTACAGGCAGTCGAAAGACTTTGTGGTCGGCTTCAGCAAGTCAAGTTAGGCAGTCACCTATCACTTATTGGTATAGAAGATAACCCCACTTGCCGCAAATGCAAAGAGGACGAAGAAACTTCGTTTCACTTCCTCTGCGAGTGCGAGGCGTACGGGAGGTTGAGATTTGAAATCTTTAGAGCTAAACAACTTCAACAAGAGGAACTTACGGACCTGGGATAGATGGACATAATGACCTTCATCAGAACGGTTTGGGAAGAAAGCCTAGGAGGAAGAATGTAGATTTGTGGAAGACTGGGGATGGCAAAAAAGGTCCATGTGGGTCTACTTGCCTAACTGCGATAGCGCCCCCCCCCCAAATTACTACTACTACTATGTAGTAAGCAGTGAAGATAAACAGTTAATTTTCAATCAGTATCACTGAAGTAAATACCCAGCATGAGTCCACAGGTTTATATTCTTTGATAACATCATAATTAGGATTGAAACATGTATGAGATTTGATAGAATTTATTCATTAAGGCCATGTCATATTGTTTGGTTTCACCAACCCCACTGGCATACTGGCATACATAAAAAATACACTAAGATGCCTAAAAACCCTGGTGTGTCGACTGATTAGATTTTGTTTAGATTTTTTTGAAGAAAAAACATATGAAATCATGGTCTATTGCTGTAATCGTATCCAGAGATGGCGCCTCGTCCTCATGTCAATATTCCAGGGACATAGTGATTGTGATTGTTGTTGATTGAATTTGACTGAATGTAAATAAATTTTTGAAATATCATTCTAAAACAATATAGTTTCCATACTCGAAGTGGAAGACCAAATTTTTGGAAAAATAACACCACACAAACGTGATATTATTTTAAAATAATGTAAAAACCGTTCGAAAGTCAAAATAGTTGTGGCAGAATCCAAAATTTCGTAGTGCAATCTTATTGACTATTAATGATGTTCGTTTCTTTATTTTTCTGAATTTTATATTATTTTCCTAAATAAGTTGACCATAATCCGTTTTTGTGTGGACAAAATTCAGAGAGATGAACACAATAATTCATTATGTCTAGTACCGAAAGTGAGTACCTACTACTTAAAATCTGTAAAATATACTTTGGAACCAATTTGGAACTTACATTTTATTTCTTTACTCGCCATGCTCTAATAAACATGGCAAACATTTTTTCAAATCGATTCAATCAACTGGGTGCGTGTTATACCCTACTGTTTCTTTAAATATTCCATAAGTTCAAATTGCGAAAGTTCGTGACAAAGTAAAAAAAATCACCACTTCTACTGAAATCTATCAATTTTGCATATATCATCAAGCTTGTTTAGGTTTTCTTATTTTACCATTCGTTTTCGTAAAATTTTTCAGTGTGGTTAGATCATCCAAAAATAAATTTTCTGTCGAGAAAGAATTGCACAAAAAAAAGAAACATCTTCACTATTACATGACATACAGTTTTTAAAATAGCGATGAAAGACCATTGAACACACAGCTCATCACACATATCACTTCTGAAAAGCAATTAAACTCAAAATAAGCTACAAAATTATTACTTTATTATAGAGAACTTCACAAGGAAAACTCGGATACAATGGCGCAGATACTTGCGCATGCGCATGTTGGGCAGATGTCAGATAGGCACAAGCACAAGATTGACAGGTTCCAATGGTGACTTTCCATGAAGCTGAATTTCAATACTTTTATGTGAAATGTGTGATTATTATTTATTCCAGTAAATTCTATATCAGCAAAATAAAAATTATATAATAAGTCGAAAATTTTACTAATAAAACTACTTGCGGACAGTGATTCTGTAAATTTGAATGATAATGTTTTATTCATTTCATCCTCGTGCGTAATACTTCAAACTTCTGTTCACGAAAATTCACCCTAACAAGAAAACCGACGGTGGCGGTTCACGAAGTATCGCGGGATTTTTGAAAAATAGACCGCGATTTCATTTGTTTTCAAGCAAGCGAATGTCCAGCGTTTTATTCTACAGTTTTACAGGTACGAGTCGACACATCAGGGTTTTTTGGCATCTCAAAATACACCAAGCAATGAGATGATTGGACAGACCATTAGGTTGTCATCAAGAAGATCAATGGCTTGGTGAACCAAGGTAACAAGAAAACTCTGTTATAAGGAAAACTGATTGATTGAAAAGTAAAGATAAATGGTGATGATGAAATTTTCCGGAAGAAGACATATATTATGTATAAGAAGAGACAGTGTTACAAACTTTTAATTTGCAAAGGAAGCATATCTTAGAGAAAATCTGATACTCCATGTAACTCTCCTGGTTATAATCATTAGCAAATCATCGTGCTTGATTTTAAATATAACATTGTGTTGTATGATATGTAATTTAATGAAAGTTGTAATTCGAAAAGAGGTACCGATTATTTTTGGACATAGAGACATTTTCTGTTGTTTTTTCCAGCGTACTTGTTCCCACACGTATAATGAGTTGGTGCTGTCGCATGTGGAAAATTGCATTTTTCCGTAGTTGCTGCATAATCTCAAAATTCATTCCAAGCTTTTTCATGGCAGAAGTGCTACAAACTCATAGCAAATATGATAATATAATGATTTTGTGCCGTGTTTTATTTTATTTAATATATCATCAGACATTCCGCTGCTTCTCAGTATACGCCAATGAACTAGTGAAGTGACGCAACAAGGACCCGCGAACCCCTAGCCACAAGTGCCGCTTTAATCAGAAGTATAATGAAAAGTTGGCGCCTCCTTGTCGCGAGCAGACACGCACAGCTACACAAAAAGAATTGAAAAAACTTAGATGTGGCCCACGTCATTACGAGAACTCTCCTGTACAGATTGACCCAATGTCTTTCAAGAAATGATAGCCTTTATAATTGATCAAAGTAGGAGGTTTATTGGGCTGATATAGCTACGACCCTGGAAACTTCATAACACTTCAATAGGCATCACCATTCTTTACAAGGTGATAAAATAATGAAAATTATCCCTCATGAATACTCGTAACCCAAACGCGGTTAGAGAATGGTTATTACTATTATTTGCCATGGCGACATGAGTTTTGGTGGGGTATTCACTTTTCAGCTTTGGGAAAAGATTAATTTGTTTTCTGGAGAAGAGGTTACAAATGATTTTGAATGTTTCAATAGAATAAAATTTCATCTCAACAATAAAAGTTAGATATAATGATTAATAAATAATAATAAAAGTTAGTGCGAGATTACAACGAGATCCTAAACGAGATGTCAAGTACAGAGATATGACATATCAAGCTCCTTTATAGCCAAGTGACAGAGTATGTATCAAGCCCAAGGTGCGTTTTTCAGATATTATTCATTCAGCTAGCTCGGTGATCACGTGATACTAATCAGCATCTCGCTCCGCTCTGTCTTTACAAAACTGAATGTTCTTATTGATAACATTAAATAAGTGTAGGTAAATGAGTGAAAATGAAGAAAATAATAAGCAATTCATCTCGGAAAATTTAAAACGAAACTATAGAATTGTTTTTGGAAAAAATATACACAACATTATGATAATAATAATAATAATAGGTCTTTATTTCCATTTGAGTGAACATAACTACAATTTTGTAGCATCAAAACGTGTAAGCTACTGACGAAAAATAGATGGCGTATAGCAAGGATTTGAAGACAAACATAGGAAACTGAACAAATTAAAAGAAAAATACCATCCATTATTGAAATGAACTAAATGCCTTGCATGATCGAAATTCACAGAGTATACTAATTTTGAATCGATTGTCGTTCGCAGAATTGTTTTATCTTCAACCGTTCTCGAGTTGAAACCATCTTGAGTTGAAAGAGGTCCCATTCTCTCCAAATATTTTTATCGTAATATTTCTATTTTTCTAAAAGTGAACCTTTTTTTATATGTTCACATATGCGAAGTGAATCTAATAGTTTTGATGTAAATGATGTAAAAATATCTTTACAGAATATAATAAATCTGAAATTTCAAATAATGAAAACCATCCAAAGGATTTGCAGAAGGTAATTATTAATATAATGTAACAATTTCGAGACCGGCCCTGATCATCCAATTACACTCCACACTCGAAATGTAAACAAGTTCTCTTCTGACAAACACATGACTCATCCGTGGAAGAGAACCGAACATTCTAGGAACCTCTGAGAAGTCGCCAAACAGACTGGAAAGATCGAAAACTGTAAATGCTACTATATATAGCCGCTGTATAGCAGATGGCGGAACAGTCAGAGTTCAGAGTTAGTAACAGTTCCAGAGTTCGCTGATAGATAGCCACAGTAGAAATAAATTGAAATAGTTATTTAAGTCTATGTTTTAGTGTAATAATTCTTTTAAGTAGTGTTTTAGATAAATTAGAAAAGTTAGTTAGTGCAGTTTTACTACATTTGGTGTCAGAAGTGGGATTGGATGATCAGGGCCGGTCTCGAGGCCGGTCTCGAAATCGTTACAATAACAAGGAACAACACAAATCACGTATGGTCTGAATGATGCAAATAAACGTACAAAAAATTACTTCAAAACTGCAGAGACAAAGGACCAAGAGACTAAAGGAAATCATTGGAGTCTTTCATTGATTAAAAAAAAAATATCTTTCCAAATATAAAGGAATCCCGACAGAAACACAAATTTTTTAAATTGAGCTCGTGTCTTAAGCCACAAACCTAGATTTTTGATGTCGGAAACAAATTGTAGAATGTAATTTTCAATACAAATCAAATTGACTGCGTATAACTAGGTGTCATCAGCATAGTGATGTAAGTTGCATGCGAGTCGAACGACGTCATATTAGAAGCGGAATCAGATTTCAGGAATAATTGACTAGTTCAACCACATTATGAACAATTACCTTTGAGAAAAACATGTTCATCCCAATGTCGAGTTACTAAAATCACCTCGTTTGGTATCATTAACGGTCACAAGATTATCACAAACAACGCTAGAAATAGAGTGAAGTATTTGGGTGTTATAATCGATCGTCATCTGAGAATGATTCTTCATATTGAACAAATAGTTGAAACCTTAAGAACCAAGCTACATAAACAAATACTTAATCGTGTTAAAATAATTCAGATACCTCATCTCGAAATAATTTAGTTTGCATGTGTTGATTCCAGGCTATATAATTGTGACATACTAGGGTGGTAGATATGGCAAAATACACACGTCACGAAAACTTTTTCTCAAAATCATAAAAAAAATAGGATATTATATCATCAACCTTCTTCACGCATAGTCTGGAAGGTTTGCGTTCCTCGAATTTTGTTCCAGTAAAATTGCTTTTGGTCACAAAATTGAACAAAAGTTTGGTGACACATTACAATGCAACACTAAAAAGAATAGTATTTAGAAAAAATCTACGATCCTTTGATGAATTTAAATGTTTGAATTATATCTAAAAAAAATGGGTTGATTTTGTATAAGGAGCTCACAAATTAATACATCTTTTTATTATTATTTAGGAGCTTCTTTGACGTTTATTACATTTTCCGAGAAGGTTTTTATATAGAAAAGGAGTAACTTGGATGGAACCAACAGGCGTCAATTAATTGTCGATAACATATTAGATCAATGTGACTCATAAGACACTAGTGTTTTCTTGACTTCAGAAAACACTTGTAAACGGAAGCATCATGACTTTAAAATACACACCACAAACAGCGTAGGGCTTTCTGTTTTTCCTTTTCATTTGTAATTTATTTCAAACAAACGTTGTTTTCACTAATTTCGTATTGGTATGTCTTTAGGTTGGTATTGTATATATTGTGACGATTCTTCGATGCGAAAATAATCCTACTAAATAAACAAACTTCGAAAAGTGATGCTTTATAAACGTCGTCCATCCTACATTCACACAAATGCAAGTGAATGGACTAAATCATCGTCCAAAGGAGAACACTGCTCATATTTACAGGTACAGGGGATTACAGCGCTTTGTGATACCTTTTGTGCTCTCAAATGCCATAACAATACTTCAAAATCCGCTTCGCAAACATTTTCGAGCACTGGGCTCTATGTACAACCGATGTAATTCGACCGAAGCCGATAATAAACAGCCTGTCGGTGTTTCTCCCACTAAACATAAATAATCCGAACGGATGACAAATGCTTCATGCAATATTCGAACATTTATCATAACCCTATTATAGAAAAAAACTGCCGGAAGAGAATGTGTCGCTGACTGTAATGGTTCAACGCGGTCGATAAGTGGGATTTCATTTGGCAGCCATGGCGTTTATGCTGAAGGGACTTTCATGTCAGCTATAACAGATGTTTCCCTATAAACCGCAAATACGGTTATTTGATGAAGAAATATTGCAACGATACTTAAATCGTGAAAAACTTCGAAGTTTTATGAAATGTTGAAAGAGAGACGTTCGAAAAAAAAAGTAATTCAGCGAAGAGTTTATCTGAAAACAAGACGTCTTCAATAGACGGGTATGTGCAACCAGCCAGCTACTAGTTCTGGATCTAACAAGGGAGTAGCTCATTCCTACCAGGTAGTTTCTGAGGATCATCCAGCTTTCAATTCTAGGACATTTTCCAGAATCACTAGTCTAAACGTATTTTTTTGGTACAACCAACAGATCTTATAATATGCAGAATATTCTTCCACCAAATAGACACTGCAACTGCATGATGTATCAGTGACAATATGAATCTCTTTGCCTCAAATTTTCCAACAAACTCAACCTACCAACTCAAATCATCAATATTTTGGTATAAATACGTCAATTCTAATTTTGACACTTGAAGTATTTCCTAGAAACATGCGTGCTTCTTTTCCCGAAAGATACATTCATATCCTAACTGAGAACTGACTGATTTTCAACCATTTACTGACCTGTGGATTTTTCCAAATAAATGGAGGGGTAGGCAGCTATATAGGGTTCTTCAACAGGCGTGGTCTTCCATATCTGCTTGATGGTAGTACGTAGATGGGTGATTTTTTCAGTAAAATTGTAATATTTTTTGGCCTCTACAAAATGAAAATAATGGAACTTACACAGGATGTTCAGTTTTTCCTGGGTGGATCCCAACTTTGTTTTTTTTTTTCAAATGGCAACCTGTATTTTTTTCAGACTTTCGGTTTCTTCATTATGTGAATCTATTTTCGAAAATTGGACTGTTTTCGAAATTTTTAGCTATTTTTTTCAGGTAACAAAAAAAAAATGTTGGTCAAATATTGTAGTGACTCTCTCAAACGATATATCTGAAATCAACCTGCGTGATATACATGGTGCAGAAAACAGGTTGCCACACAATGAAAATAAAAAAGGTTAAAAATCTTCCTTGTTTCAAATGGAACACCCTGTATATTATCGATCCATAAGAAGCCCCAACAAAGGATCTACAAATTTCATTAAATATTCCCTATGGTTTCAGTCAATTGTTTTTGTTAAAAAATCATTCTTTCGGGAAAATGGCAATTCTTCACCATAATCTCAATGAACGACTTGTTTTACCGCGATCTTTCATCTGCATGCCTTTTATCTGAATACTGTTGAGAATAAATACTACTTGCCAATGAATAACTGTCTGATTCATCTAATATGAAAATCATATTAATCAAATTAATTTTTGAAATCATTTTTATTAAATTGTAGTTATTGAAACTTCTCGATATTCACTAAATACTTCAATTCTCATAGGTACTGGTAATTACTGTATATTTCAGTACTTATACGAATCTTTTGCTTGCCAACCTGCCAATATAATTGATTTTCAAAGAACCAATTCATTCGCTTTTCCTTGAAATGTTGTGAACCTGAAGATAATGGCCCCAATTTCAAAATACTTGAAATTATTGTGAATATTCAAAAACACATTTTAATGTGAATGAAAATTATAATAGAGTGGTGGTATGGAATTGTTTATTTTCCAAAGAGGTAATTATAGGCATGAAGCAATATTTTAAAGAAGGGGTTGGACAAAAATGTACATCAAATTAATGAATTAGAAGGGGTTTGATTACTGGAAATGTGTTACAAACATATCTCTCGATGGCTGGCAGTTGTCAAAAATATTGATATCACCTTAAAAAAGATCGTTCATAAAGATTATCTCGAAGAAATAGGAAAAATACCCAGTTTTTCTTTAAGTTTTTTGAGGAAAACTATTGATTTTGATTGGGAATATTTGATGGAATTTTTAAAGCCTTTGTTAGAACTTCTTATGGATCGATAATATATAGGGTGTTACATTTAAAAATTTTATTTACATGGTTTGGTCTGCAATTTTTGGCACCCTGTATATCACAGGTCGATTTTAGATATATCGTTTGAGAGAGTACCCAACGTACAATATTTGACCAGAGATGAATTTCAATGAGACTTGGCACAACTTGATAATTTCAAATGTTATGAATGACGAATTTTTTGAAAAAAAGTGGTCATGCTAAAAATCTCAATATTTTCGAGAAAAAGATTTTCATAGTGTGACTTCTATTTCTCATGTAGAAACTAGAAACTGAAAATATGATGAAAAAAACAGGATGCCATTTGAAAAAACAAATTTGGGACCCGCCCAGAAAAAACTAAACACCCTGAGTACTTGCCATCATTTTTGTTTTATTGTGCTCAAAAAATAATATGATTCTGCTGATGAAATCATTCATTTATGGAGATACGCAGGATCCTGTATATTACCAATATTCAAAAATGGAGACTATCTGATGCAATCCAAAAATTTATTGAACTTGTTATCTCTATGGCACTGTGAGAACTCATTCGATAATGAACAGCATGGATTTGCAAAAGATAAGTCAACTAAACTGTCACTAATTTGCTCTATATCAGAATGACATTGTAGTGCTCTAGAAGATGGAAATCAGTTTGACTCCATTTGACTCAGATTGACTTGATTTCCCATCATGGTTATTTTGGCTGATGAGTTATCTCACTAACAGAATTGAGTTTGTCAAAATGAAGAAATATCTCTCCAATCCGGTACAAGTCACATCAAGTGTTCCACAGGGGTCTCACTTGGGGCCAGATGATGTGAAAATCTGTATTACCATACTGACTCTCAACGACTTCTCAAAACTTCAACAAAATATAAATAACTTACATGATTGGTCCCTCAAAAATGTCTTAGCTCTGAATTTAAACAAATGCTTCATATCTTTCACATCAGTACTGAAATATCTTTTGCAGTTTCAATTCGAGGTGAATGGATCAAGTATGAAACGTGTCGACAATGTTTGGTTCAGTTCGATTATCAACTAACATAAATGCAAATATGATTAGAGCAAACCAAATTCTTCACTTAATTTTATGCAACCCAAGCGATGTTTTAAATTATTGCTTTGAAGATTTTTTAAAACTTACTAATATGTTCCATACTTCTATCTGCAGTGTGGTCTCCCCAGTACCGAGTACATTTATTCCAATGCTCTTGAAAGTGTTTTGAATATATTTCTGAAACATGTGTCCTAACAGAAAGAATCTGCAATGCAGAAACTACAATAATGAGGCTGTTCTAACATTTTTGAACATTTCAACTCGTCATAACTGAAAAATAAGAACTGATTTGATGAGCTTGTTCAACAGCCTCAATAATTGAATCTCTTCCTGGCAGGATCATAAGCTGGTGGACTTTGAAGAAAAAGAAGCAGAAGGAAATACTTCAAGGCTTCTCCATCATTAAGTGTAAATAAACCTGTGATAGTGTGGACTGAATTGATGATTCCATTTTTTTAAAAGGCTCTTTTGAAAACCAACCGAGGAAGAAATACTGATGGAAGCTTATTAAAACATACATGTATTATTAGTGTCAAATGAAATTTCCTTTCATGTGGTCCATCTGCAACAAACAATAGTAACTCATTCAACAAACAGCATTGATTCATAGAAAACAGCAACTGGCATGCCCACATTTTCGTATCCACACGAATATATTCATTACGGTGTTATGATTTGTATGACGAATTGAATGGCCATCATTACCAAATACTATAAATACGTCAATCCTTCAATAAAAAATGAATGTAACACTATGCAAATAAAGCGTGGTGCGTGTCATATCGAGGGAAATGTGTTTTTAATAATGATGTATCCTCCGACACCATAATAAACTACAAAATACACACGATAATGGAAAATTGATTGGTGTGCCAAGTCGACGGCACCGAACTCGATGGTTAACTAGACAGCTGGTGAGGGTGGATAACCACCGAAATTGACGCGGTACCGCAATACACATGGCAGCCCGTCGGGACTGCCTCGAGGTGTGTTCTACAAGATTTTATTGGATTTGTCTACTGCGATGACTTCAGTCGATATTTGGCTTTGTCCGATGATAATGTGTCGTTTCAACCTGTTAACAAGTCGGTTTTAGATTGAGTTGGAACTGGTCCCAACCCACTTTTGGTCGGAAAATGAATGTAACGCAAGGCCGGTACAAGTTAAAATTTTAGACTTAGTAGCGCACAAGCTACAAGCATCGAAAATGGTATATTGTTTTACGAGTGACGGAAGTTACATTTTTTAAAGCTTCAAAAAAATTTTTAGACGAGTGGAACACTTTTTCTACAACTCCGTTTATATCATAATAATATGCCAAAAAATTACGAAGAAAAAATATTTCACTTTAAATTAAAAATAACAGAATATCTTTAAACGTTACTCATGATTCATATATTGGTTAATTTAATTGAAAATGATATAACAATCAAGATTTTTATAAACTGAGATAGAAGATGCGCCGTTATCGGATAGCGTTGTATTTTGTATGGACTGTAAAATTTTGGTTTGGTTATATTCGACTTTTTCTGCTAATTGACTAACATATCACTCCATAACGTTATCAGATGTCCAGCCTCCATACATTTTTATTTGAAGTAATGCTCGTGTATCCATACTAAATAGCGTTGCGGAAAGTTCTACGCAAAAAATACCCAGTATATTTCTGCATAGGAAATTTACTGAATTCATTCATTCCCCCAACCCGTCTAGTGCACTTTCCGTTCTGGTATAGTTAATAAAGAATCTTGAATTTATTTTGTCCATATCTGGTGAATGGAGGTTTATATGTATATTTAAGATATTTCGTAGAAGAACCCAGAAATATAAAAGAACCGCGTTACTTTTCCATAATTTTTTGTTGAAAAAAATTACTGTTAAATCTTTCAATTCATGGCATCACGGCAACGACAAGCTCCCGAAATTCCAAAAACTAAGGCTACCTATATCGTTAATGTTAATATCATTGAGAATTTATCGCAATAATTTAATAATTAACTCAGGTTAGTCATTAAGTATTTGGAGTTGTGTGAATTCTTTAAGGAAGTGTGTATCTCTTCGGAAGAAAAAAATTTAAAATTTTGACACTCAAAACCATCAGATTTTCGGAAAAAAGAACGTAACATGGAATATTTACTGATGAAATTTAAATTTAACTGTCTTTGCTACAGAAATTATGAGAATTTCTCTCACTTGTCACGAAAATCACATTCTTTCTGAACGTTGTGAAAAAAGTATTTTTTAACGTTTGAAAATATACCATTACAGTAACTTTAAATTCGTATTGTTCATTTACATGGGTAAGCTTTCATTATACAGGGTGAACATACAATCATGGGGCAATTTAATAAGAGTTGCAGAGAACATATGCATGAACTGAAACTAGACGAGTACAGTTTTTTTTTAGTTTGTAGTGACTTGTTTACCACACGTCAATAAAAACAATCGAAATTAATTGATCCATTGATTGGCGGATGAACCGAATAATTTTCATTTGAAATCAAGCCCATAGAAAATTTGGTTTTTGTCGAACAATTTTGTTAGATGCTTGCGATATTTTGAAGATATCCGAATAATTTAGACAAATATGATTGATTTTGATTGCTAAGTTTGTTCCTATTTTCGGATCATTTCAAAATTTGTCCGTTATCTCAATATTAACAAAAATATTTGGCCAGTTTAGATTTAAAACAAATCAATATTCATATACGGTTCATGAGTTTTTATACTCGTTAAATTGCCCATAGATCGTTTATATCAACCAAATATCAAAGCGTTACCGAACAATTTACAACAACAACCGCAAATTCAAAGAAAATTCTAGCGGATTTAAAAAATAACGATCTTCCATACCTTCATCATTATAGAAAATATGTTAGTCTCTCCAATATGTATTGACGTCGAAATGATGTAATTTTTTTTTTGATGATTCTGGAAACATTGAAGAATGATGTCAGCACCTTCTCATTGTTTGAGACATAATATTAAATATTCACATCAATTCGAGAATCACATCTCAACATGGAAAAATAAAAAAAGTAAGAATCTCTATACAAATTCACAATCGAGTATACTTCGATATTTAAATTTGTTGAACCTACTCAGTTCTTCATGAAATCTTTCATCGCCATGCAATATTCGGCAACAGTTACTTGACCTTACGAATTTAATTTACTTGTTACCGGTTTGTGATTTTTATACCAGGTGTAAATCTGCAAATTATCTGTGATAATAAACTATAATGTGAAATGGCTAAAGTTGGAAAGACAAATGAAAATGTTATGAATTAATTGAATCGATATAGATACACGTCACATATTGAATATTACATGCAAAAGGTGAGGACTGATTCAAGTTAAGTGATGTGTCGAGTTAGTAAAAATAGCATTCAATCGATTTATCGAATTGATTGACATTGATTTCCAGTTTAGTTAATACTGCTGGTTATTCGGAGAGATTTGATATGAAACAACTGTTGGCAAGGGTTTCAGATGCGACCTGTTATTTTAATTCTTAATATTTCACGTTTTTCCCCAACCAATGAATGAAATTGCATATAAAATGTATGATCTGTAGAGTTTCTCAAATTTTTATGTCTCACAAAATCTTACAGGTTTGTGTCATACTAATCATTGAAATCACAAGTGTATGTGAAATATGCTATGACAAGAAAAATTCAGGTCGTAAAGTTTCGCAAGATGTACCCTTCTACGGGGAAGGATATTCCCAAAATTGTACCTAATATGAATGTAGGAAGTTAACTCAAAGAAATCGGCACAATATAATAATAATAAAATTGCGGATTAATCATGGGTGATCGGTAGCCGAGAATGCATAGTATATTATTACCAGTGTTGTAAAAAGCATATTATGGACGAATGAAAAAATTGCATGAATGCATATTTGCATTTACATTACTATGACTCTTGGTGGTGCGTTTGTTTAAGCCTTAAGTAATGAAAAAACGAAGATAACAAACTTACTTTTTGATAATATTTTCAATAACAACAAACTAAATCTAAGGAAATATAAATTCATACTATATCGTATATAAATAAGAAATTCAAGAAATTGAATTTCTATGTAACTGAATAATTGGAAATTATTAACTATTACCATCAGTGATAATGAAGATGAGGTAGTAGAGAATGTTTACAGTTTGTCACAATTGCATGGTTACTACAAATTTTCTAAGAAAATCTAAATTCATACTACCTATGTCGTATATAAATAAAGAATTGAAGAAATTGAATTTTTATGTAACAGAAAGATCGGAAATTATTAATTATTACCATCAGTGGTATTGAAGTTGAGGTGGTAGAATGTTTACAGTTTGTCACGACTGCACGATTACTACAAATTTGCACGGGTGCTACAAATTTGAGACCAGTGTTTGTATTTTATTTGCCTGTGTATGAAGGGAAGTTGAAATAACCAACTTGTACACAAATGATTCCTACACAGAATCATCCGAAAATGGTGTATAGATAAAATGAAATATTTTTTTCAGTCGATAAGAGACTCAAGCTAGGAAAATACTCTTAGGCCGAATTAACCTTATATATATATACTTAACCTTATATATATACTTAACCTTATAATACACATGTTGAGAGCAAGAATTGTTGAACATGATGAATAGACCTGCGTACTTCAAAGAGAAATAATTATTTAAAATTCCTGCAAAAATGGCTCATTCCGTTGTTGGATTTTTTAGAATTCCAATGGCAATAATCCTCAGTATATATCAGATTATACCTATTTCAACAACCTTCTATCTCTCAATCTGACACCAATAGAATTGCCATGAGAATTATTCTGAACAGTTCAAAAAGATGAAATTCAGATATCAGACAAATAACTTCGAGCACTCTCAGTAGAATTCAACCAGCATGTAGTAGCTATCTATACCTCACTCCGAGAGTTGCATATTCCACTGTATTCCTTGTTCCTTACTTCATTTGAACACTATACGTAAAGACTCATTATTTTAACGAGGTGCCATTTATATTATTTATTTCAAAATATCAAGGTCGCCAGAAGAGACATTCATTAGCTAACTAAGATTGCTTTGCATTCTACTTCTGATTGGTTGAATAACCTCAAGTGGATTTTTCCAAACTAATCAGTTACAACTACCCGTAAGCACAATGAGAAAGAAGTTAGAAATCACGACGATCGAGACGAGACGAGAAAGGGCCTTCGAGACGAGATTTCTCTTCTCGATGAAACCCTGATAGATGACTCTATTGTCGTTTGACCTAACCTTGAAACATGCATGTGGTCAATTCCAACAAAATGAAGGATGATATTCAATGGCTTTATTACAATCAGCACTAGCAAATAGTGTTCTCCTTGAGGACCATTGCACAAATGGATGACACATGTAATTCAATGTCCGTAGGGGGAAGTGGTTGTTTTCTGTCTGATATTTGCCTCATTTGTGTGGAGAGAAGTGTATTTTCGGCCGTAGTCGTAATTACCTGTTTTTTTTCATTTCGCACCAAAATTAGTCAAATATTTTGGAGATCGCCAAGTTGCTCGACCAGAGTCTCTCCAAAGTGTTTGAAGTAGAGACATAAGCAGTACCCAAATTAGTTGATCTCTGATGACGGACACCATATTATCGGTTAAGCGCAGTTCCTGAAATTTTCAAATATTTCCTGAGTTCGATGTTAATGATATTTTCATAGTGATATTTTACGGGCAACTCCACTATAGTCCTTCATTTTTTGGGATGGTTCGTTCTCCCTTTTTCAAGTTTTGGTTCAACTCTGTTCATTTCCCAAGTAGAAGTTCGAAGGAATTGAGAATAATGTGAATTCAACAGAAACCAAAATGTGAGCGTAGCTGTTAAAACTGGGAAATGTCCACAAGACAAATTTCGCAAGAAAATTCTCCAAAAAAGTTGTGACTTGGATTGTTTGTTATTGAAATTGCTGTTGCCATTGAAGACCTAGAAAACCCACAGCAGTTCTCTGTCAACTTGTGTAACACAATGTCCTGAAAGGTCTCGGCCCACTTTCTTTCACCGAAATAAATCAAAATGGCAATAAAACGTGAAAAACCCGCAGACAGTAGCCGGTGTAGACTAAAAGAACGTTGCCACCGCTGGAGGTGATCTCGTTGAGATTGACAAACAATTATAACTTGACAGAAAGAGCCGGTAGCATGGGACGGTTTTATTTATTCCTTGAATCACTAATAGGTTCGAGTTAATGAATCTACCGTATAAACTATAGCTAAATTATGCATGTATAACAGCTTTAGGTAATATGGCTTGGAAACTAATGAGTTAAAGTTGGGAGGTTAAACGAAAGGGGGTTGGGTATGCCTGGCGGCGGTCTCTGGTTCCTGAAATTGACTTTGTTTTGGACCGTGGACCGATGGTTCGAAAAAGACGTTGGTGTTGGTCACGGTTAATTTTTTTCTAGCAGGAAACTAGGATGGATAATATATTCTAATAAGCATTCTTGGATTTTTAATATAATCTTAAAAACAGTGTTAATGATAGTTGAATATGTGGTTACAAAAACTGATATTAGTTACTTAGTTCAATTTGTTATAACCTAAATTTTATCTCCAGAAATTAATAATTCATATCTGATGTTTATTATAGGCTACCGGAAAGTTTTCAGTAGGAGTAACACGAAACATATAATAATCTGTTCTGAAAGAAATAGAAAGAGAAAAACCTCTCCAAGTCCTACGACATCAGTGAGGATTTTTCTGATGATTGATGGCAGTCAAATATCGTCCTCAACTTCAAGTTTGCCAAAATTTCGGGAATCTTCTCTAAAAAATAAGTACCGATGAAAATGGGCATGGTATTTAGACTGATTACTATTGAGAGTGTAACGTTTTACGATATTTCCAAAAATCAAGCTATGCCTAAACAAGATATCCGACTTTCTGATTGTTCTGTAATATGGTATATACCCATAACTATCTTACAATGGCATTGCAAAATCAACTTTTCAGAAATACAAGATGATACTTTATTGAAATAGTTAAAATGTATGTTAAAAACCTCACAAGTTACTTGTAAAAATACCTTGTGATTTGAAATCATGCAGTGTAAAATTACACCCACAGACGAACTAACAGCCAATATAATCGTCTACAGTCAGTAATAAATATTATATTTTCCACCACGGTTATATTCAGTGATATAGACAGAAAATTGCTTTGGTGGAGGCGTAGTAAACCCATAATAAACCTCCCAATTTATAATGTCAAATCGACGAAACTATGAATGATTTGGAGGGTCAGGCCCCCTAGGCCCCTTTCCTGACTACACCACTGGTGATATTTAAGCCATATATGGCTTTTTTTATGACCCGATACTTAAGCAACTACACTTTCAACCATGATGCATTCAGTCTGGTCTTTGACGAGTTAACAGAAATGGTCCTTTGTTGACTTTTATTCAAATGGGTTACAATGGCCACTTCGTTCTTCCAAAAGTAACTTCGTAGGCATCGCTACCAGATGCACTTGTTATGCCCAATATAATTCATTGATATTCCAAAAAATCTAGCCCCATCAAGTTTATTTGCCGTTAGGGACCTAAACAACTCTCAGAAGTGGCATTTCTGTAGAAACGGCCATTCATTTTCGAGCGTTAATGAAAAATCCCCACCGCAGGCTAATCACGACGTCCGATAGAAATTTGTTGGACGGGTATACCTACGTCCACTAGGGTTGTTTACGATCCCAACTCGTTAAGAAATGTGGTATAACACCAGTAGCTCAATGAGGCTCTAGATAATGAAGATTCTCTTCACAACAATTATTTCCTTCCCATACGCGTAGGTTTCGATGGAAACTGGCTTCTGTTTTCAGTATTATTTATAGCTCTGAATATTAATTGAATCCCAAAGAAAAGTAGGGACGGGTATAAATTTGTTGATATAAACGACTCGGTACTGCGGGGAATGGATTCTGCAGGAAAAAATGTATGTGGCTTGCGTTCAAACTTTATCAATTCTCTCGTGTCCTATCCATAAATATTCCATTACATGTCGGCTTCAGTCGCTATAGCAAATCACAGAGTTGTTAATAAAATAAAACGATTTCTATACTTATTTGAGTCGGAACACTTCGGTTTAGTTAAATGTGATTTGAGATGTTTAATTCTTGTTAACAAATAACATATTATCAAAAAAATAAATTAAAAAACGTAGTTTGTTATAATCTGATGTATCCTGTCATGTTTGTGACCTGACCTGACAGGATCTATTGAAGATTCATCATCGTGCAGGTTTGAATATTCCGATCTAACGATTAACCATATATCTCTCTTACATTTTTTCATGGCCTGTAATATCATCGACAGCATTGTTCGTTCCATCATTAGCTGTTTCATTACAAAAACTATGATAGTTTTATCTTTAATAGATATTGCTTAGAAGTTTGCTTGATTATAATAAAATTCGGTACAAGGATATTACCAGAACCTGCCGTCACATTTTGTAAGTTTCTTTATTAAATATATATAATAACGTCCTCTATATTTTGACATTTTTATCATTTCATCATTATCGTTTCAATTCCGCTTTGAGTTTTATTAACGGCATACCCAGGATCTATTATTCATATTTAGATACGTACTTTGATTAATCGGATCATTTTCCTCAAAAAACTTGCGATTTCAAAACCATTCATAACAAATATTGCTATTTTGTAAACAATATTGAATTTAAAACATGGAATTGAAAACGGTCGATTTTAAATGGGAGATTTTTAGAAGATATCATTCCAACAAAGCATCATTTGTAATGTACCACATCATAAATGCCAGTCAGTTGTCATTTTTCTCGTTTAGCAACTCTGAAGGAGGTCAAAGTCGGCCCACTCGTGTTAATAACTATGAATACATTACTGAGTTGTCACGCACTTTGTGTTGAAAATATTCTTCTTTAGAAAAGCCAATAGATATTTTAAATCCTATTAACTGTGACTAATTGAAATGTGGCTGTGTTGAATCGATGATTAGCGGAAATAGGTATCCAGACTGTCGCCATCACTATTTATCAGTATCTTGTGCGCATACACAGGCATACATGAATTAACATTATAGAATCGTGTTACGATTGTCCTTCACATAAAAAGTGTCAGTTAAATAGCATATACACCTCGCTAGTGATATGAAAGCTAATTTGAAAAATTTAAATTAAACGAATTTCACATAATATTCAATCAATATTTTTAAAATCAAGTGCTTAACATAGTATTTTACAAAATGCAGATGTCCAGTCCAGCCCAGCCCTAACTGAAAAAGGGAAGATAATTTTTTGATGTCACTATTATGAATTCATAAGTGGAAATTTGAACTGTTTCTTTTCTTCATGTTCATCAAAAAAGACCGTTACTGTAGTGCTTACTGAACATTATACAATTTAGTCAATCCATTTGTATAGAATGTATACTCTCCCCCATTCAAAATTGTTCTGGAGGTGGTTATAACTAAAAAGTTGTTAAAATAAATGAATCTCATTCCAAAAAAAGGATTTAATCATACTTCAAATTGACTTATTTCGTACATATGGACCAAATTGTATGTGAAACGTATGTGATATACAGTGTTGTTATATTATCATTGACAATTGGATGATGACTATGGGTCGTAAACTGAGATTATCAACATCAGTTTAGTGTTCTTGACAAAACAATTCACATGGGCGACTGAATCTGTGTTGGAAATATGGTGTGTTATTTCAAATAAATCATTTCTCAAAAGATTCTGCTCACCCTGCAGATACGGTCACCTGAACACCATTGCTAAAAATTCCACTAATCAAGACGATAGAAGTCCCTTCAGCGATAATTTAACTAGTTTTCCTAAATTCTCAACTTATGCGATATCAGCACGAATCAAACCGGCCTTTGATAGTACTCAAACAAAATAAAACTATGTGCCTAATCGGTTAGATAACACTGACCGATACATTTCTTTGGTATCCATCGGAAATGTGGAAAATGTAAAAAAAGAAAATTACAAAAAAAAATCTCAAACGGTATCAATTTTTTCATTGAATTTATCAAAACATAGACCAAACGGTGTCATATTGAAAAATTATTAGCTGCGGAACAATTTATTAGTGAAAGCAACTTTAAAAAATATTTTCTTCTGAACTTGAAATAAATGACAAAAATCTGAAAACTGAAGAAACTTTATTATGTTTCTTGCAGAAAACCCCAAAGAACAGGAAAACAATGAAGGATATTGAAAAATTTTGAGATTAAATACCGAATGCAGGTAGGTAATATCTAAAAAAACACCTGGACGTTTTTTCACAGTTTCAAAAATTAACGAAAAATGTAACATAATAAAATTACAAAAAAAATATTTTTCTCAAACAGTATAGATTTTTTCATTGAAGTTATCAAGACAGACCAAACGGTGCCACATTTTTTCGTCATATAAATAAATTAAGACAATAAATAAATATTGACGATACTGAAAAATCATTATCTACGAAATAAGCAACTTTAATGAATATTTTCTTCTGAACTTCTTCTGAAATAATTGACAAAAATCTGAAAACTGAAGAAATGTGCCCACATGTCTATAATTCGATGTATGGGAAGCTTTCCTTTAGGAATTTCACTTAACGCCCCTGAATTCGTTTGTGAACTATACGCCTCATGCAAGCGCTTAATTTTCGTTTGATAATAACCTTCATTTAAAAATTTTTATTTTTTAAAATGCGCATCTGATCTGCCACTGATGTCAGAATACCACGGCTGTATTTACCTCTAATGCACTATTTATTTTCTTATATTCTCGATTATCTCGATTATTATCCAAGAATACCTACTCTCTATCAATATTCCGTTGAAACTAGATCAAAAGTAAACGCTTCGCTATTATAGCTTCGACAGGAAGTAATATATCACTATTTTCATCAGATTCAGGAGTAATTTTCTAAATTGCCAAACGTTAAAAACCGGAAATCTTGGTGGTAAACGACCCTGGGACCCAAACAGAATTTCAAAGCGTGTTCGTACTGTGAGAAAAGTTGCATCGAGATGTATCAATTACACTTTAACGAAGAAACTAGATGAACTGATTAACAATTGTCCAGCTAGTACTTATGAGTATATTTTCTAAATGAAGAATGTTTCGAATATTTTCATAATGTGGCACTGATATTGGTCCCATATCTCGGTGGTATGAACTTGGACTCTGGATTGTTAACTTTCTATTGATGTAATTTCGTTCCTTTCAATATATTGATCCTCTTCAATTAAAGATAAGACCCACCGGACCTTCTCATGTTTAGGCGTCTTGAGATCCCACAGCCTTGATCAGAGCTTCTTGAGGTCACTTTGACAGATTTAATGTGGAGTGGAAGTGCTCATGAACATAAAAATTGACAATTGTGATTTATCATTGCCTAGAGTTCACAATAGAATACAATAAATAACCAGTTGTTTTCCGAATACCTCAAAGCTCCATAATAATAACGTGTAACAATATTCAATTATTTAGTTTTAATTATAACTCAATCATGCACAACACAGCACTACACCTAATTTGAATATTCAGATTACCAATAAATATGTACGAAATGCAAAAAACGTCAACATGTCTCGGTTGTACAATCATGCTATTCGGCAATCTATAATATTTCAATTTCAATCGCATGTAAATGTCCTTGTTTTCTGTTCAGGTAACATGTAATAAATTTTCGTTCATTCGGTTCATAAAGACATCAAAACAAAATACCGTGAAATTCCGAAACGAAATCAATTTTCAACAGGAAACGGGAACTCGACCAAACACATAAGTAAATTATTTTTCATTAGAAAAATTCAACCACAAAATATTATAATTCCCAGTATAGGCAACATCTGGTGTCATTATTCATTTCGCGGCTATTTAGTTCTGCGTAAAATTTTCAATTAATGAATTCGGCGGCAATTCCAACATAATTAATTTTCATTAATAAGGTTGTTTGTGTTTATAATTTTGCCGACAATGGACTTTCTTGAGAACTGTCCGACTGTTGATATTTTTTATCAATTATGATTCCTAGGTTTTTATATTTCCTGAAACTGGGTTGATGTCATTTCAATTTGATACAGGGATCAAACAAATTCTTAGTGTATCGATTGAACGCTTGGATTTGTAGACGAAATTCATTTCTTGATATGATTTTTTCGGTATTTTAATCGTCCACAGTCTGATAATGAAAATATGGTAATATCAAGGATATAGAAGTCCTCGAAAGACTTGTGCGAGTTAGGGAAAACGTAGCCCTCGCCGTTTAACATGTGATGCCATGCCGGGGGGGTCAGCGCTAGCTCTGTTGCTCAGGTATCCAGCCGTGGAACTTCCGCTCGCATCGGACATAGGTTCGAGACCACAGTGCTCGAGAATTTTCACAAGTGCATCAGTAACTGCGAAGTCTTGTCAGTTCCGACGTGTGTGCTCACTTCTTGAAGTGCATACCGACCATCCGGGAATGGTACTTTAGGTTTTCTGGTTTTTCCTACAGCTGGAAAGTGAATAAACCACCAAAAATAGTAATAATGCACAGACTATGCACTATTCAAGATTATTATTATTCCAAAGGTTTTTGATATAAAAGCTACTGTGGAAATCGATCAAAACATGATTTTTATCCATTTCATTCATTTTCTACCACATTCTATCAATGTGGGAACAATTATTTAGAGTTGAAATGCAATGACAATGTTAAACAAGACAAAATTGAATGAAATTAACTCATACTTTGTGTGCAATTGATTTATTTCAGTGGTCGTTCAAAGGCCGTGTCATCCTACAACCTAATATTTTGGGAACCTTGTAAATATTTTCAATATCGTTTTTCCCACATTACATCCATAGAATGAATAATACTTTCACTATGTGTGCAATTTAATGTAACTGTCAAGTTTTTTGAAAAATAATATTTTGAAAACAGTCAATTGAGGTATAGGAATGGCCCCAGAGTTGATGAAGAACTCATAAATGAACTAAAATACAGGGTGTTCCATTTGGGATCAGTGAAGGACAAGTGAGACGTGCTGAGCTCTTCTGAGGAATCACAAACCTTTTCTTTAAAACATAGAAATGAAAAAATCTCAAGGAATTGTCAGTTAAGGCACACGAAAAATCCACTGTCGCAGAATCCTCAACAACGATAATCATAATTTGAAGAAACCCAAGTCATCTCTACATCTGCTCCTTACAGAAACAACACAACAACAGAACCGAAGAAGGACTACAAATGAACAGAGCTTTCATGGCTAACACATTACAAAAAAATTTCTGTGGCAAAATTAACTCCTGTTGCAAAGGGGGGAAAAGGATGAACAAAAAAAAGCTGGGCTGCCAGTTCTCACAAATAATGCTTTACCTCCCTACCCACATAATATCTATACGAACGAATAGATTATCAAATGTCAAGCAATCGACAAAAATTTCTTGAGAATGTTAACGACTCGTGTTGGCGAAACGTCGAGACATCACGTGACGAGTCGGCCTAAGTAAACACCCGGAAAATCAGCATGTGTTGAAAAAGAAAGTAGACATCTACCTTAGGAATGACAAAACATTATCAGGAGTCAGAAATCTTTGGTTAGGATGCCCTCAGCCAAGAAATAACTTCTCCAGATAATTCTGAAAGAATATCATCGTGAATGATCTTATACGTGTTCAGGGTACTGATTTATTAGATTTTGATCATTTTCAGTATCTCGTCAATGGGTTTTCAGTATGGATTGTATAAACAATGACGTGTATTTCCGATGAATCAAAATTGATAAGTTTTCTAGAAGAACTATAGATGGCGCTGTATATATATATACAGTGTGGAAACCAGGTAAGGAATAAAATTATTTCCTCAGATATCCGAAAAAATTATATATAGGAAATCATCGGACAAGTTACTTTTTGTTTTGAATTTGACGGTCCCCAGATTCAACTGTCTTCTATGACATTTCGGACAATATCTAGAATAATCGTCAGTTTATAAAAGAATGTAGTATGGAATCACATAAACTTATCATGTCTAGTTGGAACCGAAGTTGAAAGCGAAGTGGTCGTGGTGGTTTGCCTCTCACTTAGTCGGCCCGGATTCGATCCCCACCGCCTGCCACTGAGCTAAAGTGGTTCGGAATCCACTTGTACGTAAGCTGTAGGTCCCAGATGTCCCTTGTTTTACACAAGCTCTGCTTTCGAGGGTTTTTCTCCAAAAAGCTGGATGATTTAGAAACAAATTTCACAAAATTCAACAGTCTTTAAAGTAGTAATTTTTTACATGGATTGTATATGACTGTCTAAAGTAGCAAATGTTCACTGTATAATGAATGCATTGAAAAAATCATTATGAGTTACAAGTTTCAACCACTTTCGAGAAAGGCAGATTCTTGAAAATATTCGCACAGAAAAGTACTTATTGATGAAGGTCCCATTTTTTACGTGACGCAAAATTTGAGGTATAAAATGAAATATCAATTCCAATTAATCTCTTCGATGAGATGCAACTCCGAAAGAATTTGGAAATAAATTTTTCCAAAAAAAATCTACAATGGGTGTGGGTCACTGAATTTTTTCTTCCATCAATGTCATGCATGAGACTAAAAACAAAACAAGTACAAAAGGTCAGCTAAAGTATTTGTTCTGGTCAAATTAAATTTATTATTCTATTCATATTTTTATATTTTTGTTGTATTTCCAACATATTTAATTAGATTCATCATTATCAATCAGAATTCTCATTCCTATTTTCCACATTCTAAATGCTGTTTGTGAATACCTTATTCAATATCGTTTCAATTTGATACCTTTATGACCAAAGATTTTATAGTAAACAACCTAACTAGTTCTATAGAAAAACAATCAAGGAAACCGACCATGTAAAATGAACTGAAGACCCAATAACGCTGACTAGCACTTCAGGCAAAGAAAAAATAATAACTAGACACATAAAAACTGACGTTTCAAAGGTATAGGAAAATCAAAGCCGGCGCTATTCTGAAGAAGAGCCACGTCAGTGACTGACACATAATATAAGCTGGGCAGTGGTAAATTGTGAGAGGCCTCTTTAATTTTTGACGGCGCGATAAAAGGCATTTCGGTGTTTATTATCATGTTCCCAGTAGCATTTTCAACAAAAAATGTCTATGATACGGCAGTCTTGAGTGTGCATTGACCTGGAATCAGTACTATTTTATTTCTTGGTGATTCCAAACAATACTCATATTAGAAATGTAACAAGTTCGTGATAAATGATTAGATGAGTTTTGGGAGAAACGTACTTATTAGTTATTAGTGCAAACGAAATCAATTATTTCAGAAAATAATGATATATTGCTTCATAATGCAAGTATATTATTTACTCTTGGGCCGTGATGGTCATGATGGGTTCGATTCCCAGCATGGTCATCGGTCTCGTGCAAGGCATCACACGTTAAAGGGTAAGGGCTGCGTCTTCCCTATCTCGGACAAGTCTTTCGAAGACTTTTGAGGGTTGTGCAGCTGGTTGACGGAAATAACAATTTTAACAATTTAACTCTGCGAGCTTGGTTTGGTTCCCGAAAGTCAGCGAAAACATGGCAGCCTGGTAACATTGTGTAAATACGACCTAGGTAAGTTCTTTCCGCAAACCAGTATAGAAAGTGAAGATAGCTCGTAGAGAAAGATTATGGTCCACTGCCACTTTGAAGTAAACTGAAATAGGTTGAGTTCTACATTCGATCAAAATTAACTATATGTGTAAACGAAAGTATACCTAGATTTATTGGGACACTTGTCAGCTTCAAATTAATTCTTCTAAAATATAGGTAAAATCAAGTTTCAAAAAATTTAATCTTGCATCAACCCACTATGCAAACTTCGTATCTGTCTTCAACTCTGGTTTTCTGGTTTATCACAATGTAGGTATAGGTACCTACTTTCATCTCGTCTCATTTCAATCTTCTAGTTGAAACCAAATGGTCTTTTACGAGACATACAACCTTGAGTGCTAAACTAAAAGCAGCTATAAAGCCAACTCTTCAAAGATAATTATGGAATAGTCATTTCTATTGGTTCCAAGTAGATATGCGAGTGTTATCAGTTATTCTGTCTGGGAAGAGAGAAGAATGGAATGATACAGAAACAGTTGTCTGTCTAATTTATAGACCTGAAAAAATCGTCAGATATTTGCATCACTTGTTAGGTAGGTATAAGTACAACTTGAATTCTTCAAAATATCTGTATCACAGGCAGGATTTTACTCGTTCATCCTTCGTTAAAGATTTATAGTTTTCTGTGATAACTAAAAACAGAAACACTAATGAATAACGAAGTGATAAAATATAACATGTAGATAGGTACATTGATGGAATCTACAAATTTTTTGCGAATGTATTTCATATTATCATGGTACAAAGGTACCGACTGAACAATAAATATGACGTCAACATTGAAACTTTTTTAGGTAAAATCTTAAAGCAAAGGATGCACTCAAAGCTCGCAAATGTTTTCGTGCCATGGATCTGCATGGGTTGTAAAAATGTATCATATTTCTCCCAGACAGGTTGAACATATGCGTTACAAAGGAAAAACAACCTCTCTTCACACATCTGTTTGAGACCATTTCTAACTAACAGAATGAAACTTGTTTTTCGGTTCAGGTCAATTGAGGACCATTCAATCACGATTCTGATTGAGGTTGACAATTTTGAAACTTGAAATGGGACTGAAGCTCATTGTGAATGCACTAGAATCAATAATAGGTGTCAAAGGAAGAGAACTCTATAAAAACACCGTACCTACTTGAATGTTTGCGATAATGATATGCGTGTGAAATCCGGATCAGACAAATCAATAGGTTCTTTGAAAATATGGAGAATGTGTGGTTCTTGTGATTTATTTCATGGTTTTTTTACTCGCTGACATATGATTCAATTAAATCTCACAAACATTCCTCAAACAGTTTGGAAATAGTAAGTAATAACTACGAAAAAGTTAATTATCATCATTAAACCCGTTATACCTATTTCAGATTCAGCACATTACGTTCAGTAACATTTACACACAGTTTTAATGAGATAATCGACGAAACGTTGCATAAACATGATAATATGCAAACACACCTCGAGCAAATGCCGTTTTCCTTTCCAATACTTTGCATTCTTGTTACATTTCAATAGATTTGTTATGAAGAAACTACTCCCGTCGGATCAAGTGTGTTTAAAAGCTACTTAGCGTCGGACCGTTGGAAAATAAAAGAACAACGAATACCTCATGCAGCTCTGCTGATGTGTTTGCCCAGCATGGAGCCGGCCAAACAAATAGCAAGGTATTAAATGGCGTTAAAACTTGAAAGATTCTGTGTTAATAAATATATAGTATATATACATAGGTAGGTACTTATATATTTTTCTGCTCATGTAGGTAGGTATATGAAAATCATTATTTTTCAACTGGATACCCTACATGAAAGTCATAGTTTTTCACTCAAGAGATGAAAATTAAGCAAATGATTATTATCATGCTACCCGATGGGAATATGTACTAAAATCAATTTGATGGATTTTTGACATACTAATGACGGTTGATCTACTACTTGGCACGAACGTCACTTCGTTTGACAGTTTATAAACATTTTCACGATTATATTTGAACTTCTCTCTATATAACTATGATGAACATTTTATAAACTACATCTATAGTAGAAAAAATAGCATTTCATACTGGAGATGAAATACGTTTTTTCATATCTTGTTGAAAAATATACTTTTCTTCTCCAATTTTTTTTGTAATATTAAGTAAATGAGACACCTATGATCAGTAGCCAATTTTTGAATCTTATCTCATGATCAGTGGAGCAACAATAATTATGTTAGACTGCAGGCTTATTGGATTAACGATTTACCTTTTAAAGAAAATGAATACCAAATTGATAAAATAATAAAAATATTCATTACTTCAATCAGATAACAATTGTACTTTAATGTTGTAAGATTTACTCCACTTTTTTAGTTTTTTTTAGGTAGTTTCAGCTTGTTAAGTTGGTAAACGTACCTGCATTTTCGACATTTATTTATGAAAATATTCAATTCAGTCAAAAGTTTTAATTTTATCTTGCGAGGTACATTTATCTGAATAATAAACACCTACTTGATGAGCAAATTTCAGAGACAATTTGCCAGCAACTTTTATCTGTCGTCAGTCCAGATAACATCTGAGAAGTGACAAACAAGTTGAAACTGTCTCTCCTCTCGAACATACTCGACTCAAGCACTCTTGAATCAACTCTGAAGTACCTACTCCTGGGGATTTAGGTAAGTAGCTTAGTCAATACCTTTGAAAAGCCTTTCAAAAAGGACAATGGGCAGGACATGAGCACGCACAACAAAGGATAAAAATGTGTTGTGTTTTGAAGTATTAGCACTTCTTAGCTCTTGAGGCCTTCGCTATGCGTAGCTGGTGAATTTGCACAATAGAATTGTTTATTCAGAATGTTAGTACTAACAATTCCTTCCAAACTATCCTGACAAAAGAATAAACTGAATCAATAGTGATATTTTATTAAAACGATATCTCCCACTGAACAATAGATCAACTCAAATTGATCTCACTTCAAGAATAGGTAATTGTCCTGAATATTTCATTAATATTGTGTTTTCTTAGTAGGGTATACCAACGGTAATAATGTTATTTCAGTATCAAAATACACAATAACAACTTATCGACAACTTCCAGTAATTGGAAAATTACTGATCTAAAAATCTATTTGTTTCTTTATTCTAGGAAATTGTTTTGTGTAATTACTTTGAATGGAACCAAATTATCCGTTAATATACCTATTACTTTTGTTTCAAGTTTTGTAATGAAAGGTTGTAACTTGTAACTTGGGTATGAATGAATATTTGATAGGTAAGTAATAGCGTGAACGTTATTCGATGGCAGTTTAGGAAATGTTTGTTTTTACTAAAGTTCTAAAGAGTATTCCTGAAAATGACCGAATTTCGGGAATAGTTTGATGTTACATCACTTGACGATAACAATTTCACGACCTTACTAAAATAAATAGCATAGGACATTTTTCAAGTGAAAATGAATGACATCAATCAAATGTACTCACAGCTGTTTTAACATTCATGGTCATGGCAGGTATCTGAGCGCCGTAAAACTGCCCAGCAGTGGGCGTCATATCAGTAAGCATGCTGACACTCAAAAGTCACTTCTTATCAGTAAACATCAACGCAAAACTTACTAGTCGCGACAAACAATCACACACGGCGCACTGATAAAGGGTAATATTAGACTACTATTGTTGAAATCACATTGCTTACTGTTTCTCAGAAGGGGAACAGTAGAAAATCACCGGTTCCCCTTCTGTGCTAAGCCGGCATGGGCGGACTTAAAACTTGCCAACCAATAGGTTGGGCTGCCATTTATTATTGGCACCGCCCATGGGTTTTTATCGCCGATTTCAGTGCGCATGTTGGTTGATACAACTAGAAATTATACTGTTACAGGGATGAGTTGAGTATATGTGGCATCTATTATTTTGTAAACAAGGGCTTTATTAGCGAAAGTACTCGCCCGGTACTCTATGGTGAATCGCTAATGGTCGTGTGGAAGGTGTTATTTTCGGAAGCATGTTTATACCATTAATGTAATGGTATTATTATTATTGGCGATGATACACAGTTTTTGTACGAACTTGTCTAAATTATTGTTAATGATTCGCTTTCATTTTTATTTTTATATAAGAATGAGAATGAATGATTCTAAATTGGTAGGAAACTTGAAGTTTTTCCAAGTGTATAATAATAATAATAATTCCTCATAAACACTCGTAGAGTGTACCCAAAGTAGGTACCTATTCAGTTTGTTAGTTATCTGCGAATGTTATGATCAACTGATTAATATTATAGAACAAACAAATATCACCATGCACTTCTGTACAATTAACACGAAGGTGGGTTGTCTGTCAAAACTTATTGACAACTTCCCAAGAACTATACCAGAAAAGTTGGGTTTAAGGCGTGGGTCAAGGTGATATGTGACGTTTCTATTGAAAATAACATTCAATGTCATCAACACCATGAATAAGATATTCTGAAATTCCAAACATTCAAGATCATGGAGTGAAGGTCTTCGAAGGAGCAAATATTGGAAAATAATCGGAAGACTACTCAATTAAATTACCTAACTTTTGGAAAAATAATGATGTGGTATTTAGTACTTTTGCACTAGAAATCTTTATTACATTATTATACTTATCCAGAGCCGGATTAAGGAGAGGGCATCCGGGACTACAGCTCGGGGCCTCCACAAAAGAGGGACCCTCACAAAAAAGGAACCCCCACAAAAGAGGGCACCCCACAACAGAGACTTGGGAAATTAAAAAAAATCTTTTGCGAGTACCTATACACAAGAGAAGGTAGTAGTCCATTTACTAGTGAACAAATTTACCTATAGTACTTTCTACAAACATGATAATATTGTTTTTTAATGTTAAAAAAACGATTCATCTATATTTCTTCACTCCAGCTCTTTGCCTATCCATATGTATGTTTTTTTTTTCTGCGGATTTTACAAACCTATTTGGCCTATTCCCCGTCTTCTCGTGTTGGTAATGAATTGATTTCACAATAAATTGATTATTTATTGAAAAACTCGACTGAAAATAACTTTTGGGCCTGGGGGCCTCCACTCCATTATTGCCCCAAAGTCTCCAGTCCTCTAAATATGGCCCTGTACTTATCTGTTCTTGCTTTTTTGTTAATTGGTTGACAATGTTTCCGTTTATAGTTATAGATCAATAATTTTAGCATTAATGATAAAAAATGGGACAAAAATAACAAAAGAATACAAACCGTCACAGTAGTTGTGTTTCAGTGCTTAATAATGGTAAAAATGAAGAAAATATCACCCTTTATAGACCATGTCTAGAGTTTAGAATCTGAATGATTCATTATTTATTGATACTTTCTTTAATAACTCGTCCAACAAAAAAATTACAAAGGTGAAACGATTCCTCAACTTTGAGAACTCCCTGTACATGAGCCGATCATGGTTTGAACTGACTCATAAGATATTCTAGATATCGTCACATACATTTACTAGATCCGTTCCGATAGTGGCAGTGATCAGACATGTTTTTTTTCGTCCGGTCACAAAGATGATACGCGAGGCTGCCACGTGGGAATGAAACTTGTTATGTGGTAGAGATGTTTTTTTTTGTACGAGCATTGAACAATATTCCACAGGAGGGTTGCCCACAATAACACCCCTCTCCATTCTCCCGACGGAGTTCCCATATTTTACGCCAGTCCGTACCCAGGCTGTAGCGGAGTGGATCCCGGGAATTGGAGAGTGTGCTGGTTAAGTGTGCCATCAGGAAGCATGGTCAAAAAACATAAAGAGAAAAAATTATCTTTGAATGAAATTGAAATTTAGATGCATATTTAGGCAGACATTTGAAGAGGGATTACGTGAAATAAAATTGAATGGATTTCAACAGTTTTTTACAATTTTCGTGTTTTGAAAAATAGTATAAATTGTAAAAATGAAATATTTTGCGGAGATAACATCGGTCCATTGTCCATTGGACTGTTTTGGCTTTTATAACCAGACTTAATATTATTATGACAGAGTAGGCCAATCTTCAAAAAGAGAAGAAAATGATAGAGATGAATTCTTTCTGAGAAACACTAAAAAGAAGCGATAGGTTATAGAACCCGGAAAGTATTTGATTCATCTACATATGAACTTATTCTTGAAGTATTTTTTTTATATTGTATTTATATTATTTGTTGCAGATGAGACTACAAAAAAAGTATTTGCGAGATGACACAGCCCGGTTTGGTTTGGATGGATATTCGGGGTGAGTGTATTTTTTAAATGAATCGCTAATTCTTTTTTTATGTTGTTGAGAAACGTCTGATATATGTATCGTTTTGTTTTGTTGGGTATGCAAATTGAAAAAAAGGTATTTCCTTTGTTAATCAACAATTTTTTTTATAGATATATAACTTGAAGAGTAGTTGATGTGATTAGACTTTTTCATCTTATTTTGTATTAAAAAAAATGTTGCCCAACAGATAATGTATTATTATTTTCATTCGTTCTTTGAGTTATTGAAAACAATTATGATTACTTTTGATTATATTTTGTTCTTGTAGAAAGTAATGGTATGGGAAGCAGCTCTACTCTGATAAGGGTTTTATTAAGTACTCGTAAATACTTCAAAGGGTAAATTTGACTAATAAAAAGTTCACGTGTCTGCAAATATATCGCGTAGATGGTAGAGGGTGTTGAAGTTGAAATTTTATTGTCGATTGATTTGGATAACTTTGGTAAAAAATTTATTTTTTCAACAAAATTTGGAGAACGGGGTTTTCTTTGGGTGAGAAATGAAATTTTTTTACAAATTTTCATGTAAAACTCCGAGGGTGCTGAGTATGCTATCATTATTTATTTTAATTTGCCCTAACTTTTTTGACAGTAAAGTTTTGGATTTTTATTTGTGCACTTTTTCTTAGCAAAAATAGTGAAGCTGCTTAACAACGCTGTGGGTAACCGTTTTTGAGCCAGCAGATGAAGTTGCTCAGAACTTGACCAAAGCTGAGTATGTGATAGATCTCAATAAAATAATCATCTTTTCTTTCACAAAGAGTTATCAAGAAATAATTCATTCTCAAGATACAAGATGTTGAAAAATCGATTTTTTTCATAAATTCAACACCTTGTATTTTGAGAACGAATAATTTTTCGATGCATCTTGATCAAGATGAAAAGTTATGTATTCCAGCAAGATCTATCACAGTTCAATCAGTTTTCATCAGTTTGTGTCAAGTTCTGAGCAACTTCATCTGGCGCCCAAGTGCGTCTGACCTGCATCAATGCAGAAATTTGCAACTTTCTTAAACGGTTCCCATAGCGTTGTTCAACACTCATTCCTTTTTTGCTTAGAAAAGGTTCCAGAAAATAAGATTCAAATAAAAAAAAATTCAAAAGTTTACTTTCAAAAGAGTAACGGCAAATTAAATTAAACAATGATAGCAGTGCCCTCTAAGTGCTACATAAAAATGAATATCTACCAAATTTTGATATCTTACCTCAAAAAACCCCTTTCACCAAATTTGTTTCAGAAAATTAATTTTTTGAAAAAGTTATTCAAAATAATTGAAAGTAAAATTTCAACTTCAACACCCTGTATCTCCGAAACGAAACATTTGAGAACACAAACTGATATGAACTTTTTATCTTGAAATTGGTCAAACATTAGCCCTTTGAAGTTTGTACAAGTACTTAATAACGCCCTGTATACATCTAAATCCTGCTTTTTACGAATATCACATCTTCCGTTACTGTCAAATTCCATGGATTCGCTATAAAATAGTTGTGTATCCATATTGGAAACTTTTAAACATTTTTAATAAGTATTCATATGTCATCACATTGACATACGTATCCATAGTTCATTCATATTCAAGCTCCAACCTGTATTGTTACTTGTTTCACTATATTTTTGCTTAAACTTCGATTTTATCATTAGAATTTGATCTTTTGATCAAAAAATGTGCGTGTTTCATACGAATGCATTTTTGTAATATTCTGTTCATTAAACAAAATTCCTACCTACCGAATTAATATCCAAAACAATGTTGCACAATTATTCTTATGAGAATTGTCAAAATCCAGAGTATAAACAAGTTCCGAGAGACCATATTCCCATCAAATATGCTTACCAGTAATACAACTTTGGATTATGACGATAATAAGATAATGTAATCATCAGATAGAAAATGTAAAGGAGAACCAATGTTATATTGCAATTAATGAATTCCAGAAGTTTTCTATAAATTGTATAAATTGTATTCCTGTTATACCGGGTGGCCACGAGGTGAGGTAGGTACGCCTCCCAATTTTTCCATAGTTTTGAAGATACAGGTTTCAAATTTGGTACGTCGATATATTACTCAAATACGCATATATTTACTCCATTGCCAAAAATCCACCACTTCCGGTTTAACCAGAAGTGACCCCAAACTTTTTTTTTTTCAAATGAAATCCTGCATGTACAATTCGTTTCATTATCCGGAAGAACACGCAATTTGTGATAACACTGTTTTTCAAAGTTGGCTCAAATCACAACTTACGAACGGCGTTAGTATTTACGATAGGAAGGTTAGAGGTAAGATACTATTGAAAATTGAGCTTCTCATGTAATTTCAGCAACCATAATTTCCAACAATTATCAAAAATTTCTTCAAAACGGAGTAGTACTCATAAAGAAATGCTCACAACTGCCATTTCTCAAATAGCCACATACTCTTTTCACGTTGTCGTATTGAAAAGTAATGAATTATCCAAATAATCCTGTTAAGTTTCGGAGAATTCTGAAAGGAATCGAAGATACGGGATGTTTCATTATGAGTGTTCTCAAAATTGAATATTCTTAAACAGAGGCGGCTTGAACCTACGAAATCTAAACAAATAATCATATTTAAAAAAAATTTGGAACATTTGCGGTACATTCTGAATGGCAGAAAATTGTGATTTGTCGAAAAACATTCTACGGCGATAGAGCGAACTTTTTTTCTCATTCAATCACTTAGTGCTCTTAATACACAAATAGCTATTCTGCTTCCTTTCGGAATTCTTCAAATCTTTTCATCCGAGTAATCTGATAATTCATCATTTTTCAATACGACTATGTGAAAAGAGTATGTTGCCATTTGAGAAATGGCAGTTGTGAGCATTTCTTTATTTTACAGTGATCATGTAATTCAATGCTTTATTACATGTAATTTCCGTTGGTTTCCATAATGACTGTAGAAAAAGTATTAATTAGTAATACGATGTATTGTTACACCGGAATGCCGCCAATTCACAAAATATTACAGGTATTGTGTGAATTCTCCTTTGTTAAAATGTAATTTTTTATGACACCTATTCCTAATTCGCTAATTCTCATTTCTTTGTTAATGTTGGTAGGGTGGAGGTCGTTCGGCGTCTAGGACGGATAGGTCACTAAACAAAAAGAATGAGCAATATTTTGTGTGAATAGTGAGTGAGTGCCATATTGTCATATAATTTTGAGTACTTATTCGACATTCAAATCTCATGTGGATCGATATCACCTCAATTCGATTTATTTTCAAAATCGTACTAGAAGGTGTGTTGGTACTGTGTTAGGTATACAATTTATTTTTTGCAGGTCCAGAGTCAATCTTTAGGCTGAAAATGGAAAAAGAAATTCCCTTCTACCTAAACTGTAAAACATTTCCGGAAGCCTTTATTGCCGTGCGTTTGGTCTGTTATTAATATTCAACCTTCAGTACTGAAAATAATTGTTTATAATTAATTTTAACATTTTTTTTGTAGTGATTTTGATTATGAAAAATACAGAAAGACTATTCAATACTTTTTGTGGTTTGTGAACGACTTTAAGAAATAAATTATTTATTCCATGAAGAAATTATTTTGATGTCGCAAAACATTCTTTCCTGAACCCTTGATTACATAATGAATTAATTACTGAATTACCTTTTACGTTTCATCCCATCAGTACAAAACGGTGGCACCTGTATAATGACACTTTTCTCAAGGTTATTATTGAGAACAAGAATTTTTATCCAGAAATACTTGAATAGTTTTGCACTAATACCATGTGAAGTTATTTACATGAAACATGCGATAATTTGAAATACATCTGTAAATAAAGTGGAAAGCACAGGAAAGTTTAAGTGATCATCGGAGAATATATGGAAATTCACATTTAAGGTATGTAAAAATGCATGTCCAAAATCAAGATTTTTCCTCACAAATACTTGAATACATATCCAGCTATACATACTGAAGCATGTAATGTAAATTGGCACCACTTGACTATAATGGTAAAAACACCTAAACAAACATGTAGAAATCGCCAAAAAATCTGGAATAACTGAGAAAGTTACTTTAATATGTAAGTGATAATTAATGAAATATATTGGACATTCACATTCAAAGTCAAGTTATGGCTTTATGTTATATTACAGAGGTATACAGGCTGATTCACGGTGGATGGCACATTAGACGTTTCTGGTGAACCAGACAACGGATCACTTTGAAAATTTAATGGAGGGCATATTCGGACATTCTCTAGCCAACTAAAAAATTTTCGACAATGCGGTGTTGCCGCTTCTATCAGAAAGCAGTCGCAACTTTGATTTTTCAAATGGAACACTCTGTATATAATATTATTTTTGGAATCTCCAACAATTGCCCGACAACTTTTCTTGATATTTCCCTATTCCCTATCTGTTACCGTTTTCGAAATAAAAATTAATTTCAATTTTTTTCTTCGAAAATCATGACTTCTAAACATGCCGATATCTTTTAGTTAAGAAGTACTATGATATCGAAATTTGGTTTGGAGTTAGGTGATACTTGGACACTTCCCACACGTCAGCCTAATCTCCGTTACTTCAATACAGGGTGGTAAAAAAATACAGTTTTTTCGTTTGCTTGAAAAAGTTGCTGAAATTTGATTATTTTAAATGGAACACCCTGTATATTATTGAAAATTCGGAAAGCTGCTGAAATTTGCTTTCTTTCTATGTATATCATACCTATACCTAACTAGTCAAGTTTCGGACTTATGAGCATTTATTTGTGAAAATGTCCCTTCAGAATGGTATTTCCATTCGGTATTTGGTAAGCAGGCCATGATTACTATTTGACAGTAGCGTTGTGACATTCTCCTAATAATATCGACATTTTCGTCACTTCAGAAGTTGCAAATACCTTCAAAACGATGGAACAAAACTATTCAAACGAAGTTCTTATGAATTTGTTTATTATTTTTGGACAGTGTGACAAAATTATCAGCAGAACATGTAGAAACTTCAATGAAATGTATCCGAATCTACCGCCAATGAACCTCAAGAAATTTATACGAATTCAGAACAATTTCAATATGTTTGGATAAACTTTAAAAAAGCACCAAGAAACTTGCCTCGACCCGTAACTTCTGAAGACAACCAGATTAATGTCTTAGCATATTTTCACGCATTTCCCGAGTCATCGATATAGTATAGAATTTATTTGAAAAACTTAATGAAAACGTCCTTGAGATATTAGAAGGACCCTTCAATCTTCAGATACCTTTTAAGAAAAAGTGAGTAGTTTTTATATCCTCACAATTTATTCGAACAAAACTTCACTGACTGACTCGATGTTCCCAGAGCCAGTGTCACTACACCATCCACATTCGAAATATCTGCGAGATGTGTGTGGTCGTCGATTTAAATTGAATATTCCAGTGATACAACCGTACGTGATACTTTGGATGCTTTGATCTCACCGACCGTATCTCGTCGTCGTCAAACAGCGTAGGAGTTCTGACTGTGAGACGCGACCATTGTGACGCCCTTCTTCATTTGAATATTTCATCAACGTTGTCACCATCACCATCGCGATGGGTATGGTTTAAGTGGTCCATTCACGGATTTACGTGACATAGAGTGTCGATGGCGTAGCCGTAACTGATAACCGTTGGACCTGGACGTCTCAAATAGATTTATTATATTCATATTTTATTGCTAGCACTTTCTACAAATGAGATGTGCAAGCAGTTTGTAAATCAAGTTCCTCTATCTCTCTCTCTTCATCGACATCGTCACCAACTCCACAAAAGAAAAATTATATAAATCGATCAAACTATTATTGAAATCTGTCATTTTCACATATTCTTGTTAAAAATATATAAAAGGAAAAATCTTTTAAAATACAATTTTTATTATTTTTTTCCAGTCTGTTTATCGTCAGGGAAAAACTCCATAGACTAATAGCCAGAAGCTATCAAAAAAAATTTGAAACTAACGTAGTTTGATCTCCTGGTCTTAGGTGATTTCGGAGATATGGGCATATTTTTGCGTGATGACTGTCATTTTTTGGGATACAGTTTTACCGCGAAAAAAACACTCAAAGACTGACAAAAAAAATCATTAATATTTTTTGTTCAGGAAACCAAACTACGTACGTTTTGACAGCTTGTGGCGATTAGTTAAGGAAATTTTATCATCATTGGTAAAATAACAAATTGGACAAAACATTTAACAATGTGTACTAGTGGATGATACTAGTTATCAAATTGATTACATAATTGAAAATGTCAAAAATTTTTGTTCTTATTGTAACTACATTTGGATTTTTAAAATGAAGTTATCAAAAAAATGTTATTTGATTCTGCGTTTAGTGGGGTAGTATGGCTCAACGAAAACATAGATGCTAATTGAAGCATTAGTTTACTTGATAGAAAAGTGACACTACTCAAAATTCAGTTAACCCCTAAAACGGCATTCTAAACCCAGTATTTTCATGTAGAAAAGTGACAGATGTATGGTGTAAAGTGGCAGATACATGTGTCACTTTCCTACATAGAAATACCGGGTTTAGAATGTGGTTTGAGGAATTAAGTGAATTTGTCGAATTTTCAGTTGTGTCACTTCTCTATCAACGGAGCGTCATGTAACTGATGTTACATTGGATCTGATGATGCTAAATTTATTGACAGAACTTGCGTCGAAAAGAATGTTGAAAAGTAGTGATTAAGTTGTTTTATGACTTCATTCAGTCATGGTTTGTATAAAAATAATAAACTTTTACTCTTTTCTGTACAATCTTTTTCAAACTTCAATAAAATTCAAGAGGTTATAGGCCCAGAAGCACATTGAGATAAAAGTAAAAGAGAATATAGTAGGAATACTAAATTAAAAAAATACTCCGTATAAAAAGTTGTCAAAGTCAAGTTAAAAATGAACAAGTTTCCGAAACTTGAAAAAATAACATGGAAAATCAAATTTTCATTCCTGGAAGACAAAAGTATATGCTTATATGGACATAACCAACCTATATAAACTATCGGCCAAAAAAAAGATTCAGCCTCAATTTCCAGTACCAATAAATCAAGATGGATTTTCGATACTGATGCAACTTCGCTCCTACATGAGGGTTCAATTCGTCTCGGTAATGATAACAAAATTAAAGCAAAACATGTGGGAGAAGTGAAACTGAAAGCATTACTCCATTCGGTAGAAACAGAAAATGTAACTATTCATGGTGTCTTTTTATTTCCCTGAGTTAAAATGTTCTCTAATGTCCTGGGAACGAAACAGTAATATCGTTGGTTGGATAGTATCTAATTCAGATAAAAAGAAACACTAATCTTTCAAGAGTTCTATTCTGCAGTCAGTAATGTTACCGTAGCAGTGTGACATAGAAGTTTAGGTCATTCTCCCGTTAGCACTTTCAAAGATGTTGAAAAGGTTTTATATAATCATCATGTTCGTCCAAAAAATCGAACTGAACTAGACTGTGAAGCCAATGAAAAATTCAAATCTCCAAGAAAAATACCCAAGTAGCCAGGAAGCCGTTGTTCAGATATATTGGAAAAAGTACATTCCGATGATGCTGGTTCTTTCCCTACAAGATGTGTTAAGGGACATTACAACTACGTTTCTTTTGTCGATGAATTCTTCAGATACGCAGAGGTCACAATTTTAAAGAATAAAATTGGAGTTGAAAATGCTATCAAAAATGGAGTGCCAAACCGGCAGAAGAGTTATAATTTTTAAAAGTGACCATGAAGGTGGAAGTCGAAGTCCTTTGATAATTTCTTAAAATCTCTTGGTATAAAGGTTGAGCATTCCATTTCTAGAGAATCGACTAGCGGAATTTTTAAATTGATTACTACGTCAAGAACAAGTTTAATCTATTCTCAACTCCCTCAATCTCTTTGGGCAGAAGTTGTAGCTCACGAAACTTATGTGAAAAATCGAGTGCCTCATGCATTTTACAAAAAAACTGTGAAGTGTTTTTTGGCAAGTAATCGGAAATTTCTCATTTTAAATGTTTTGGCCAAAAGGCATACATCCACATCAATGTAGAAGAATATCATCCAGGAAGCAAATTTTGCCCGGGAAGCCATGGATGGTGTGATAGTGGATAATTGTGAGAAAAATGGTTGGAACTGGCAAAAAAGTCGTTGTTTCGAGAGACTTTAATTTTCAATTGAAAATGAAGACAGTATAGTTTGTCTCCACCCATTTCAAACAAAAAAGTCAGAAATGAATTATGGAATTGAAGCACTAACCGATTCATTAGATGACAAGGACACTCAAGAAGAAATCAGTGAAGCAAGAAACTCATCAGACATAGAAACAAGGCCTGAGAATAAAACCATTTCTGATGTTGATTTTCAATTTTGAAAAAGTCAAAGAAATCGCTGTATTCCAAAATGTTATAAAGTTTTTTGCATGATAGCTTTGGATGAACATTCAACGGACCAATTAGAATCGATGATGAAAAATGAAGTTTGGGATATTGTTGAAAAACCGCCTGCAGCCCGAAAGTTGAATGTCGTGGGGTGGTTAAAATAAAATTGTTAGAAAATGAAACAATGATGAAATGGTGAAGGCAAGATTAGTAGCTCAAAGATTCAGTCAGATACTAGGGATAGACTACGATGAAACATTCTCTCCCGTGGTCCGGTACGATACGATAAAAATTCTTCTGGCGCATTGTGTACATCAAGATATGATAGCAAGATAATTTAATACCAAAACTGCGTTTCTGAATGGATATCTCGATTTTGAAGTATTCATGAAAATATCAGATGGTCTGGATGATGAACCAGGGAGAGAGTATTCTTAAAAAAAAAGCATTCATGGTCTAAAACAGTCTCCAAGACAGTACAATCAGAATTTAATTTCCTCGTTTTGAAGAAAATTGAACTGAGTCAATATTCAGCGCCGGATCCATTTATGTGCATATCAAATGATGGATATCAAATAGAAACTATTTATGTAGATGATCTTTTGGTTTTGGAATCCACTGAAAAAAGTCATATTTTGAAGTAATTTCCGTAAGAATACCCACATACTTGCTCAACTTTCAAATCATGTGGCCAGAAAATCAAGTGGCTGAAAATTCTTGAAAAGTCAGTAAGTCAAAATTAACATGCATGATTGTCATGCACGATTGATAGGGTGTGTATTTCTACATTTCAAGCATTTGGGGTTTATGAAGCAGGTAGATATGGCCCCACTTTTGGCACCTTCGGCATTTTATTAAAATGGTTGTCATTGATGCGGTTTTCCCATCTCAAGTATAAAATATTCAATCATATTATTTTATGTTTGCATTCGTCATCAAAAAGTATTTGGGCCTGATAGTTTTGTAAAGGTAGATCGACACCTCCCGACCTATCCACTACAATGGTCTTATCGGAACATAAGTTTGGCTATGAGATTTTTGCAGTAGGTATCACAAAGTAATTAATGTGGAATACTTCACTTGTAATCTGAAGGAAATAATTAACAGTCAGTTGTGACAGTAATTGTTTTCTGTTAGACAACTACCGACGAAAATACCACTGTATAAGAGGATGATGAATACTTCAGGTGTGGGACATGCATTATGATCATTGTGGGTGATATACATTTGTGCATAAAATGTGTCCATGTGGAGGAAAATATTCAAGGTACAAGGTAAAAATCAATAACGGAAGAGATCCACAGAGTGTTTTCAAAAATTATTAACATTATATATATCATTTCGGTTGAATATTGGGTTGTGAACGTCTACGGTACATATTTTTTGGTGATTCCATCCTGTATATGTATACCGAAATTTCGGCTATTTTTGCACGATGATGACACTACAAGGATGATTTCGCATCAGTGTTGTCAAAATAGATCGACTTTCATTATCGACATCAAAGAAAAACGAGACCGAGCAGACAACTAGCGGCCAAAAAGGCCTGATGGGAATGATCAGTCCAGATAATGATGATGACTTTTATAATGACGATAATGCACTTCGGTAAGCTAGGCGCCGCTAATACCGACCGAGATGGAACTTAATTACGAGTCGGTCTCGACCACGGCTGACAGCAGCACCTCGACTGTGATTCTAGATAAAGTTCTTTCGAAAGCGCTCAGCTTTTTGACGAGGATGACGAGCCGGTCGAACGCGGCATTCGCCAGATGAGCTTTTGACAACACGATGAAGCATTGACCTGTTTTGTGGTTATGATAATCTCCTTTAGCCAGACGAAGTGCGGAGTTTTCGTAGATTGCCAACACTTCGTTATTGATTTGAAAGATCTTTCTGAAGTTGAACGATCCAGTGACTGATACCACCAGCATGTAATACAAGTCAAAATACTCCTACAGGGTGGCAGTATCCTCGATCGCACGTTGGCTGCTAGGCTAATAATGAATACCTGCAAGAGGCAAAGAAAAATTAATCAACAGCGTAATGGCTCACTTAATCATCAAAAATTTTATTGCAAATAATATGAACTGCTTTTTACTTTTTTCAACATTCCTCACTGTTATCTGCAGAGGCGGGTTATAGGAATCTATACGGGATTAGGAATCTGTATGAGTTTATAAATCTGTATGGGCACGGAGAAATTATTTTATTCTAATTAGTCCATTTAAATAACGTAATACATAATTTTTTTTAATAAATTATTATTTTCTGCTTTTTGTTCTTGTGTTAAGTTAATATTGCATTGTCATCCAGTTGTGATCTGTTTAAAATTTCAGGTCAGTAGCTCATCGGGAAATTATATTAAACTCGATTTAAATATTTGTAATGAATAGACAAACAGACGGACAAAAAAACTAAACACGTATTAAACTAGAGGGGAACAGAAAAAGAAGGAAAGCGAGTGACAGGAAGAGCTTTATTTATAATTTTGTCGAATCAACTTTGTTTGAATTTCAGAAACGAAATTCTGTTCGAGATAATTCTAGAAATGTACTATCTACTATCTGGTTTGGGAATATTGTTGATACAAATTGTGTATATATTTCTTCATGATGTTTGGGAACAGTAAGCAATATTCGACGGCGAATGTTTAGATTATGGACATCTGTCCTTAATTTTGTTTTTTTTATGAAGATAGGGTATAGTGTTCGATTTGAAGAAATTGTGCAACCATATGGTGACGTCGCGTATCTACATATTGAGCCATTTTAACAGTTTAAGCTCTGAAATAGATTTAAAGAAAATATTTTTTCCGTTATCCAGCTGTCATCCCCCTACGAACGACAGCCCTCAGAAGTCGAAACTTGTGCGAGCTAAGGATTAACGAGGTTTTACATTTTCCTAGCATGATGCTCCATTAAAACACAGTTTTTTAAAAGTATTTGTATGTTTGGTTGATAATTTTTGTAAATATAATCTATGACTGTAGCCAAATCCGATAAATTGAAAGAGAAATATGTCTGGCTAGTAATCAATAAAATTCAAAGTATACAGTGTTGATAAGAGAGGACCGTGGATATTTCCCTGAGGTACTCCATAAAGTAATTTCATAGAAGTGTACTATTTGTGTTATGTTATGCAGATATCCAGCTGTTAGAGAACGTGCTGACTTGCTAAATCCGGAATGATGCAACAATATAGCATATAGAATTAATATACTCTTTTCATATCAGTCGCATCTAAGATGGCATCCAATACATCTGATTGTTTCGGTGGTACGGTAGTACTAATAGTCAAAAAGTTGCGATTTGTGTTTGAGGTAATTACTTTCGAACTCACAACATCATTACAAAATTATAAAATACATTCCTCAATGCGATCCATAAAATCAACGGTACTAGAATTTGGAGGTCCATAAACAATTTTACGAAGCCCTGGAAGGGACACCTAAAATTAAAAAAATATTTTTCTTTGAAATTCTGACTTATAACTAGGAATTTTAAACTTCCGAGTTATATCTTGGAATTTTACTTCAACATTCCGAGTTTTACCTAAGAATTTTAAAGTTATAACTTGGAATAAATTCCAAATTGTAACTCGGAATTTTTAAATTCTGAGATACAAATCGGAATTTTGGAGTAAAATTTCGAGATATGAGTCAGAATTTTAAATATTAAAATTCCAAGTTATCAATTTAAAAATTCCGAGTTACAACTCGGAATTTTCAATTCAAAATTGCGACATAAATCTCGGAATTTTAAAATTCCGAGTTATAATTCAGAATTTTAAAGAAAAATAATTTTTTTATTTCAGGTTTCCCTAGAGAAATTTTGGCCATTTTTTTTTTCAACCGTTAGGAATTACCCAGTCAGGCCCTGTCTCCGGAGCCCCGACACTTCCAGAGGGAGCGCTGGTGTGTCATTAACCCCAGTAAACACTCCCCACGTCCATGGGGTAAGTGATTACTGGGTCCGAGAATCATGTGCCCTGAGTAGGCGGAGTGAACCAAGAATTACGGCCTTCTGCATTCGCCCGGCTAGGATTTCTGCCAAGTCACGGCAAGCCGGTATGATTTTTAAGTTTGAGAGCAGTGTGTCCATCATTCCACCATGAATAAGGATTTTCAGAGGAAAACTGGCCGATTTGATTGATGATTAAAATATGTGACGGAATACTTCAAATTTTTATCTGATGCATGAATTGAAGAAAGATAAACCATAGTTGCTGAACCTTGTGTCAGAGTCACAGGTTCTGTAGGCAAAAGAACTAACATTCAAAGAAATATTTATTTAGAAGTTTCTATAACTTTCGTCATAAATATTTGAAGGTGGTTTCTTGTGAACGATATTTCGTTCATCATGTAACGTTTCCAGTTATGAAAATCGACGATTTTCCATTTTGTCTGTGGAAATAACTCGCTAAAACTCGTCTTCTATCTAATCAGACAGACGCCTTCCCGTCATATGAAATTTGACTGTGTAAACCAAATTGGAGAATAATTTGCCATAAATAGAGGGTTCAAATTGAAATACGTCGTTTTAAATAAGCTTTTAGCCTGAGGGTGAATACCGAAAGATACTGCCAGTCACCCCAGGTTGCACATTACGTTAGCGCCCAATCGCTGATCAGAATGCAAACGGGAGAACTAGTTGGAAGTCACCGGATATTGACGGGAAAATTTCCAGATATCCTGATTGATTTATCCAGTTTTGTCTGCCACGTCGAGTAATATAATTTGAACACAATTTTCCTATATAGGCTCGATGAGCAGAAGAGTTTTTTTAGGCACTGCAGAATGTGAATTTAGTTGTCTAATTAAAATTTCGATATTTCTTTAGGGCTCTTTTTTGAGTGAACTGTCAGTGAAAATAACTCATGATAAAAGTCGTTATACTTTATTGTTGTCACTTGGTACCAGAAATTACAATAGAGCAGATTGGGAAGATGAAAACGGGAACTGAATTAAAAAAACTATCAACCGGGACTCGACTAGTGATCCTATTCCGAAAATCAGCGATTCACATTTGAAATTCAGATCTGTTTTAGTATGTGATGATGAGTGTTAATTTTTTTGTAATGGTTCGAATCCTGGTTGATCGACATTTTTTATATTCAGATGTAATTTTCATCTGTTCATCTGCTACGCCATGAACTTTATTTCACTCTGAATTTAAATGCAGACATAAAAATACTGATTCTTTATTAATATTTTTCTGGCCAAGACATACACACTTGAAATTTCTGAAATGAGGTCGGTTGAAAATACTATATACATGTATCTTTTTATTTTTGAGATTCCTTAAAACTTTTGGCACTTTGTCATAGCAACTTTCAGTAGACTGTCAAATTATGCAAATAAAAATTATATACAAAGTATCGTACAAACCGGACACCCTCAACTTTTAATTTTCAAATACGGACCAGCTTTTTTCATTGCATTTATTCAAATGCTAAGAGTCATGATTCATATTGACTGAAATTTTTATCTGAACTACAGATAGTTTTGAAAATATTGAACTATATCCTGTGAAATCATTTTTTTTTTATTCTATAACAGCTGTAATTGAAAAATGTCACCTTGCCATTGATTCACTTCTCATAATTTTCAATTATACCTGTAATAGATTTGAAAAATGTTGAAATTTGACTGATAATAGTTCACTACTTCCAAAACACACTGTTGTTCGGATGAAAATACTACGCCAATATGAAACACGACTCTTGGAATTTGAAAAAATATAATAAAGCATACATGTCCGTATTTGAAAATAAAAAGTTGAGGATGACATCATTTGAATATAATTTTTATTCGCATATTTGGAGAGTATACAAAAACTTGCTACGGCAGAGTGAAAAAAGTATTGAAAAATCTTTACAAAATAAGAAGATATAAGAAAAAGCTGAATTTAGAAATTTTCGATTTTTCTTGTATAACTCAAAAACCGACGAAGATATAACAGTTTTTTTTGTTTCACGTAATTGATCTCTGAAATACGAAACTTTGACCCCATTTAACGAACCTTTTATTTTTTACCGTTACCGAGATCCCTAATGCATATATTCAAATTTAAATAGCCCTGCATATAAGTGGCATAAGAAGAAAAATCAGCTATTCAATTGTGAAAAAAATTGTCAAAATCCCCCATTTTAAAGCGAATTGAAAGAGTATGATACGGAAGGTAAAACTTGATATTTTCAAACTCTAATTTTGCCTTTGTTACAGATAACCCCAAAAAGGTCTTTTCCAATAAGTAAATATTCAAAACTGAATAATCACGATTTCAAATAATTAATTACAATTAATTAATTATTGAATGTTATTAAATAATTGAAAATTTATTTTTAACTTCTTGTTATTATCTCTGGGACTATGGACAATATATTGTCAAATCTTGTACCTGAATTTTAGACCAGTTCCGCCTCCAATCAACATGTGAAACTTCGATGACACTGCAATAATGTATTACGTTCAGGGGAGGAGGACTCGAACCTCACACTTTCTAGAAAAAAGTTGCAAAAATGAAAAAAAACTTAAATCAGAAGAATCCGTAAAAATAATGGAAAACATCAATTGAATTTGTCAACCTTGTACCCCTCTGCCCCCTTAAATCCAGATGGAGAGAGCGTAGTAATTTGGAAACTTTTTCGACGGTTTCGGATCTCTAAAATCAGGGCAAAAAAACTGTTGGTCAAGGGTCTCCAACTCCCTTCTTGCAAAAAGTTGCAAGAACTAGTAAAAATGAAATCTGAAAAATCAGTAAAAATTGTGAAAAATATAGAACAGGGAATATTTTCACTTCACTGACGTTCTGAAGAATACAGAATAGAAAATGCTGCAAAAACTCGTGAAAATATAATCGAATAACATCGGACCACCAAACCATTCAATAATCATCTGACCTTCCCTAACCACTCCAAGGCTAGTTAGAGAATGCGTAAGAATTTTGAAATATTTTCAATGAATTCGGACATGAAAACGACAAAAAATATTGGCCGGGGGGTATCAGATCTTTCTCTCCGTTTTGAAAGAAGTTGCGAGAACTCTCATAAATAAAATTGGAAAACTCCTTAAAAATAGTGAAATACATTGGACTGTCAAATGATTTCATTTAAAAAAATTGTATCCCCTAGACCCCCCATAAAGGCTTAGAGAACGCATAGGAATGAGAAAAAATATCTGACGGTTCTGGACTTGGAAAATTATTGCAAAAAATGTTCTCTAAAAAGAAGAAAATCAATTTTTGAGTAGAACAAAACATATAATTTTGGTACATTATGAAATTTTACATGATATGGCAAGAATTACTCCCGAAATTGGTAATTTAATAATTAGGTTAATAACGTACTTCTCGCTGTCATATCATATAAAATTTCATAACATAACAGACTGTTGTGTTGATTTATTTCGTTTCTCACATTTTAATGCTGTATCGAATCAATTCTTCAATCTGCTTTACTTGAAATGATCTGTAATTCCCAAATAATTTACCATACACACTAACTAAGCTAGCCAAGGAGAATATCACAATTGAAAAATATATGGAGTGTTCAATTTGGAAACAATTTAGAGGTGATCATGGGGAGAGGAAGAAGAAGTTATATATATTACAAGAAGATTTTTGCCTGTATATGCTTTCTTACCTCCATTTGTGTTTTACCTGAAAGGAAACGTTGCTGCCCAAACTGAGATAATTCCAAGAGAATAACAATGAATAGAATAACACGATTCACTGTGTCTTCTGAAACCATCAATGCTCATAAGCAATTTTCATCTCGTTAATATAATGAACCCGTTAATAGCAGAATGTGGCCAAAAATGCCATAACATTATTGTTATAATGATATGTTCGCCATGGTACTGAGCGTGGTAAGTAAAGCAGATTATTATAATAATCTCGCTTTAGAATAAATATGCACCGAGTTAAGTGGTTTTTATGTTGTTCCTCATTAAAGCTCTTTATCTTTTTAAGAGCATATTTTTATTTTTCCTGTAACCTATGAACTATGTTATGTGAATAAAATTTGCAACTGCTAACAGAAAATTATAATGGAAGATATAAGTATTGATTTACACGCGTGCACGATCGTTTCGAAAATTTACAGAACAACAAAACGATTTCCTGTTATCGTAATCGAGGCTGAATGAAATCCAAAGACCATGAATTAAAGAAAATTAGTTTCAAATTAAATAATCGATCGGAATCACATGAAATTGACGCGAAGTCTCCTTCACTTTCATCATTGTAACAACAACTATCGTCCATATACCGTGCATTCCATTCAAAACGAGACTGAATATCCGTTGGTACAATGATTTTCAGGAAAAATACAAAATACGTCAACAATAGTATACAGGGGGACGCAATTTGACATATTCATATTTGATCTAACTTTTCCTATCGCATCCTTATATCATGACAGCAATTTTTTTTAAATGGATCACCCTATATAGTTTCGCATTATCAAAAGCTCCATGATGAGCAGATTTCAACAAATATAAAACATATGGTCTGAACCTTATGGTTCGGGAGCTACAAATTATTTGAGTTGAAAACGAGCCACCCTGAATAACTTTTGAAACAATGATTTGCAGTTAAAATTTAAAGTTAAGAACAGGTCAACAATTATACAGTATGCCACATTTTGAAATATTCATTTTAGAAACAAATATGGAAGCAATAAATCAGAAAAAGAGATTTTTTATTAAATTCTTGAATCAAAATTTAATGACTTGACAATGAGAAGAAACAAATTTTCTATAGTAAATGTTCAAAAACGTTTCCACCAACTTCCATACAATGGTACAAACGAGCTTCCATTGCCGCCCTCAAATGGTTGAGAATCTCAGGAGTTATTTATCTGCAATGCCTCATGATATTCTCTCTCAAATCTTCTAATGTTGATGATTCTATCTCGTACACTTTAGACCCCATAGAAAGAAATCTAAAGGAGTGCACGATTCTCCAACATATCCAAATATTTATCACCAGTCGAATTATTATCGATAAAAAAGGTCCTATGATGTGGTCATCTAAAATTCCTGCTCAAATATTTTGAATTATAACTACTTCAAAAAAACACCTATGAAACCTATGTAACAGATTGTACAGAAGTTTATTGAAGGTGGCTCGTTTTCAACTTAAATAATTTTTAGCTTCCAAACTATGAGCTTCAGACCATAATGTATTCTACTTTGTTGAAATCTGTTCATCATGGAACATCTGATAACGCAAAACAATATAAAGTGATCCGTTAAAAAAATGGTGACATGATCTGGGGGTGCGATAGGGGAAGTAACATCAAATGTGAATATGTCAAAATGTGTCCCCCTGTATACTATTGTTGACGTGTTTTTTCATTTTTCCTGAAAATCATTGTACCAAAAGTTATTCAGGGTGGCTCGTTTTAAATGGAATGCACTGAATTCATATTTGACATGTATGGAGAGCGTACGAATAACGTATTTTCAGAACAATAGTAAACTTGAATGGCGATCAGTTACAAAACGCCTTTTTTTTAATACTATCTATAACAACTTCTTATGTAACAGAATGAAATATTGAAGAACAAGGATTTAAAACTACTCTTTGAACACGACCGAGACAAATTGGACTGAGAAGAAGGGGAAAATTGAACGTCGATCAGTTACAAATCTCTCATTTTTTAATATATCAAAGCATTATATAACAAAGAAGAATATTAAACAACAATGTTTGAAATCGATTTTTCGCACAAGAACAAAGAATTACGTGAAGAAGTAGTATGTATATTAAACAACACGGTTTGAAAATTTCCCTATGCATTCGAGAGTGGTGAATTGGACTGAGGCAAAGGGGAACACTGAATGGCGATCAGTTACAAAACTCTCATTTTTCCATATAACAACAAATTATTCAACAAACTAGTTTATCAAACAAGGTTTGAAAACGAGTCTTTGCACACGAGCAAAACAAATTGGGCTGAGCCGAAGGGTAAAAATTGAACGGCGATCAGTTACAAAACTCTCAGTTTATAATATAATAACGAATCACGCAACAAAGTAGTATATTGAACAACACGATTTGAAAGTGACTGCATTCGAGAGATGTAAATTGAACTCAGTCAAAGAGGAAAACTGAATGACGATCAGTTACAAACCTCTCATTTTTTAATATAAGTTCGATTTTTCTGGAGCTTTGTTCTTATATTCATATTTGGCATATATGGAAAGCGTATGAATTACGTATTTTCACAAAGATGGTAAAAGTTAATAGCAATCAGTTACAAAACCCCTTTTTTTTAATACCATCTATATAACAACTGCTTGTGTATCAAACTAAAATATTGAACTACAAGGATTTAAAACGACTCTTTACACACGAGCGAGATAAATTGGACTGAGACGAAGGGATAAATTGAATGGCGATCAGTTACGAAACTATTATTTTTTAATAGGTATAACAACGATTTACGTAAAAGAGTAGTATATTAAACAACACGGTTTAAAAATTACTCTTTGCATTCGAAAGAGATAAATTGGACTGAGCCAAAGGGAAAAACTGAATGGCGATCAGTTACAAAACTGTCTTTTTTAATACAATCTACAACAACTACTTACTTATGTAACAGAATAAAATATTGAACAACAAGGACTTAAAATGACTCTTTACACACGAGCGAGATGAATTGGAATGAGACGAAGGGAAAAATTGAATGGCGATCAGTTAGAAATCTATTATTTTTTAATATAATAACGAATTACGTAAAAGAGTAGTATATTAAACAACACTGTTTGAAAATTACTCTTTGCATTCGAGAGAGGTAAATTGGACTGAGCCAAAGGGAAAAACTGAATGGCGATCAGTTACAAAACTCTATTTTTTAATACAATCTACAACAACTACTTACTTATGTAACAGAATAAAATATTGAACAACAAGGACTTAAAATGACTCTTTACACACGAGCGAGATGAATTGGAATGAGACGAAGGGAAAAATTGAATGGCGATCAGTTAGAAATCTATTATTTTTTAATATAATAACGAATTACGTAAAAGAGTAGTATATTAAACAACACTGTTTGAAAATTACTCTTTGCATTCGAGAGAGGTAAATTGGACTGAGCCAAAGGGAAAAACTGAATGGCGATCAGTTACAAAACTCTATTTTTTAATACTATCTACAACAACTACTTACTTATGTAACAAAATAAAATATTGAACAACAAGGATTTAAAACGACTCTTTACACACGAGCGAGATAAATTGGACTGAGACGAACGGATAAATTGAATGGCGATCAGTTACGAAACTATTATTTTTTAATAGGTATAACAACGATTTACGTAAAAGAGTAGTATATTAAACAACACGGTTTAAAAATTACTCTTTGCATTTGAAAGAGATAAATTGGACTGAGTCAAAGAGAAAAACTGAATGGCGATCAGTTACAAAACTGTCTTTTTTAATACAATCTACAACAACTATTTACTTATGTAACAGAATAAAATATTGAACAACAAGGACTTAAAATGACTCTTTACACACGAGCGAGATGAATTGGAATGAGACGAAGGGAAAAATTGAATGGCGATCAGTTAGAAATCTATTATTTTTTAATATAATAACGAATTACGTAAAAGAGTAGTATATTAAACAACACTGTTTGAAAATTACTCTTTGCATTCGAGAGAGGTAAATTGGACTGAGCCAAAGGGAAAAACTGAATGGCGATCAGTTACAAAACTCTATTTTTTAATACTATCTACAACAACTACTTACTTATGTAACAAAATAAAATATTGAAGAACAAGGATTTAAAACGACTCTTTACACACGAGCGAGACAAATTGGATCGAGACGAGGGGGAAAATTGATTGGCAAGGAGTTACAAAACTCTCATTTTTCAATATAACAAAGAATTATGTAACAAAGTAGTATATTAAACAACACGGTTTGAAAATGATTATTTGCACATGAACAAGGCAAATTGGACTGAGTCGAAGGAAAAACCTGAATTTTGACGATGTCAGGAGCGAACCAAAAGAATCACAATTCACGAGAGATGTGTGCTGAAAGATGACAAAGTGTTCTGCACACGGCGGCGTGTGCTAAGTGCCTCTTTCGAAGCGAGTTTTCCGTGCGCAAACAGATTCAATTTCAGTGATATAGCTAAAAAATCTGCATATTTCGAAAAAACATGCTTGCTCTTCGATCAGAACAATGAACAATGCACATATGACCTGGATAATATACGAGTATATTGTTTGTCATTCAATTATATTTTTTCTCGAATAACTGGTCATCACCGTGTATACACAGTGATACATATCGGCGAATGTTCTGCCTGTGATTATATGAATTATTTTGGTCTCTGAAAAAAAAACACTATTTTTCTTCGAACTGTGAGGCAAGTGCCCTTAGATGATTTTTCGTGGAACTAATTGCTTTGCATTCTCTACTCAGAACGATATCTGAAAAATAAATACCTACTTGCATGCGTTTAAAGAACTCATAAAACCTCCGTCATAATAATTATGAATAATATTGTTCTTATTGTTTTACAGCCGTTGATCCCTAAGTATGATAGGTTTGATGTGTTGACACTACAATACAATAATTACAGTAATTTAGTTACGAGTGTAATTACCATATAGCATTTGAATAGAGAAAAAAAACATGAAAATTCAACAACATAATTCATTTCTTATCTACACAAGTCCAGTTTTAATTCAATTAGTCAACGTCAGAACAATTAAACGAATGAATTGGAAATACGGAATCATTCATATTTATGGCAGCAAAAATAATTTTTTGACATATTATATACTTAGATGTTTTACTTTCGTGGCCGCATGTTATTCATTCAACTAATCGACTGGGTTCTTGCATCTTTCATATACCTATGTCTAGTTACTAAATTGTAGATAGTGACTCATCGGTTGTACGGTTCATAATTCATATGAAGCAGTTCAAAAAATAGAACAGAAATAAGCTAGGTACTTTGGCTCCAAATCAAGTTTAACTTTGCCACTTTCGTTCATCCCCTCCGCATTTCCAAATCCCGTAAAAACCAGAAAATGTACGATAAGTCACTATATACAATTTCGGAACTAGACTTATACTTTTCAATCCACGTCCATTTCTTATGGTTAGCAGCAAACGCAAAGCCAAAGCAAAAATATACAGGCAGAGGCTGTTTCTCTTATCATGTCTTAGGTAATTGTTTTGGAGAGCATAACTTTGATTGAAAAAAAATCTATAGTGGCTCTACCGTAAAGCTCTCCACAATAGTTACCTTTTTGCCCGTTTGTTCGACTTCTTATCTTTTATGGTTAAGAATACAGCAATATTGAGACATGATAAAAGAAACAGCGTGTATTTATTCTGATTATTTTTTTCACACGTCAAATTTTGACGTTTCAGTTATTTGAACCAATAGCAGCGGATTATTTTGGCCAATCATTCGGTTTTATACTGATTATTTCTTTCGTCTATTGAATATCAGTCATCAACCAATCATACGTTTGTTTCCTATTTGACAGGACCAATCAACACGCTCTATTAGCGACCATTTGCATGGTGCACAATAATCACCGACTATTCAGCATGATACCTATGTATCAAGGAACCTGTGCATCTGACTAAGATGTATTTATTGAGAGTATTGTCAGATGCACAGGTTCCTGTCAAATAGAATCAATCAATCATACACGAAGAGATAGATAGGATAATCGAGGTTAGAATCCCTGATATAAAGAAATGGATTCAAGAAATAATCTTCATAAATATAACACGACCTTGATTAATTGACTACTATTTTATTGCTGCTAAATTTCTCTTGTATTTATTAATTTTACTCGACATTATTTTAGCATTAATAATCAGATTATTAATGTCAAAATAGTGTCTCGTCAAAATTTAGATGCAATAAAAATAGTCGACTATTTATCAAGGTCTTGTTATATTACCCTTGATAAAACTACCTGGTCCTCGATAAAACGTTGTTTACCTTTGAGCTGTCAAAACTAAATAGGGTTATCAGCGTCGATTTTATTGACCGGGTCATATGAAACGTTATGATGAATTATTATATTAACAAAATGAATGAAAAGTTATCTTATTATCAATGGTTATTTTCATATTGGCGAAAAAAAAAACTTTCGTAATACTCGTTCTTTAATTTTATCGATAATTTTTTATTTTTATCACTCAAACAAGTTTATTTGGCAAAAACATTCGAACAAACCGACTTTAGATACAATCACTCGTCCTCGTGCGATTTTATCAAACGGTTTGTTTTCATATATTTGCCAAGCAAAGAGTTTCCGTGGAGAATAAGTTTATGATCTGGATTTCCTTGCTTGCATGTAGTTGAGTCAATTTCTAACAAATATCTAAGAAAAATCTAGAAAAACTCTAGTTTCGGCTTCCGAAGCGAACGCCATACCATCACGAACCCGCACAGATTCATATGTTTCATTTTGTTCAGTGGTTCCTTCAAAGGAGCATACCCAATTACAAGCCCTATTACGAACCTCAACTGGTTTCTATCTACTTTAAACAACCGTAGAGCTCTTTTTTGACATAGTTTCATAATAAATAGTCTTTAATCTGGTGTACTGTTCCAATTGATGGTTGATCTTTCTGGACCCGTACTCCTTTGAGGAGTATGGTGAGTACACGTTGTGTTGTAAATAAGAAACTAACAGGTTTTTCAGGGACAACGAACAACTCCAATATCCCACCACTAAGGTTGTAATTTGTATTTCCAGTGATAATCCTGGAAAGTTTGACAATCAGAATAATATATCAACAACTATGTAATAGTTCAAGAGGTGGAGTAGAATTGGTCAAACTTTCGCATGCGCTTGATCGTGATATGACATGAAAATATCAACGTTTTTGGCCGGTACCACATAATTTCACGAGAGTTATAGTAATTTACATTGAGCTTTTGGTTTTATCTCTGATGAAAGGAAAATCTGATCACGTAATTGATGAATTTGTCCCATTTTCTGGGGCATTTACCTTTCTAACTTTTTTATCAACCACACATCTCCAAATACCAACGTTATTTCGAGTGAAATGGCCATAATTTCCGACGTAGTTAAACAAAATTAAACCATAAAAATTTGCATTCGACTTCCCAACCCCACCTTTAATTAATCTTTCCCCAGAGCGTTTTCATTTACAATTTAATTTAGTTATTTACTGACCGAACACACGTTATGGTACAGGGTTGGGTTAGCAGAAAAGTTCACGTGAACCAGATAGTGATTATCGAATTTGCAGACATTTCACGGATTCAAATTGCTTACAAAGAGGTGAAAATATTGTCGCACCAGTGTTATTATTTCATCCATAATAATAACCAGTTAATTTACCTGAAAATATTTTTCACAAAAATTCTATCACTTCTGTCATTTTTCTCCACCACGTTGTCCTAGTGGTTTTTGATTTTTTGTCCATGGGAAATTTCCAGCAGAAATATTTACTTGCATGGTGTATTGCGAGTTTGCAGAAGAATCTATTTTGTTGGCTTCAATCATTCTTAATCTCAACTTCAGTGGCCACAATACTATTATTCTTGTATTTCAAAATACAGGGTGATTTACGAAGGCCGTCCATTAGAAGTTTTTCAACTTGTCGTTGGATCAGATACTTGAAATTTGGTATGCTCTCATGATCAATCGTGCCCATTTTATCTAAGATATTTTCAGTCCCATAGCTACACAGGGTATGCCCAAAGTCGGTACCAACTTTTTTATTTTTCACATGGTTTCATTGGCTTTTTATTTAGAGTTCAGACAACCTGTTTTTTTCAACATATTATTCTACTTTCAATAGAATGCGTTAGCCCTTCTCATTTCGTTAAGATCGCGACTGTAAAAAGCCGGTATTCTTCTAAACCGCAAATCATCTTTACTGTGAACCGGTGTAGAATAGACCAAATCTTCAACTCCACCCAAGTATAAAAGTCTAAAAGGGCAAGATCTGGATATCTTGCAGGCCACAAAAATGATCCTCGAATTTCCCCACCAACGGTGATCGGACAAGGATGTCAATTTGACATACACAATTCTTGTATTGTGCGATGGTTTCCCATACATCTGGTTCGATTAACGTGCAGTTTAAGCAGTGGCAAATTTCCAAGTATACCATTCACTATTTATATTTTCATCGTACATTAATTAGCGTACCTCTTGGTTCATTACCAAACATACCACATTTATTCGAATGCTAGTTACTTAATTCTCAACTTCGAGCACTATAGTGGATATTCAGTAGACCCAAGCTGTCGATTTCGCCTATTGTAAACTCCCTGCTAACAACTTCGCCTCTTCAATCCCAATTATGTTTTCTTAGAATCCAGCGTGCTCTTGTATTTTGACTAATAAGTCCTCGCAAAAGAATTTCTTTACGGGAAAATGCACCTGGGTGTGACTTTTTCAATTTTATGAATTTAAAAGGCTTATCGCGGTGTAAAATGGTTAAATGGTTTGTATTGCAGAGTATGAAAATTTTAATCCCAAAGTCGTCTATTCTTCACCAGTTCACAATATACTTAGATAATTTCAGACTCTAAAGTGCTACGCAATCTATTTAAAGTAGATTAATAGAATGTTTGAATAGAAATGGTGGATAATCTATATTGATAAAAAAATCACATGAAATAATTAAGTGAATATTGGGGAAAATTGACGAAATTTTCCAACTTGTTCTTCAGACATTTTTATTTCAATATGTCAAATGATACCCACGTGAGTTGGAGCCGGTCCTGGAAATGTCCAAGAACTCATGGCATATGCGCTTACTTGGGGTTAAAACGTCCCCCACATTAAAACATCTGTGATCATTCGAGCAATTCTCTGTTGGTTTTTCGCCACGAAATGACCTTACTCTCGCCAAAATGTACACGCAAATTATGTTATTATCTCCGGAAACAGGAAAATAATGTCTAATTTCTTATTTTCGTAGTATCTCTCTCTCATTATCTGCATTATGTAGTTGCGGTTTAAGTGCTCAGTCCGCATGAACATGACATAATCATGTTCCAAATAGTAATACTTGTCTGGCATGCATGGGATTTTTTCTGTTGTAGAAATATCTTTTGAATATTACTAGAATAGAGAGGAAGGATTTAGTTGATTTTTTTTTCGTGTCGGTAATTTTCAACCAATCCGGACGTTCATTTCAGGGTAAACTATGTCGTAGAGTTTAGATAATACCTACATAGAAATCCACCAATAAAATATTTCAAATTATGCCCATATTGCAACATGAAAACAATAATTATTCAATATTTTCTGTACAAAACACAGATATGTTTCATTATCAAAAATGTCAACAGTTTTCAAGACATTTGAAGTAGAATGAGTTGAAGTAAGTAATATGAAGACGTTTTGTTGAATATTTTGTTGTTTTGAAAATCTGGTACTTTGGTAATATTCCAAACTGATTTTGTCTACAGTCATAGAACTCCTTGAATTAAAAAAATAGCAAAGAGAATATTAAAGCATCACTCAGGGATAGAAATTTACTATCTTGATTGATTTTCTAAAATGCAAGATCCACTGAACCACTGCAAGCCCTAGTTGCAACAATTTTTATGAAAATCAAATTTATCCGAGGAATGAATAAATTAAAAAGTTATTGAGTACCACGGCAAATAATAATAATAGCCGTCCTTTATTCGCACAGGCTACGCCTTTGGGTACACTCTATGAGTGTTTATGAGGAAGTAATATTTTTATTATTACTACTACCCTCCAGAGAAACATCACTTTTTTTATTTAAAATTTTTCAATATCTGTAGTACAAGTAAGAATAATATATTAAAAATTTTATCAAAAATCTTCCAATTTATTGAAGATTTATAATACAATAACTAACAAAGTGTTTTCACTATAGGTCACTCTGAAATTTATGACGGTAGATTATTTTTTACGAAAACTCCCCAATATTCAGAATGAATAATAGCAACTTCTATCACTTCATATCACGCACGAACTTATTCTCCAAATATGTTGTATGTCGAAGTTACAAACATGTGAATGGCATTATTAAAATATCAAACTATACACTGTCAAGTTACATTTCGAATTACATATTCATTCCTAGAAAAAAGGTGCATCATCAAGATTGAATTCGGACCCTCTAGATCAAAGTCGGACTCCCGAGATGATTAAAGTCGGAGGTCCGAGATTAAAGTAGGGGGTCCAAGGTTAAAGTCGGACTCCCGAAATTAAAGTCGAGGGTCCGACATTAAAGTCGGGATTTCAAAAAAAAAATTACACGTTGCCCTTCCGCGCCTTTGTAGGGTTCAGTGATTCAGTTAATATGATTTTTTTTAGATAATCAAATTTAGAATAGACAAAATGAATTTTTTTTAGAAGACACTTATCTTCTAAACACGATAATTATTCAAAAGGGGAAATTCATTCAATCAATCCAGTCAGTAGACTTTAGGGTCCAAGAACCAAATATTCTCTTTGACGAAGCGTTCTGAAAAGTAATAACTCAAGTGTGTATACAGGGGACTGCATCGCTGAATAATATAAAACCGTAGGTGGGCCGAATTTGAAAATTTCGTAGTTTACTATTGTTGATATGTGCTATCCGGCTAAAATATTTTGAAGATTGTGGCACTTCCGGTTGTACCAAAAGTGGATCCCAACTTCGTTTTTTTAAATGGGACACCCTGTATATTATCAAAGTTTTAGATTTAACGCATGATTCGGAGCATGTTTCATGAATAATGTCCTATACCCTTGCAAGTCTAACCGTTTCCGAAATATTTCAAATTTCCAGTTGAAAGTTGCGTTTGCTTTTTATTTCTGGACACGATCATTTATTTGCGATTGTGTATCGATTTATTCGTAGGAGACGATCCAGTTCAGCAGAAGTTTGATATCAATTCGATTAGAGTTGTACAGGGCGTTCACCAGAAAATAAAAAAATTATTTAAATCCATTTTTTCAAATGGAAACACCCCAATTTTGTATTTTCATTCGATTCGGTATTGAAAATGAAGCTAACTTTGAATAAGGTTAGCTATGACTACTCTCAACAGTTTTCGAAATATTGTCGAATAAACATGACTCAGTTCCAGAAAATCTCCTATTCTTGAGATTACTTATTCTTAGTTGGCCATGGCGCTCGCGGTTGCGTTGTAAACAATCAACTGCCACGGAAATGTCATTGTACTTAATCATGCCGGCTCGTTTGAATTATTCGAATGAAGATTACTTAAATCTATTTATTATTTATGGCAAATGTAATGGGTTATCTCAAGAACATGTGATTTATTTGCTATTTTAAATATTTCGAAGACGGTTAGACTTCGGTATAGGACATTATACATGAAACTTGTTAAGAATCATGCGTAAAATCTGAATCTTTGATAATATACAGAGTGTCCCATCTAAAATAACGAAGTTGGGGTCCACTTCTGGTACAATCGGAAGTGCCACAATCTTCAGAATATTTTAGTCGAATAGCACGTATCAACAGTAGTGAACAAATTTTCAAATTCGGCCCACCTATGGTTTTCTATATATTGATCGATGCATTTCCCGGAGGGACCCCCTGTATAAGGGTAATATTTGACAATGTGCGTTCAAGGATTTAGAAAAGTTAGAAATTATATATGCCTTCATACAAAAATATTTATCATCAACACTTCAAAAACCATACATTTTTGTTTAGTATTTAATATTGTTTCTATATAAGAAAATGTTAATGATTAATTTTTATGGCCTACTATAAGTGAAAAAATCCCTACAACTAATAAATACCACATTTTCCAATAAGGAAAAATAAGTCATACGTTGATTGATAATTAGAAGTATTCCCATACCAGTGTATTGGCAAAATCTCATCGAAATTCAAACCGACCTCAAAAATCAATTTTCACCTCATTTCACTAAGCAATAATTACCTAATGAATTCCGCAACCTTCAATAAAACCATCACATTATCGGTACAAAATCAATGGCTGAATGATTGAAAAATAAGTAACTGATATCAAATTACTTATACATGAACCGAAACTCGCGAAATATAGAATTTCGTATGGAAATTGGTTGAGAGAACTGCCCCACGCCTGAGGCACTCAAAATGAGTTATGACTCAGAATTCGGATACTTTGTATGAATAACGCCAATGATGAAAGTACGAAACCTGAAATTTGAAATGATTAACTTCATTTCATATAGAAAAACGATACATCTTCACATTTTCTGTGATATGAGATGGAAGAAAGATCTACTTTCTGCAATCCGAAATGGCAATAAATGCTATCGCAAACAATCTTCAAAATGTGTACCATTGAGTAATACTCATCTGCGATTTAATGAGCAATTTTTTCCAGAAGAAACTTGTGAGTTCTTCAAAATAATAATTTATGCAATTCCAACAATATTTTGAACTGAAGAACTATTCTTTTAAGAGGGACTTTTATAATCTAATTATTGAATACATTCACTTGTTTTATACACCACTTAATTTTATAAATAAATATTCACAGAATTTGAAATTATATCCATTCGGTAGAATGCAGGTTATTTTTTTATTTCAACAGATTTGTATTTCACTAAATGGATTTATTTCATTAGCTGAAATTTGTGTATATAGATTCTTCAATTTCACTAAAGATTGAAATAATTCTTCATGATTCCAGCAAAAGTCATCATGATTCCAGTAATAGTCATTTTTGAAAAATATTTGAAATTTTTCACAAATATTTGAAGAATTTGTCATGCTTGGGCAAAATAATGAAACAACTACAAAAAAATTTAGGCCCACAAAAATTATGTACCTAATCCTACCTACCTAATGCACTGGAAAAACCTATTTCATTTATTCAGCTACTACATATTACTTCATTATTATTTTTTTATATTCTCAAAAATATACTTCATATTCAAAAGAAGCCTGGTTAACATCTACATGTATATCAGATACGTATCTACCTTTTGGATACTTATTGATAACTACAAGAATATTTGTATATAGTAATTTGTGGTATCCTTACTATTCTTATACTAAATATGTAGTTTCATACTAAATGCTTCGAATTCAGCATCAGTGTGTCAACAAATCCACCTGAAAGACTTCTAGTTTTGTCATTCTCATTTTGTTCAAGGCTCCATCCAGCAAAGCATTTCAAAAGAAAAAAATTAAAATACTTTCAAAATTGAACATTTTGTATATGAACTTGTCTCAAGCAATTTGTACGAAATATTTCGAAAGCAGTAATTCCAATATGATTTATTTGTTCAATTAAATTGCCACAAAAAAGCACAAAATAAAGACACAAAGAAAAACTGCTTTTGGTGGACCGATAAGCAGTGGTTGTTAATGAAACTGCGATATCAACCAAAATTTTGAACACATATTGCTGAAAAGTTTCATACTGAATGCTTTGAATTCATTTTGAAATGTATTTACAATAGAGCAAAAATCTGGAAAGAGAATTAAATCCTATAGTACGCTTGAACAGAACATTTCGTGGAAACAAACATACATGACCAGAAACAGTAATACACTAAACAACAACACCAACCGCAGTACTGCTTCTCAAAATAAAACGTGTTGGCCGTAGGTATAATGTTAGAAGAACATTCAGGCAACCAATACAACTTGTTCTTTTGGTGGAATTTAAAAAAAGGTAAGTGAAACATAAAGACCATTGATTGTGAGCCAGGAGAACATAAAAATTATATAAGAAATCGAAAAATTACTGTTTTCAAAATATCTTTACATCACATTATGAAAAGTAATTACATAAAAATTTAAATGGAATAATAAAAACTAACCGCATGAAAATTACTGGATCACTATTTTTCGACAAACTCAGTTTGTATAAATAAAATTGACTCTGTTACTCACAGAATAATGTAACACCCCTAAAGAATTCCTTTGTAGTACAATTCAATAAAAGCATGTAATTCATAGTTTTCAATTAATCTGGCACAAGAAAAAAAATTATGTCTGATGGTTGTGAATCAGGTTTTAGATCATGCAGAACTTTTTATACAAAATAACTTCTTTTTCGTACAATCAAAAATAAAAAAGTTTTTCCCAAGTATAGGCTGTGAACTTAAGTGCATATAACATAATACTAATAAGTATATAACAATTACATAATCTTGAATTTTTTTGTGAAAAAAAATGGCATTTTGTCTTGTCCTAATGTACAGTTTTTCAAGTTCAACAATTAAAATAAAATCTTATAGAAGGAAATATACAAATGTTAGGGAGATGTCCCGCTTTCAACTGGATCTCACTGTATTTGAATTTTTGTATTTTCTCCAAATGACATATAGAGCAACTCTTTGGTGACACTTGACAGGCTTAAAAGATGTACTTTTTCTGCCTATGCTTTGCAACTTCCCAAGTAATAATTTAGATCAAACTGGTTATTAAAATTAACAATGACATTAGGTTAACAAAAAATTATGAAGTTTTTAATAAGATAGACAATTTCAGTGTATTCCCACCTTCGTACACAAATACAGTTCATCTGAGGAATCTGATAAAAATTTCTCGATTTCTTCCCTTTGAAAAACTCGGGAAGTTTTTTTGATGGAAACCATCTGATTGGCGTTTCAAAGAAGCCTGTAACTTCAGATATTTTGCCAAATCAATGTTATTTTTCATGTTCAGGGTAGCTTTCAACATCGAATAGGTATAGACCATAACGTTGAAGGCTTCATTTTCTTTGAAAGATCGGAAAAATAGGCAATTAGCACATTTTCAGAGAAAGATCCTACATTTTTCTTCTGTCTATATTCCATGAATCTGCTGTATGTGAATTTATATACAGGGTTATGATAAAGTAATGCACAAAATTCATAAAACGTACAACGATCACTTTTGAAAAAAATGCAAAAACACATCAAACTGTTCTTTTTATTCAGCATCTTTTGACATAAGTTACAAAAATAATACGTCAAAGTTGTCAAAGTTATGACGTCATCAACAAATTTGTTTAATGGGAAGCTAAGATTTTTATCACATTATGTGATAGAGCTTGTGTTTGTACACAAGGGAAAAATAGTTGCAGAAGGGCTCACATAAGAAAAAAAACGAGAAAATGAATAAATAACGAAATAAACGTAAGTTTCATAATAACTTTTCAATTAACTAAACAGTCCATTAAACCAAAACTATTTCTTATAGGAATTGTTCAAACTGTGTCCCGTTTACTAACTGACATAGGCCAAGGCGATGGTAGACCGCACTTATACAGTTTTCGATCATCTGCGGAGTTATACGAGTTATTTCGTGTCTAATTCTTTCCATTAAGTCTTCTAAATTGTCTGGCCAGTTAATGTAGACCCGACTTTTCAAATGTCCCCACAGAAAAAAATCAAGGGGGGTTAAATCAGGTGACCTAGGTGGCCACTCCATTGGTCCACGTCTTCCAATCCACCGTCCTTCAAACTGGATATCCAGAAACCTTCGAACAGTATGACCATAATGTGGTGGTGCGCCATCTTGTTGGAACCAAATACTGGGATCCAAGTTGTCCCCATTATTTGGATCCGGAAATGCCGCAAGTAGGTCCGGAAGCACTGCCATACGAAGATAAGGACCGATAAATCTTCCCCGGACGATTCCTACCCAAACATTAATTTTTTGGGGACGCTGGGTGTGTTTTGTCTGCATCCAGTGGGGATTTTCCCGAGCCCAGTAGCGAGAATTGTGTCGATTTACAGAACCACTTAGACAAAACGATGCCCCATCGGAAAATACTACACTATTAAGAAAATTTGGATTTTCGTCACAATGCCGCATGAAGATTTCACAAAATTCCAAACGTCTGTCCGGATCATCTTCTGAGAGTTCGTGAACAAGATGAACTTTGTATGGTGCAGTTTTTCTTTTTTTAACATCTTTACTACAAACGACTGACTAACATTTTCTTGTAAGGCAATTTCTGTTGTAGTTGCGTGAGGGTGTTCTTCTACTGACAGCAAAATATCTAACTTCACATCGTCGCTTATTCCTGGTCGTCCAGATTTTGGAGCATTCCTCACGCTTCCCGTTGCATCAAATTTTGCAACAATTCTGCTTACTGTGCTTATAGCAATTGGAGGTCTTTCAAAATGTGTTGCGTTAAATAAAGCACATGCTTCTTCATGACTTCGAAGGCGATCGCCTTAACCTACCATCATTAGAATTTCTATCCTTTCTCTTTCGGTTAAACGAGCCATAATAATAAAACTGTGGTGACACTAATTGTACGACTGACACTGACAAACCGTTAATTTAGTAAAACAATTGAAAAAATTTATAAGAACACATGTTCTTACTAGATAAGTTTAAGTTTGACCTCTTTTTATAATTGGTTTTGTTATTTCGTTTTTTATCCCTTTTCTCGTTGTTTTTCTTATGTGAGCCATACTGCAACTATTTTTCCCTTGTGTAAAAACACAAGCTCTATCACATAATGTAGCTTCCCATTAAAAAATTTTGTTGATGATGCATAACTTTGACAACTTTGACGTGTTATTTTTGTAACTTATGTCAAAAGATGCGGAATAAAAAAAAACAGTTTGACGTGTTTTTGCATTTTTTTCAAAAGTGATCGTTGTACGTTTTATGCATTACTTTATCATAACCTTGTATAGTTCTTGATTTATAAGGTAATAGGTTCAATTCCACAATTCGCGCCTGGTTTCTTATCGCAGGTAGTAATAATGGTACCTACTACCTCATCCTCACTTTGAATTACATCCATTTCTAACAATTACTTGACAAATTTTCAAAATTGACAATGATATTAAACACAAACAATCCAACAAATGTCATCAGCGTAAATCATAGTAACGAAGTGCCCAAATCTTTCGTTACCTCATTTTTTAACTAATACTAAAATGAAAGAAAGTGATTAGAACAATAACAATTTGAAAAAGATAAACAAAAAGAAAATCGCTGAAAATTTTAATACTTTTCTTTGGATCCAATTTAGAGAAAATTTTTAATTCGATTCATACTCCTACAGCCTGGTAGAGTGAAAGTATTACTGAATCTACCTTTACTGATTTTGAAAAACTACAATTGGAAGATCTAGCGCGAATCATCAATAAATTAGAAAATGAGTCAATTTATGGAATTCTAGACATGAAATTAATAAAAATACATTTGAAGTATTAGGGCATGTTATGTTGCATTTCATTAATTGAATATGGCAAGTTTCCAGAGAATATAAAAACTAGTATAATCATACCAGTACGTACGATAAAAATCACTCAAAAAGCAAACGAATTTCGCCCAGTCAACACACTACCAGGCATGAAGAAATTACTAGAAACAACTCTTAGAATATATGGAAATTAATAAGATACTCATAAATAATCAATCAGGATTTCGACAGAATCACTCTTGTGAATCGGCTATAATATAGGTTACTATCACTAAGTGTACTAAATCTATCGACAATATGTTGTTACAATCTTCTTAGACTTAAGAAGAGTATTTGAAACCATCAACCATCAGATATTGATAAAAAAATCACAAGTCAATGGTGTTAAAGGAACTGTCTTGCATTGGTTTAAGGATTACTTAACCAAGAGAAAACAAATAACAAGAATAGATAATGCGCTATCCAATCCCATTGGTGTGCTACAGGGAAGTGTCCTGGGACCTCTTCTGTTCTTGATATACATCAACGATATGAGCCCAGCATTGAGCTGTGATTTTATCAAACTATTTGCTGATGATACTTTGATCTATTCATCATGATGGGAATTTGAATGTGGCAATAACAAAAATGAATTTGTGTCTACAAGTTTGAGAATACTTAAAAATTAATAAATTGAAATTAAATATATCAAAAACAAAAGCAATGATTTCGACCACAGCCCATAAATATAAACAATTAAACTTGAATGCCAATGCCCTGACTATCACCAATGAAAAAATTGATTTCGTAGAGTTCAAATGCCTCTGATTTATGTTGGATAACAATCTCAATTTGGATGCACACTTCAACCATGTCAAAGAATATTGCTAAAAAACTCTACATTTTTACGCGAATCTCTTTTCATTTGTCAATTTCTGCTATAATCACCATATATAATACTCCAACCACATTTTGTACTGTACTTAGTACTATTGTATAGATGAGACCAGGGTAAGATTATGGCATTACAGCAAAACTGAGGAATGAGGGTGATTCTGAAATGTAATCGTTATACTAGTGTATCGTTAATGCTACATTAAAGTGGTTGTCAATTAATGACAGATTTTATAGAGCATCTATGATATTTATTTTTAAGGTTATTAATAATATACTACCAATATATTTTAATGAATTTTTAATATATTGTAATAAAACACATGACTATGAAACAAGACAAAACAATAACTTTCACCTACTTGCAACCTATCAAACTATGAAAATATTATTTTATAAGGGTTTGAGTCAATACAATAAACTACCACAAGTAACGAAAGAGATTAATACTATTTATGTATTCAAATCAAAGATAACAGAGCATATAAAATCAATTAGTATATAAAACAATTAATTTATTGTATTTATCTATTTATGAGTTGTAAATTACTGTAGAATAAAAGATATGTGAAATATTAGGATGTATTCCTATACAGGCCATTTCTTTTATCATGTGGTGACATTGTTATATTCTAAACCGTAATAGATACAAAGACGATTAAATGGGAAAAATTTAACTATTGTGGTGAGTAGTACATTGGTCAGAGAAAATCTACGGGGACTCTCGCCCTTCCCGACTTATACAGGGAAAACTAAAAATGCTGTTTTCGGTTTTTTACGAATAGAATGGTTATTTCAGAAAATATAAAAAAATGGAAGAGGAAAGTTTTATTGTATTCAAAATGTACTAGAACTACGTAATGATAAATTTTTAATTAAACGTACAAACCGAAAACAGCATTTTCAGTTTTCCCTGTATAAGTTGGGAAGGGCAAGAATCCCCGTAAATTTTCTATGACCAGTTTACTGCTCACCACAATAGTTACCTTTTTTCCCATTTAATCGTCTTTGTATCTATTACGGTTTAGAATATAGCAATGTTACCACATGATAAAAGAAACGGCCTGTATATAAATAAAATTCATTTATTCATTCATTCATATATCTTTGATAAAATAATAAAATTTTTTGGATATTGATAATGAAACGCAATTAATACGTATTAATAAGGAAAGGAATTGGGACAAATTTGAAAAAAAAAATATGTTCTACAAGGCAGAAAAGCTTTTATGCCTAGTAAAACAACTAACTATTCTACCGGCTAATACAATCAATGGTCTACTCATCTTGTGTTGACAGTTTTATCTCATAATGCGTTGAGAAAACTAAAACTTTAACCTTAACGGAAGAAAATTCAATTTACCTCCAGATACTCTGCTCCATCCGCGACATGGGGCGATTGCGCCTGAACTTGGTACGAGTAGGTGCAGTGCATATTCGCCAAATAACGTTTCCACCAGTTGCACGGAAGGAAGGAAGTCTCGCTTCTAATTGAGCCACATTCCGTTTATAACACACTAATATAATTCGATAAGAGTAAACCTCTAATTTCTGTCACAAAGTACTGGTTATTCGGTAAGGTAATCACAGTAATTACAGTTCTAACGACGAAGACGAGATGGACCGGAACACCGCAAACATGCCATAGACTGCGTATGCGGCGCTTTTCTGGCCTCCGCGTGTGTGCGGGGTTTCGTTCGGCTGATGCGTGGCGCGGTACGCCCCCGCGTCGATTGGGACCCCTTATTGGAGCTCTACCTGACGCACGCCCCGCGATGTTGGCACGGCCGGTCGACGAGACGGACCACCGTTGCGTTTTGCGTCCGTTGTTGGGGTTACGGTCTAGGTCTAGAAGAAGACGTTTCTGGAAGCTTTTCATTTCTTCTCCATGATCTTTCAATATTTTACAGTTTTCGTCATGATTGTGGATTTTACTCAATTCTAATGATGAAATATATCATAGGATTTCTGTGAAATGTTGGGATTCTACAACAAAATAGGGGATATTTTCCTACCCAGCCTACGAAACATATAGGAATGGCACATTTAGCATTCAATCAACTAATGGATGGTAAAGGTATTATATGCTTCACCCAAAATTATAAAAGTCTCCCCTTTTGGAATGTATTTCAATATATTTCACACAAAAAATATGCAATAAAAAAATAACTTCTTTACGTCATTTTGTGAGTAAGAGATCCAAAAACTTGTTGCTCAAAAATTCGCATTTGTATACAAACTAAAAACAGTGCGCGGCAATTTTTTTAATACCTTACTCTCAGGATCCCTAGCTTAATACCCCTGAAAAAACATTTTTCTTTTCTAATTCATTTCAATATAAGATTTTCTCTAAACACGTTCATGAAATGAATAGAAAAACACTTTCGGGGTTATTCCATTATCAAGTATATGAATGAATGAATGAATAATAATACTTCCTCAAAAACTCATAAAGTGTACCCAAAGGTATAGCCTGTGCGGATAGAGGATGCTATTATCATTTGCCGTGCATGGCTTTCCGGGACGACTAATGTTTTTGGTGGTGTATTCAATTTTCAGCTGCGGGAAAACCTACTGCATCACCCCGGATGCAATCGCTAAGGCAGAAATAGACACTTTACTCCATTGTAAAACTTATGCTTTTTTCTCACACAACCCAGCATGAAGCAACCAATTAATAACAAATAACAAAGAAAATAGTGTTTCAAACTCATTGAGCGATGTTATGTTTTTTTCCCGAAAAAACATCAGTGCTGGAGGACAGAAGGCCCTGAAAACACTGTGAATGGACTCCACCATCAAAATTCTTTCTGCAGACAAAGGAAATGCCAGTCATAATGGACATACAGACGTACAATGACAAAATACAGGAAACTACAAACTCCTATACAGAAGGATCCAACTTCCACGATAGAAAGGAAAATCTACACCACTCCTAGGGAATACAAAACCTACATTCCAGATGAGGAACGGGCATATCTGACGCCACATTATAAAAATCCATAAACCGGACATGCCATTGAGATCAATTACGAGCTCCCGGAACCCACCGACCCATCATCTAGCGAAATACCTCTTACGCTTGCAGAGTACTAGAGTATATTCACATTTCAAATATGCATGTCCACCTCGTGATCGCCAATTCTCGCAACGCTATTGGTCGATAGAACATCAACCTGACACGACACTAAACGAAATGTTTTTGCAGAGATGTATTCAGCTTGGCTGCGTTACAATTATTAAAGCTGCGTTTTGTTCGAAGTTCCGCAGTGATTTGTTTTTGTGTTTTTGATCATAATATTCATTATTTATTTCAAATATTCGTTTTGGCGTAAAGTTCTGGGTTTGTATTTGAACACCGCCATAATTACATCTTAATCACACCACATCAACAAACCTTTAAAGACCTCGTAGCATCTGAACTTGTTAGTATCCACCTGAAGACGATTGCGGATACAAGAAATCGAAACGTTGTGAAAAAGTGAAAGACGTCAAACATCTCTCAACCCATTAAGACGATTGACGATTTACGTCCGAAATCTAAGTAATCAAGTTACTAGATCGACTACAACCTTCAAACATATTAAGATATAGATAAGTAAGTTATTATGAAGTTTTAAAGAAATTAGGGCAGGGTATAAGGCCAAGAAAGCTGTTGTTCGTTTTAGAGAGGCGTTTAATACATTTATTGTTACCAGATGACCAACACTTAATCATGTAGTCAGTCGGTGGTTAGTTTTTCGTTATTATTAGTATAGGTTACTTTGATGATTGCAAACGAACTGTGGTGTATGCCGATGTAATGAATTATGTAATATGACCGTTGAAGATATATAAGATAAGAGTAATATTATTTTGATAGTACCTGCTACCAGACACCAAAACAATGATGCAAAGGAAATTCATTGATACAAACAATACCAGTAGCAATGTCCACATCCTTGATATCATCAAAGAGTATGTATGAGGTAGCAAAAACGGAACAAGTTATATAAAATCAAAATGTATAGGAAAAAATAAGTTTTCAAAAATACCATTTAACATAGCCAAATATTCAAAGTTGCATAATCCAGAACAATGAATGTACTGGACTTAAATTGGGGAGAACATCTACGTCTCTCTTAGCAAATGCGACAGAAGCAACTCCGTCATCGATAATAATTTATCACTCCAACATTCTTTCAACTGCAATACGAATAACATACCCACCGAATTCTCGTCTTCAATTAACTTCAGTAATGTTACAAACTGTACATTTAATTTTTGTAATAAATCCTAAAATTTTTTATTTTGGTTTTGTAAAAAAAAATATTATGGAAATAAAAAAAATTCTTACCTTTATTCACGTTTATTCAACTTTTTTTAATTTTTAGAGAGGGAAAATTACTTATTTTCTCTAGCGGGAAAAGTGCCACTTATGGAAAAGTTAATTTTCAAAGGAGGTGTCAGAAATAACTTATTTTTCTAATAATTCAAGTGACCATGATTTTCCACGAAATAAACAAGTCGTCAATCACACAAATTTGGTCGAATTCAACGAATGAAATAAAGAAATAATTGTTATTCAGAACTGTAAGATTTTTGTAAGTACCTAAACCTTGTTTGAACCAGGGAAATATTTTACTCCTAATAAAAATATTAGCAAAAACTCCTACTTTTGAAGAAACTTCAGAAAGTAATGGTCTTAGCTGAAACATCCCTGGTTCTGTGTTGAAGTTCTCAAGCACAGCATCCGTCGAATGGGATTTTGAATCCAAAAAGTATCAATCACCCTTTAGGAGGTGCTGAAAAGAACCGAAACCATTGGTTACCGTGCACTATCACTGTCGTTAGAAATTCGAACATAAATTCAGCCGCGAATGAAGAGATAAAAACAAACGTAAAAACAAACAATCGTGTGTAACCGCAGAGCACGCTTACTATAACTCTGCGGCGTTTACGTAGACTTCACGACTCGACTTATCTTGAGATATCACGAAATTACAGTTCTAGAAGTACCGAGAACGCCTCCGCCATACCCAAATAGCATGGTGTACTTCCCTGGCTACCGAGACGATAGGCAGTGCGATTTGCGATTTGTAGTGTCTAGGTATAGGGTGACCCGATTTGAAGGATTACAGTTTCTTCAATGTAAAACTACTCACATTCGGGTGATATACACGTTTCTTCTGATTTTCATAATTATTATTATGGGGTTTTGGTAGGTTTGATCTAAGTATAAACATCCGAAGATAAGTAAAAACTAGGAGACAGGTTAGTTGGTGAAGGCACCGTCGAAGAAGAAGAGTGCGTGAATACGCGGGATAAGTTAACAGAGATATTAGAGAAAAGTGGAATTAAATGGATGAAAGAAAAAACTAGCTAGCAACAAAAATCAATTTAGGAAGTCTATTTTATATATCGATTAATGTATATATCTGGTATCTGAAAGAATATCTATGATAGATTCTACACTCTTTTGAAACTGAGAATGGAAAAAGTTGAAGAAATAAACTTCAGCAGTTGAATTAACTTGGATGAACTCATCTTGAAGGATAGTGAAGAGTAGGAAACGGGATCAGGAACTGACGGTTTGGAACACATTATGAACAGTATATCCGTAGAAACATGAATAGAGCACATATGTGAATTAGCAGATCATCAGGTAACCCCAAAGTCTCGAGATCAGAAAGTGAGATCTGAACTAATATACAGGATATCAATTTGAAAACGTACCACCCTTAACATATCAGCCTATATAATCCTTACCCTAGAAAATCTAAAAATATCCAAAAACACGTTGAACCTATTTTTAAGTGGGTCATTTTGTAGGTTAATATTCAATCGAATTACATCAACCCACTGAAAGGGGTGGACTGGTGGACGCAACCCCCAAAATCTAAAACGAAAAGGGGGATTGAGTGATATCAAATTTTAAAGGTCGTTCGAAAACCTTTTCAAAAATACCATATACTTGACCTTCCATGCTAGCAGTTCGCAAAAAATCTGATAGAAACTGTAGGTATCAAAACTGAATGAAACTGAAGTCATACTACATAAAAGCCTCATGGCGCACAAAATTCTGAAGCCGGCCCTAGTGGTCCTATGAAGAGTTTAAACAGTTCAAACAGTAAATTATGTATTGCGAGCAAGAAAACTGTCAACATTTTTTCCGAGAGTTGTTAGATGTTTATGATTCTTGAAACCATTTCTTTAAGCAAAAATTATTTTATTGTAGGAGTAGTTTTGCGAGTTTAAGGTAGTACGTTTATTAAATTATTTAAAAAAATGGTATATTCACTTAACACTTGAAACTATCATTTATAGGGAATGTCAAAGAGAACAAAAAGAAAATGGCAACAATGTTTAATGAAATATATCCCAATAGTAATTTATATCATAAATATGTCCTGAAATTAGATGCTAAGTTAAGTGAAACTTGTTCCATTGATAACAAAAAAAGAAATAATCGCCGTATTGTGGATGGTCATACACAGTATACAGAGAAAGTGATTTGGGAACACTATTATTGAACCTTTATTCTCCGAGGAAAATTTAACTGGTGAGCTCTACTCAAATCTGCTTCAAGCAATAATAGACCCCTAACTGACAACCAGTGCGGAAAATGAAAATGAAGCTTCGCCATACTTTCTTCCTGTTAGTGGTTAAATGACAAGATTTACTGGCAGATTAATTGGCCGAAGAGGAGCAATACAATGGCCACCAGGATCCCTCGATTCATCGCCACTAGATTCCTTTCTATGGAGCCATCTGAAATCGATTGTTCACAGCTGCGTGGAGAGAACTTCAGCCAGAAGTTTTTCGATATGTTAGAGAGGAGTTTGAGGGTAGACTTTATCTTGTTTAGCAAATAATGGACAATATTTCGAGAATTCAATAAGATGAATTCCTCTTTATTATTTTTTTATGTTTTATTACAAAACACTTAAAAATATCTTCTACAAAAGTATTGACAATATGTGGTATTTTTCAAAAGGTACTATAACGACCTTCAAAATGAGGTATAACTCAACCCCCCTTTCCTTTTGAGATTACAGGAGTTGTGTCTGCCCCCGCTTGAGGGTTGATATTGGTAATTCAATTGAAAACCAGCTCACAAAAGATCCCCCTTGAAAGTGAATTAAATGTGTTTTTGCATATTTTTAAATTTTCTAAGGAAAGGTCCTAATACAAAAGGAATGCAGAATTAAAATATTTGTGGGGTCGAAAACCAGACAATATTTTATAGGAGTGTCGGTCATGGAAATATCTAATGGACCAGAAGAAGAGTTTCTTGCGGTATCACGGCGGTGTTCCAGAGAAGTAAGCGATGCTTTATCGATGAGTTCTTTTTTTGAATTGCTTTCATCCAAAAGCGATAGTGAATGTTTTGGCGCAAACGTTCTTATTTCGGGTAATTTCTTCGTAATAGATAGGATATGTACGTTGTACATCTAAAGGAGCCACAGTATGTGAAATAGCTGATGGTATGAATAAGAAAACCAAATTTTCGATAGGCTTTTTTGACAAGTAAGGATTTACCCATTAAATTTTTTTTTTTATAATTATACCAAACACCGAAAGAAGATTCCTGAAGTTTCATTACATCTGACATACATAATGACACCGAGTACTGAGTTCTGGAAAATAGGCATGCTTATTTTCTGATCGCATCGGATTTGACAAGTTAGTTGAAATAAAAATCAGTGCGCGATCATTAGTATTTTATCAAACAGAATCACTACAGCATATTTTTTACATGCAACGTTTAGCAAGAAGTTCACAACCCCAGGCACAGCTGAGACTGGTAACAAATCACGTGTTCCCTTCAAGAGGAATAAATTCTAATTTGATGTGGTTCCGACATCTAATGTTGGCTATCTGATAATTCTATACGAACTTAATCATCTTTAAATTTTCATTTATCTGTCGTAACTGATCACTAATAACCCCATACTACTCGGAATTAATTATTTCCAATGAAAGATCGAATAATATTAGTTCTTGTACAACGGTACCAATCTACTCACTAAGAGTACCAATTATTTGTGTATATACTGCAGTGAATATTCTGAAAAAGTATGAACACTGAGATTTTCATATTAACTTCAATACCGTGATCTACCAAAGCCTTTTTTGTGCCTTTATTCAAAGCAAGTAACCATAGGAGCAACCAAATAACCCCTCACCTTTGCCGATATAACAGGGAAAGTTTTTGTAAATTCAAACCAACATGTTCCCCAAATGGGCTGTAATTTCGGATATGAATACTGCAAAAAAAGAGGAAATTTGGAATATCAACATGACTAGGTATTCTCCCTAGGAGAATTGAAGATTTTGTTTTTTTTTAATTCATTAGTGCCTGGATGACGTTGAAATGTACCTACTGTTAATCCAGTATTTCGAGTAGATCAGGAATGACAGCATAAAATTCGTTCGCTGATAATGCTCAAGCTGTTTCCAAACGTACGAATCGTTTCTACCAATGGTGAATCACCCTGTACACGTTTGTACCTCGACACCCAGGTGTTTGTTTCTCACACGTGCTCAGCGAGATCCTCCCAGTTCCGCTCTAAGGATTGAATTACAAGGACACTCCTCCTGGACTCTTGCAGTTCTCATTCAAAGGCGATGCAATCGCCCGATCTTCCTTTTGTAAGATCTATTCATTCACGTAACCCTATTCTTAGCGGGCCATGGGAGAAGGTATGGAAATTAAAACCATTTTTCCGGTCTATTTTTAACTAGTAGATACAATTTTTTTTCGAGTTTATTAGGGAGATCTTTTGAGAAGGATTTAATGGTTTTCGGTGAGTCAGTAATTGGGATGGGTATAGCGATTAAGTTGGAGTCATGCAGAGATTGGGTTTTTCCTGAGTGTTGGGAGTGATCTCCAGTAATGATTGTCATACTATTTAAAATCTCGCATGAATACCAGGAAACTCAAAATTAATATGAATTTAAAAAAAGAACTATAATCTCAATTTCGCGTTGATTCTCGACAATTACACCCTAATGTTCAAGGAGAGTTTTCCTCAAAAATTTCCTCAAATAGTAGAACCTTATTGAAACAGGTCATTCAAAAAGTCGCGTAATTCTGCACAAAAATTGTACCGACGCACAGTGGGGCAGAATTCCCAAAACGTTGGCAAAAAATAAAAAATGGAAATTAGTTTCGGAGAATTTATTTGTATCGAACACATAGTAAACAGTCCTGCGGATTAGATAATACCCTTATTCTCCCCACCGAGCTTTGTAATAACGTGTCAGTTGACTATAATTGTCACCGTATCAAAATGTTTCGGTCATCAGTCAACCTTATTTTTTGATTACTCAACTTTTGAATAATTAGTTGGTTATTATGTTGTGAACATTTTATATAATCAAATATGGAAGCTTCAACTTCAGGTAATTGACGATAATTTTACTATTCAAATGTTACAATATATTTAAAATGAGTTGGTCAATAATGCATTTATATATTACATGTTGAGAGTGTTGATATTTTTGAACTTCACGTAAATATCTTGGTACTTTTTTTATTGAGCTCCACCAGATACCGCTTTTATTTTAAATCAGTAAACAGCTTGAAGAGTCTTCTTTTAAAATATGCTATTCCGTATTTGCCTTTTCTTGCCTTTCAAATCAATTAGACATTAGTTTCGTATGAGTAATTTTGATGATTAATGGAAATACAACGTATCCTGCCCCAAGGTTCATGCAACTAGCTTGTTCATATTTCCTTTCGATTCATTCTCATGTTGAGAAAGTTGTAGGTAAAGATGAATAAAGTGTTTGGGAATTATAATAATAATTGGCGGCCTAAAATGTAGCCCGAAAAATATTTTACATTTGAATCCCATCATATAGTGTATCAAAGGAAAGGTCTCGATACCATGATTGAAATAAAATGTTAATTGAAGGAGTTGAGCGAGATAAAAAGTTTGAAAAAATTGTTACTCTAAATATATTTAAGCAACAGAAACATCAGTGCAAAGTATCGATGAAGTTGTAGCAACTCATGTTGCATACTTGGACCAACTTTGTTGCATAGCGTAATGAAAGATGTCGCAAGTAGTATTAAAACTGATTTAGATGGAATTCAATATTATTTTCATGAAATGGCTATGTACTTTTCCTACCCATGGACCGTGGTGGCGAGCAGGTTAAGAGCTCGCTTCTTAATTCCAATCAGCACGGTCACCGGTCTCGTGCGTGGCATCAAATGTTTGAAAAGAGGAGGTCTACACGTCTCTCCTAGCTCGCACAAGTCACTCAGAGACTTCTGAGAGTTGCTCTTAAGTGTGCAGCCGGTTGACAGAAATAACAATTTCATCAAACAGTTTCAACCTCTTAGATTCTTTGGTACAGTTTGCCACCAACCATGAACCTGAGATCATATCCTGAGCACTGATACCTATTGGACAGTGAGTGAGGAAGCCCAGAGAGCAAGGAATAAAGCTTTTAAAAGATACAGAGAATATCATTCTAGGAAGTGTAATAGATCCAAAAGTAATATAGCTATTTTCAACTTATTTTTCTAGTTATTACGAGCAAAAGTAAAATCAAAATGAATTTGAAAAAATGCCAGTAAAAGGGAAGGAAGAAGAAATTGATGATGATACCGATCCTGATTTCTAAAGCAAAGTATGTACATAACGTGTTTCATTTCCATTGAAGAATCTTATTGATTATCAAAATTTTCAATTCATAGTACCTAACCGCAATTCTCATTCCGCGTTTTTTTTATGCATTAGTTTTTTAATTGGCATCAATGTACCTCATACATGAATGAAAAAATACTTTGTAAGGTGTTATACCGTCTTCTGATTTTTGCCAACTTTTTGGGTATCTTGCCCCACTGTGCGACGCGACGCATACATTCTACGATTGGGATCAATTTCTAGAAAATTACCTTCATAATATGATCTTCATTTGAATTATTTTCTCCATAACAAATTTTACCCAACTCAAATTTGATTAAGTACATTCAATGTATTGATTCTGCAAATATCACTTCTGAAACTAACGGAAGTTACAGGAAGAAGTGATACAAATATTTAAAACTTACTTATCGTTTTTTCAACTAAATGGGTAGGTATTTTTATAACCTTCAATCAAAATTTTTTAATTCCATATTTTCACATTATATATTCTCACATATTTATATTTTTACATTTCAAAATTTTACCTTTTTTACATTTACAATTTTAACTTGTTACTTTTTTAAATATTTACTAAATTGATGGATGTAGCCGTTACTACGTGGTAGGAGATCATCATAAGAAAAAGAAAAGAAAATTTTTATGTTTTTATACCACTTTAACTTGTAACACTTCGTTACTGCGGTTTCGTCCTATATGGACATTCTCAAACAACTATTTTAAAAACCTAATTTTGAAGTACCTATATACCTAAAAATATTACCTATAATAATTAATGAACATTAGTTATCCTAAAATAATTACATACATTTCACAACAAAATTAAAATTGACCTGTTATGGATTAATACCTGAATTTTGTTTTTATATCTGACAATGAGGACGAGATAAGTTGAAAACTGGCAAAAATACCAAATCTAATTGGTCATTAAGTAGGATACATCTACAGTTTTTGTGCTTATGAATTTCTAGAGATTCCAAAAAATTCAGTTTCAACCCTTTGTTTGCATAATGCAAAATTTCGGTATCTTCTGGATTCGGGAACTGTTGATTGCATTCTAAGGAATGATTTGAAAATGTTGAATCACTTTTTTTCAGTCTGAAGGACCTTTCATGTTCAACGTATCTTTTTGAAAAACTACGTCCGCATCGTCCTATATAAACCCTGTTACACTCTGGACACTTAAGCTCGTAAACTCCAGATTTTTGCATTTTATCTACTCTATCATTGGCATTAAAAAGGAAATTAGATAACTTGGCATGCGGTCTGAATGCATTCAGACCATATAGGACGAAACTGCAGTAACGAAGTGTTACAAGTTAAAGTGGTATAAAAACATAGAAATTTTCTTTTTCTTAAATATTTACATTTATACGTTTTAACAATTTCACATCTTTACATGATACATTACATTATATTTTTACATAATCATATTTTTATATTTCTATATTCATATATTTTTATATTTCTAACAAATCATGGTTACTTAGTTTTGTAGTATTCAAGTCTTTTTACTAATCACGATGAAACAAATAATAACATGAAACCACGTTATCCCGTTTATTTGCTGTACGAACCTCAACCAAAACTTTGTAATTCTTTCTTGGTGAATAAACTTTATTATTATTATTCTTATAATAGTACCTAGTAAAACAGTTCTTACAATCACAAGGCCAGAGACGTATCTTGCCTCTCAATATAATTTTTCGGAAATGCCAGGTTCCATCACTGCTGGAGTGCAGTGTATATGACTCGAAATTACCCCTTCTAAATCATTTTGTACATTTCCTTTGTTCGTTCCCTGCGTATGATAGTATAGTAAAACAAAGTATAGGAATCTCGGAGAATTTACCCATGTCTTAGAGCATTGAAACATATATAATATTTTCTCAGAGTATCCATTTTGTCGAAGGTCCTTCCTGATATGATTATCTCCACATTCCGTCCATTGCAAATTTGCATTGCTCTTTCCGCCAATGTCATTACAATCCCCCTCTTTGTGGAATTTGGGTGATTAGAGCAGAAGTTGGGATATTGTCCTATGTAGGTTTTCTTTCTGTGAACAGAGATGCAGATTCCAGTGTCTGTTCTTTCGACATTCACATCGAGAAACGGCAAGATATTATTGCTTTCCTTTTTCAGTCATGAACTTGATTTAGTACCTCATGTTATTCATTATTGAGAGGAAGACATCTAGATGTTCATCTCCGTGGTTCCATATAATGGCGGTGTCATCCACGTATCTTAGCCATAATTTTGGTTTGTGCCTAGCCAATTCCTCGAACTACTCCACTGGAAAAAGGGAAGATCCCATCGGCAGTTCATCGACTTGTGAGAACGGTCTTTTTCCTGAAAGTTATGAGTGATGCAGGCAGCACTGGCGTAATTCCAATACAGCGTGTTCGAGTAGGTCAGTTCTTTCATGAAGACGGATGTCTTCTTCCAGTTTCCTCTAGATAATGCTAAGGGTTTATTCTATGACATTGATGTAGAGGCTCTCCACACCAGAGCTGATGAAACGATCTTTAGGACCTTTACTTGATCCTCTTCAATTATTTCAATGTAATGCTTCGAATTATTGATGAATGAAATGGTGTTAGAACCCGGCAAGGGTTGTAGTATCAGTAAGAGGTATTTCGCTAGTTTATTGGTCGATGAGTTCCGGAAGCTGGTGAGATGTGTCCGTTCCTTATCTGGAATGAAGGTTTTGTATTTTCTAAGAGTTGTGTAGATTTTCGTTTCCAAGTTGGATCCTTCTGTAGAAGTTTGTAGTTTCCTGTTTGGAGTATAGCTTCTATTTTTTCATTGTATGTCTGGATGTCCATTATGACTGTCATTTCCTCTGTCTTTGGGGAGAATTTCAATGATGGAGTTCATTTGCAGTTTTTCAGGGCCTTCTATTCTCCACCACTGATATTTTTCGGGGTTCCGCTCTTCCTCCAAGACTTCTTTCACTTTCCATCTATTTTTTTTTGTCTGGATAGGGTTCCAGCATAGGTATTGGTTTTGGTGCAACTGCAAAGTTCCATTGTTTTTCCATCATTCCATCAGGGACTTCTCTATTTTTTGTATCAAGGGTTTTGATGAAATGTTGATATGGTAGTTTTCATTTCTTCGTCATTGGTTCTTGGGGGCCGTATTCCTCTTGTTACTCGGTTTCAATTTCTTCTGGTGTCCACTTCTCTTGGTTTTGGCTATGTAAGTGTTATAAATTTTCGCAAATATGGGTTGATTGTCCTCCTTCAATTGATTTTCAATGTTGTTGAGAAATTAAGATTCTCAAAGGTGATTTATCACTGGAAAGTCTGTCAGACGTTATAGTGAGGTTGAAGTTAGTTGGTGAGATATTTCGGATTTGCTACCTTGTATGTTTGTTGGTGCTCTGGAATTTTCCAAGTGTGTTTTCCCATTATAAACTAGTACACTATTATCTTTACGATAATAGGTAATAGTTGACCATGTACATTTCCAACAACCGGCACAACTCTGTCAGTTGTTGCTTAGGGAGACATACAATCTCCAATAATCAAAGTGAACACCAAATCCTATCTGCTTTTTTTGATTCTCAGAATATATTCATAGTAGATTTCTCTTTTCGTTGAAACCAGATTTAAAAAAATATTTTTTCAATATGAATGAATTATCTACTTAACGCCCTTATTTATCGAACAAAACACTGATATTGAGTACAGGAGTTTCCATCACTAGTTATTTGTTATTTTCATGCACTATTATACAAGTCCTGAAAATAAGAAATTTTCTTTTCATTTACAGTTACTACAGTTCAGAAAAATCATTGTTAGCAAGATAATGGACAGAATATGGCTCCCAATGAAACCTGTATGTAAATTAGGGAAATGGTATTTTTTTATGGATCCTAATAATCATTGCTGATTCCTCACTACTGAATTGTTTCCAAAAATATAGAAATTAACAGTTCCAAAAGAAAATCTCTGAATACTGGAGTGAAAATATTATGGGCGTACATAACGTCCCGGCATACCTATATTTTTATAGAGTTATTTACGTATCCTAACATTCTATCAATCCAATATTGCACTACACAACAATAAATCATTTCTGTTATGAAAGTTCATCCATTTCTTTCAATCTCTAATAACAGACGAGATATCACACGATGTAACTATCCGGTAGATACAGCCTTAAGGCCATCCATCGCGGGCTATAATTTGAGCCGTTTGACGGATGGAAAAACTGACAAAACCCTGTTACATATATCTTTCTGACGTTGACACGCAAATCACAAGGCGAAACTACAACATCACGATGGATCAGTTCTACCACCATTTATCATAAATTTAACCCTAAAGTCGGAGGGTTCACACGGATTCCTTTAATGTGTATTGTTTATCTGTATTTGCGAAAGATGGATATGCTCTCGGAAAGCTCGAGGCAATGTTATAATTATACGCTTATCCGATCGATGTATCATCAGGGCCTCTCATTGGCGAAGGTGGTTATTAAAAGCAGTTGGGCCCGAAAACGCGTGTTGTACTATCATTTGTAACAATTATTTCTAGCTTAGCCACAATTTATTTTGACTTTTTGAGATTTTGCTTCTGATGTCTGAATGTATATTCAACAGTGTTTCGCTTGGTGCTTGTTTTCGCTAATAAACGTTATCGTTTCTTAAGAATTTAATTAATGAATTTCACGCAGATGACAAATCATCTCTCAGGGGAAAATTGCAGAGGGAAGAAAATATACAATGGTCTGGTACAATGAAAAATGATAAATCAATTGAGTCATGGACAACCTCAATAATGTTTGTGTTGACCTACCTTTGCGCTGATAGAGGACAAGGACCCAGAAAAATGTCTGTAGGTAAAACCTTCTACGTTATGGAGTGTTAAGGAAAATATTGATATAAGGAAGTTTTCAAAATTGATCCCGCTCATTAGGAACAAAAGCGTCGGATACCGAGGAAAGAAATCTAAAGTTTTTTCAAGGGATGATATCAATAAATTTATTCAAGATGATGGAACAAATATAATTTATAAGGTTCATATATAATCATAATTTTGTAAGATAATTAGTAATTTCAAAATTTTTTATTTGTAGGATTTCCTAATTTTGGGTATCAGCAGTGCTTGTCGCCGTGAAAAATTATTACATATATCTATTGATGACATCGACGATGCTGGATCTATACTGATTGTTAAAATACCTAATACGAAGACCTATTGTGCAAGAACGTTTACTGTTTCAAATTTTGGAATATACCGCAAGTATAGTATGTATTTATTAACCAACATGTGGGGATAAATAAAATAGGAGAAATTCCCAGCTTGATTGCAAAATGTCTTGGAAAAGACTTGTATAAGAGCTACACAGGTCACTGTTTCAGGAGAAGCTCTGTAACTCTTCTGGCTAATGCAGGGTTGGCTGAAAATTTGCCTCCTTAGCAGAAGCATATATAGAAGAAAGTTTGAATAACAAAATTGAGATTTCTAACAAAATATTGAATTGTCCATCTTCTTTGAAACAAATTAAAATATCGGATAAAATTGTGGAATCAACTCTTCGAGAAACATCTAACGTTTCTGATCAGCAGCAACATGGAACATCTTCGGAAATTTTTGTTGGAAGTAATTGTTCTAACTCTACTATCAATTATTATTCCAATAAATGCATTCGTTTCATTATGAATAATCAATTAATAATTGGCTCTGTTAAAAATAAATCCTTCAAAAAGTAATATTTCATGTTTATTTTGTGAATTATTTTGGCAGTGAAAAAAGGAAGTAAATATTTACGCATCAATAGATATGCAGAAATGTGAAGGTTATTTTGACAGTTGTATAAAAACGTTCATTTCAGTTCTTGAATTATATGTATGCTCTACAGTACCCTGGAATTCCGTGGAATTCCTTACATTTCCGCTATAGATTGTAAACTGTGAAAACGAAGCAACGGTAAAAATAAAATAATTGTTCTTCATACTACGAATATTTTACCTCATCAAAGTTCCGTCGTTGTTATAAGTAATCATGTTACCCATTTAAGGCGGAAATTATTCTGAATCGATTGGCGTTCGCAGAATTGCTCTATCTTCAACCGTTCTCCAGTTGAAAAGTTTATCTGTAGTTGAGAGGGTCAAACTCCCAAAATTTTGACAATTCCTCAACTGAGGAGACACACATATTGTCAGACCAAACTATATCAAGCAAAGAAATTGTTCAACTTCACTTCATCAAACAGCTTCTTGATCAGAAAATTAAATAAATAAACAATTCCATATACTTCTCCCCACCGCAAAAAGTAAAACTCCACCATAATGTCACGCCCCTAGGTCATAGGGCTTCCAGATTGGGTTTCTGGTAACCAATTACCAACTCCCCTATATTGGGGTTTCACTCAAAATTACGTTCTTTGGCTTTATGAGCCCAGTTCATTAGGTAAGGTGGTGAACAAATGAAACAGTTGGATAAATTCAATACATCTAATTAAATAATGAAGAAACACAAAGATAATGGTACTTACAAAATTGATAAAATACTTTTTTCAAAACCCTTCTCTTTCAAATCAGAGGTGATAAATCCTCCATCAGCGTATTCCAATTCTCCTCTCAAAAAGCCAATAATCGCATTTATTGTCAATATTACTTGATACAATGTGAATTGGATACTTTCTGATATGCCTGGGATTCGAAAGAAATACATGTTTTTTTTTAAGTGAAATTGAATTCAATAAATAAAAGTATATACGAGGTTTATTGATTTTCCCCATCAGCAGAATGAAAAACATCGACTGTACGTTCCTGGATTTTCATTTAGGCATAATTTAATGGTCCGACTCAGATTTTCAAAGAATCTAATCGCACCAGAACTGGATTTTGAAAATATAAATCCTCTAAGTCAGACATTTTCCGATTGATTTTTTACAAAACCAATAATCTCAAAATACCCACAAATATTCATATCGGTACCATCACCAATTGGACATCCGTCAATTGATAATCAAGCAGAATGATATTCGGCAATATTCGGATTGTGTCACATAGTGAAAGCAGCAGAAACGTATTCCGTCAGACTGAGCCTTGTACAGTGTTGCCGGCGCTTGCAATTACAGAGCTAATTGGGAAATTGTTCTTTTTCAATGAAATAATCTGTGAATTTACGAAGGCGTATAAGGGCCACTATTGATAAAAATATTATTTTTGCTAATACGAGACCAATGATATTAACTCGGAATTCCGACTAAGTATCTCAGAAATAGCTAATTCCGAGATATTAATTTGGAATTCCGACTAAGTATCTCAGAAATAGCTAATTCCGAGATACTAACTCGGAATTCCGACTTAGTATATCAGAATTAGCTAACTCCGAGGTGTTAAGTGAGAATTCCGACTTAGTATTTCAGAATCAGCTAATTCCGAGATGTTAGGGCAGAATTCCCACTGAGTATCTCGGAATTAGCTATTCATTGGTTCACTTTTTTATTCTTTGATCTTTTTCAGTTATAGCTGTTATGGAATTAAATAATAGTTCACTACTCCCAAAACACTCTGTAGTTTAGATGAAAATACTATATACGCCAATATGAAATACGGTTCTTAGCATTCGAATAAATGTTATAAAAAATACAGATCCGTATTTGAAAATAAAAAGTTGAGGGTGGCCGGCTTGTATAATTTTTAAATGCATGCATATTTGGATAATCTACAAAAAGTTTCTATGGAAAAGTGCCAACAGTTTCAAAAAATCTTTGCAAAATAAAAAGATATAGACACAAAAAGAATTTCGAAATTTTCGGTTTTTCCTGTATAACTCCAGAGCCAAAGAAGCTAGATCACATTTTTTTGCGTCACGTATTGACCTCTGAAATACGCAACTTTGCCCCCATTAAACTCGCCGGAATACATATGAGGGACGTTTGCGATTTTTTAAAAAACTATTAGTAAACAATTTCATAGTGCGACGGAATTTTGACCGTTTTTTATGCTAATCCTTGTCTGAGCATGTACAAATCATATATTCTAGGAATCAGCATGACAATTTACGCATATAGTGAATGTGATGATTTTGTATCTTTGATATTTTTTTTGCCGATCGACTAAAATTCACAGAGTTTACGTAATCAGCTGAAATTGTAAAAATGTAAAAGTGACTAAATGTAAAACTGTGAATAAGTTTACATGCAAAAATTCAAATATGTAAAATATAAAACTGTAAAATTATTATGATTTATAAATGTAAGAACGTAAATCTATAGAATAGAATATGCTAGAAATAGAACAGAATTAATCTACTAATTTTTCTATCATCTCGTGTATTCTTGCATATTCAGCATGGAGTATATAAGATCTTTCTTTAATTTTCTAGGGTTTGTTTTCTTAAGACTTTCGGATCCAGGTAATGATAATTTCTGTGACTGAATTGTGCATGACTTGTGAATTTGCTTTTTTATATTTATGGTCTTAGGTGATCAGGTCGTTTCTGTGTTTGTATTGAACCGCAATTAGATTCTCGTGGGTCAAAAATATTCATGCCCCTGAGTAGAGTCGCAACAGTACTTTTATTCCTTCATCAGGACACATCTCATGTAGTGTTTTCGGTGAAACCAAAATTGCTAGTATGGTATTTTTCTTAAAAAAATTCTCAGTCGCCTGAAAATCGTTTTTTCAGGATATTTTAGAGAATGATAGCAGAATGATAATAGGGCGCAGATAATTGAAGGTACTTAGCAGGTACATTTTTTTCGGAATTAGAACAATTTTATTATCACTGAAGCGACTATCTTGGAGCTCATATTGTCCATTTCTCAAGCATTAGGTTTATTTTATTTCTATGATAGCAGTCAAAATATCACATTATAATCTCGACAAGAAGGAAGTTCACATTAGCATTCAATTTATTACTATTGCAGAATAGAAGAGTGTCATTATTTACTATTGAATATCCTGCTGCTGTCATTCGAATCAACCCCTCCCGCACTTGTACTGCGCTGTTCTCATGCATGATAAAAAAACAGAAACGTGATGAGTTTTTTAATTTCTTCGTGGACTTGTTGTTGAAAATAATTTGAATATTCATCACAGCAAACCTTTTCAAAGAACAATTTACTCCGAAAAAGTTCACACGACCACCTTGGCCATATTACGCATTAAATCTAGCTATACACCATCGCAACATTTAGAAAACTCTCAAAAATGACAGATGGTTAGTAAATTTCTCAGGAATTCCTTCCTAGTCTTCATCAAGCGTAAGGTTCAAACTCGATTGCAATACCGACGGTTCTTCATATCATCTCGAAGAACACACCGCTAAAGGTATACCGAGAGATATACAACGCTCAAGTAATAAGAGGCCAAAACATCTAAGAAGAAGAAGAACCGCTCTAACCACCATCTATAATTAAATATCGCAACCCTATAATTATGGTCAGTAAATTTCTGTATGCGGGGGCCCTAATACAGAGATAAGGTTCTGATCGTCTAGTCCCATCTCTGAAAGTTGGAACCGCACGAAAATAAAAAATATCGGAAGAAAAAATTTAAGATTAACTGAAGGGTACGAACATTAGAGTGGTGTCATGAGTGTCACGATCGATTTTTCTTTTTTCTTGGTGCGTTCGAGTATAATATTCATATACAGCGTGATGCTTTTCTGAAAGTATTCTTCTTTAATTCGTGGTCGAGCTAACACAACCAGAATATCTACCCACTATGCGTTGTTCTTTTTGAAGTTCAGAAAGTACAGTGCATGTGAGAGTTGGAGATACAGTTAGCTCGTATTTGAGATTTTGATGACCTGACTCAATTCACACTTATTTATGTGTGTTTGATTTGGAGTCCCTGGCCAGATTGTCAAACTGCTTTGCAAGCTGAAGAGATGCCAATTTGAATTTTTTCTAAAAAATTTTAAAAGCATTCATTCAAGCAGCAATATTCCTCAATATTTTCTATGCTAATTGTAATATCAACTTCATTCGAATTATTGTCTGAAAACGTAAATTTTTTATCTTTTTTAATTTTTCATTCCTAATTTTTTATTGGGTATAATAAATGATATACTGTTATAAGTTTGTCCTATTCTTATTATAGGTATGATGTAATTAAGTACTGCATATATTAAAATTATGATAAATATTCATATCACGTATTTTACCTTTGACATTATTTTTTGAGGCAAAGTCTTGGAATGTCCTGAAGGATATAATTAGGCCTTCAACGATATTGTCGAATGATCAAACTACCAAAATTCTGGCATTTTAATGAATTCAATAACTCTTACCTAATGCATTCCACTAATCTTTCGTCAATTTGTTGGCCAACAAATCAATTTGATGTGAACTATTGAAAGAACTGTGATGACTGATTCTTTTTCAATTTCGTTAATGGTGACCCAATAATACTTCATTATTTATCGAGCCCAAGTATGTCATTATGTTTGTCGTTTGGATGTCCATCGCCTATGATAATTATACACGTTGTCGAATTTTGTTTATATTGATTTTATCTAAGGCCGGCCTGCTTTACATAATCGCTTACGAAAATCTATGAATTATTTATCGATTCACATTCGGTTCCACTGAGCTTATTGATTAGTTCGCGTATTGCGATATGGGTTTGGTGACGATGAGGACAAATTTGACGAAGGATTATTGATCATGTTCGTAGTTTGTTAGGCGATTTGATTCCTACAATAGTGTTCTCAACAATGGTGAACCGTATCAACTTTCATAGAAAAATAGGGAAAGATGGACAGAATGATTTTACGTTTTGCATGTAGTGTGGATAATCTGAAGGAAATAATGTTTACAGGGTGACACAGAAGACATGTAGTCTATTCATTTGAAGAAATAAAAATTTGAAATTCACAGAAAGTTCAAATGTTTTCAACGTTCTGTTTGACCGGAAGTAACCTCTATTTATATTTCAACCGTCACCCTGTATATTTCTCTACCTTATTTAATTTGCCCTTAGAATTGTCTATTCAACCGAATATTAGAAATTGGTATTTGTTTCTTATTGAAAATCATCGAGTTGGCTGTGACCCGAATTCGATGATAGTTCGATGCTAAGTAGGCTTTGGAATCCAATCATTATTCAGCCTATTTTACTTCATATGTGTCATATTGTTGATCAATGCTCCCTCGGAAATTGCTCAAGCTCCAAAGAAGTCGAGAAGAAAGTACGAAAAGCAGTATGAACTTTTTAGTGAATGATTCAAAAGAAACCAAGAAGATATCAGAAAACATTCTACTCGCGTATTTTTCAGAGGAAGCCAAGGTAATGAAATCGTTTACACTGTGGTCTATACAGTGCGGCTTTTAATAGTCCCCTCCCTCTGTTAATTTTTGAACGGTTTGACGTACAAACAAGAAAAAACCGTTTGGAGGGTTTCACCGATACTACTTTTTGGAATGAAACACATTGTGATTGCTCGATAGATCGCGCGGGGGGGATAAACTAAAAAATTTAAAAATATAAGAAAAGATAATTCAATTACCTATGATGGTTAACGGAAAAAACAAAACAACAACAAAAATTTCTCTTTTCAACCATCTAAATTTTATAGATATTTTTTATTTATTTAATGCCGAGTAATAATCCGCCTGGTTTTTCACCAAAGAGGGAAGAAGTATTAGATAAATCCCAAAAACATTTAGATATTGTTACACATAGATTCAAATCATAAAGTGACACAATATCACACATGTGTAGCGAAAAATAATGCTAGCACGTTTCAAAATCTGAACTGTTAAATTTGAGGTTATCAATAATCATAAATTTTCACCAAATGTCATTGGGGAATCTTCCGGTAGTAGAAATTATTTTGTGTATGATTCGAGCGCAAAAACTTCTTTTAACCTAATTTACATGCAGGTATAGGATGAATCACGAACAATTGTAGGAGATAGTGACTTTCATTAAAATAGTGAAACAGAACTTCCGCACTAACACCAACTAGTTTGACTAGTGGTTGAAGAAATCTTTCATCAAAAATGGGTTTGACGTAATATCATTAGGAAATGATGAAAACAATAATAGGTATTTCCGTCGGCAAGTCTTCAACGAAAAACAACAACTATCTCCCAAAACCGTTTTGGATGAAAACTTTTTCAAGAATCCTACACGCCATTATAATAATTTCTTGCTCTAAAAATGTATTTTTCTTCAAAAGCAATAAATATAATTATCATTAGGCAATAAAATGATATTCTAAAACCTCAGGTATGGTTACAAATTCACTCCTCAAACACCAAAACTGCGTCAATTTCAACACACGCGTTTCGCCAACAAAGTTAGCATCATCAGGAGTTTTTGTTGACCAAACACGTAGAGAGTAAAATTAAGGTAGTTACGGCGTTCGGGTAGTTTTTTACGTTTCTGATCGAAAATTTAGCAGACACAATTTGACGGTCGCATATGGCAGTAGTTGTTTTCTATTTGAGACTTGCTGTCGAAAATAGCTCTTGTATAGGTTCATGCGAAAGTCAAGAAACTCACTAGAACCGAACTTGAAACAGAAGCGGTATATGTCATTCATAAAATTTGCATGAAATTACAGAAGACACCTATGTTAATGATTCAATTGAATGGAAATGTTTTTCTATAGAACAATCTTAATGCGTACCAATTTATTTGTTTTGCTCCCTCCGTTTCCACCATTGTTAAGTGCATACTTACCTGAAACAAAAGAAAATATATTTAGTAATATTGGAAAAATGTGTGATATAATGTTCAATACAAAATCAATTTTCATACTATTTTAGCTGATTATATTCCGGAATATTAAAAATGATATATTATTCATATTGAATAATTAACAATATAAATTCTAGATCATGTTAATATTAGGGACATATATTATATATATATATATATATATATATATATATATATATATATATATATATATTGATATTTCTGCACATTCATCTCATTAGTTTAGTCTAATTAGATCCAAACTAGAATATGAATCAATAATTTTGAATCCTATTTATACTCAACAACCATCGCGAAAACCAGAAAAAGTTTTTAAAGTTTCTATGCTACAATTTTGATGGAATTTCTCCTCCAAGAGATGAATAATCTACGTTGGTCTGATTTTATATCTTTAGAAAAACGCAGAAATCAAGCATCCATTATATTTCTGCATAAGCTATTATGACAAATTGATTCTCATGTGCCAACATCAGAGTCTAGATCAATATCAATAGACTAATATTGTCTGAAGCACCGAATAATGCGATGTGTTCTAACGCTACCAAACCATCGAATATATGTAATATTTTTAAAGTGTGAGCTTAGAATTAAATCTCATAAACATCTCTAGACAAAATGGAAGTTGTTCAATCAGTAGATCTCGATATTTAGTTGTAGATGGTACTACAACACTCGTAGGTCCGCGTTATACCTGTGGATATAGGCTGAGACCGCATAAGCTGGAAAGGCTGACAGCAAATGCGTTATGGTCTCAGCTGCCCCACGACAAGCTCTGCATCTAGTTTCAGGGTGTTGAAGACACCATCTTGGCAGGCCATTACGAATCCCCCGGTTTCCGACTTCACTTGACCTGAGAGAAGCGAAGAGTCAGTTTTCTGGATAAGCCAAGTTCTCCAATATTCCTAAAGAAGACCCCATGCATTCACTTATCCTTATGTAGCTGTAGGAGACTGTCACTCTCCGCAGCTTTGACGTGGGCTTTTTGCTGAACAAGTTCCAACTCAGTAATGAGTTAGGGTTCGTCCGTTCAGTGCCGGATACGAGACCAAGTTCACTACTTTTTCACGATCGCATACTAAGCAAAGAAGAGGATATGAATTCCTGATGACTTTATAGGCTATATCTATTACTATTCTGTTATGTGGACACTCCAAGCGCAAAAGTCCACGGCCTCCTCGTTGTCTGGGAAAGTAAAACTGCGGAACAGACGATCTAGAAAGCAAACTCCTATGGCGTGGCATCATTTTGCGAGTTTTTACATCGAGTTGTCGCAGTTCTTCCTGAGTCCATTTCATTACTCCAAAGGAGTAAAGTAGAATTGGAACGCGAACGGCAAGCATATTAGTTGCAGCAACTTTGTTTTTTCCCGACAGTCCTGGTGACCAGATCTGTCAGAGTTTATGCTGATACTTGGCGCGGATAAAGTTTTCAATAGTGGTTACTTCTTGGATGTGGCATTGTTCCAACCCTTGTTAAGTATACGTCTCTCCAGCTTCCAGACGATGTAGGATGTATCGTCTGCGAGCTGAAAGTCCTCTCCTTATTCCTATCTTGAGGCACATTTGTCGATCCCAAACTCCGTTTCGATAGCATGCGTGTACTCTTGAACCATTAAGGACTGATGATGATTCTGTTCTTCGGAGGTACATAGTTTGAGGTCATCCATGCAGAACAGATGGGTGACCTTTTGCCTCCGGCTGCTGGGGGTGCCGCAGTTGTATCCGCGAGGTTTCCGTAGTGCAACGACGGGTCTTTGTAATACAGCTTTGGAGCTCTGTAGTATTTCTAAAAAGCTCAGGTGAAATTGAAACATCACTTACAAAATTCAATTATAGAATTAACTCTAAGCACTACTAGTTTATTGAAAAACTAATGAATTGAAAACTCACTTTCTTCCATTAGATTTTCTCTCTGGTTTGTTTGTTTAGTTAGGCTTGTTAATTTATCATTCTGTAATGGGATTTTATCAATTACCTACTTTATTAGTTCGCAATATGTGCGAATTGGGGCGATGAAAAGCTATTAGATGACGCCATATCAGGAAATTCTCATGCCAACAAAAACTTTCATCGTATAATCAATAACCAGCTGATTCAACTACACTTTTTTGTTGAATCTGAATAATGATCACGAAGTGATTCACTCCAGATGCGGTAATTTCAAAGAGGGTTCCCATGATAACCATCAATCAATACATCCTCAATCTGGTCATTGTAAATTAAATAATTATAACTTTGATAAGAAATTACATGTATGAAGTGCGTGTACCGAAGAAAATAGTATTAGCAATTAATTTATGTATGATGATCACGTCGCATAACTGGTTCTGCCGCTGTATTAATGCCATAAAATCAAAATCTAAGATTAAATGGTATACAGTTGGACGTGGAGAAGCAATTCTGAATTTTTCGAGCCGCGCCTTAGATGTTTTTAGACGAGTATCGTCGTATTTTTTTTAATTTCCATGAATATTTTGTGCTTAATGGGTACTGATTAAATCGATATTCGGAGAATTTTATGAGATTCTTTCCATTTTGCGGTTCTCAAGAAAAGTTCTACGTCAGGGGTGGAGGCCAAATATTACGAAATTTAATCAGAGACTAATTAGTACATGGCCTGCTACGTGAATGCGAGAACTACAATATATCTGATGTATTAAGATTTATCATATTTCCTTCTCAAATAGTTGTTATATGGATTTGACTCGATATTGTACTGATGTTAATTAACTCAGAATAAGTGAATAGTATCATAAAAAAGTAGAAATCAAGAAGATAATACAATAATTTCTAAGAACCTTTATGCACATACCTAATTACGACAAAACCAGTCGTTGAATGTGAACGCCTGTGAAAGGCTGTATAGATAAGTACGTTCTTGAATAGAATATTCCCAAAGGCAAACAATATTTTCTGTTATCTAAGTTTTATCACCAATCTGCAATACCTTAATATAATACCTTTTTTCTAGAAATAAATTAGTCATTATATTAATCAAAACGGTCTCTAACTATGAAACATTAAATTAATGTGAATATGTAACTCAAATCATAGTTTGGTACATTTTTTTATTGCCTGAATATAGGGTTTGTCCTCAAAAAAGTTACTTACCGCCAGCAATGATACATTTATATGAAAAATATTAGATCTGTCTCCTAATTCACCGCTCAGTTCCTAATATGGGCGGAGTATAGTCAGGTTAAATGACCGATTGTAGTGTAAAAGGATTGCATTCAACTTGGATAGCAAAGTTATTTTCTTTTTTCATCTTCGAGCCATAATTATAAGTGTATCTAAGATATTTGTATTTTTATTCAACTTCCTATATTATGACAGACATACCTGCTCATTACAACAATTGCCATAGTTTTGATTGTTTCAACAATTTGTCGGCAGATCTATCAGTCTGAAAATAAATCTAATTGTTTTGGGTGATTGTATATATACATTTATAGCTAATCGATTTTAAATTATTTGGTGTTAATAGGTTTGTGACAGATCTATCATTCTGAGAACAAAATAGTTATTAGATACAAAAAACCGCATTAATTTGGTCACCGATAAAATCACACCCTTCAAAATCCATGTTACTATTTCCAATACCGCAGAGATTTGGCATCTTTAAAACGCTTTTACGATTGATATACGTTAAAACTAGAGAAAAATACTTATTTCAAATGCCTATCCCTTTGAAGCTATTCTGCTAAAGTCAACTTCTGTCCAACTACCCCCCTTAGAAACCACCCCAACTCTCAATTATTCAAGTTGCACCCTATACATTTTTTTGACTTCAACAATGTATCGTACTTGATATTTTGATAGATGTCCAAATGACAAAATAAGAAATCAATATTTCATAACAATGAAGTTATTGAAAACGATAACTGCCAAAATGTCTATCATTATTCACACATTTTCCATCCTACAAGATTTCCTAATCTTTTTCTTCGTTACTATGGTGTAGGCGTGTACAACATTCTCTTGTGAGTCGTTCAAGTCGATTGATCAAGTTTCTTCAGATACCCCCACAGGAAAACCTGTTAGCCCTGTGTTTCCTCTCCTATACTTGCAATAAAAGTTTGTCTCCTTTGGAAATCATCGGGTTGAAGCTCCTAGTGCATGTCTATTTTGAAATGATTATAACTATGTGTTGTCATAATATTTTGTTCAGACGTATTACGTCTACGTACTCAGCTAGTGTTCGAATAGAAATATACGAGTTAGTGATATTGATACATTCCTCTGCTCGTACTGGTACAACATGGTAGGCGTGCTTACATTGTTCTGGAAATTCACCTGTTCTCATTTGTTCTCAACACAAGAAAAAGTCGTATGATTGGGATTGGGCAATCACTGATAGCTTCAAAGGCACAGGCATTTGAAATAAGTACATTTTTGTTTGAATTCTTTCAAGCAGCCCAACTGAGATATTGACTGTATGAAAAGATCTGTGACACCCTAAAGGGTGGGCTCGGAATCATATATCTAGCAATCTTCCCTCTCAACACATTGTGTTTTGCTTGAGCTTTGCAGAAAATGCTTCAGTTTGAATGAAACTGTTTGGACTTCCAACAAAAGAAAATGTAAGAAACCATATATCTATGGTTCTAAGTTACGACGCGACGTTTCGATCGTTGGGTGTCTACACGTGATTCCCACAAGAAAGAAATTGAGGTGAATATCTGTCAGACAACAACAACATGGTGGTCGGAAGCCTACCTTGTCACTCTGATAGCTTTCATACAATCTCTGGAAAACGATGTGGCAGGTGTTCCCAGAATTCTTAGCACTTTATCCTCAAGAATTTTTTTTTGTAGGAACTAGACGATTTAAACAAATTCATTCAAGCAAATATAGTAATTAACAATAAATTGTCTTCGGAAGTGAGAAAACAAATGTATGAGGCATGGAAATGGTAAGTATGGATGGTGACTGATGCGTTGCGACCTAATTGGATCTATTGTGCCCTATCTTCTTCTGCTATCTCAAAGTGTTCTCGTTTACAGTAGCCCCTCAAGCCTCAATTCCTAGAGGAATTCAAGAATTTTAAAGGGTTCTATTCGTGGTATTTCTCCCACAGTCAGCTGGTGTGATCCCAGTAAATTCAATCTTTTGTGATGTACAGTATAACACTCCATCAATATATGGTGGGGTGTTTCTGGATGTTCCTCACAGAATCTGCAGGTGCTGTCCTCCTCTAAGCCTAGCTTCCTTAAGTTTTCTTTGAGTCTGCAGTGCCCCGTCAGAAATCCCGTGATTGTCTTCAGACTAGTTTTGCTGAGGTTAATCGATGTCTTCGATCTTGCTCGGTTGAAATTGCCGAGGAGATCTTTGGGCTGCCTTAGCCCTGGAAGTCTTTGCTAGTATGTTGCTCTCATTACTTCTTCAGTTTTATTGGGATTTTCTTGGAAGCAAGAAATTTAGGAGCCTTTTTCGTAAACGGAATTATAAACTCTAAATATAAATTAAACTTCAAATAATATCTATCAATCTTATTTCAAATAATTTACTCTCTTTTGAAAAATACACCTTACTAGTGCTATTTGAACGTTAAACTCATCAAGCGTAACGATATGTTTAATACGAAAACAAAGGGCCAAGATAAGGCTACTATATATAGGTACAAGGAAAACAGAAGATACAATCAGTTTGCCGTAATGACCTGATAATTATATTATAAATGATTATTTTTCATGTTCGGGGAAATGTAACGACTTGTTAGTTTCTCATTTTTCTAATGGTATCTCAATTAAAGTTACATTTGAATAGAGAAACAGTGTCACTGGGGTGAAGAATGCTGATTACCACTCGACAGAAAACTATAAATATCACTGAATGTGAGTTGGAACTCATTACTAGAATTATTTTTTTTTTAGAATATACCGATGTTTCATATATTGTGTCTGTGATATACTTGAATTAGTAGGTTTGGGAAAATATTTTCTTCAAGGAAAGTGGGATTTTAATTTTGAAGTTCACATGAAAGGCGAGATGCTGACATGTTCGGAGAACACCGTGACAAATCCATGTAGGAAGGAAAAAATGTGATGAATCATTGCAGAGGTCTTCTAGTTAGCTATCCAACCAAATATGAGTTTACATAATTATTTTTGGCATGATTTCAGATTTGTTTCATTTCCTACAAGTTATTGTTTTGTTTGAGGTATCAATTTTCTAAACCGTCATGTCAGTCGTCGGACATGTCGGTATTTGGATACGGAAAATACAAATCGGAAGCAGAAGTATTGAATGTTTGGGCGGAAATAGAGTTAGACCACTACTGGTCTCCGATTAGAATTTCTGCAAACTTTCTTACTACCCGAACTGATTCGGTATTTCTAAAACAGAAATGATTTGTGGCTGCATCAAAATGGTGTGCCTTTACGCTGTCTTGGTAAAAAACTACTTGGACAACGTCTTCCAAATCAGCGGTGGATAGCGCGAAGAGGATCAGAGGTATTGAAAAAGATCGAAATGAATTCAATGCTCGCCTATTTCCCTGTATTATACAGGGTGTTTCAAATTCGATCCTCACCGTTGGGATCTCGGAAACTATACGAGATACGAAGATGGTTAAATTGGGGCAAAGTTGCGCATTCACCCGACTAACAATATGCCGTTGAGAAAGTTCTGGAATTCCGAGTATATCCGGAGATATCCGGAAAAAACAAAAAATTTGGAAACTGATTTATTTTTTCTGGCTTTATTTTTCAAAGGATTCGTAAATAAATTGCACTTCAACATTGCCACTGTTGCCCCGCTACATAATGGTGTTTTCAGATTTGCTTTGCGACGTTTCGTCTTCCGGCCACCATCGCCCACATCGGATTCTTTGTTTTGAATAGAACCAGACTTTACTTTTTCAATGCTGTATCATAAGTTATTATTATTTTTCGAAAAACCGGAGATATTAAAAAAAATCATAATAGGCTTTGACTTTGATATTTCTAAATTTGACTTTCAATTTGTTACACTCAATACATACATTTTGTTATTGCAATTCATTGAATTTTTGCGGAAAATGGATTTCACGAATGAAGAAAAGAGAGATATGATACAAATTTATTACAAATACAGTAGAAACAGTGTTGGGACATCCAAAATTTATTCAAACTTGGATCTCGAAAGACGACAACCACATTGAACTATGTTCAAGTTATTGAATCAAAATCTCACCGAGTTTGCTTCATTTGAGAAGCCTCGTGTTCTTTTCAATAAAAAAAAGAACTTTGAACATATATCAATAATTAACCAAAATGTAAAGACAAAAGTTAATCACAGCAAATGCTCAAAATGCTAGCCATGTTGATGATAACACCACTGTGCCTCGAATATTATTCACTGCACGATTAATTACCCTCCTTCTCAATCTTCCGAACTCTCTAACACTACTGTGTTAACGGTCCTCAATATTTTGATATTTCCTCTGACCACAAACTGTATTTTTCAGTGTACCCCATAAGAATGTATCAATAACGTTTTTAGGTCTGGAGACCTTGCTGGCCACCTCACCAGTCCATTATTCCCTATCCATTTGTCACCAAACCTTTCAGTCAGTTAATCAGATACTTGTCTGGTGCGGTGGAGCACCATCATGTTGAAACCAGATGTTGTTATAGTTAGCCAAAGGTAGATCATCCGAATAGTCTTCGAAAATTGACATCGAAAACTGATATGTTTCTCCATTCAGAATTTCGTCAAATAAATGAGGACCCAAAATTCTATATTTGTAAATTCCTGCCCACACGATAATACTGAATCGCACTCGGAGTAGAATTTCTCGGAACTGCCTAGGGTTGTTTATGCTCCAAATGTGTTCGTTATTTCGGTTGAATGTCCCACAATTCGTAAAAGTACTTCCATCTGTCCAGGTCTTCTCATCAACCAATTACAAAATTATAATCGCCTGTCGGGATTACCTGGATGCAATTTTTATATTTTGTTACATTTGAAACCGCTTTTTTTGAGTTGTATCCAAGCACTTGTATGACAAATATTCATATCGGAGGAAATTTGATGTGTAGATTTTTCTGGGTTCATGTTTATCTGCAAATTATTAATTTTTATTGAAAATGACGCAATGTCTAATTTACCTCATACATTTTTCAAATTTTCTTCAGTTTCCTGGTCCATTCTGTCTCTGAATTTTTTCCTCGGTTTTTCTAATAATTTGGTTTATTTGTGAGATATCGATCCAATAACTTGAACATAGTTCGATGTGGTTGTCGTTTTTCGGGATACCAGTTTGAATACATTTCCGATGTCCTAACACTGTTTCTATCATTTTTGTAATAATTTTTTTTTGCCAAGAATTCAATGATTTGCACAATAACAAAATATCGTTAAGTGTGACAAATTGAAAGTCAAATTTGGAAAATCAAAGTCAAACCCCTTTATGATAAGAATAATTTTTTTCATATTTACGCATTTTTGAAAAAGAATGACAACTTATGATACATTATTGAAAAGGTTATATCTGGTTCTATTGAAAACAGAAAGAATCCAATGTAGCGCCCATAAGAAAAAAAATGGTGATGATGGTGGCCGGAAAACGAAACGTCGGATAGCAAATCTGAAAACACCAATGTGTAGCAGGGGAGAAGTGGTACTGTGGAAGTGCGATTTATTTTGGAATCCATCGAAAAATAAAGTCAGACAAAAATAAAAACCATTTTCCAAAATTTCTCTTTCATCCGGATATACTCCGAATTTCAGAACATTCTCAGCGGCATATTGTTAGTAAGGTAAATGCACAACTTTTCTCCAATTCAACCATCTTCGTATCACCCATAGCTTCCAAGATGCCAATGGTGAGGATCGAATTTGAAACACCCTGTATACAGTGACACAAAAAAGTCAGCATTTTCCTAGTTCGTGAACAGTTTATGCTTTGAAAATAATGCAAAATGAGTTTCACAATTTTTTTCTATCGATTGCCTACACCTGTCAAATTTGACATTTTTACTAAAAAATTAGAATATGTTAGGTATTTCTCAATATTTCTAAAAATATTATATGATTAAGTTGTTTTTTTTTCGGTTTCCTACGCTCCTACCAAATTTGAACCAGTTTGAACAACTTTGACTTTTGCGTTTTCCCCACCTGACATTTGAAAAAAACAGTTGAGATTTATAACACTCATATGCTGAAAAAAAGGCATGTCCTGATGCTAAGTGGCTCTAGTTCTCAAATTTCGAATCCATTTCCAAATCAATAAACATAAAGATGTTAATTCAATAATTTCCCGATTCATACTGACAAATTATTCAAGTTGCTCTAGTATGCTCTGAAAAGAATTTTAGTAATAGAAAAGGGAACAATTAATTATTTCATAATAATAATATTTTTTTCAAATGATAGAAACTGTTTGTACAATGTGGGTTGGATATCAATTATAACATTTCGGTATCTCTTCCATCACTCTCAATGCAAATAATGGTTCGCCTGGAAACTTCGTTGATACCGTTTGTTGAAAACTGAGGATACATAACTAATACACAATCTCGAATTACTGTCTTCACGTGGTTGACATCTCGAACCGGTCTGCGCTTGTATACTTTTTGCTTCAGATACTTCTATAGGAAAAAATCTAGTGGGGTGAGGTCTGGCGCCCTGGGTGGCCACGGTTGCTCCATATTACACCCAATAAACTTACCTTCAAGTAGTTAACACAATTATGAACTCCATTGAACTCCGTCACATTGAATCCATAAGTTTTGTCTTTTATTAAGGGGTATTTCAGCTGAAACTGTACTCATTTCGTCATTAAAGAACTGCAAGTATCTCTGTGAAGTGAAATTTTCCCAAAAGAAATATGGGCCAATCACTCTGTTCTTGAGCACACCGCACTCCACATTTGTATTAAAGGAATATTGATCTTGGTATTATGTCACATACTTTGGGTTTTCTGATGCCCACAACCATAAAAAACGTATGTTTCTATCGTTTATATTTGCTGAATTCTTCACGTAAGCGATATAATTTTAATGAAAATGAAGTTCACTGATCAATGTCATATGATTCGAATAAATTTTTCGTCCCTAATATGTCAGTTCGAGGAACTCAACCTGTTAAAAAACTATCAGCGTGCTCGAAGAATACATATGCACGTGGGAGTAAAATTCATGATTGTACGACGAAAACCTGCAAAAATAATCAGACCGTTGTATTCGGAAAAAACGCAAAAAACTTCCACAACAGCATAACTACCTCATTTCTTCACGTAGGGGCTAAATGGTCAATTTTGAAAATAATTAATTTTTTCTGGTGACATTACCGGGCATTGCATGTAAATATAATACCACGAACAAAAAAATAAATATTTCATGATTGATGCAATTACGACTTAATTATCTCGCATGTTCAATACTTACAAACTTTGTCTTTTTTATATTTAATTGAACAAGTATTACTGATGTTCTGTGCCTTGGACTTTTGTTCCAGTATTCGGTAAGTTTAATTTCATCGAGACAAACAAAAATAATCATAGTTTCCTGGGATATTGTTTGTCAAAATACAGATCATTTTCAGAAATTTCTATTGATAGTTATTCAAGTAACACGGAAAGTAATGTCGTGTTAACATTTGAGATCAGCGAGTGCGTGCCGAAGCAGAACCGAGGCTAAATATTCGCAAAGAATGTTAGAGGTAGTGGATTTTCTCAAGCAGAAGACAAATATACGTATCGACATTGAGTGTGAATGAGAGATATATTCAACGTCATAGCCCTTATGAAAATCCACTACCTCTAACAGTCGAGATAGATTATGTGTTTCTCATGAGGTTTTCCCGCTGCCGGAAGAATTTTTTTAAAATTTGTCTCAATTGAAATTTGTTTTACCACCCAGCGTGATCATCAGTTCTGACTTTTTCATTTCAAGTTGCTTGTGCGCCTAACTATAGGTTACCGAATAAATACTGAAAATGAAGCGATGATATAAAGGGTGTAACAGGATCAGGGTAGGTACACCCTCCGTATCTCCGTTAGTTTTGAAGTAAATTGATTGAAATTTTAAATGGAACACCCTGTATATTTATAAATTTCTGAAATCTACATAATCTTTTGAATCTAATGATTTTACATAAGTGACATTTCAAACGTTAAAACTTTTGATAATTTAATTTTCAGTTTTCCATTTCAGTATGCCATGATGGTCAAAACTCATTTTTTATTATTTCTTTTAATAAGGAATTTATTCATAAAATGTGCGATAAATACAATCAAAATAAGAAAATAAGGTAATACAATTATTTTGTTCCAATTCAAAGCTAAGAAGTGGCTTTGAAATACAAAAAATTAACACAAAACATTACATCATTTATATTTCGAAATGCTGCCCATTAACGTCAATGCACTTCTGAACTCGCATAGCTGTTTCCTGAAGAACGTTCGCTAATTGCTGGGCCGTTATACTATTAATTTTCGGCCCCAAACATAAAAATCAAGAGGTGTCAAATCAGGTGAACTTGGAGCCCATCGCACAGGACCATTCGTTTTCTTCAAATGCCCGTTGAAAGTAATCAATTACTATTCTTGAATTATGGGGAGGAGCTCCATCTTGTTGGGAATACATTCCCTGTCGTAAATGGACAGGTAATTCAGTTAACATGTCCTCAATCTCATTTTGCAGAAATTCTAAGTATCTAGTCCAGTCAAGGGTCCTTCAAATATTATTGGACCAATGATTCTACGACCCAGTATGCGAAGCCAAACATTGAAACTGATTCGCACTTGAAAGTTACTCTCTTGCAATAAATTTTGATTTTCTTGTGACCAATACCTTGTATTTTGTCGGTTAAATAATCCTATATTTGTAAACCTAGACTAGTCCGAAAATGAAATCCTTCACAAAAAAGCATGGCTTAGCTGCACATTATTCTGCAAGATCCATTTACAAAATTCTATTCCTACGTTCAAAATCATTTTCGTACATGTGCTGCATGCTGGTGCAATTGCAATTTGAAAGATTTTTGATTATGTTTGTGCAAGATTCGGATTACCGTTTGGTGGCTAATTTCCAATTCAAACCCAATTTCTCTTAAAGACACGGTCTTATCAACTTCTATTCAAGCGAAAATATTAATTTCCGCACATTTTATTATCAGGTATGAATAAATTCCTTATAAAAAGTACTACCACGGTACCAATATGGTTTCATATGAAAAAATTGAGTTTTTTCTCCAAAATCGATTACGATGAACTTTATTTGCTCATAAAAAAATGCAATTCAGTATGTTTGACGGGATTTCGATTATTCTAGCATTAGATTGGAAAGAAAATTGGAATAAATCGGAACCATCATGGCACACTTAAATGAAAAATTAAAAAGAAATTGCTGGTATCACTCCCGGTGAAACCGGAAGCGAGAAAAAAATCATTTGTAGGTCAAAAAGTGCCACTTATCATGTATATGGGATATCACAAATTTCAATCAATTAAGTTCAAAACTAACGGATATACGGTGGGTGTACCATGAACCTGTTACACCTGGTATGTCCTTTCCTACGAGCAGGATCATTGAATTATATCTGAATATTTCAATATACCATAAATTGAAAAAACATTAAACATTTTGGAACAACTAGATTAACATAAGTTTAAAATTTTTTTTCTTCTCAATATAATTTATGCTTTTAGCATTAAGTTTTCAATTCAAAATTGCCTTTCAACACGAAACTGTCACTGCCATCATTAAAATTCAAGTTTTATTTTTCAATTCTGTTCTAAACCCTGTATTATTTCTAAAAAATTTCAAAATTTCAAAACTTATAACATAAATATTCCATTAAGTACTTTAGACTAGAGTGAATTGAAAATTTCAGAAAGATTTGCAATGCAGTAAACCAAATTGGTGAATAAATGTCTTATGTAGAAAAAAGATTGATTTTTTTATGGAACTCCACAATTATTCACTGTCACATTACTTTGGAGCAATTTGAACCTGTAAGTGCCACATTAACAATCTAAAAACTCTATCTGGAAAAGTCAATACATCATGAGGAAATGTAATACTTTCGGTTTCATAACAACCCTCGAATAGATTCCCTTGTTGTAGTAAATCTGTTACATTTGATTAAATCTTGTCGGGGTAAGCCAAATTTCGAGGGGTTCCGGACTCCCACGTTCAATGATCACAAAGTGTCAGTGGCGCAGAATCAATTCTGCAGTTTTCAAAACAGAAAATGATTTTTGCGGAAATGAGATATGATTTTTTTTTCATTCTTGACTTGAAGATCAATTGGAACAAACATGTTTTCAACAGTATCTTCAGTGTGTCCTTGACAAGGTGTTCGATGATTGAATAAAAGTAGTATACCTACCATTATACTCGGTTCATTCGTGTGCTAGTGTAATTTACACTAAAATTAAAATCGAGTGTAGCCGAGTGCAGTTAACACAAAGAAAAGTGTTACTTCAATCAGCAAACGAATACTCAAAACTAGTGAAAATTACACCGAGTGTAGGAAAGTGCTAATACACTTCGATGCGAACGAATATAATTTGTCAAATTTATGTCAAGAACTATTATAATCATGCAAGAAGCTCAACAAAAATGCAGAAACTGCAACCTCTATAGACCCCACGAATACACACTCTCATGTAATAACCAAAATATCCGATGTACCTGAGAAGCCGTAGCAGCATTTACTAAATAGGTTAGATTTTCTATGGCTGCAAGCAATGTTCAGATAGTTGGGTTCGGTGACTACGTGAAGAGCCCTGTCCACTGTCCCATAAGCCATTCAGAATGAATGGTAACTGATTTCAAACTGATGTAACTCATATCTTATTCATATTGTCAAATCCTCATTCATTTTAGAATTCATATTTCATTAATAATTATGGTTATACAAGTTCAAGGGTAACTTATAAACATCACAGTCGTAGTCGGTCGAAAACAATTCAATTCAATTCAAAACAAATACTCATTAGCACGATTATGTCCAACTTATTTTTGAAAGAAAATTCAATGAAAATGCACGTAATGTATATTCACAGTTGGAATGAATAGGCGATGAGAGAGAATTTGGAAATCATTAAAGGCATTCGGAGATCATTCATATGATTCAGATCATTGATGGTCATTGATAGGTTGGCCATAAGCTGTTGACCAGATGTTAGCCCACAGAACTTAAATAACTTTGAGTTAGTTCTATGCATTAGCCTGGCCCATTTGGGCTTTGCTTAAGATGTCCCTTCAAGATTTGACGAAAATTGAATATAACTTTATTTCAGTGATATTAATGTTAATGATTAGAATGTTTGTAGTCTATAATTAACTTCGAATTTCAATAGCTACCGTCTGTAGCTACAATCCCAAGTCGCATTATGAGTAAGGGATAGATAGCAACCAATAGTAGCGACATATGGTGGAGTGAATATGTTTTATATGCGAAATATAGTGGGATAATTGATGGGAGTACCAAGCAGAACTTGTCTCTAACTGAGTATGTCCCAAGCGGCCATAGACGTGACGATAATAGGAATATTCGTACTTATTTTTATTGAAATAAATTAATTGAACCAATTTCCTCAAGGTATAATTATTCACTACTGAGTTTTGGTTTCTGAACCATTATGATCCTCACCTGAGTATACAAGTAGACTAGAAATTCATTCATTTCGATAAAACATATTTCTGAGTTGGAAGATATACTCCACCAGTGCCTTTATACAGTGTGTCTCATTTCCAATAGAAACATCGCCATATCTTTCTCAATTTTTGACGTAAAATCCTGATATTTACAGAACTGATGATACATAAAATAAAAAAAAATGAAATGTGAAGAGTCATCATTTCTGTCATCATTTTTTTTGTTTTTACGAATCACCCAGGTTTTCGGAGAAAACCCCTCAAAAGCAGATCTTGTGCGAGCAAGGAAAATCCGGAACCTACAGGACAAGTGCAAATTCCTAACCACTTTGGCTCAGTGGCAGGCGGTGTTGATCGACCTATTTTGCGTCATACTATAATTTTTCGGAAATGTCTTTCTGGTAGTTTTATTAATTTGTTATGCATCTATCGATTCTGCACACTTCACAATTCAACGTTCAAAATTACGGAAGTAATGGTGTTTCCATGAGAAGTGAGACACACTGTATCATCTTGCTCTCAGCACCTTTAATTCCGAAACGGACTCTCAAAAACGTGTCTTTCTTTCGTGTCTGCCAGTTTTCCTACGCCACTGACGAAACCGGGATGATCACTACATTATGCATTCATTGCTTACTTAGTTACAACGGCCAACTTGATCCAATAATGCGTAATAATTTTATGAACTTCACCTCGGGGGATTTTCGCCAATTAAATGGAAATTAAACAAAGCACAAAGCGAAACCTTCAACTGGGGTGACAAAACGGGGATTTTGTGTCTCCTTGAATATTGATTCTGCACTAAACATGGAAATATCAGCCAAATAGACACAGGGTCAAATATAGTAAAGTAATTTCGGCATCCGATTCAAATCTAACGGAAATGGAATCGTTATTAGAATGATTGTCCAGGTTTTCGATAGGTACAAAAAGAGTTTTTCTTGAATTTTTTACCGCTGTTTGTAACACCTTGATGGACAACGAGTTTTCTTCGATAATCGGAAACACGTATTTGGAATGTCGGCAAAATGGGTATCGTTATCAATCATGAAATGAGCTAGCTCAGATTATTCAATGTTTATGTTATATTTATGACTCAAATTATTTGTCAGTCTCAATAACACTATAGAAAAAATTGTAACAGACGATACTGTAATGATTCTGGAGCCGGAACTGACCGCTTGTTGGGATAATCATTGCATGACATCATCACTCGAGGATGCTCTAATCACATCGAGGAATGAACAAGAGCCATCTAAGAATCATCTAGTTCTAAATAACGGCGACCTCTCCCGGCGTTTCTGGAATGTTCCAACAGAAACCTGTTGCGGGTATGCAGGACTCACGACCACAGATGGCAGTTTTTTATTTACTTAGTTACAATCTGAATACTATAGTTAACAAATAGACAGAGTTGGCTTAGCGGTAGTGACACAATTTGGTAAAAATAAATTAGGAAGTTATGGTGAACATCTTTAAATAAATCAGTGGATTATAATCAAGTCTATTTTTTACGTTACAAAGAGGTTCGAGAGAGAAAAATACTGAAGCTATCGCATAAATCAATTAAATAGTAGCATTCAGTTCAAAGAGCTTAATGATCTTTCTAGGAAAATCTGGCAGTGGCGCGATGAACAAAATAATTTTTTTTTTGTCTATATCTCCAGAGGAAAACATACAGGCAAACATGAAATCTCACAGGAAAAATAGTGGAAGAGAGATTATCGTGTATCTAGAATAAAGAGTAAGTGTGAGAGTAAGAACAACATATGGCTGAGAGAACCAGATTGTTTCAAGGTCTCTCGCAGCCGCATAGTTTTCAATATTCATTTAGATATGAAATGCGGAAGGTGGCTCGACCTCATTTATAACTCGTTTATGCAGATATTTGAAAAAATATGGAGGATCTGTATACGACATAAAACTGCATTTTTTGATAGCTTTAAGAAACTTTAGATTTTTGAATGAGACACCTGGTATACTCTTACTTCTTTTGGCATTCTTGAAACAATGATGTGTCTCTTTTGAGTTTTTGTAACCAAATAAATTTTTTTTCATATTGGTTAGAGGGCTATAGATACGTTCGAATCTCTAAATGCAGTCCCAGACTTTTGAGAACAATATAACATTACTGTTTCAATTGAATGACTTGGTCGGTTATGAAAAAAGAACTTTTGATTACTTTTTCTAATTGCTTGAAATGAGATTCAATAAAAATTCACTCAAAAAAAATTTAAAAGATTACTTCAGATCTCTCTTGAAACTAATCATTTTTAGATCAAAATAATATATAAAGGTATCGAGTATCATATGACCAATTGAAAAAATATGTTAATAATGTTATTTATGCAAAGAGATAATGTTATTTTGTTATTATACCCGGTGTATTGGTCACAAATTGATTAACTGGAATCTACGATAAATTTCAAATAAACTAACTGCATATGAGACATCAAATGTCTAAAAGCATAATTTTTGAAATATTTGCAATTTTCGAAATTTTCACAGATGCAGCCCCCCAAAAAAATCATGCTTACATCATCGTGTCGTTACTTCACGCATATCTATTGATAGCCATCATTACAATATATAGGTAGTTGCATGAAATACCATCGGATATAATGCGTTTTATGGTGTTTCGATTTCTAGCTGAGAGCTTTCGGATATTGTTTAACGACTGTATAGTCGAATTGAAAAAAAAATGGATGATCATACTTGCAATAAAGTACCCAAAAAATTAATTGAAGAAATTGGCTCTCCACAACGTATACTCATAACGTATAATTTTCGTGGGACATGACATACTATAATATCATATACGAACTTATTATCTAATCTTTCAGATAAAATCTCGAGGCAGTAAAGGTAATAACAGAAGTCGTGAAGACGGTTTGCATTGAATATAAAAATGAGATAACATCGAATCTCCAACATTTCTGGATCATTAATCTTTGGGCAATTTAACGGCAATTCAGCTGCAATTAATTGGTTATGAACTATCTGGTTAGATGGATAACCTTTCTCTATGAATTAAAATAACCGCTACATAAATTGACTTGCGTTTCTAACAGCGGCGCACCTTCCTATGCCTGTTTCAAGAATGTCCTCTATTTCCAATACGAGAGTTTTCGATTGGATGAAAATATCACATGATTGACTTTGTCAAACTAACAGTACAATACTTATTATAATGAATATTCGGTATGAACCAAATTTACATTCTTCAAATAATTCTAAATATACTTAGTATCTGAAACAGTAATAATAAATGAACTTCGTTTTACTTGGCGGAGTTTAGCTCATAGCTATTCTTCCACTCAACCAAGCATGTATCAAATTAACAATATCATGTAAGTTTACAAAAATAGAATATGATCTGCAATGGAAAGAGAAAAAAAGTAAAGTAAGAGAAGATAACATGATTAGAGTCACACAATTGAGACTATCGCTGTTCATCCAGGAAATGATGTCTTAGTGCGCATTTGAAATTTGTGAAAGATAATTTTTTTATGTTCTGATTGATGGAATTATACAGGACAACAGAATGTTGAGAAAAAGATCGTTCAAAGAAAACCGTTCTGTGCTGAGGGATTGACAAAGTTTTAAGTGTATTTTTTACGATAAAAAGAGGTTCGAGAGAGAAAAATACTGAAGCTATCGCATAAATCAATTAAATAGTAGCATTCAGTTCAAAGAGCTTAATGATCTTTCTAAGTAAATCTGGCAGTAGCGCGATGAACAAAACATATTTTTTCTTTTTTTGTCTATATCTTCAGAGGAAAACATACAGGCAAACATAAAATCTCACAGGAAAAATAGTGGAAGAGAGATTATCTTGTATCTAGAATAAAGAGTAAGTGTGAGAGTAAGAACAACATAATGGCTGAGAGAACCAGAGAAAAATACTGAAGCTATCACATAAATCAATAAAATGCATTCAGTTCAAAGAGCTTAATGATCTTTCTAGGAAAATCTGGCAGTAGCGCGATGAACAAAACATATTTTTTCTTTTTTTGTCTATATCTTCAGAGCCAAACATACAGGCAAACATAAAATCTCACAGGAAAAATAGTGGAAGAGAGATTATCTTGTATCTAGAATAAAGAGTAAGTGTGAGAGTGAGAACAACATATGGCTGAGAGAACCAGATTGTTTCATGGCCTCTCTCAGTCGCATAGTTTTCAATATTCATTTAGATAATATGAAATGCGGAAGGTGGCTCGACCTTATTTATAACTTTTTTGTTTTTGCAGATAATTGAAAAAATTTGGAGGATCTGTATACGACATAAAAGTGTATTTTTTGATAGCTTTAAGAAACTTTAGATTTTTGAATGAGATACCTGGTATACTCTTACTTCTTTTGGCATTCTTGCAAAATAAGATTCAGCCTTCGAGATTCATTCATGACAAACTCCAATCCATTCAGCGTTTCCTGACCTGTGTGGAATTCCTCAAATAGGTTTTGAGGCTTTACATTACCTCTCAGTACATGTCACAGATAATGTTCCGAACATTTTAAAAACTTTTTAAATTTTCTAAAACAAGTGATGGAGTATTTCGAAAGCATAGATTGGTAGTGATAGTCTGCGACCATGAAAAAGCAGAGATTGTGGGGCATTTCTTTTCAAGGCAGCAACCTGTGCGGCCGATGAACTCGGTCTCGTATTCGACACTGAACGGATGAACCCAAACTCTGTCACCGAGTTGGGACCCGTTCAGCAAAAAGTCCACGTCAAAGCTGCGGAGAGTGAGAGTCTCCTTCAGCTACAAATAGATAAGCTAATGCATGGGGTCTTCTTCAAGAACATTGAAGACACTTGCATTTATGAGGTCAACTGGGCTGAAGTCGGAAACCGAGGGATTCATAATGGCCTGCCAAGATGGTGTCTTCAACACCCTCGTCTACCGTAGTCACGTGATGGGTTAAGAGGTCTCTCACAGTAGATGCAGAGCATGTCGTGGAGCAGCCGAGACCAAAATGCGATCGCAGCCTATATCCACAAGCATAACGCGAAGGTACGAGTGTTGTACTATACCATCTTCGACACTCGTACGGTATAGATTAGACACCAGTATTGCCTTATGCTCCGGGGATATTGAGTCCGTAGTGGAGAATGAGATTCTAATGGAACTACTCATTTCCCACCACCAGACAATACAAGTCAATAAGCCTGATCCTCCTTGACCATCAAAGTAGGACGATTTTCGTCATAGAGTTTTCGGCTCCTGGCCAAACGAAAATCGTCCAAAAAGAGGAAGAAAAACGGACAAAATATCGAGACTTGCACTCTTAACTCCGCAGGCTTTACCCAAACCATTCTGTTGAAATGATGGTTCTGATCATATGAATACTTGGTGGAATGATGGAGACGCTGCTTTCGAAACTTAAAATCATACCGGCTTGCCGTGATGCGGTAGTAATCTTAGCCGGACGAATGCAGAAAGCCGTAATTCTTGGTTCACTCCGCCTTCTCTGAGCACATGATTCGTGGACTCAGTAATCACTTACCCCACAAGTGTTTACCCAGTAACCACTCACCCTACGGACGTAGGGAGTGTTTACTAGGATTACTAACACAACAAAGCACTCTTCGGATGTATCGGGCTCCGGATACAGGGCCTGACTGGGAAATTCCTAACGAAAAAAAAATAATATTAACAATCAGAATAGCAGCAGAAAGTGCAAATATTCCGAATTGGTTTGTCGAGGGGCGAACCGTGCTTATTTTCAAAAGTAGAGATTCATCTGATCCAAAGAACTAAAAATATGCTTGAATGCATGTTATAAGATGTTTACTTGCAGCTTTATACATGTGAATAATCTACGCAATTGACCCGATGTGTGAACGGATGTAGAAGCAAACAAGGTCAAAGAAGGGTGTCACTGGCTGCAAAAAGAACCCGCTCATCAACCGATGTATCACGCAGGACTTAATTGCACTAGTGTGGTCAAGTATCTCATTACGAAACTTATATTTTTATCGTAATGTTTGACATTACATATTAATAGCAGGTAAAGAATATGCCTTTTATTCTGTCAAAATCATTTTCGATAGCTCTCTGACTTTACGAGAAAACACCAAAAAATATATTGTTCCTTTGATTATGTTAAATACTTGTTGGGTTCCCCCGGATTCTATGGTAAACAACTCTTTTTGTAGCTATACAAGAAGTCACATGAAGAGTTTTATACTGCTGAAATCCATCTTTCATTTTTGGCTCAAATTTGTCTGTGATCGAGTATCGTAAAACAACAGTAGTTTTTTCCTGCTACTTATCTCTGATATTCACTTACAAAGTTGATCCTTCATATTGAGAGTCTCTGCGCATATATTTCAATAGTAGTCGAGGTATTAGCCACTTGCCATAAAATCAAAACATGAAAATATTGTTGCGACCGTTTGAATGTCATATACAGGGGCTATTCAAATTCGATTCTATGCATGGGGATTTCGGTGACGATGAAAAATAGAAGGGTGGTTAAATGTGGGTAAAGTTGCATATTTCAGAGGTCAATTACATGACTCAAAAAAACTTGATCTAGCTTCTTTGGTTCTGGAGTTATACGGGAAAAATCGAAAATTTTTAAATTATTTTTTGCCTATGTTTTTATTTTGTGAGGATTTTTTGAAACTGTTGGCACTAAGCCATAGCAACTTTTTGTAGACTATCCAAATATGCAATTAGAAATTTTTTACAAAGTATCGTACAACCCGGGCCACCTTAAATTTCAATTTTCAAAAACGGACCTGTATTTTGTATAACATTTATTAAAATGCTGAGTCGTGTTTCATGTTGGCGTAGTATTTTCATCTAACTACAGAGTGTTTTGGGAGTAGTGAACTATTAGCAGTATCAACATTACTTAATTCCATAACAGCTAAAATTGAAAAATAAAGAATTAAAAAGTGAATCAATGACAAGTTGACATTATTCAATTACAACTGTTATGGAATAAAAAAATAATAATTCTACTGCTAATAGTTCACTACTTTCAAAACACTCCGTAACTGAGATGAAAATACTACGCCAATATGAAATATGACTCTTGAAATTTGAAAAATAGCACTAAAATATACAGGTCCGTATTTGAAAATAAAAAGTTGAGGGTGGCCCGAGTTGTACGATACTTTGGATATAATTTTTAGTTGCATTTTTGGATAGTCTACAAAAAGTTGCTATGGCAAAGTTTCAAAAGTTTCACACAATCTTCACAAAATAAAAAGATATACGCAAAAAAAGTATTCCGTTTTCGATTTTTCCTGTATAACTCCAGAACCAAAGAAGCTAGATCAGATTTTTTGTGTCATGTATCCGACCTCTGATATACACAACTTTGCCCCCTATATCTCTTACCGTTACCGAGATTCCCAAGCATATACTCGAATTTGAATAGACCTGTATATAATGTTAATTAACAATTGTTTATACAGTGTGGTGCAAATGAATGGAATAAATTCATTATTTTGTAATAAGGCGACCCTACAGAAAAATCCTGATACCCGTCGATTTTTATTATCGAACGCGCATTCTGTCAAATATTTTTGATAAGCATGACGTCATGGGTGTGAGCGTGATGACATCATCGATGATTTTTTTAAATGGACATGTGGGTCATGTGATGTGTCATTGGAAAGGTGTTTCATTTACCTATCCAACCATATCGAAAAATTTGTCTAATGGTTGTTGTATGCAGAAAAAAATTGATTTTGAAATTATAGATCACTCATTACAAAATTATTAAATTCTGTGTCCAATTAATGATTTTCGAATCTCTGTAAGTAACCAAGATCTAATTTTGAAAAGGCCGTCCCTGGGAACGAAATGATAGCTTCTTACTTGATTTTTTGCCGGTTCACAAATGTGGGTCTCATCGAAACTGCTACATTCGAATTAAACTCAATCGGCTTGTCGAATGTTAATGGTTATAACATTAGAAATATTCAAAAATTATCAATATGAAGCTCACTGACACAGAAAGAATCGAAATTCTTATAATGATTGGTTGTGAAGACAAAACACGAACGCACAAAGGAGTTTGTACTCTGTTCAATAATAAATATCCCAACCGAGAACCAATTTCACAATCCACGGTAAGCAAAATTGAAAAGAAATTCAGAGAAACGGGTCATGTGAAAGACCTACCCAAAGGTAGTAAGAAACAAATTCCAGATGACAAGAAACTCGATGTTTTACTAGCTTTTCAAGATAATCCCCATACCAGTTCAAGGCAAGTAGCATTAGATAATGACATTGACCATTCAACAGTTCTTCGAACGCTAAAAAAGGCGAAGTGGCATCCCTACAGAGTTAGTTTAGTTCAGGAGCTTCTGGAAGACGACTTTGATAGAAGAATTGAATTTTGCGAAATTATGATGGAGAAAAATAACACAGATCCGATGTTTTTCCGAAAAGTTCTTTTTTCTGATGAAGCTACATTTCTCCTAAACGGTCATGTCAATCGTCAGACGTGTCGGTATTGGGCTACTGAAAATCCACATTGGATGCAGGAATATCATACTCAATATCCAGAAAAATTGAATGTTTGGGCGGGAATTATAGAGAATAGGATAATAGGACCATATTTCTTCGATGAGTCCTTGACAGGTCCTCGATATTTAGAATTTCTGCAAAACTTCTTGCTACCCGAACTGAATCGGCTGTTCCCAAACAGAACTGATTTGTGGCTGCAGCAAGATGGTGCGCCGCCACACTATGCTGTCGTGGTGAGACGCTACTTGAACAACGTCTTTCCAGATCGGTGGATAGGAAGAAGAGGAGCAATTGAATGGCCACCTAGGTCGCCAGATCTAACACCTCTGGATTTCTTTTTATGGGGATACTTGAAAAGTAAAGTGTACCAAAATAGACCCCACAATATCCGTGATCTCAAAGACCGTATACGCATCGAGATGGGACGAATCACTCAGGACGTTATTGGCAGAGTTCGAGAAGAATTTACTGCTCGTCTATCCCACTGTCTTATAGCAGATGGTCGGCAGTTTGAACATTTGCTTTGAAGTTGTTTGTATTCATTGAATGGGAATGTTCTTTTATTACTACAATTGTTTGTTAGAATAAAAACCCAAATTACTTGAAATCATGAATATGATTGGATAGCTGATTGGAAGACCTTTCCAATGACTTATCACATGACCCACATTTCCATTTAAAAAAATCATCGATGACGTCATCACGCTCACACCAATGACGTCATGCGTATCAAAAATATTTGACAGAATGCGCGTTCGATAATAAAAATCGACGGGTATCAGGATTTTTCTGTAGAGTCGCCTTATTACAAAATAATGAATTTATTCCATTCATTTGCACCATACTGTATATTATTACTGTATTTTATTCGAAACTATGGCAATTTCAATCAAACAAAAAAAAATTTTTCTACTCTTCCGAATAAAATATTTTTCTCTGTGTATCAGTATACTAAGTACAACTTCCTCATGCATATTGTATGATCGCGAAAAATCTTCTAGGCAAGAGTTTCGTGAATATAGGACACATTAGTTTTTCAACTCAGAGCCTCAAAATAACTTTGCTAACGGTTTATTAACGAGGGGTGATTTTCTTGAAACTCCGCCGAAGTTCATGTTAATGCGTGTAGTTTGTCTTCATCAACGAAAGTGGCATCATGACTAGGCATTCGATCCAATAAGCAGTCTTTAGGTAGAGAACGCCAATGCTACTGCCCTTCAGCCATCTTGGATACATTGAAAAACCCATAAATATTGCTGATCGAAGACGAACAGGACGTCGGTGAGGTGATGTTTAAATTACTGTGATCAAGTTAGCTTCTCTTATTGCAGATGCCGTCAATCCATCCATCATTCGCGCTAATCATTTTTTGATATAAACAGTTATAAACTGCATATAAATTTCTATTGATTATTGTTATTACTGGCTTTTATTGGATGTAACCAGGAATTTCGAGTTCATTAGCGGGCGTTTATTGCTGAATTGATTTGTTCTCTCATTCACAAGTAGTCAACACTTTCACATAGGAAAATTATACATATCGCTAATTGTGGGCGAGGTCGCAACGCTGCAATAACTCTCATGACTTCATAATTGAAAACTTTCTCTATTAGGCTATCACCCAAAATGATGCTGATTCGTTGGAGGAATCGTGTAAACGCACTTGAATTGTGTTCCTCACGCAATCGAAACAACTATTAATTTTCCTCAAACATATAATCATAATAATAATAATATTTCTCATAAACACTCGCATGAGAATACCCGGAGGAATAGCTTCTGCGAGTAGAGAACGAGTATTATTGTTTTTGGTGGGTTTCGGCGAGATTTACTGTTTGTGTCGCATTGACTTTTAACGAAAATACACAACTCTTTTTTTGAAAATTCGTCAATAGTAATGTACTATCTAGTAAGGTAAGAACCCTAATTTCAAAAGTTCAACTTTGTAATTTCTTAGTGCTGGATACAAGAGGATAACAGATTTTTTCCGAGTATACAGGGTGAACCATGACCACTGACCGAAAATTAAGTGGTACACTGGTCTATCATACGTTAATCACGCCTGTGAAATTTTATATCAATCCGTGATGCTTTATTTTAAATGAAATATCTATGTTTCAGCTCACCACCTACAATGTCTTGATGTTCAGTTTCTGTGGTTCCATGCAAATCAACGACGGTACACGTTGACACAAAAGGCGATATGTATGGATCGATTGTAATTTGTGCTCAAATTTGTGTTTGCGTACATGGTAAATTTATACGACACCAGACACCGTAAGCGGAGAATTGAAACATGAATGTTTCATTCATTTGCCCGCCTTCGAGGGCTGACGTCCGAAAAAAATATAAAAATGATCACGAATTGATATGAAATTTCACAGGTGTGTTTCCGCATATAATAGACTATTAGCACCCCATTGTATCTTTTGTCATGTTTACTATTGGTCACAGTAGCCAAATACTTGATTATTGACTACATACTTTGTGAAAAAAATCAACTTTTAAACTTGCTCATATGTCTCACTTGCCCCAAATTATGGGGTAAGTGGGGCTGAGGTATGGGCTTTCAAATCAGAGATAGCTTAAATGGATTACCATTACTACCATGTTATCTATAGTTGATGGGATGGAAAAGAAAATCAATCTATTGAAACCCATAAGAACGACCTAATGTTTTCTAACAAAACTAAAGTTTTTCCTTTTACGTCATACGAAAATAATTTACCCCCTTACGATATTCTCACTTTGAACAATGTGGATGTCTCATTAGAGAGATCGGTAAAATATCTGGGAGTCCATATTGATTCGTTTCTTAGGTGGGACATACACATTGCCAATGTAGTGAAAAAAATTCGTGGACTGATATACAGATTCTACCAGTTCAAGAAATTTTTAGGGTTCACCCATCTCAAAATCCTGTACCATGCTTTAGTAGAATCTATCATTCAGTACGGTATTATTGGTTGGGGGGGCATATTAAGTTGTCATCTGAAAACATTAGAGGTTCTTCAAAAATGATTCATTAAAATTATTTTGGGAAAACCGAAAACGTATTCAACTGAACGGTTGTTCTTTGAATCCACGTTACTAGACATGAGACAACTGATTTGTAAAACAATTGTTCAATTCATTTCTGTGAATAAAACATATATATATTCGGTGAACCATAATAGTTACTCAACCAGAAACAACAAAGGAACAACGTGTTCATGCCTAAAGCAAATAAATCGATTGGCCAGAGATGCTTCAGTTACCTTGCCCCTCGCTTACTCCGATTATTGCCTGAAGAAATTCAAAGAATCAACTCAAAATCATTATTAAAGAAAAAATTGAAAATTTGGATCCTGAATACCGATAAAACAATTATTCACAACGTTATCGAATGCTGATCCTTTATATTCACTATCTCCTCATTACATTTCAATGAAATGTTACGTAAATTTCATGTTTTCAACTGAACTCCTGTATTTTAGCGCTCTTCTTTTATATCTTTATTTGTTTTTATTTTTTAACCAGAGCTAATTTATATTTTTAAAACTTCAACGCATTAATGTGACAATTGACAATTTCGTAACTTTATAAATTTAAAATTTTAATTATACACCTGTATTTGAAATTTCTACAGACCATACAAAGAATTGAAAGATGGAGGTATACTCACGGACAAGTTCTTCATTGAACTTAAGTAAGTCATTGTTTCCACGTAATAAATATTCTTTCACAAGGTTTAATCATTGTTTATCGAATGTTGTTTGTCTGTAAGGATTATAATTTCCAGGATAAATGTATATATCTTCATGTATATTTTTTTTCTTGTATTTTAGCTTATATTTTTGTATACTTTGTCCATATACTTTTATTTATATCCCGAATATTTATATATTGTACTAATTGTTTCTGGAAATGAATTATTATTATTAAATCTATCAACAATGCATGAATTTCGATGTTTCAAGAAATTCACATACTTATTTACTCCAAAATTGAGGGAGTACAATAATTATAGAAAAAAATTGTTTGAAATTGCTTTTTTTAAAATTGTTTGTTTCCGTTAACCAGCTGTCATTCCCCTACGAACGAGAGCTCTCAGAAGTCGAAACTTGTGCGAGCTAAGGATTAACGAGGTCTTACCTTTTAACGTGCGATTCCTAGCACTCCAATTTTATAATACTCTACAAATTTCTCCTCCGAGATCAAATGTTACCGTTTTCATTGTATTCTTAATCCCAACTGTTTTTGTAAATACGATTTGAATAGTCTGGTATGCAAGAAAGCTTGTTGTCATCGACTACACGCACATTGTTTTCATGAAAATGTACCTATATCAGGAATATTTTTGTAGGTAATACTATAGCAACATAATTTGTTTTAAAAACGAGAAGGAATCTACGATAATCGCCGATAACACAAGTTTTATTTGTTAAGATTATTTCATGAATACTATGGCCAGTGATTTTAATTATTTGTGTTCTGGAACTTGCCAACGGACTGACAGCTGTAGATCATTATACATATCCAGTAGCCAATCAAGAGCCGAACTACAAAATCGTAAACATGATGTTTTCAATTATCAACACAAAAATTTCAACCACTCAAAATACGCTAATTTAGCGTGAGTGGGATAATCATTTGTATATTATGGTTCTGACATACCACACATGAACAAACCCGTATTTTCGAAATACAGAAAAAATTCATTAGAAAGTTATCGTTGTTATCTAATGTACCTACCATTCAGAATTTCCATATCTTCATGAAATATTCCCAATATTTGTGGATTTTTTTCTTTCATAAACTAAAATCTTATCATCATCCATACTCTTTGAGACAGTAATCATGGCTACTGTCAATTCTTCAAAGGCCGAATACTCCGAATAGGGATCTTATAAAATAAGATTTAACAATGGTCAGTGGAAAAGGTAATTGAAAAGAAAATCTTCAATCTCGTAACAAACAGAATGATGCAATAAGGTTTTCAGTTAATTTCTGAAATTCGTTTCTTTACATGTTTTTTGTAGTTGATCGTTCCACAGTTCAAAAATAGAAAAATGTTTGATCACGACAATCTTTACAATTATAGAAGGGCAAATGAATCAATTTCTCCCAATAAGTTGTTACTAGGTTTACAAGACAACTGTACTGAAATTAAATTTAATTAGTAACTAATTGTATTCTGAGTTCGACTGTCTGAAAAAATAATTTATAAATAACTAAAAATACTTTTTCAAAATCGTTGACATTTAGGAGACTAAAGATATCTATTTCCGTTATCAAAACTTGATGAAAGTGTGATGTAAAGAGGATACATATTATTTGTTCCCCTGTATTACTTTGTGAAAAGGATATCCTAGGAATAGCTGTAATATACATTATCCCTTTGCGAATTAAATTTTTTTGGGTTCTTTATGTCGCATTTAAAAAAGGTCTTTGGTTAAATTTGTTATTTTGATACCACCTCCGTGCACTGGTGGACAATTAAGTAAAATTCCACAATAGGTTTGGTAAAATTTACAGTTTTCATCTCGTAATCATTGATTTAAAAGTCAATTTATGTGAAATAGTTGTAACCTACGATTTTACATTTCAAAATCTGAAAACTAATAATTCATACTGTAAAATTATGCATCGTTCAGTAACTTTACATAATTAGTTGTGTATATGGATTATATTACAGTATAAATCATGTACCTACTACGTAATTGGTATCATATGCGCATGCCCGAGAAACCACGCCGCGGCTCTCATTGTTATGCACGTACTCAATTGTAGATAGGCACGAAACGCGCCATAAAGGGTAGATTTATTCTGTAACACGTGGATATTTTCTTGATATTCATTGCTTTCTTTATTCTTGATATTGAAATTTAGTGAAACAGTGTAGGGAATCGAATAAGGCAAGTATTTATTAACAGTAATTATGTTCAGTTGTAAAATTTGTACATTTATATGTTATACGGAAAGGAAATATGATTTGCATCAGTATCTACATAGAAACTGAAAAAGAGTATTCGGGATTCAAACAGCACATATATAGAAATCATTCTTTAGTGGACAAATGCTTGAAACGTCTAACAATAACATGTAGTTTGAGTAAATGTGGGTTTTGTATGGGTGATTCTAAAAAAATGTTTACTCGCATATACCAGCATGTGAAGAACGGTGACAAAATATACAGTGCCCATTGAATACACTGTGTCACGTAAATAAAGAATTCAAAAATTTTCATTATATTCGCTCTCATTATTACAGACATCATTTTGAAAATAACATTACGAAAGAATTAGAAGAAATGCAAACCGACTGTGGTGTTTATGAATATGCAAATTCTAGTAATGATAATAATAATGAGAGTATTAAAGATTTGGGGATGAAATCATTATCAAATATATATTTCACTTTGCAGACTAGACATTTTTTATGTAAAAAATCTTTATAAACAATTATTGATGGATTTTTAGACTTAGATATGCTTACTCATCGATATATTAAGGAGACATTGGAAATATAAATATAGAAAATTTGGACGAGTTGAGAAAAACTCTATTTTAAAGGACTTAATGCCGTTAACACCATGTGTTGTTAAAATTGGTGAGCATTCATTTTAAATGATTACAACATTTTGCATAAACATAAATTGAATTTCCAATAATAAGTCTGTCTTTACATACCGAAGGACTTCCCATTTACTTTGTGTATGTGGAACGAGAACAGCTCAACATCGAGGGATACGATACATTTGAAGATGCCTTCAAAGTATGTATCGCACTATTTTTCATAATGAATCTCCGATATCCAAACTATCCTCCACTATTTTAGAAATTATTCAAAGGATGTGCCTCAAGATCAATCCAGATGCTGGATCTGGATCCATATAAGTTACCCCAACCAAGAGAAAAGTTTTTGATTTCATAAATATATTCAAAGATTTCTGCAACTAGTTTGGTTCGATGTATGAAGAATGTTTTTTCATTAAGGTAATTCGCAGACATACTTCAAAAATGTATTTTTATTTATTCTATTGCAAATGTTGAGAGCCTTTCATATCTATATATTATTTTATAGAGTGGCTCATTTATTTTTCGAATAAAATTTGAACTTGTGAAACCTAAACAATAATATTGTATTAATTTTTGTCAAGTGTTTTATTCCCATACCATGCGATGTGCAAATACACATCTCTAACTTTGAATGTGTTTTCACAATGTGAATATATACATTGCATGCAATATTACAATGGGAATATAGGTACATATCTTATGCACTTTCACATTGTAAATGTACACCTGACATGCTTTTCCACAATGTTCTTTCACGATGTGAATATACAAATAGTATGTATTTTCACATATTTTATGCATTTCCCCAAAGTGAAACTACAAGATTCATGCTTTATTACAATACAGAATATACATATTACAATTAAAAATTACATATTTCAGTTGTGGAATTATTGCATATGTTTTGTATAATAACATTGAAAGTATACATGATTTATCATGTTATGTAATTTAGGGTGTCCTGCAATATTACATAACTAAACGTTGGTCACATTGTTGCCAACGTATAGTTACATATTTTGAGAAATGATTTTGTAAAAAAAAATAAATCTTGCTGAACCAAACATCATGCAAATCTTGTAGATGGTCTTGAGGCTTCATTGGTTGAATTTTGGTGAATTTATAATCATGCATTTCATATCTTCGCAAGATTCTTTGAACCGATGAATACTTCATACCCAAATCTGGTTGTCTTCAGAAGTTACGGGTCGAGGGAAGTTTCTTGGTGCTTTTAAAGTTGATACAAATGCATTGAAATTGTTCTGAATTTCTTGAGGTTCATTGGCGGTAGATTCGGATATATTTTGTTCCAATAATCATCGCCTGCTTACCAAATACTGAATGGGAATACCTTTCTGAAGGGACATTTTCACAAATAAATGCTCATAAGTCCAAAACTTGGCTAGTGAGGTATTGGTATGACATACATAAAAAGAGAACAAAAGCAGCCTCAGCTTTCCAAATTTTCAATAATTTACAGGGGAAATAATCATTCAGTCACTTTTAAGCAAACGAAAAAACTGTATTATTTTACCACCCAGTATTGAAGTACCAAAGATGAGGCTGAAGTGTAGGAAGCCTCAAAGTATCACCTAACTCCAAACCAAATTTCGATACCAAAGGATTTCTCAACTCAAAGATATCAGCATTTTTAGAGGTCATGAATTCCGAAGAAAAAAAAAATTATATTTATTTTGGAAACGGTATGGGGAAAATATCAAGAAAAGTTGAAGGGCAATTGTTGGAGATTCCAAAAATAATGTTATATACAGGGTGTTCCATTTGAAAAATCACAGTTGCTACTACTTTCCAATAGAAGTGGCAACACCGCATTTTCTAAAATAATTTAGTTGGGTAAAGAATATCTGAATATGCTCTCCATTGAATTATCGAAGTGATGGGTGTCTGGTTCGCCAGAAACGTCTAATGTGAATCAGCATGTATACATAAAGCTAATTTTGAAAACTGAAACCATATTTCGATCATGGGGGTTATTCCTCATTATTTCCGAATTGACGATAATTTGTCATCATTTGCAATATTGTGTCATGATGGGGACTCAAACATATAAGCGATGTAATGTTTCCTAATTGACGTAATTCTCTTCCTTCGAACATTAAAAAATTACAATTATAATTACAATTTGTTCGTGCTGAACTTTTGATAGACACTTTCCTCATGTAGTACTAATGATGCGGGTAAGCGCTACCATCACACAAGATTCTGAAAATGTTTTGAAGAACAACTTCTATAATATACTTAGTGTCCTTCTAGTTACGGATAATTCAGTTATAATTATAATGTCTATCATTTCTGCATTACTTGGGTTTATTATATTATTATATAAGTTTTTTCCTTCAATAGTCACCTGCCATCTGAAACTAATCAGTAGAATATGTTTCGGTTTTGAAGAAAAAAATAACTCATATTTGATGACTCATGATGTCAATGCCATTGATTTACTCTAGCCAATTTTATTGCAGGTGATAAAAAAAAGAATGAGTCTCCACATCTAATAACCAGGAAATGCTTGTCAAATAATTCTTCACACAATCAATTGTTGAAGTATTAATATATCTGAAAAAAATTAACAATAGAACATTATTGCCAAAAACTAAACGAATAATGAAATTATTATTGCAAGAAAAATAGCTAACAAATCTTTTCCGAAAGTACTGTATCTCGTTTTAGTTTTGTACAGTTTTTTTGAGAAAAATGAAATCAGACACCACCACCATTAATGTATTTCTTTTTCGAGCAAAAATTTAATATTCTCAAAAGATGAATCTGAAACTGTATCCCAAACTAACATGTCTGAATCTTTAACCTTTGTTTTTCTATTTGCAAGCATATTGTGAAGTGGTTTTAGTATCTTCGCACAGTTAGGTATGAAACGATGATAGAAAGTAACGAGGCCTAAAGACTCTTGAAGTATTAGATTTAGAATTTTTTTTAATAACATCTACTTTTTTAAGCAAAGGTTGTATACCAGTGGAGTTAATTTTATGCCCTAAAAAATTCAATTCTTCACATCCAAATTCGCATTTATCAACATGCAGAACAATTCCGTATTTCTCAAAACGTAGAAAAATTTCTTTCAAATGTTTTTTATGTTCTTCCACTGAAGAACTGGCAATAAGAACATCGTCTAAGTAGGCGTAACAAAAATCTAATCCGCGAATGACATTATCATTAACTACGGCCACGGCAAATAATAATAATAGCCGTCCTCTACCCGCACAGGCTATGCCCTTAGGTACACTCGGAGTGTTTATGAGGAAGTATTATTATTATTATTATATAAACTTTTGAAATGTTTGTCCTGCATTCCTCAACCCAAAACTCATTCACGTTTCGAAAAAGTTACACAATTTTGAAAATGAGAATAGAATTCTTGTATATGCTCAACCCAATTCACGGATAGAATAGACGCAGAAGATTCAGCAGTCACGAATTTCAAACTTCCAGAATTTTGGCCCAAAGACCCTATAAATCTGGTTCGCCCAGATAGAAGCGATTTTTGCAACCCGCAAAATAATAACGGACAAAACCAAATTCAATGTATTGTTATCAACATTATCTCCAGAACTAGCAGCCGAAGTTCGCGCGTCAGACAATGCATATAATATCATCTATAGAGGATTTCTGTATTTTATTGGAAATTCTGAAATTCTCTAGAAGAATTAAAAATACGTGAATACAAATTGTAGAACGTCAACGAATTGTTTTATTCCTGTTTTATTTTTGTTTCCGTGATGATAATTCAAGATACATTTATGATGAACCTACAGTGTGTTAACAAAATGTAAGGATACTACAAACTAATTTAAATGGACGTTAGAGACCTTGATGATCGTGGCGATATGGTAATAATTATCCTTCCAGTTACAAAAACCAAGGAAAAACGCACATTCCTTGTTTCTGATGGCATAATAAACGGAATGTCCCCCTGGGCTGGAAAAATATAAAAGTTCCAGACGGCCCAGAACATCGTACACCAGATTTTGTTTTTAATTACCATGAAGGAAAATAATTTGTCAATGTAATCGAAAAGAATACAATGGCTAGAATTCCATTTAGAATTGAAACACCCAAAGTTATACCTGCCATTGTTTCCGAAGAACTTCGGCTACGCTGCTCGTCAACGCATTTGGTGACATTTAGACAGCATGGAGGTCTGGAAAGATTGCTGACAGAATCATTAACAAGAGAAAGGGAAATGGCAAATAAAATCATAACTGGCTGGGAATTCACTTCAATAAGAATTCTTTTAGGGATCACGTTGATAATTTTGTGTCTATAGCTCTTCCTTCATTAGAAAGCAACCTTGCAAGCAGTCACACTACGTCAATAAGTGATCGTCAAGGAGTGGTTGATATTTCAGACAAACTGTACAATTAATTCAAGTCTCTTGGTTTTTCATTTAATATATTATTTGTTGTTTGGTTTGAAAAAAGGAAATAGACGCTTATATGCATTTTACAAAATCAAACAATAAAAAAAAACTCTTGCCTATGAAAATATTAAAACTCAAAGGAAGAAAAAATTTTATTCTCCGAGAGGAAAAATGTTTTCTCTGGAGCTATTCAGAGTCAACAATGCTGCCAATGATTTCAAACTGGTTCATAATAATAATCGTAGTATCGCAGAAAATTTTGAGGAATTCGAAATTTTCATGAAACAGTTTGAATCGTCATTTGATTGCATGGTACTTACAGAAACAAGATTTATACCGAATGTAGAAATGTATAGCATAGATCGTTATGAAACACTTTATAATGGTGGAATGCGTAATCAAAATGATGGAGTGGTGGTGTATGTCAAATCAGATATTTATCATTCGCACACTCTATACAGGAATTTAATGGATCGTATACGATCAAGTTGAATATAAACTATATAGGTCACCATCTACCAATGTCATAGATTTCATAGAAAATTTAAAATCTTACCTGAATAATGATAATGAAAATCAATATGAATACAAACTGATCGTTGGGGATATCAACATTGATATCTTGAACTATTCTAAGCAATCAAACGAGTACTTGGATACTGTGGGTGAATATGGATATCACTCGGCAATAAATGATCATACCAGGGTACAGGGAAACTCAAAATCATGCATTGACCATATATTTGTAAATGCAAAGTCTGAAGATACCAACTCCATTATTCCTCTTGTACTGCGTACCGATATCACAGATCACTATTCAACTCTTCTGCAAATAGTTCTAATAATTCATAAACAAACTGAAGTAAATAATATCAGATATATATATATATATATATATATATATATATATATATATATATATATATATATATATATATATATATATATATATATATATATATATATATATATATATATATATGAAAACTAAAAGTTCGGGTTGAACCGCGTCTAGAATTTGTTGAAATTCGACGTTTCGGCTCCGATTTTGGAGCCATTTTCAAGAACTGAAAAAGAAAGAAAATTAATAAATGGTTGAAACGTAATTCTACGCTGAGGTCTCAATCTGCCTACTCCTCAGGTATAATTACGTTCGGTTTTAGTGACTTGACGTCGGGGTCTCAATCTGCCTACTCCCCATGTCTCGTCACTGGTTCTCTCTAAGGTCTCAATCTGCCTACTCCTTCAGTTCTCTCGAAGGAGTAGGCAGATTGAGACCTTAGAGAGAACCAGTGACGAGACATGGGGAGTAGGCAGATTGAGACCCCGACGTCAAGTCACTAAAACCGAACGTAATTATACCTGAGGAGTAGGCAGATTGAGACCTCAGCGTAGAATTACGTTTCAACCATTTATTAATTTTCTTTCTTTTTCAGTTCTTGAAAATGGCTCCAAAATCGGAGCCGAAACGTCGAATTTCAACAAATTCTAGACGCGGTTCAACCCGAACTTTTAGTTTTCAAATATCTGACCGCGGAAACCTATCTGAACATATATATATATATATATATATATATATATATATATATATCACAAATCAATAATAAGCAATTGAAAGAAAGAATGTCCCAAATCTGTTGGAATGAAGTATATACAATGCCTGACATTGAATCCGCTACCAATGAATTTCTAACCATCATACAATCTTGCCCAAACCAATGCACCAGATTAATAAGAATAAGAAGTAATAAAAAAAACGAAAGCTATGGATAACTAAATCGTTGGTAAAATCTGTAAATGAAAAAAATTCTATACAGTGTGGTCCAACGAAAACTTAACACCTCGATTTTCCGGCTTTAAAATGAAAATGTGGAAAATCGCTCGGACCCGTCAATTTCTAATGCGAGGGGGAACAACTTTTCCGCTGTTTTCATCCCCGTAACTTCAACCACCTAACGGGGGTGAGCACAACCCCTTGATTTTGAATAGGGATGCGGGGTGTTACGATACCTCATTTTGAAGATCTCATCGTGTACTATCTGACCGTAAAATTTCGCTCCAAAATATCCATCGATAACGAAAGGACAGGTAAAGTAGTGGAAGAGTACGTACTTTTGTGATTACTTTATTAAATGCTCGAAATGGGCACCATTCACTTCCATGCAGTAATATAAGTTTTGCTGAAAACGTTCACGTACATTACTCAAGATTTCTGGTGTAATTTGACGGCATTCATTAATGATCCGAGTTCGCAAATCATCCAGTGACTCAGGCTGGGTAGCGTAAATCTTGGATTTCAAGTGGATCCAGATCAGGTGATCTGGGTGGCCACTCAATATGTCCCCTTCTTCCAATCCAGGCGTGAGGAAAATTGTCATCTAAGAACTGACGCACCGGTTGAACAAAGTGAGGTGGTGCGCCATCTTGTTGGAAAATGATCGTTTGATGGTCTTCTGCATTCTCCAATACTTGCACGAGGGCTGGATAAATACTCCAATAGATCGAGATAAATTTGGCCTGTGAGATTACCGGGTATAAAAAAAGGGCCGATTATGTGATTTCCATATATACCCGCCCAAACATTTAATTTTTGGGGGCGCTGTGTATACACCTCACGAAATAATCTTGGATTTTCATCAGACCAATACCGACAGTTATGCCGGTTTACAATGCCGTTAAGGTAAAATGAACACTCGTCCGAAAAACAGATATCGAACATGTAGTTTTGATTGCCGTTAATTATTTCACTGATCACTTCACATAACTGGAGTCGGCGATCGGGATCATCCTCATTCAGTTCCTGAACCAATAGTATCTTATAAGGATGGAATTTATGTTGTTTCAGGATTCTCATGATTGTTGTGCGTGAAACACCAGATACATCGGACAATTTCCTAGTACTAACGGTCGGATCCATTGCTATATGACCTAAGACAGCCACGTCCCTCGCTTCGTCTCTTTCATGCACCCTCTTTTTGTTTCCAACTGAACCAGTAGCGTCAAATTTGGCAACCAGTTGCACAACGTAAGCAGCGGATACATTTTTTCCAGGATGTCGTTCGTTAAATAAAGCCGCTGTTGTGCGCGCAGAGTCGTTATTTCGGAAAAATAATTTTATCATTTCCACCCTTTCTTCTACGGAATACACCATTTTAATTCCACTACCAATTTACAATCGCTTTGACACACTTGTACCGTTCTTAAACATTCACGATAGACTAAGGTACAAAAACAAGGTCCGTCTACTTTTTTGGACAAAAAATTAACGACTCAATACCTTTGAAATGCGTCGGATACGAATACTATTCTCGAGATAAATTCCATATTGCCTCTTTCACTATTTTCGCTGTTATTTCATTATCGATGGATATTTTGAAGTGAAATTTTACGGTCAGATAGTACACGATGAGATCTTCAAAATGAGGTATCGCAACACCCCGCATCCCTATTCAAAATCAAGGGGTTGTGCTCACCCCCGTTAGGGGGTTGAAGTTACGGGGATGAAAACAGCGGAAAAGTTGTTCCCCCCCGTATTAGAACATTTTCATTTTAAAGCCGGAAAATCGAGGTGTTAAGTTTTCGTTGGACCACACTGTATATGTTGAACTATTGAAACATCCCGACAATGAACAACTACGACATGAGTACAAGAATTATAAAAATACACTGGGTAAAATATTGAAAAATCAGAAAAAGCAATATTACAAATCTCGAATAGAAGAAAACAAAAATAACCCGAAGAAATCATGGCAAAAAAAACTGCAATGAATGGTACTGAAAGGATTAGGGAAAAATCACAAATAATTCAATATTTATCAATCCAACATCGGAAAAGGAAGTTATTCAAGTTATTCGACACTTAAAAAACGGAAAATCACCAGGAATTGACAACTTACGAGCAGAGTCAATCAAAGACATTGCACATCATATAGCAAGACCACTTACGTATATCATCAACAAATGCATTGAAATAGGTCATTTTCCTGATCAATTCAAAAGTTCGATTGTAACACCCATTTTCAAAAAAGGAGACACAACAGAAGCTAAAAATTACAGGCCTATATCGCTCATCCCAAACTTTGGAAAAATATTTGAGAGAATTATAAAGAACAGACTGTCCAGCTACTTGAATAAGTACAGACTGCTTTCTGATATGCAGTTCGGCTTTAGAGAAGGCAAATCAACACAAGATGCTATAATAGAGTTAACCATCAATATTTATGGAGCTCTAGATGAAAGCAAACCTTGCCTAGCTGTGTTTATAGATCTTGCAAAAGACACCGTAAGCCACAAAATACTACTTTCAACACTTCAAAATTTTGGAATACGTGATAAATGCCTCGATCTGTTCAAAAGCTACCTCGAAAATCGTCGACAGTACATCAAAGTGAATGGTACACTCAGTGATTACAGAACAATCGACTGTGGGGTGCCTCAGGGAACCGTACTAGGACCACTGCTCTTTTCGCTTTACGTAAACGACCTATTCTCAATCAATGATACTGCCATATTTTATAAAGGGGAGACCTGGGGTGGTCTAAAAGATGATTGTGAAAGGATCTATCATTGATCAAAAACTTTTTCGACTACAAGTTACTCACAATCAACTTCGATAAAACATTCTTTTTACCATTCGCAATTTACGAAAACGCATTACCGAATATGCAATTTCTCTTACTAAAAAATCATACACAAATGTCGCAGGTAAAAACTGTCAAATATCTGGGAATAATGCTGGATAAACATTTGCGATGGGAACACCACATCAACTTTGTCCTAAAGCAGTTACGTTTTGTCCTATATAAATTCCGGCAGTTAAACGATATTCTTGAGCAAAACCAAAAAAAGTACTTTATCACAGCCTCGTTGAAAGCCATCTGATGTACGGTCTACTGGGATGGGGAGGAGCATCTAAATATCATCTTCGCCCACTTGAGGTTATCCAAAGACGCTTTCTCAAACTGATGCATTCAAAAAACTCAAGGTATCCAAGTGATCGTTTGTATGCTGAATCAGAAGTGCTGGACTTGAGACAGCTATATTATGAAAATAGCAACATCAGACAGCACAAAAACAAAAATGAGCTTGCAAAGCTCACTCACTCTTATAACACTAGAAGGCACATTTCATTTCAGTGTCCTTGGACACACAAATCTATTGGACAAAAAAAGCTATCATTATTTAGGTCCAAAGTTGTATAATACTGAACATTCAGGAGAGTCGAACAATTTTTATATTCAGAAAATACCTGAAATGTCATATAAAGAATCTGACCATGGAGTTCATTCATAATTTGTTTAAGTAAATAATTGAAAATTTTCTAGTCATTAAGTTTTAACTTGCGATTAATCAAGGTTCAATAAGTTTTAAATTATGATTTTGTAGTGTCTATTTAGTTTTAACTATATTCTGATTTGTAATGTTTGGAATAATTGTATAATATAATCTATTGTCCATATGTTACTATATTGAAAGATTTATACCTCTTTCGATATTCTCATATGTATGTATGTTAAATGTCTAGGTTAACTATAATTTTGCTGGTTCACGTACGTGACCATCTCACAAACTTTTGTGTTTATATTGCTGAAAGCTGTCAGAACTGTTTTAAACTGTATAATTTATAATGTGTGAAGTTTTTGCAAATTAAACACTATTCTATTCTATTCTATTCTATTCTATTCTATTCACTTCTTTCTCCTTGCCCAGTTTAAAAATTGCTTGTATTACTGTTCGTATCTTTCTCGTGTTTTACTAGGTATCAGGTCTATATCTGGGAGCTCTTCGCCTGCCGAATCAATTGAAATGTTACTTTTATTGAAAATAATTTGAAAAATGCAGAACCTGTCTCTTCGACAACGCTTCGACTTGAAACTTTGACATTGTGATGACAATCAGCAAATCTATGGTTACCAACCAAACCACTTCACTCAGCTTCGTTTGATTGTTATGATTTTTATGATTTTGAGAAATGTATAGCGTATAGATATATAAAAGTATCCCAATTTTCATTTCATCCCAATGAATAAAAAATTGCAAAAACAAGAAAAATAGCCTGGGTAAGATTAAATTTCAAAACCTACATTATAATATACAGGTAAAATGAATAAAATGTACATATGATAACGTTAAATTAATATATTTCCACTAGTGCGGGAAAGTGACACTTTCCCAAACGCCAATTACATTATTAGGTAATGATTAGGTGAAAACTAATCAATTTCAACCATTATTCGCCTAAGAAGATGGGTAGGTTTTCTTATCAATGTCTAAATTTATGAACGCCTTCCATACCCATATACTAATTTGAAACTCGCAACTCACTAATTTACGTATGACGTTGATTACACTTGATCTTTTGATTGATGGTTGGTAATATTTAGTTGTGTATGCAATATCAATTTTTCAAACTTTAAAAATGCGTCCACTACCTCTTTGAATTATGAACAGGACCTTACCCTTCGGCAAAATGCACATCTAAAACAGAATAATCCGTTATCATTGTGTTTGACAGTTAGAGTCTGTATCAAATACATCTCATAGTCACGTGGTCGCTTTTGAAATTCGTTATAAAAGGGTGCATTGAATGAGAAGTCAAGGGGAAAAGATACCACTTGCTGTTGTCGCTTCATTGTTAATGGTGATTGATCGGTCAAGGGGTAATCGATATTATCGGGAATACGTGTGGAAATTTCTTTGTACCTTCAACGGGTCGAGAGGTTGGAGTTGGTGATTCTTTTATTTTTTTTGATGGATTGTACTTAATTGACAAATGGGTTGACTGGAAACATTCGTCAATTTCGCGAATTTGTTTCGATAACAATATCAAACAATGAAAAGGCAAAGAGTAATATGGGGTGTAAAAGAGCCAGAGTGAGAGTCAAGTTTAAAAATTTAAAATTATTTTTTTTTATTCGTCTTCTCAAAAAACATTTTCAAATAATTTTTTTAGTTTGAAATTAGTTTTCATGTTATTCTAGCATTTGCTCATGCCGCCATAACCTGAAAAATTCCAACAAGTATATACCTAGATGTAATAAACTTACGTTATGTAGAGACATTTCATTTTTAGGTTCATCAATTTTGTTGGACGAATATTAAATATCTATGTCGAAATGCAATATAATGTTCAAGTTCGATAAATTGATTGATTACTGATCTTATCGATGAAATCACTATTATTGTGAGTTACTGATGTCGATTAGAATATATTTCACAAGGCCGTTTTTGTACACATTTTTTTGGAGAATATAATTCTTTATTAAAAAATAAATATGTGACAACATTGTCAAATGTCATTTGAGCGGTAGAATTTGGAAAATGTCGAACATACAAGGTATTGAACTATAACTATTCTATTTCGGATTTAAACGCCCTCGTCTTTTTGGAATTGCTTCCTAACGAGAATTCCAAAAAACGAAGTCTTCCAAACCCGGAAAAGAATAATTTCACTTTAAATTTTGGCAGCGAAACTAAGCCATTCATCATACAGGGTATTCCAGTTGAAAAATATAAGTAGGTGGCATTTCTGGCGCAACAAGTATTATGTGAATCACAAGGAAAAAATTACTTTTAGTAAAAGTAATCCCAATTCAATTTTTTTTGTCTCCAGTAAGCGAAGAGAAAATAGTTCTAGCAAGCTGCAAACTGAAAAATAAGACTTCAAATAGCATGGGGGGTCATGTGTCACATCGTTGAGAAGATAATTCAATTCTCTTTTCAACCTACTGATTTAGATAAGGAAAAAAACAGTTATCACTGACAAAATATTCAATGTTACTTTCTACAGAAACAAAATATAGTAAAAGTCTAATTAAAACAAATACCTGATTTATGTGAAACTTCATCGAATGTTCAGAAAGGAAAAGTAACCTTTTCCGCGTAGGAAGGAAAAGTGCCACTTTCAACCCCAAAACTAGAAGGAAAAAGTAAATTTAAAAAGGGGGTGATAGAAAAATTATGCCACCAGCATTCGTGTGATACTCTCTTGAAACCAATCGTTACATATACCAAGAAGTATATGACTTAGCGGGTATAGAGGACGGTTATTGTTATTATTTTAAATACTTCCTGAACATTCGATAATATTCACTGCAACATGTCGGTTTCTGTGTGGTGAAAATTGAATACATCCAAAACCTTTTCCCAAATTTTTCCAGCATGAGAAAGGTTAATTTGAAAGTGAACAAAACTTTGCACCCAAATCTAAGAATTTAAAAAGTGAGTAAATAATTCATCTCAAAATATGTAAGCTAACAGGTTTGATATAAATTATATGATATAATTTCAGACTTATTATAAATCTTTAAATCGGCATTTTTGGGGGGCGAGATAATCAGATTATGTTTGCAGTACCTAACAACATTTTGATGACTGGAATTCAAGCGAGCTTGACTCTCATAGCTTGAAAAACAAACTAACTAAGACAAAAATCCATTCAGATGCTTTCAAGCAATCAATTGTCAGGAAAATATCCGAGTACAACTCTGCAATTTTCTCAACCATTATGATGGAGCTTACTTCAATTCTAAATGCTACAAAACAATCGATAATTGTACCCCAACGCCCAACAGATCGGTACAACGCCTACACGAAAGCTTTCATTCGTCTCTATATCAAGGCCCATTGTATTTATTAATAAAAATGTTCCCCTCGATTTGCGAATTGCGTGTTTTATCTCAATAACTGATAGATGCTGCCTTTGCCCAGAAGGCTTTGCTTTTCTCTTGATTGATAGCATTGTTTAAATTTTTTTGTTGAAATGGGTGGAATAACTCCTTTAAGAACAGAGAAAGGTTCTATTGCGCTCAAATTCCTGGAATGGAAATCATTAATTCATTGTAATACTTGTTATAACGATCAGACATAGATTTTCGAAGAATTGAGTTCGAACACATTCTACAAAAAGACTGATTGAAATAAATACTCCAGTACTGAGGGTCTGACAATTTTATCAAAAAATAAAACTCGTCTTTTGCAGAGACAGCATAAGGGGTGTTGGTCATAATTTCGTAATTGAATTCTTACATGAAAAATACTCAAGAAGTAATTTAGAACTTGGGTCCAAAATCCCACCATTTTCGTGAAAATTTCGAAATTTATTCAAATTGTCATAATTATCTAGTTACATTAGAAGCTTTATCGTATCATTGACAACGATAATGAAAAAATGAAATCAACAGCTTTGGTTGTTGTCACGATATTGTCATTTGAGCGTGCCATAAAAATTAATAAAGTCTCCATTAAAACTTACTTGAAACTGTGGCAAAAATCATGGCAGATATTGATATCCCTGGAAATAAACTTGCGGCTTCTAATACTGGTAAGATTAGATTTGCTACCGGATAATTAAAAAATCTATTGCAAAAAAGAATACCTTCAGTTTTCTGAGTGGAGAAATATAGAACAGGTTCAAGGTGCTGGAGAAACGGTATTACTTACTTAGTTTGTGAAACTCTCAAATGAATACTCTCCATCGTCTTAGTGGCCTAAATATTCTATGTTACGAGCTTATTTGGAGTTGAAGGAAAGAGTAGAAATCGATAAGTTCGATTTAATAAAAAAAAGTGCGAAAGAGTAGGTTAGTGAATTTGTTTGTACTGCCCCAGACGAGACGATTTTTTATTATGAAAGTATCTTTCTCAATGGGGGTTTCCAGTCATTTTCAGAAAAAATATATTTCGATATAGTGCATTCGTAAGTACCTTGTGTTCAGTTTTCGAAATTTTATTTCATCAATTTATCGAGAGAAAAATTGTTGAAGACGCCAAAATTATCCACCGAATTCAAACGACCAGAAGAGGCGTACTTACGCGAGAGATTTTGATTGGTTATATTCGTAATGTTCGCCTTGCAAATAAAATAAATAATGTGCGTGACAGCGTTGCCATATCACACAAAAATATGATTTACCAGAATGTACTATTTCACTTTCATTGGTATATATGTACCTACCTGTCCCTCTATTCGTCTGCAGTTGTATTTTCAGAGAGTATAACATTAACTTCAACCAAGATTACATTCAGATCACTTTGTTTCAATAAACAATAATTATCACATGAAATTTATTACGATTACTTTTTCATTATGATGTTACTGACAATCAGCCCTATGCTGTGTCACCGATATTCGCCATTTCCGTTATTTTACTTTGCTATTAACGAAGATGTCTATGGAAAATGCTGACATTCTAGAGATCAAGCTAGTATTCACAATTCCTGATTGAAATACCCATGAGAAAAGGTTTTTTGCGGTGATATCTGACGGAGACGTTAATCCTGTGACATTATTTAAAAAACATATAACATTATGTTACTCTCATAATCCTCATAGAAGATTGTTCGAACGTATCATATATTGGAAACGGAAAATGCACCGTTCAGCCTTCTGGTATTCATTCCTTTTCTAAAATACCTAAGAAAATTGCTACATATGGTTGGGAATCGAACGTGTTTTTAAAAGATAAGATAGTGAGAAGATTTTCATTGCGCGAAAAATTCATGTTAGAATCGATTTTGTAAACACTGTCTCATGTTCGAAAGAGACCATCGAACTAAATAAGAATGTTGCTTCAGCGGACGTGCCTATAATTTTGTACAAGAATGATGCAGGTGTACCTATCAATTTTGAAAACATTCGTGTCAATTTTCATAAATAGATTTTAAAATAAAATTGGTATCTAGGGTATTATAAAGTAACCAACGTCTTATATTTTGTTTCTGATGTATTATGTGTTGTGATGCGTTATGATGTTAATAATTACCCAAATATCCTAAATTACATGCCTTATTGAGAAGAAAATCTGTAATTTTTCCTCATACTTGTTGAACCTTGATTTTCTGACATTTCCGTTCTAATTATTTCAATACCATTAAATATGTATTAGGGGGAGAGGGGATCCACTGCTAAAACGTCAAGGCGGTTAGAAATCTACAGCAACCGTGAAAAATTAACTTGGCATACCTTACTCGAATGCAATATAGGAAACCAATTGACTTTAACAATGGAAAATCGTGGAATACCATCGAATTCAACAACGACGGAAGTATTCTACAAGTTCTTCAAAAATGCTTCAGAAAATTTGCAACTTTATTGAAAGAAATGAAGAAAATGTTTTCATGTTTCTTCGTGTCAATGTTCATTACAATTTTAAATGTGAGCAGAAGTTGTAGAAAAGATATAATAGATACCTCGCACATTGGTGCTGAGAACGGAATCCCCTGAATTATATTTTCAAAGGATTCTTTTGTTTCCTGTCCCACCCCACATCAATTTCAATTTCCTCTCGAACCTGCCCAAAAGTCACATGTTAGGAAGTAATAATCCAAACAAATCTATCAATACTAATTAAATCACGAGACGAATTTACAAGGTAGTTTATCATCGAGGAGTCCCGCTAACTACCGTTCGTCACGTGACGCGTAGAACATTCTCACAAATACATGTGTTATGACACGTGTTTGTCAAAATTAATGAACTTGACGCAAAAAGTGGTGGTTTCAACGTGAGGCGACATCGCCGGTAACACCCCCGCTCGCGTGTTGCCATGGACACGAGGGGGCGTAACCAGCACCCACCAGGTTGTCACTCTACACACTGTCGTTTTTCGGAGCTACTTAAACTCGATAAGCAGCTTCTGATGCTGATCTTACAGATATTTTGTTTTGGTATTTGAGATTCTATCATCAGTTATCTATTTTTAGGAGGTTGTTGTGTCAAGAGCTATTGATTACGTAGCAGTTTTTCTTACTTTTTCAACGCTTTCTAATTGCATATAGGTACAGTTGTTCTTAAAATACAACAAACATATAAAAGACAATGAATATTTACGTTCGTAGTCCGTATACTATCCACAAACCAGCTAATTTCGAATGTGAAGTAGACATGCGATGATTTTCGCTGGACAATTATCAATTGTTCTAGTATTTTTATTAATCCTATGTTCGTTCTGCTGTGAATACCTAGGTATTGGTGTATTTATTGTCTTCGCTGGTTGGCTTGCGGATGATAAACAATCTTTTCTCAGATTCTTAGAAGTTTAGTTGATACTGGACGAACTTTCAGTCGGTTTGAAGTTGCTTTGTTCCAATGGAATATAAAATTACAACTAGGTATCTAGGTATAAATTGAAACTCATCCCCCTGTATGATACAGAATTCTGGACAAATTGGTACAATCAATTTCATTTGAAAGATTACTAATTATTTAAATTTTACAATTCAGAAATGAAAGTCATTGTGTTATGAAAAATTCTCCGTTTAATGTTCACTAATTGCATTTAATATCACACTGCAATGAATTAACATGTCATGGACCACTTTTTCAATCAAGCAGTTATACACCGTGATATCATCTGAATCTTCTCCACCACATTTGAGTTGGGACTAGTTCCCTTGCTTTTTTAACTTGCAATCCGCAGAAAGATTTTTGGCTCTATAGCTGCATATACTACATGAATATCAACGATGGCATCAGAGTCCAAGGACTCTGGTCCGCCCTGGATACGCATGAGGGTGGTGTTTGAGGAGTAATAAAAATCAAAGGGTTGCAGACTCGACTTCATAGAAGAGTTGGGGAACAAGCCACGGATAGACGTGGTCGTTTGAAACGAGTGGAGTCCTCAATATAGTAATGTACTGGGTCTTTAATTAATGTGTTTTCATGGGCTTCCGCACAATCGAATCCACGCTGGTTATGCGCTTGGATACGCTGCTGGACAGAAGGCAGCATCAGTTCATCGCGTCAGTAATCATGCAAGGGATTTTATTCTGGACCCGTAACTGATTCAAAATATGGGTGGGGCTATGTGACCCCAGGCGGCTGATGCATATAGCATGGCGGATCTGACTACGGAGTTGTAAAGAAGCACTTTGTTCTTCAAACTGAGCTTGCGGGTGAATAGCCTACGATCAATAGTCAGTCCGAGACACTTGACTCTCGTTCATCAGTATATCCCCTTCCCGATATTTTCAAGCCCCTCTCCGGCAGTCTGAGATGTCTCGTTGACTCTTATTGTTTACTGCGGTCTCCAGATGAACTATCCCGAGCTCCGGATTCCTAACGCTGGCGAGCAACGCGGTGTCGTCGGCGTAGAGGGAAACCTTCACATGCTCCATTCTCGGTATATCGCAGGTATAGGTGTTATATAGAATGGGAAAGAGCATTTTCGATCTTGACCTGAAATATTTTGCCCCTCAAAAAGGAGCCTATTCGTCTAACCAAGCCCCAAGATAGCCCGATGAGATAGATCCATCTTGTATAAAAGGCCCTAATGCCATACTTGGTCGAAGGCCTTCGTAACTTCGAGGAGCAAGAGAAATACAGAGTGGCCTCTTTGACCACCCTTAAGACCTGGAGCTCCGTGGATTAACTCGGTCTAAATCCTAGTTACTCATCTAGGAGAAAATTTCTGTCAATCACTTGTTCAGCAAGTTTCCCCACCGAACTGGGGAGACTGATTGGCCGATGCTTCTGTGGAAACGTCGAATCCTTTCCACCATTCGGGATAATGAAGACCACGGCATGCTACCACCGACTGGGGGGAATGCCTGAGATGTAGATTGTCGTTTATGATATCCCTCAAAGAAGTAGAATGACACTACGGAAGTTTTTTCTTCTTGAGACCGCGAAAGTGCACCCTAAGCTCATCCTCAGTGGTTTGTTAAATGATCGTGTCGTCCTCCTCCCGAAGGATTTGCAAGACCCTTGTTTCCACAAACTCGTTCATTGTCATCCCCGTTCGTGTTGGGGACAAACTGTTGGCGAAGGCCGTGACCTTTTTAAATGGGGAATAGCACATTCCACTCTTGTCGTGAATGCGAGGAAGTTCAGCCCTTCAGGATCGCGGCCATGACTTCATTCGCCTTCAGGTTGGCTCTTACCCTATCTCCAGGGAAAATTTTCCTTTGGTGAATCTTCCTAAGGCGGTTACGTTCTCTAATGAGATTTTTAATCCTTGGAGGAAACTCATTATAGGATCTCAAAGATCCCCGCTCACTGGTCGATGGCGGCCGTAACAGCGTCATCCACAACAAACTCAAAAGTTTTTACAGCCTCTTCCAACTGTACTGTCTGAAACTTTTGGTGTAGTAATGAATATGCTGAACTTTTATTCCGACATCAAACTACTATTTTCAAACATATCAACAAGTATTTCAGTCACCAAGTGAACACCTTCCAGAAAGAAGATTGAACGATGAAAAAATTAAATAATAAAGATTTGATCTTTCCTCTGGAAGATGGTTACTTGGCTAAGATGTTTTGCTCATACAATCAGTCAAATCAGTGTCACAACAAAGCATATTGCTGAATATCTGAACCTAAAAAATCCAGAAGATTATACTGAAGACGAACTTCAGCACTCAGCATCTGTTAGTTTAGAGGGCGGAGGAAATTTGCATACTATAAAAAGGAATGGAAGTTGGCATTCTTCGACTGTGGCTGAAGAAGAACAATCGATAAGCAAAAAAAGTTTATCCTAAATTGTTCTGCCCTTCAAGAACACTAAAAACAACGCCAACATCAGGATAAAATGCAGTGGGGAAAAATCAAAAACTGAATACTTCTGCTCATATAGAAGCACCTTCGACTCTATCAACTACAGTTATCGAAAATGAAGTAGCTGCTAAATGATTAACACAAATTGTACCACTTGTCGCGCGCGCACAAAAGTCTATTTTATACAAATCTATTTTCTACATTATTTACACTCTCACACAAAAATATTACAAATGGAATGTTTTAAGTATTTTGCAATCGTTATTAATTAAAAAAAAAAAACAGATTTTTCCATAATAAAAATGACAGATAATTAATTATTTCTACATGACGTTAGCAAAATAACATTTTCAGTGATTTTTCGCTCGATTCTGTGGTTTAGGATAGCAAGATGCCTCATCAATGTGTCATAAATTGTGTTAAAATTATATGAAATAAATAATATTTTTATCTGGGAGTTGTATATCTTCAAGTGTTTTAACTGCAGATACCAAGTATCTGAATGAAATTCTGAAAATAACAATGTTCCACACACTTCAGTTTAGTGAAATTACTGAAAATGTATTAACATTGAAACAAAAAACTTTCGCTTATTCTAGTTCCATAAACTAGAAAAAATTGTTTAAAATAAATCTATTTTACATTAAATACTTTCAAGTGTTTTAACTGCCAGTAGGTTCACAGTATCCAAATATAATTTGAAAAATGTCAATGTATTGCCTATTTCATTTTAATGAACTTACTAAAAATGTATCAGAATTGTTGATTAAAAAAACTTTCACTTATTTTGTTTTGATAAAACCGATCGAAAATTGTTTTGAAACATATCTATTGTACACACATAAACTGAGTTATGTTCAATAAAAGAGGTAGAACATAATTTTTTTCTTATTATCTTTGTTCATGAATTTTATTACTGCAGGGGCAACAAAACAAAAAATAATGCCATCAATTTTAGTTAAATAAATAAAACTAACAAGATTTGTCTAAAATAAATCATGTTTTGTTTACTAAAATTAGTAAAACATTGTTTTTTCTTACATTATATTGGTATCTTCAAGTGTTATATCTGCACCTTTTCCAATTTTCGAAGCAAAATCTCAAATCGTTTCCATGTGTTATCATTGTGACATAAATATTTCCACCTATTTAATATCTCCAGCGTATCCAGAAGATTATTTCCGGAAATATTACTGGTTTTCATGGTAACCATTCAAAAATTTAATGTCTGATTTTCTCACAATGTAGGTGTGAAATTTTCGCTAAAGTATTTGATGAAGAAAAATCTCATTGTATCAAAGGTAGTAGAAATTGAAGTATGAACTTCAGGTGAAATATCACTGTCCTATTTTATACTCTGTGGAAGTTGAATCTTCATTTTACTTATTAGACGAATGTTGAATTCAATCAACTAAAAAAGATCTCGCGTGAATTTAAACAAAACAAGAAGTTTCTTATCTGAATTTAACTTCTATAATTTAGAGTTCTTAAAAAATTAATGCTCTGAAAATGATACTAAGGAACGTTGTGAATTTTTTATCATTCAAACTGTGAAATTTTTTTCGTAGTATCAACCGATTGGATCATTTTGAAAAAACTAGTATTTGCTTCGATAATCCATGATGACATATCAAATCGTTTCTATCATTCATTTTGTAGTGTAAAAACTATGTTAATACATTTTCAGTAATTTCACTACACTAAACTGTTGAGAATTCAATATTCTGCTTCTAAATCAATTTTGTTCAAGGTAGTAAAGAACCAAGTTCCTTTTACTTGAGTTCCCAAATCATTCACCCGGTCCATTTTTTCTCAGAAGTATAAAAAAGAGTCATGTTTTTCCTCCACATACTACCCAAAGACCAATTTCTCAAATGTAATTGACCAATCTGACATTGAAAATCACCGAAAAAAATTCTTGTGTATCAAAATAGCTCTTCAGTCGAATAATTATTCAAATCATCACTATAAATCCAATAGTACACGCTAAAAACGACAAAAAACATCCGTAGAGCAGCATAATAAATAAAGCATTTTTGATGGGCCATGCTCAATTTATTCGATATATTATGTTTAATTGAGCGTACGACAAGATTTATGCTCGCTATCCCCAACATCTAGATGGCTGTGGTAAACGAGCGCGTTGTGAAAATACCGATAAAAATGCGAAGAAAGAGACGGACTACATTCACGATTCGTGATAATGTGTAAATAATACAAATAAAGATGTCATGTATACACTAACCCTTTTCGGTATTTTTAATTCATCGCTAAATGTATACAGGGTAATCTACAACCACTTACCAAATATTATACAATATGAATATACATATTGTGCCTCTGATGATTTTAAAAACTGTTATTTTGAGCAAAAACCCACTGAACATCAACATATTCAAGAGTAACAAAAGACAATATGGGAAACAACTCGTTTCTACTGAAAAAAAAACAGCATATGACGAGTTTTCTTATGTTCAATGTGGCGGGCGAATTAAAACCTAACAGATGTACCGAGACGAAATTTCCCATCGGGCAACATTCATCCCTTGGGCCAAAGGCCCTCGGGCCAAATTTTACCCTCGGGCGTTACTATATTACGCACTTGGTACATAAATAACTATTTCAATTTCATTTATTTCACACATAAATTTTACATATTTATACAATCTGTATTTTACTATATACTTTGTAACTTGTGACGTAAATGTATCTGCATACATAACATGATCAATAAATATATGTATCTATCTAATTGCGATGAAGCATTTTGTTTAGTTTGGATTATCGAGTCGGTATGTTTTCGAACTTTCAGTGGTGTCGAGTTGAATTTTTGTCAAATACAAAATCACACCCTTCTACCTTGAAATACAATCAAATGAGTAAACCCAAAGTTTTATTAAAGAGAAAAAGGTAAAAAAATAAAACATATTTCAAACATTCCCAACCCAAGTATCGATATATTGTACATTATTTTCATAACAGAATCAACTTTCTGGAAATACTTTAGTCGATCCGTATCAGTCATGCAGTTACAGTAAAGATCATATCAGAGACCACCATATTGTTTAACAGATGCACAGAAAGGACAAGGAACAAAAAATAATAAATACGCGACATCAGATTCGTGGCTCGTCTACAATATATCAATGTTGCTGGCGTTGCTACGGTTGGTCGAAAAAGCAGCTGGTCAGACAAACTCAGCGTGCAGCTATTTTTTAATTGGTCTTCCTCCACTCGGTCGGTGTGGGAGGCCAGCAAGGGTCAGACTTGAAAAAACGACGAAGACATCCTTTATGGTCTTGATTAAAAACCGGCTCTCTTGGAATCACACATTGGCCTGCGTTTTAACATTTTTTAATCGTTTCGGAATGATGCAGATTGTGGCGTAAAGGGGTGGGTCTATCAATTTTTGCAAAAATAAATTTATCAGCTTACTGATAGTAATCACAAAAAAAATGTACAGGGTATCAAACTATTAGTATAATACAAACTTCACAAATTTTTTTTATGAAGCAAATATACCGATAGTTGGTATATACAGTGTCTCACTTCCCATGGAAACACCCCCGTAACTGCCGTGATTCTTTATGTGAAGAATATCACCAAATTTTGATTTTAACCTTACAATATACTCCATTGAAAATGAAAAATAGGTACTGTGATTTTTATTTTCGAAACTTTTATAGTTTTCGAGATATTTTTTTGTTTAGCTAGGCATCGACGACGCTGTGACGTCTGAAGTCTGCATCAAAAATTCATGAAAATGTCGTATCCAGAAACTAGAAAATCGATTACTATGCCAAAGTGTTCAAATACAACTACTAATGCACCAAAAAATTTGTTTTTTTTTTTTGTTTCTTTCGAACCTTGAAGGCGAAATAATGGATTCAAATCATGAAGAGGAATGATTCACCCGGAGCCAAAAGTTGTGTCTATTGGTGCGAATATCATTTTGATGTAAAGCAGAGTTCAGACGCAGCCAGTAGTTTAGTCAAGTGGTCCAGTAATTTAGTGACTTGACCCATTTGAACACATTTGTTTCAGTCTAGCCCACTGGCAGTCGAATACACGGTCGAGTTAAGTAAATAGAACTTTATTCTATTTTTTTGGTCGAGTAGCAGCTCCCACCACACAGAAATACTGGATTAAATAAACTCTATTAATTTTATTATTGAATTTTTTTCTTCATAGTTGTTTCAAAATTGTTTTTTCCGTTAACCAGCTGTCACCCCCCTACGAACGACAGCCCTCAGAAGTCGAAACTTGTGCGAGCTAAGGATTAACGAGGTCTTACCTTTTAACGTGCGATTCCTAGCACGAGACCAGTGACCATGCTGGGAATCGAACCTACGCCTCTCTGACTGATAGACTAGCGCTCATTTACGTGAAGTTAGCCACACTTTTCCATCCACAGTTTCAGACTTGAGGACCGCTGACATTGGGATGTAGCGTGAATTGCACACAGTGTTGCCAGATCAATAACAAATACGTAAATAGTTTTCGCCCAATAATAGTTTGAAGCATTGTGATCTTTCATGAAATTGTATGTCATCCATGATTTTGATTGGGGATACAGATCAGGAAAATTTGAATGTGATCAAAAATTGAAAAAGTCGAGGTGAAAATATTGATGAATGAATTGAAACCGAATTTTTGCCGAAATGAGCTAAGAAAGGAAGAGAATCAATACTTATGTATACATTAATTATGAATCCAAACATATTTTAAGATATTTGAATTCTGGTTGCTAGTACCTTGTTAATTTCTTCACCAGCACAACACAGCATTGCTCTACACATTATTAGATTTTAAGGAAAATATCGATAAAGAGTCGGGTTTCCGATAAACAAAAATTACTTCAAGGAAGAACAAACACATCCAGAAACCTATGAGGCCGTTTTTATTTTGCTTTGAATGGACGTCTGGATGATATAAAAAAAATAAAATATTTTCTCGGGCTATGAAATATCGATAAAGAGTCGCGCTGTCGGAAAACAAAAGATACCACAAGAAAGAACACATTGTCGAACCTATGAAACCAATAATATTTTTCTTTGAATGGCCGTCAGGGTGATATATAAAAAATAAAATATTTTCTCGGGCTATGAAATATCGATAAAAAGTCGCGCTGTCGAAAAACAAAAAATACCACAAGAAAGAAAATGCCGAGAAACATATAAAACCATTGTTATTTTTCTTTGGATGGCCGTCAGGGTGATATAAAAAAAATAAAATATTTTCTCAGGCTATGAAATATCAATAAAGAGTCGCGCTGTCGGAAAACAAAAAATACCACAAGAAAGAACATGCCGAGAAACATATAAAACCATTGTTATTTTTCTTTGGATGGCCGTCAGGGTGATATAAAAAAAATAAAATATTTTCTTGGGCTATGAAATATCAATAAAAAGTCGCGCTGTCGGAAAACAAAAAATACCACAAGAAAGAACATGCCGAGAAAAAATATAAAACCATCGTTATTTTTCTTTGGATAGACGTCAGGGTGATATAAAAAAAATAAAATATTTTCTCGGGCTATGAAATATCGATAAAGAGTCGCGCTGTCGGAAAACAAAAAATACCACAAGAAAGAACATGCCGAGAAAAAATATAAAACCATCGTTATCTTTCTTTGGATAGCCGTCAGGGTGATATAAAAAAAATAAAATATTTTCTCGGGATATGAAATATCAATAAAGAGTCGCGCTGTCGGAAAACAAAAAATACCACAAGAAAGAACATGCCGAAAAACATATAAAACCATTGTTATTTTTCTTTAGATGGCCGTCAGGGTGATATAAAAAAAATTAAATATTTTCTTGGGCTATGAAATATCAATAAAGAGTCGCGCTGTCGGAAAACAAAAAATACCACAAGAAAGAACATGCCGAAAAACATATAAAACCATTGTTATTTTTCTTTAGATGGCCGTCAGGGTGATATAAAAAAAATAAAATATTTTCTTGGGCTATGAAATATCAATAAAGAGTCGCGCTGTCGGAAAACAAAAAATACCACAAGAAAGAACATGCCGAAAAACATATAAAACCATTGTTATTTTTCTTTGGATAGCCGTCAGGGTGATATAAAAAAAATAAAATATTTTCTTGGGCTATGAAATATCAATAAAAAGTCGCGCTGTCGGAAAACAAAAAATACCACAAGAAAGAACATGCCGAGAAAAAATATAAAACCATTGTTATTTTTCTTTGGATGGCTGTCAGGGTGATATAAAAAAGAAATATTTTTCTCAGGCTATGAAATATCGATAAAGAGTCGCGCTGTCGGAAAACAAAAAATACCACAAGAAAGAATATATCGAGAAACATATAAAACGATGGATATTTTTCTTTGAGTGGCCGTCAGGGTGATATAAAAAAAAATAAATATTTTCTCGGACTATGAAATATCGATAAAGAGTCGCGCTGTCGGAAAACAAAAAATACAACAAGAAAGAACACGTCTAGAAACATATGAAACCTTTATTATTTTTCTTTGGATGGCCGTCAGGGTGATATAAAAAAAATAAAATATTTTCTCAGGCTATGAAATATCGATAAAGAGTCGCGCTGTCGGAAAACAAAAAATACCACAAGAAAGAACATGCCGAAAAACATATAAAACCATTGATATTTTCCTTTGGATGGCCGTCAGGGTGATATAAAAAAAATAAAATATTTTCTCAGGCTATGAAATATCGATAAAGAGTCGCGCTGTCGGAAAACAAAAAATACCACAAGAAAGAACATGCCGAGAAACATATAAAACCATTGTTATTTTTCTTTGGATGGCCGTCAGGGTGATATAAAAAAAATAAAATATTTTCTCAGGCTATGAAATATCGATAAAGAGTCGCGCTGTCGGAAAACAAAAAATACCACAAGAAAGAACATTCCGAAAAACATATAAAACCATTGATATTTTCCTTTGGATGGCCGTCAGGGTGATATAAAAAAAATAAAATATTTTCTCGGGCTATGAAATATCGATAGAGTCGCGCTGTCGGAAGACAAAAAATACCACAAGAAAGAACATGCCGAGAAACATATAAAACCATTGTTATTTTTCTTTGGATGGCCGTCAGGGTGATATAAAAAAATTAAAAAAATTCTCAGGCTATGAAATATCGATAAAGAGTCGCGCTGTCGGAAAACAAAAAGTACCACAAGAAAGAACATGCCGAAAAACATATAAAACCATTGTTATTTTTCTTTGGATGGCCGTCAGGGTGATATAAAAAAAATAAAATATTTTCTCGGGCTATGAAATATCGATAAAGAGTGGCGCTGTCGGAAAACAAAAAATACCACTAGAAAGAACACGTCTAGAAACATATGAAACCTTTGTTATTTTTCTTTGGATGGCCGTCAGGGTGATATATAAAAAATAAAATATTTTCTCGGGCTATGAAATTTCGATAAAGAGTCGCGCTGTCGGAAAACAAAAAATACCGCAAGAAAGAACATGCCGAGAAACATATAAAACCATTGTTATTTTTCTTTGGATGGCCGTCAGGGTGATATAAAAAAATAAAACATTTTCTCGGGCTATGAAATATCGATAAAGAGTCGCGCTGTCGGAAAACAAAAAATACCGCAAGAAAGAACATGCCGAGAAACATATAAAACCATTGTTATTTTTCTTTGGATGGCCGTCAGGGTGATATAAAAAAATAAAACATTTTCTCGGGCTATGAAATATCGATAAAGAGTCGCGCTGTCGGAAAACAAAAAATACCACAAGAAAGAACATGCCGAGAAACATATAAAACCATTGTTATTTTTCTTTGGATGGCCGTCAGGGTGATATAAAAAAAATAAAATATTTTCTCAGGCTATGAAATATCGATAAAGAGTCGCGCTGTCGGAAAACAAAAAATACCACAAGAAAGAACATTCCGAAAAACATATAAAACCATTGATATTTTCCTTTGGATGGCCGTCAGGGTGATATAAAAAAAATAAAATATTTTCTCGGGCTATGAAATATCGATAGAGTCGCGCTGTCGGAAGACAAAAAATACCACAAGAAAGAACATGCCGAGAAACATATAAAACCATTGTTATTTTTCTTTGGATGGCCGTCAGGGTGATATAAAAAAATTAAAAAAATTCTCAGGCTATGAAATATCGATAAAGAGTCGCGCTGTCGGAAAACAAAAAGTACCACAAGAAAGAACATGCCGAAAAACATATAAAACCATTGTTATTTTTCTTTGGATGGCCGTCAGGGTGATATAAAAAAAATAAAATATTTTCTCGGGCTATGAAATATCGATAAAGAGTGGCGCTGTCGGAAAACAAAAAATACCACTAGAAAGAACACGTCTAGAAACATATGAAACCTTTGTTATTTTTCTTTGGATGGCCGTCAGGGTGATATATAAAAAATAAAATATTTTCTCGGGCTATGAAATTTCGATAAAGAGTCGCGCTGTCGGAAAACAAAAAATACCGCAAGAAAGAACATGCCGAGAAACATATAAAACCATTGTTATTTTTCTTTGGATGGCCGTCAGGGTGATATAAAAAAATAAAACATTTTCTCGGGCTATGAAATATCGATAAAGAGTCGCGCTGTCGGAAAACAAAAAATACCACAAGAAATAACATGTCGAGAAACATATAAAACCATTGTTATTTTTCTTTGGATGGCCGTCAGGGTGATATAAAAAAATAAAACATTTTCTCGGGCTATGAAATATCGATAAAGAGTCGCGCTGTCGGAAAACAAAAAATACCGCAAGAAAGAACATGCCGAGAAACATATAAAACCATTGTTATTTTTCTTTGGATGGCCGTCAGGGTGATATAAAAAAATAAAACATTTTCTCGGGCTATGAAATATCGATAAAGAGTCGCGCTGTCGGAAAACAAAAAATACCGCAAGAAAGAACATGCCGAGAAACATATAAAACCATTGTTATTTTTCTTTGGATGGCCGTCAGGGTGATATATAAAAAATAAAATATTTTCTCGGGCTATGAAATTTCGATAAAGAGTCGCGCTGTCGGAAAACAAAAAATACCGCAAGAAAGAACATGCCGAGAAACATATAAAACCATTGTTATTTTTCTTTGGATGGCCGTCAGGGTGATATAAAAAAATAAAACATTTTCTCGGGCTATGAAATATCGATAAAGAGTCGCGCTGTCGGAAAACAAAAAATACCACAAGAAATAACATGTCGAGAAACATATAAAACCATTGTTATTTTTCTTTGGATGGCCGTCAGGGTGATATAAAAAAAATAAAATATTTTCTCGGGATATGAAATATCAATAAAGTCACGCTGTCGGAAAACAAAAAATACCACAAGAGAGAACACATTGAGGAACTTATAAAACCATTGTAATCTGTCTTTTAGATGGCTGTCAGGGTGAAACAAAAAAAAATTTAATATATTTAAATTATATAATGAAAATGATATACAAAGTATCGTACAAACTGGGCCACCCAAAATTTCTTTTTTTCATATACTATATATTTTATTGCATTTTTTTAAAATGCCAAGTCATGTTTCATATAGGAGTAGTATTTTCTTCTGAACTGCAGAGTGTTTTGGAAATATTGAACTATTAATGGTAAAATTTCAACATTTTTTAATTCTATAACAACTGTATTTAAAAAATATTAAAGAATAATCAATCACAACTTGACCTTTTTCAATTACAGCTGCTGTGGAATAAAAAAAATTGAAATATCACTGGTAATAAAGTTCAATATTTCCAAAACTCCCAGAAGATCAGATCATAATAATAATAATAATAATTTATTGCACTCATAACATTACAAAAGAGAAGTACAAGCCAGTCAAAAAAATAGTATAGTATAAGTATAAAAGTTATAAACTAATTATGGTTAGCTATAATGTTGGGCCAAGTATTCCTCAATAGAGTATGGCTCTTTATCGATATTTCATAGCCCGAGAAAATATTTTATTTTTTTTATATCACCCTGACGGCCATCCAGAGAAAAATATCAAAGTTTTCATATGTTTCTAGACGTGTTCTTTCTTGTGGTATGTTTTGTTTTCCGACAGCGCAACTCTTTATCGATATTTCATAGCCCAGGAAATTTTTTATTTTTTTTATATCACCCTGACGGCCATCCAAAGAAAAATAACAATGGATTCATATGTTTCTCGACGTTTTCTTTCTTGAAGTATTTTTCGTTTTCTGACAGCGTGACTCTTTATCGATATTTTATAGCCCAAGAAAATATTTTATTTTTTTTATATCATCCTGACGGCCATCCAAAGAAAAATAACAATGGTTTTCTATGTTTCTCGATACGTTCTTTCTTGTGGTATTTTTTGTTTTCCGACAGCGCAACTCTTTAAATAACAATGGTTTCATATGTTTCTCGACGTGTTCTTTCTTGTGGTATTTTTTGTTTTCCGACAGCACGACTTTTTATCGATATTTTATAGCCCAAGAAAATATTTTATTTTTTTTATATCATCCTGACGGCCATCCAAAGAAAAATAACAATGGTTTTCTATGTTTCTCGATACGTACTTTCTTGTGGTACTTTTTGTTTTCCGACAGCGCAACTCTTTAAATAACAATGGTTTCATATGTTTCTCGACGTGTTTTTTCTTGTGGTATTTTTTGTTTGACGACAGCGCGACTCTTTATCGATATTTCATAGCCCGAGAAAATATTTTATTTTTTTTATCACCTTGACGGCCATCCAAAGAAAAATATCAAAGTTTTCATATGTTTCTAGACGTGTTCTTTCTTGTGGTATTTTTTGTTTTCCGACAGCGCAACTCTTTATCGATATTTCATAGCCCAGGAAATTTTTTATTTTTTTTATATCACCCTGACGGCCATCCAAAGAAAAATAACAATGGATTCATATGTTTCTCGACGTTTTCTTTCTTGAAGTATTTTTCGTTTTCTGACAGCGTGACTCTTTATCGATATTTCATAGCCCGAGAAAATATTTTATTTTTTTTATATCACCCTGACGGCCATCCAAAGAAAAATAACAATGGTTTTATATGTTTCTCGGCATGTTCTTTCTTGTGGTATTTTTTGTTTTCCGACAGCGCGACTCTTTATCGATATTTCATAGCCCGAGAAAATATATTATTTTTTTTATATCATCCTGACGTCCATTCAAAGGAAAATAAAAACGGCTTCATAGGTTTCTGGATGTGTTTGTTCTTCCTTGAAGTAATTTTTGTTTATCGGAATCCCAACTCTTTATAGATATTTTCCTTACTACGCGAATTGATAACCATGTTATCATTATCTAATAATGTGTAGAGCAATGCTGTGTTGTGCTGGTGAAGAAATTAACAAGGTACTAGCAACCAGAATTCAAATATCTTAAAATATGTTTGGATTCATAATTAATGTATACATAAGTATTTATTCTCTTCCTTTCTTAGCTCATTTCGGCGAAAATTTGGTTTCAATTCATTCATCAATATTTTCACCTCGACTTTTTTAATTTTTGATCACATTCAAATTTTCCTGATCTGTATCCCCAATCAAAATCATGGATTACTTACAATTTCATGAAAGATCACAATGCTTCAAACTATTATTGGGCGAAAACTATTTACGTATTTGTTATTGATCTGGCAACACTGTGTGCAATTCACGCTACATCCGAATGTCAGCGGTCCTCAAGTCTGAAACCGTGGCTGGAAAAGTGTGGCTAACTTCACGTAAATCTAGCGCTCTACCATCATAACCACTGCGGCCCGTGACTCGTGTGAACAGAACAATCACTTGACCAAATGGCTTTGCTAAACTACTGACTGCGTCTGAACCAGCCTTAGGTATACGCTACTGCTGAACACTTAATAAACGTAGGTCTAATTAATATTTGATGAAGAATGAATTTTTTGTAATTTATGTTGATCAATGGTTGTTTTATTTTGAAGGTGTTTGTTTGCTAGAAATAAAGTTGGCTCTAAGCAACAATCACTAAAAAATATAGTTCAAGAACAATACAGTCAAAAAATAAACTATGCAGTACAAACAGCTGATAAATACAGTTTCAATATCCAGTTCAACCGATTTCTCTTCAATCACAAGTACAAAAAATAATATATATACGAGAAAGATACATCAACTTCGAGATCAGATAAAACAGAATATGAAAAAGAATTTTTCGAAGATTACATGGAAAGAGCAGCTCTTATGTGCGTATTTAAAGAAACTCAACCATTACTAGTAATACCTCAACAATGTTATTTTTGAAACTACACACTGTATACCAAAAAATATAATTATTGCTTTGAAAAAAATTCGCCTTCATCAATGTAATGCCATCCTTGCATTGAATTTTGGTTTAGCGGCTACAATCATAAGGCGTACTATTTCAGCCATAGCTACTTTGAACTTATAACACTGTAACAGTGATACACATAAAAACTTGAGCTAATAACGTTATTGTGGTCGAGCATAGGGAATATCCGATAGCAAAGCAATGAATAAGTGTACTTTCTGTGGGAACCTCCGAGCAAATAACATAACCTAGATGAGTATCTAACTCGCCGCACACGCATTAAAATTTGTATGTAAGGGACAAGGGACATCTTCCCCCCAATGGCAGTGTCGTGCGTTGTTAACAGAAATATTGAGGTTCAATGAAATAGAAATAATGAAAACCCTATATGGAATGGAAACCTGAAATTATGATGAAATAATCTCCACAGGATTTTGTGAACAGCCGATGCTGTAATTGACATGTTTTTTCATAATTCATTCATTTTTCTCTTGTACAATTTGATTTCCCTTTCTCGATAGCTACGACACTGGTAGCTTCAAATGATTGTTCTGTCAAATATCAAATGCAGCTTTGTCGTACTGACAAGACTTTATCGGCAACGAAGAATCTCCGTTCGGCGATGAAAAACAGAGGCTGTGTCGTGAGGCACATCCAGCTGATCTTCGGCTTTTTCCCAATGTCATTTACTGTTACTAATGTATTATTATTGGGAAATAAAGACCTATTATTATTATTATTATTAAAATACTATCGTTTTTAGATGCTCCCAACAAGCTGCAATGAACGTTTCAATGGCCTTCGTATTGTTATATATTTCATCCAAGACAGTATTTTTGGGTTTTCGTTGCCATGAATCTACCCGACAAATATCAAAATCTAGCTAACGTGCTATTGTATCCTTGAAAACTGGAGTATTGGTTGTTCTCAAAATTCTGTGGAGATTCTTCCATCATAATTTCAGGTTTCCATTACATATTGGGTGTCCATTATTTCTATTTTATTGAACCTCAATATTTCTGTAAACAACGCACGTTACTGACGGTGAGGGAAGATGTCCCTTTCAAACAAAGTTTAAGGCGTGAGCGGCGAGTACTCATCTAGGTTGTGTTATTTGATCGGAGGTTCAAGTGAAATACACTGTACGCCAGCAGCAATTGATCTACCAGCATTTTCCAAGAAACTTAGTAGGAGGCAAAATATATCGAAATGGTCTTCAATTTGTAATCAGAATAACTTTTCTTCCATAATTTTCGACTGTCTAACTGTACATATTTGCTGTATCTATCGATTCTGCGAATTTCTCAGTTCTACAATAAAAATTACGGACTAAAGAGGTGTTTCCAAAAGAAGTGAGTCAAATTTGAATTTTTTAGAAATGATTTTTTTTCTACAAAAATGTATTATTAGTTAAATGGTGGTTTTTATTCCGTGGGTATTTTATGTACTAACTGATATTATATTAACTTGTATTGATAATTGAAACTTTAAAATATATAAATATTCAACTTCTAGCATATTAGTGAAAACGGCGGTCCGTATGAAAAAAAGGCAAGAGAGATTTTTTATTACAAATTGTACGGAGAATTCAAAAGTGATGTTTAGTTTGAAATATCTTATTGCTGAAATACCAATTCTTTCTTTGAAATAATTGAGATAAGTACCTGTATTTGCGCCAATGATGAACATAACATTCTTGATTCATGTCAGAAAATGCGCAATAACTACCTCTTAAAACCCACCAAATCTCATTTGCATATCTCGATCAGAGCAATAAATAACTATTTAGTTTTCAAGAAAAACCTCAACATCATGTGTCTCGGAAAACCAAGCATTTGCATACTGTCATTATTTTTTCATGCAGATTCACCCCCTGAAGTTTGTCGCACTTATTTACTAACACCCTGTATATTACACAGTGTCGGCCATAATGTTTTTTTTTATTCTGTTACGAATTTTCCAGGTTTCCAGAAAGAAGAAACCCTTCAGAAACTCCTAGGAGCTTGTGTAAGCAAGTAAAGATCCGGGACGTGCTGGGCTTTAAACCCGCGACTTTATGATTGTAAGGCGAGCGCTCTACCATCACGACCATCACTGCCCTCGGGAACGTATGCACGAAAACTTAATAGGGAATTGTTTCTGTAACTACAAAAACCTAAATATCGGTTTGACATAATACGTCAGGTGACCACCAATAATATGGCAATTTTCAGAAATTCATTTCGACATGGCAAGAATTTCTTATTCTTCTCCATTCGTAATGAATTTTTAATATTTTTTGCCATATTGGTGGTCACATGACATATCGATTTTTAGGTTTTCTGGTGTCAGAAACGATTCCCTGTAAAAAGTATTTTCTCCACGATCATCACAGAATTATCTCTCTTGAGATTGAATAAATATTCTGCAACACCTCTGCCCCCATACAATTTAAAAGTATTTACATTCTCTCTCTTGTATATTATTCTCACACTGGTTAGCAATAATAACATAAGCCCTGAAGCAGTTGATTTTCACCGTAGTGGCAAATTTCAGTAGTGTCAAAATTATTGCTGTCACGTTTTCATTCGAAAATATATACACCACCTGAAATTACAAAGAGTACAAATAATATACTGGAAAGTTTACTACCAAAACACCCGAATAATAATTGAGACTCGTAGTTTTCGTACACTTTAATGAGGGCCGGATGGCTCAGTTGGTATTGCATTGGCACAGAAGACGAGAGGTCGTGGGTTGAAGCTACCAACAAGGCAATTTTTTTTTTAATTCAATAGTTTATCCTAATGCATCTTTACGATATAAAAATTAGTTCTGGATAGTCCAGGATCAGTCCTTTCTGATAAACAGTGTTCTTAAATAACAGTTATTATTTCGTGTGGAAATTATCTTTTGTTCGTTTCCATTTGAAAATATTTTACAATTTTTGATCGTGGAGAAAGTATAGTCTGCTACTCGGTTAGAATGAAAATTCGTGATGCTCGTGGTTCCTCTCGCTCGCCTTCGGCTCGCGCTCGGATCTTCCCACTCATGTTTTCCACTTGGTGGAAATATTTGAAGAGAAGGAACTTTGACATTGTCGATTTTATTCGTTTCATTTATTTGATACTCTTCGGTAAATTTTTTAACTTTTTTTAAATTCATCGTAGTTTTCTATTGTTGATCCTTGAATTTTATTCTTCGACAAATTTTTTCACAAAGTTTTTTTTTCAGGGGTTATTTTTTTCAAAAGTATTTTCCTCAGTATAATATTCTGACATTTCCATCTCACCTCATGTTAAAATTCCTTATGTGAGTTGTAACTGTACAATAATAATGAACCGTTTGTAATCCTTTGAAAGTTTCGGTATCGATAGAAACCCACATAATTATTCAATAAAATATGATAAGTGCATGCTTGAAGGTTATAGGCGATGTGGTCACTTGATTACCTTTTTCGGACGTTTATCGTCATAATAATGGGTTGAAGGTCTCCACACAAGCAATCGAACTTTTTTAGTTATTGCCATCGTTATGTCATCAGCGAAACAAGACGATTCCTTCAGATTGAACTTTCAATTGCCTGTTTATGTAGATGTAGATTATAATAAGAAATGACCCTGGATGAAAACATTATGTATATAAGATGGTTGTTATGGATAGTTCCAGCATTTCTTTTTGTCGTACTTTTTAAATTTCTGATAATCTTTATTCAACTGAATTGACCGACCTTGAATTCACTTCAAAAAAAAGAATAAACATAGAAATGTGACCAAAGTCAATTGGTTATCCGCAACTTCTAGGTCGAGCGAATTGGGTTCGAAGTATTTCATTTTCTACCTTCAAATAATCCCTGAGTTACTTCTTCTAATAAATAATTTACAGAATAGATAAAGCAGTTAATTTTGCAAAAATGGATCACAGAGAGGCACCAGCATTGGTTGGCATAGTGTCAGTTGAAACTCATTAACTACAAAGCATGAACAGATCTGTAAAAGATTGACAGTGAATACCACAAATTGGTAAGCTAACCATTAGATGCGAGGCTTCTTGCAAGGATCTATGATAACGTTACGACGTTGATAAAAATCCCCTAGCTGCGCCGCTGAATCAACTCGCACTCGTATCGTCGATATGGTTTCCTAGAAAAAGGCAGATAATTGCCGGTAATGAATATTCGGGATAACCGAACCGTCGCATCGCGAAGATTCTGGTTACACTTGAGTACCTATATTCCTATATAAACGCGAGATTTCACTGGGAAGAGGATTAAGATGATTATGAAGAAGTGATAAGCAGATTTTGAAGAAGTGTTTGGAATATTTAATTAGTTGTATTGTTGTATAGATCTGAGTGTTTAATAAGTCAGTGAAGTAGTTGTATGTTTTTAGTGAAGTTAGAAAATAAACAGTTTAGTAGTGTGCTCGGCATTATTATTTAGCAAATTGTAACAATAAATTTAAAGTAGTGTTGGTGTAAAATAAATCGAAAACTTGTTGCTCCTTATGATGCCAACTCCAATCCAAATATTTTAATTTATTCAAGAGAAGTCCACATTTGTTGATCTGTATCATTGTCAATTCCCGGTCTACAAAATGTACCAAACCAGTTTTCGTTCCTATGCAAAATTTCCTCACTCTATCAGAAAAACTATTGGTTATCAGTCTTTCTCTGGTGTATTCTCATTCTAAACATACATTTTTTGTATATATAGTGAATATATACTTATTTGTTTTCGGAACCCAATAGAAATAAGAACTTTACATAATAGGGTTAGATACACTAGACTACATATTTACTACATCGCAAATAGAAAAAATTTAATATCATCATAACTAATTGCCAGTATTAAGAAGAAGAAAATTATGTCCTATATAGCTTTGTTGAACAATTGAACATGAAAAGGATAAGTAAAATATGAACTTAAAAAAAAGCATCATCTATTGGAGAATTGAAACAAGAGTTAATTTTTTTTGTAATTTTTTTACGAATCAACCAGGTTTTTGAAGAAAACCTCTCAAAAGCAGAGCTTGTGCGAGTAAAGGAGATCCTGAACCTTCAGCTGCATAAAAGTGGATTCCGAACCACTTTAGCTCAGTGGTGGGCGGTGAACCTGGGTGGAAGCTCTAACACCACGATTGCTTTTCCTATAAAAAACTGTAGTGGTCTACATGGGAGGAACAAAATTGTTGAATCGATTGCTGTGAAATTTTTAGTTGATATGATTTATGAAGTTTTTTTGTACTCTCTCGATTCGATTAATGTACACTGCATATAATGGATTCCAGATGATAGAGGCATATTCTAGATGGTTTCTTACTAGGGAATTATACAGTGTGACAATTTAAAAACTTACAATGGGCTATATCTCACAAACGACAGATGATAATAAAAAATGCTCAAAACCGTTTCTAGGATAGGAAGGGGAAACTGAAATGACATAAAAGGAAACTCGCCCCCATCAACCCCCTAGGCCCCACCTACCCCAACTAAAAAAGTTCAAATGGCAGAGATTCCTACTTGTGATACATCATTGAAAAGCCTGTAAAAAATGCTATCCAATGATATGAATAATAATTGTACAGGGTGTATCAGTAATTACCAAATTAATATCTAACAATTTTAAAACAAACATAGGAACCCTATTTATGATACAATGTGAAAGAACTCTAAAGGCCAATAAAATCTTATATTCAATGGTAAGTGTCCGAGGGGGCTTTTTGTTGTTAAATAAAATCTTTAATTTGCCGTCTTTGCAAAAACAAGTTGTAAAAACCTGTTTTTTGGGCTCTGTCGCAGTCAATAATTTTTTATTTATTTGAGACATTCAAATGTCATTAGTGTCATCATTTATTTGTACGATCAGTACTGTCATTCAGCTGTAGTTGTCACGATGGTTTACGGTATATCTGAACGTGTGGAGATAATTTTCATATTTGGCTCCCAGAACTAGTGTTATTTACGAACAGCTCAAATATTTAATGAGGGGCATACGGACAAACACGTAAGTCACGTGTACATCCGCGATTCAGTCGAAAAATTTAGAGAATCGGGATCAGTGCAAAATAAAAATAAAGTATGCCTCAAGATTACTGAATGAAGCACGCCAAGTTGGGGTATTTACAATGACAGGACTATCACGTGAGTCGGTCAGGAAGGTGTTGAAATTATATAAGTTTTACCCGTACAAAATGCACATGCTTCAAACACTAGGCGATGATGACCGAGACCGATGAATTGAGTTTTGCGAACTCATGACTGAAAGATTTTGCGTTGAACCTAGACTACTGAAAAATATTTGTTTCAGTGATGAATGTACTTTTATGCTGAATGGTTATGTGAATAAACAAAACTGTCGGAACAGGAGTTATACGAACCCGCATCGATTTAGAGAAAGAAGATCACACTCAATTTCCTGAAAATCTTAATGTTTGGGCAAGGACATTAGGCAATTCTTCAATTAGCCCCTTGTTTATACCAGCCAATTTAAGTGGTGAAATTTATTTGGATATGCTGGAAAACACCATCCAACATTTAATTGTGCATGAATTAGAGAACCAAAGGGACGACCAAGGCAATCAGGCTCTAGACGAACATTTGCTGCACTACCAACAAGATGGAGCACCTCCTCACTATGCAGATGCAGTTAGGCACTAGTTGGATACTAATTATCCGAACAAATGGATTGTAAGGAGAGGTTCACCAGACTTAACGCCACCTGATTTTTTTTATGGGGTTACCTCAAGTCAGCTGTGTATAAAACTCAACCTGCGTCACTTGGGGACTTGCGGGAAAAACTGACTCAAGCATGTCGCGCTATTACTAGAACAACATTTGTCAAAGTTCGGGAATTTGAAAATAGGCTGTATTATTGTTTATAAAACAGCCAAACCCACCTTGAACATTTACTTCATTGACATTTTTAACAAGTTTGTAGTTTAACAAAAACTTCATTAAAGTTTCCTTTTAAGGCAAGGTTTTACAATTATTTATTCACCCTGTACAGTTATTATTTATACCATTGGATAGCATTTTTTATAGGCTTTTCAATGATGTATCACAAGTAGAAGTTTGCTACTTAAACTTTTTTAGTTGGGGTAGGTGGGGCCTAGGGATTTGATGGGGGCGAGTTCTCTTTTATGTCATTTTAGTTTTCCCTTCCTATCCTAGAAACGGTTTTGAGCATTATTTGATATCATCTTTCGTTTGTGAGATATAACCCATTATAAGTTTTTAAATTGTCACACTGTATAAAGAAATACACAATTTGGTGTGAATTCTCTCAGAGATACTCTCTGTCCTCACAATGAAACCTAGATTCCTTAAAGCTTTCATGATGATACCCTTAATATGAAGCTCAAACAATAATTTCAAGTGGAGGATTAGTCCCAAATGTTTGATCTGATCTACTTGAATGTGAAGCTCTGGAAAATCTGGCGAGAAACCTCCAGGGGTACTCACGAGAACTAACAGAAAGGTGCAGAAAGGTTTTATGCCAAACTACCTGCATTCCAGTCGATGGCTAGCTACGCTGATCAATAAATTTTTCACAATATTTTGTTTTACCGTGCTACTCAGGTCTCCCAGGGTTTGTTTCTCACAGTAGAACGTAAGTCCCTATTCGATACGTCACAGCCTTTAATTTCGTCAGAATATTGGATCTACTTATGTTTCCATATATAGATAATTTTACAATGAGAGGAACATAGGGAAAAATAAATGAGGCCTACCAACTACTGCCAATCCCCCGCCTAATGAATCATCGACAATTGTTGATGAAAAATTCCTACGATTTTGCCGTATAACGAATAACAACAATGAACTATAAAACTTTCTACGATCGTTTTGGTATTTGTATTGGTATTTCACATGTTTATTTTACTACAATATTTTTGTTCACATTTTCGATTGAACTTTGAAAATGTCTGGGCACGACGATAATAGTCAGATTTTCTGGTAAACACAGAAGCAACATATAATACATTTTGGCCAAATTAAACCAGTGAAAATAAAAAACGATCAATATTAATTTCATCAAAATGATTTGTTCTCATGAAGATAATAGATTTCAATGCTCATCAGAAAACAGTAAATATAAATAACAGACGATGTATGTATAGGTTTTTTGACTGGAGCAATTACTTCCACCTTGAAAAATTGCAAAATTGATGGTTGTTCACCACAACAACGGTACGTTGTCGGTTTTGCAAACAAAACGTGTAAAAATCAAGATAACATCTTGAAAGAGCGACCGATAAGAGAAAATTGTAATTATAACAATTAGATTCACTGTGGTTTGTGTCTGGCCAGTCGTTACCCATCTTCAGATTGTATGACTCGGCGTTATTTCGTCCAGCTCCCATAGTAGGAACTGGGCGTTCAGAGCGTGTTGTCTAACATCATATTATCACTTTTACAGCCTGTATTTTCATCTTTAATTATTGTTATTTCGCAACGAATCTCGACATCTTCAATCTGAATATCTTTTGTTGAGAATATACAGCGTAAATATTTGTTTTCCCGCTCATTTGATTTTCACTTGGTTTCAGGTCTCTATTCAGACGAAAATGAGTTGTTCAAACGAGTATTAGCAGATCTCGGAGCTAGTTATACTCAAAGAGAAAGTGAAAATTCATTTCTGAATCTTTGGGTTCACTGAACTTCAGAGAATATATAATCAAAATATCCAGAATTAGTAAGGATAAAAGAAGCATTGAACTTGTACCGGAAGAAACTTCAGATGCTATTCCGCTGGGTCTTCGCTCAAAAGCTATGGCTAGGTTGTGAGAGTGAGAATTTTAAAATATAAATAAATAGTTCCAATGATGCAAACAGAAGGTGAATAAATGTGGAGCAAATCCAAATATAAACACCAAAATGATTCGGTAGGCTTCACTGAGAACAATCTAATAATCACAAATATTTTCGGGGATAATACCATAAGTATTTTGAAAATTCCCGAAAATCCTCAAACATCTTTTCTTTAAATTAGAATTATTTGATTAATTTTCAAACCAAGAATGGTATTCAGTTGAAAATTTCAAGAATAAAAAAAGATTCATGTTATTCATTGTTATAGTAGTTGATACTACAATTATTGTTAGCGTGTTTTCAATTTTGTAGTTCAGCTCTTGATTGGCTACTGGATATGTATGTAGCTTTACAGCTGTCAGTCAGCTGGCAAGTTCCGGAATCGAAGAACAACAAATAATGAAAGTCACTGGCCATAGTAGTTCAAATGGTTTCGATTAACTCGTGTTATTGGCGATTATCGTAAATTCCTTCTCGTTTTCGAAACAAATTATGTTGCTTTTGTTTCTCAAAATCGAAGGAATTTCTAGTTCGATAATCACCGATACACTTGTATTGCGTTACGTACGATAATCCACATATGGTATACATAAAATTATCGCTGGTAATACAACAAGTAGTGTATCGGTGATTATCGAAATAGAAATTCTTTCGATTTTCAGAAACAAAATATGTTGCTTGGCAATTACGAGCGCTTGCGCGAGTGTGGTTGCCTAAAGCAACATAATTTGTTTCGAAAACGAGAAGGAATTTACGATAATCGCCGAAAACACGAGTTATATTTGTTAAGATTATTTCATGAATAAAATCGAAACCATTTGAACTTCTATGGCCAGTAGTTTTAATTATTTGTTGTTCTTCGATTCCGGAACTTACCAACTGACTGACAGCTGTATCTTTATTCATATCCAGTAGCCAATCAAGAGCCGAACTACAAAATCGGAAACATGTTTTCAATTATCAACATAAATATTTCAACCTATCAAAACACGCTATTTTAGTATTAGTGGAATAATCGCTTTAATTCAACGATAATTCCACACCTCTAATGGACATGTTAACATATGAGTGAAATTTTCTGATATATGCTTTTGTGATAGTCTTGATACTAATGACAAACTTCGCCAAAGCTGAATGAATTATTGATTCAAGGGTTAATTTTATTAAAATTCATGAGTACAAAGTGAAATAAATGAAAAACTTATTGATATCATCTAGATTATTCGGATGTTCAGGTAGTATGATAGTTTTATCGAGGGTAATATCACAAAAGGTTTTTATTTGATCGGATAAACTTTCATTTTGCACGAAAACTTGGTTGCTTTGGAAATTGACGAGAGCAAATAACATGATAAAATCACGACACCGAAGGTGGAGTGATTCTATCTAATGTTATTTGGTCGAGTCATATTACAAGCTACCAAGTTTGAGTAGAACAAAATTAAAGTTTATACGATGAAAACAAAACCTCGAGTGGTATTTAGTGAGATAATTTAACGAATCAAATAAATGAATTATTAAACAAAAGTGAATAGAACATTATTTATTAAATTAAATCAATAATTCATTGAACAAAAAGTACATTTAACAGGAAATATTATTTAAATGTACAATTAGTGAAAGTACAGTTTTGGTATACAATCCTACGCGAAGAAGACTGCTAACTGAAGTCTAACTGAAGGTATGGCTTCAGAGAATTGGCGCTCGAATGTCCGGTCAGCTTGAGAATTTGCTGTTCTGAGATTCCTGCTTTGGCAAGAGTAGAAATAGTGCTAGCGCTATGGGAGTTATTAGTAATTTTATTTTTCAGATCTAGACCAATTTCTTCTGCAGAAATTTTGATCCACTTTGAAATTTCGTTTACACCAATGGGTACATTTTTGTACCATCCCTTAGCATTTTCATTTTTCCAAAACGGTTTTGGTGTTAGAAACAATCTATCTGAAGAAATATGTTTGTTTCGTTTTTCTAGAAGCATTTTCAACAATCTTACAGGACACACGTTCGGATTTTCTTTATTTGTAGTCAACCACTTACATCACTGCACCTTTTATCTCCACCTTGAGCTGTTTTAGAAAAGACCGTGTTGTAGTCCACTCTGCCTGTCAATGTTCCATTATTGTATTTTTGGTCTTTGAAATAATTAATTTTACACTGCGCACTTTCACCACCTCTCCAGGCTAATTCAAAAGCGGCGATATTTTCATCCCACTGCTCTGCCATTTTTATAACTTCTTCTTTACTTAATGCTATAGAACCTTGTCTTCTTTTATCTAAATTGCTCTGCAGTTGTTTGCGTTTAGCATTTTTAGCGTTTCTAGCGGCTTGAAATGTCACATCTTTGAATGGGTCAAACACAATCTCATAATCCATATAATATTTTTCTTGCACAATTTTGACTACAGTATTCCACATTGTTTTAACTACGTACTTCTTGTAATCATTTCCTTCTGATTTCTTCATATTATACGTCCAATCTGCCAATATGCTTGAGATTTCCGGCTGTGACGTTGAAGGTAATAGTTCGTACCCCTTTCTTCGACAAAATAATTCACACTGCCTCCAAATTGATGATATGTTTTTTTTTTGTGTTTTTTGGAGTGGCGTTGTCTTTTGCAGAATTTATTATTTGAGTAGTTGCACTACCAAATCTACCGTTAACGCTCATTTGAAATTAAAAACAACACTTTGTAACAAAAAGTATGAAAATTTGTTGTCATTTGGCTTCGTTGATAGCAACGCGTCCTTGGGTACAGCGTCGGATTCAATAAAGTCATACGACAATTATTAGTTGTTGCCGTGGTGAAGGTAAATAACAGTTTATCCACTTGCAAACAGTTACGTTCCTATTTATCCGATATCAAACTGCCAAAACTGACGTTTCTTATGGAAGATTGTATACATGAGTTGAACTATCAGAAATAAACTTTTAATCCTTCAGAGTTTTCCACATATGCTTTTTATTACTGATATTGAACTGTTGCGTGAAATAAGCTTTCTTTCCATTCCTGCATGACAACCTTGTTGATGTAATTACGCATATCTTTGTAGAATTGAAAATGACGGCAGAAATGCTCTTCCTTGTGGTGTCCATTGTTTTGTGTCTTCTATTCTGTTTGTGTTTCTCACTCGTACGACCCGCTATATTTCTTGTGATGTAAACCCATTATTACCCAAAGCACTTTCCAAGTGAGGTGGTTGTGAAAATTTAACAGCTCTTGTTCTCGATGCATCCATTTTATGGAAGTATCGTCCACTTGGCGAAACCAATAAGACGGCTTACACTCGCAGATTCCAGTGCTTCATGTTCTAATTTCTTTATAAAGAAGTTAGCCACGACCGGACTCGGAGGGCTTTCCATTTCAAAACTGATGACGATGATGATGATGAAATAAATATAGTTCGAAATGTTGGCAACAAAACGATAGTTTTTCTCCGACTTTATTCATCCACATCCCAACCGAACCTCCAGAATTTTTTGTTCTGAATCCTAAGACCGCTACTGGATGAAACACCTATACTCTCCGGCTACGACGATCCGTCGATATTGAATTAATACATCTGGTTCCACGCAAATCAACAACGGAACACGTGATCTGTCATTTGTTGTTCATTACCATGTTTACCGAGATATTATTTCGTTTTTTGTTATTCGATCGTGCAAAGGCATTGATAGGTATGGATAAAATATAATTTGTGTCAGCGTTCTAACTTTGAATTTATTCAACTTTTATGTTTATTTGTAATGTGTTGTGCACTGCAATAATAATTTGTTTTCCTATTAGCAGTCATGATAAAACTTCATTTCAATTCACTACGCGTGACCAAAGATGAGGAACGAAAAAGCACATTTTTTTGTTGGGGAGAACACATTCTTCAATAATTTTTGGCAAGTGGTTGTAATTCACTCAGTATAGACACAACATTCGGCTTATCATCGTGCGTTATGCATTTCTTAATTTACTTACAGATCTTTCAGTTAAAAAAAGGGGTTTCTGTACGATACAGTAAGACAGAACACAGACAGAACATCCTATTCAATAACATATGGGCACTAAGACTTTGAAGAATTTTCTGAATTTCATGGAAGCAGCTCATGCCAATGCTGTTCTTCTGCTGGAAAGTCACATGGTCAGTTATTTTTCAAGTTGTACTTCCTCTTATTATATACTTGGTGAAAAATGGGAATTGATTCAAAATTCCACCCATTAACGCTGTCACTTTGTAGATGCTAATTCAATCACCACTAACACTTTTTTCACCTTGAAATAATAATGTAGTGGGAGCTAACTACTGTCAGTTTCATAACTTCATGGATGAAAGAAATAATCGAAAAGGAAACGCTATAACTTGTTGATCTTAGCACGACCAGAGAACCCTAGCTTCTCCGCTTTCTCGAATGTAACTTGGTTGATCGTTCATATAGCAATTTCGTATTTATTATGATGAACTCGATTGTGGGTACAGATTCAATATTTTCCAAAAAGTGAAGGAACGTTAGACAAAAAAGTGCGTTATCTCGGAACCGGTCACTGCTATTTCGATGTTGACGCTTTTTTTTGGAAATATCGACAATTGAAAGAGTACCTCACGCATTACCTATATTAATAGATAAAAAATTATCCATTTAGTCGAAAACTCTATTAGAATGGCGAAAAATTACAATTTTTTGGGAGAAAACACATATTCTCAATATTTCTGTAAAAAAAATGAATATAAAAATTATATCAACGAGTATTTTAAATCAAGTTAATGAGTTTGACGCTGAAAAGAATCTAATTGGAGAATTAAAATAAAAAGAAAAACTTGTATCTACTTCAGGAAGTTTTTAACGGAATTTATTAAAAATTACGTGTTGAAAATAACTTTTTCTTCAGTTTCTTCCTCTTCTACTCAATCATCATTATCATCCACGGTCAATGATGGTTGGTAATTATTGCAAGTATTACCGTTGCATTATAAACAAGCTTGCGTGTAGAATATCCTGATTTTTCTGCACTCACAATTTTCCAAAAGCTGATATTTAACTTTCAATGCAAGTGTATCAGTTAGTTCCTTTAGGTAAAATTATGCAAACTGAATTAGGCCCTCTTCCTTTTATGTGTGGAAATTTCACTTGTTGGTTCATTTTAAACCAAGGAATAGTTATAGTTGAAATTTCGCCCACAAAACCTCAACTAATCTATTCGAAAATCAGTTGTTACGGAATTCGAAATTTAAGACGAAAAAAATGTCGGTTGGGGGACTCGAACTCCCTCTTCCTTCCTGAAAGAAGTTGCGAAAACTCGTGAAATCCATAAAGGCATAAAAGTAGAGTAAAAAATATCTAACCATAGAATAATTTATTTTGAAAACATGTTATCCCCCCCCCCCGCCGAAGGCTAGATGAAGATAAAAGTTGCGAAAAGTCACGAAAATAAAATCGACAAAATCCGTACACATAGTGCAAACCATCGGGTAGTTCAGTAATTGCATTTAAAAAATTCTACCCCGTTTCCCCCTGTAGGCTAGTTAGTTAGTTAGAGAAAGCATTCATATTCAGAAAAGACTGTTTCATAGAAGAAACATTAAAATACTACAAGGTCGATAATAACCCCACCAGCAGACGTAATGCCAATCAAGTTGTGCTTAATATCGACTGAGTAGCAGAACATGTTTTACAGATGTATACTGTTGCAGTTTCAGCGTCTGTGCAGTCTGCGTGGTCCCATAGACCGCATGATCTATAACATAGTATAGGATCCCAGTATAAAACGACCTTTACCGAGCTGGTCAATTTAATGGATGGAAAGTATTTTATATCAAATGAAATATGTCAATAAATTTAGTGCAAATGGGTTGACTGAAAAATGTCAGTCCTGAATATGATTAATAAACAATAAATTTTTTTTTATATTTCACTTGTTTGGTTATATAGACAAATTCCATATCAATCGAATGAATCCCATGAAATATGCAAACGTTAGTTTGACTTTTTTTCCGTCACAACTTTGGGTAGGCAGGTATAAACAAGTAAATCGAAACTAGTAACTTGCACCGGTCTGGTTAATGAATTAAAGTTACGTTAAAATAAAGATTATTTCATTACGAACACGGTGGTATATAGGGTTGTCTGCGAAAAATCAGTCCTGAATTCCGGTTGTCGAGTTTTGAAAAGTGAAATATTGCTGCGAGTGAATACGTGCGACAGAGAAGGCCCAGCGAACCGTCCCAGCGATAGAAGAGGACACAGCATTGCAGCTGTGTATAATTCATCCATTGAATGAAATGCGCACTCTCACATGTTATTTGTCCGTGAAAATGAAAAGGATAGCGATAGACTCGTAAATTCTGTGCATCATTTTGAAGTAGTTTGTCGCTATAGGTAGTTAGAATTGAAAAAACGTTCTACTATTTATTATTTATATATAAATCATCACAAAGTCCTTTTTTTTCTTAATCTCTTGTCAGTGTTCCTTTATTAAAATCTCTTTCAGCACTCTTTTGGAATTTTTCTTCTTTCTGTAACTTCAAATCCTTTGACGCACTTCTCAATGGTAGCACAACCCTGATATATGCTTTTCCAAATAACTCTGCAATATCCGTTACTGCGATACGTTCATAATGATTAGATTTTATGTACTGGTCTCATATATCATAGTATGCAGTTTTCAATGGACCATTGGATTTTGTGAGATGTATACGGTGGCAGGGATATTATTTTCATTCCTTCCTCTCTGAAAAAATTATAGGAAATTCAGCTGGAATGTGTTGAAAGATTGTCTAGAGTAATGAGACGGAATCTTCAGGAGTTGCTTTCAACCATTTCAAAAAGAGCTCTTCCGTTATCCATCCACTGGGGGAACAATCATAGATTGCACCTGTTGGATTGCCTTCAAACCTAAATTATTTTTTTCATATATAAACATTGGTGGAACATATTGACCTGTTGCACTTATACAGCAAACAACACTAGTGGTTATACATCGTTCGCAAGTGTTGCATTTAGTATGATGCACATATCGATTTCTTAAGAACACCCCCGGAACAACCTATAGGTATTCCGAAAACTTCAGTTCGATAACGAACACTCCGCTTTCAACTTTGACAGATGGCCTCATTACTGTCTCAGCTACGCCACTGCCATTTGTATCTGGAACTCGTTAAGAATGCTACCAGTTCAATTTCTGATTATGGAAACATTCAGCCAAAACGTGATATTTTTTCTTTAAGCGTTCTGTTCAAATGATGAGATAAATATCTTGCCTTCTGCGAGTATGTGTGTATGTGTTTTAATTTTCCCATACCCCATCGGCATACCGTGATATTTCCAAGCATTTGCAATTCATTGCCATATTTTGAGTCGAGCGGGTGTAATTTTTTAACGACTGGGAACTCTCGGTTTCGCATGCAATACGTTTCGTTTTGCTATGTGGGTTATGCATTAAGTATTTGTGTATGAGGGCATTACATGTATAGAAACAATTATAATCATCTTCGCAGAAAACGATTAATATTCAAGTAATGTTGCACGCGAGACACTGTTTTCTCAGTCAAGTTATCACTTTCAACATTAACACTTCAAAAGATAGGTACGATCTGTAAATTATTTAACGAGAATAAGTGAGGAAAGCCTATAAACACATTTAGAAGGAATTTTTTTGGCATAACGTCATTATTATTTTCAAGTCTCCATACTGAATATAATTGATTATAACACAATCATCATTGATGTCTCAGATTCCTTATTGAATTCCAACCTGAATATAGTTATTATGTATGTCGAGGAAAGAAACTGTGTTTTAGCAAGTGCGAGTTTTTGGGCACGTGTTACACAAAAGCTAGGATGGCACAAAAATACTTAACTAAAATGACAAAAACTAAATTATTGTTAAAATAAGAGAAATGTTTTCTTTCTGTGGCAATATTTATCAAAATTCAGTTTCCTCAGTTGGCAATCCTTTCTGAATGAAGTGGTGGCTTTCTGACAGATATTATCCCTGATAGTTTCCAATTTGTGGAATAGTGTGGACAAGAGGGGATTTTGAATGAACATTACAGGATTTTACTCTTCATGTGAACCTGAAGATTAAAAAATAGTACAATGTAGGAAAAGCTGAATATTTTCGTAGGACGACCGTAAAATTTACAAATAAAGGATGCCATGAAATATGTGTTTCTTATTCATTAAAACAAAGAATTATTGAAAGGGGAAGTTTTTTGTATAAGTGTATAATTCTTATTAATGCAAACCGCTTTCGACTTTGGAAAATTTGATGTTGAGTACTTACTTGTCAAGTAACAGGAAACTTTTACAGTAAAAGTCATAGACCAAAAAAATGTAAATAACTGAATTCTAGCTAGAAGACATGTTGGACATTCAGAAGGCTATGTGGTGTGTGAAAAGTTTGAAGGACGAACGGTTCACATTACATGAATCAAATGTCAAATGGAAAACAAATTTAAAAAAATTGTACAAAATTAAAATCGAAATAGGATCATGGAATATGATTAAATTTGGTTATCCCTTTGAAGAAGGGGAAATAAATCTCTGTTCAGGTTTACTTGAGTGTTCAGGAAAAGATTATTAATAGAAAGTTCTTGGAAAATTTCTATTCCTCAGAACAAATACAATCTAAAGTAATTTTAATTTCCTATGTTGTGTGAAATTTTTTAATTTTTGATGGGGTTGAAGATAAATGGTTGTTTTTTTCAAGTGGTCGTTGATGCGAATAGTAAGTGGTCTGCAAGTTCGACCAATGTATAGGAAGCAGAGCAATAAGAACAGTGAAGCTTGTACATACCACTTTTCTTCAACTTATTGATTTTGTATTTAATTAAATCAGGAATTACCCAATTTGTGGAATATATGAAGGAAATTATAATGTATGGAAAAGATTCTTGCATGACATTCCCATTTGACACTTAACATAATGTAATGTGTGTGATGTATGTATCCTCCAGATCATACAGTAGTAGTTGTAGTCAGACGTTGACAGAACGTATTACCTAATGTCAGATACTTGGTCAGTAATATTATTGAATATACTCAAAGTTCTCAGCTAGTACCATATTGATTTAATCCCTTAATGTAATAATTATCGTCTCCAGTACAGTATACTATCATCATAGCTAACAACGGATACTACAATGTGAACAGTTGGTCCTTTAAATTTTTCACAGACCACATTGCCTTTTGAACTTCCAACATGTCTTTTCGTAAGTAATAGGTACAAGTGAATCGAAACCATTTGAACTACTATGGACAGTTATTTTAATTATTTTCTGATCTTCGATTCCGGAACTTGCCAACTGACTGACAGCTTTAGATCTATATCCATATCCAGTAGCCAATCAAGAGCCGAACTAAAAAATCGAAAACATGATGTTTACAATTATCAACACAAAAATTTTAACCATTCAAATCTCGCTATTTTGGCATAAGTGGAATAATCGTTAGAATTTCAGTTATTTACCTGTAGGTACTCAATATTCCATACAAAAAACTTCCACTTTCAATTTACACAAGTGTATTCAGTTTCTCACATTCAAAGTAATAATGAATTATCAAACCAATGAAAAGTTTATTTGCATACCGATTCTCATATAGTCTTTTCCGCCTTCTCGAATGTTCTGAAAAGCAAAAGAGTAGAATGATGTTTCTGGAACCCTTCCCCTCCCCCTCTCCAGATGTTAAGGAGGAAAGGAATACTGCTTAATTGGATTCGTTGGCAACAAAACCCTAAGGAAAATATATCTATGCATTCAATCGTTTTATGGGCCGCAGTGGTCATGATGCTAGAGCGCTAGTCTATCAATCAGAGGGACGTGGGTTCGATTCCCAGCATGGTCACTGGTCTCGTGCTAGGAACCACACGTTAAAATGTAAGACCTCGTTAATCCTTAGCTCGCACAAGTTTCTACTTCTGAGGGCTGTCGTTCGTAGGGGGATGACAGCTAGTTAACGGAAAAAACAAAAAAAAAATTGAAACGTTATTTTCTTAGAAAATGCTGTAACGGCATAATTCTTGGAGCTTGGTTCCAAGATGAATTCTTCAACTTTGTGGGCGAACTATTCAGGTACCTCGTGCAATTATGCATGATGTCTATAAATATGAGAAACTTCGTTCGTCATTAAAAAGGCAGGCAGAAGGTTATTTGCCAGAAAACAAATGTTAAATAAATAACAAATCAACAAATTCATCCAGGAAGCATTAGATAATATTTATCTCATAAATTGTTGAAGTTCTCGAAAATTAAATAGTTTTCGAAGAAAATTGTTTTTAGTTTAGGATAAATCCGGGATAGATGGCCATAGTTTTTTCAGTGGTTGAAAACAAAACCTTCATATGTTTTTTTGTAAAGTATTTATTCCTCAAGAACATTCGAGATATCTCTACTAAATCATCATTTAATCAATTCTGAGAAAAAACAAAATATAAATCCGAAACTAGAAAAACTTGAAAATAAGTGGTAAGGCCATCTCTCCCATGTCTTCAGGGAGAGATGGCCAAAGAATAATTTATTATGAATTTCTTGTGCTAAGGATTTTTTTGCCTTTTTTGTCAAGTTTTCCACACTTTTGACAGAAGTCAACATAGGATGTGCAGGTTTCATGTAACCACAACTGACAATTAACGCATTTAATCCAGTCAACCTTTTTTTTGTCTCTCTATAGTCTTCTCCACACCCTACGCACAAATTTTCACCACAATCCTCACTTTCAATTTCATCACTTTCCAGAATAACTTCTACATTTTCTTCGCTGCTTGAAGATTCCATTTTTCTCCTCTCTTTTTAGTCTTGAAAATCTTTTTTCCTTTCTTTTTTGTAACCTTTCTATCTCGAGTCTTTTGTTCTTTCTCTTGGGCTGTTTTCTCTTTTTCCTTACGAATGTTCAGATGTTCTGGTGAAGTTAAAATAGTCGCTACTTGTTTAGCTCGTTTTCTAACCACATTTATTTTTTCTGGAACAGCTGGCGTCAAATCGGACAATATCTTTGAGGGGGTTTATTTTGTCATTTACGGCTTTAGAAGCTGATGGTTGTGCTTCTAGGCCATCAGTTTGTTGTTCTGTATTGTCCATTTGTTCTTGAGGCGAGGTGTGTGCTGTATTTTTCGGAGAGGTTTCTCCAATACAAAAAGCATAATCTGATATGATGTCGGGATTGAAAGGCAGGATGCCTGTTGCTTTAAAGCCGGATGAACCATTTTGCACTGTAGCAGCCTTACCCCAGCTTGCACTCAGTAGCTCACCAAACTGATATCTAGTGATGCGCCGCCCAGCATGATTTCTGAGCCACAAACCGACAGGATTCATAAAAATGTGCTTTCAGCGACTTAAAAAAACTTCTGTCTAACGGTTGGAGATAATGCGTAGTATGACTGGGCAAGCATAACATGATGATGTCATTCGACTCTGCAAACATTTTGACAGAATTTACGTGGGAAGCATGCCCGTCAAGTATTAAGAGGACATTTCCTAGTGGTTTTCTAGGGACAAGATGTTCAAGCATCCAATGAAAAAAAAATAGTTGCATTGATGTAGGCAGATTTTTTTTTCCATAAATAACAGTGATCCTGGTGGCAGATTATCTTCCCATTCCTGTTTTTTATTTTTGCCCTTCATGATAACAACAGGCGGTAAGAAATTACCCTCAGCGTTGCAACAAACCACCAAACTAATTGTTTCTCCCCTTTCTGTGGACGGTACTGCTGACACAGCTTTAGACCCCTTTTTTGCAAGTACTTCGCCTGGTCTACTGTTGAGCTGGAGGCCCGTTTCATCGATATTAAATATGTTTGCTGGCTTATCAAACAGGGAGTGTTGCTCCATAGTCGTTTCAAGCAAATCAAAATAATCTCCTACTTCTTTTCGATTCATTGCCGTTGATCTAGCTATGGAGACACCTTCCGATTTACGAATACTAATTTCCGGATGACGGCTCAGAAACAGAGCAAGCCAGTCGTAACCAGCTTTTTCGGTTTCATTATTAAATTTGTGTTTTATTTTTAGTTGTTGAGCGAAATGGTAAGCAATGGTCCTGAGGTCGTCTCTGGTTAACGGAAAGCCACGTTTTTGCATAGATATATGTCGCGATAGTCGATCTTCATTTTCTCTTCCAAAGACGCAGCTAGGACCCATGTTTCCTTTTTGAGAGTTTTTCGTTTTAATTCGACGCTCTAAGGTTTTACGTGGTATGTTGAATTCAATAGAAGCTCGTCGAACAGAGTCATTTCCATCATCAACACTCTTGATTGCTTCTGACAAATCATTTTGTGACCAGATACCGCGTGTATGTACAGATTTTCTTATGTATTTGTTCGGCATCTGTAAATAAAAACATATTTGTGAGCTGACAGTGCCAAAAAGACAACCTTCATTGAAATAAAATTATAGCCATCTCCCCCGGAAAAAAGTAGGCCATCTCTCCCGATTTTCCGGTAGAGATAGCCATAGCGATATTTCAATACCACGTGTTGACTAGAATCTCAATTTGAGGTTATGTAGAGTCCCATCTTAATAACTAATTCCATACAAAATATGATGAAAACACCAAAACAAATTTTTAAATTGAAATTCAAACTCACTTCATATGAACTATTCACTGAAGCGAAATCAGACAAAAGCTGCTAACTCACCTTATATGCGATTTTTCACGATAAAAATGACACACAACAGGCATGACAACTAACTCAGTAAACTGATGCGCCGACATCGCCAACTGATAAGCGAGACCAGAAATACCTAGCTATGGCCATCTCTCCCCTATGGCCAACTATCCCGGATTTACCCTACAAGTATTTGTAAGGAAGACATATTTGCTTATGACACAAAAATTATTGTTTTCCAATACTTATTTTCCATTGATTGGCAACGATCACGTGCAAGGAAAAATTGACTTTCTATTTTAAAAAATATTTCAGGAATGTCAATATTTCTGATCGATTTTAGGAATATTATCGTTTTATGGAGAGTTCCTCTCTTGATACTTGAGTGAATCTGTTCATCTCATTGATGAATTGGAAGAACATCGTGAAAGCTTATTGTTTCTGTATCGGTGACCTATTGAAATCATTTTCATCATTTGTAACAATTTTTCATGTCTCCCCTTAAACCGTATTTATCATCATCCAGAAAACCATAACAAAAATCATTCCCTAACTTCCTCGTACACGACGTCATTAACCGTGGCAGGCTTTCGTCGAGCTTTTACTGCTTCATCGGAATTGCAGGATCGTATAAAATTGTTTGCTCCTGCGAGTGTTCTGCGTATAGTAGGATGCGTGCAGTGTATACGCTGCGATATCAAGGGTGCGGTGGGATATGGCGAACTCCCCCGCGAGAGAACTCAAGAGTGGGCGTGTCACGAGGAATAAATCAGTAACCGCATCGCGAGTGTGCTCCTAAGACCCTCTCTGGCCCCTCTTTTATGTGGCCTGCGCCTTGTGACCGAAGACGCAATGATCTAGATTAGGATGGACTCGTGTTCTAATGCCTGGAATAAATTATGAATAAACTCAAGACAATATTGTGATTATTTTATACGGTTGAGGACAATTGCGATTAGTGTGTTCCGTCCACAAACTGCTTACAACCTCAGAAGAAAATAAACACGTCAGAGGAACGTAGATTCCGTTTAAAAAAGTTATTGGTTCCTTCATTTTAGTCCTGATTACTCTTTGGAACTCATTGGCAACTAGGTACACATTAGTGGCACTCTGGGATTTCAGAGCCGCAAAGGTGTAGCTGGCTTCTTGTAGTTTACTCCGTTTGTTTATTGTTTTCACTTGTTCACACATCCAACCTTGTGTAGATCACCCTTTCACGCGTGACTTGACCGTACCGATGAAGGCCGAAAAGCCAAAAACACGTTTCAACGATTTCTTTTTCAACTGAGAGTGAACCCGCCATATCAATTTAATTCCCATTAAGTACTACTTCAGTTAATGTGGCGATGTTAGATATTGTTTTGAGTCTTCTAACTCAGCCACAAATGGGTAGTTAGCTTTTTGCAGTGAAATACCAAAATTGAATCAAATACCAAAATTAAATCGAAAAAAGACATATCAGTGAATACTAGAACAAAAATAAATGTCAATACTCATCAATACTCATAAAACTCTGTACTGAAAAAAATATATTTCCAGTTCAAAAATTAATTCCATCAACAGGAATTTGGTTAGGCTATGGATTCTCCTTCATTATTAATTTTCAGAATAATATTTATAGAACATAATATTTCTTTGAAGTTTACCAGAATGGTCCTGCGGTATGGTAGAGATGTTGATGTTGTTGCCATAATCAGTAAATATAATGACACATTTCAAAACTACCTTATATACTTATCACAAATAAGTATTGAAACACTCATTGAAACCTAGGTTTAGGCATGGGAACAGTTCAGCATTTAGTTAGTAATGAATAATATGTTGATAGTAATACAATGAAATATTTAAAAATGCAGCAACAAACGAATAGTGAGCTTTTTATAATAATGCAATACGTACACGTACACGTACTCAGTACTAATGAACATTAATCCACACATTATAAAACTATCTTGGTAAATCCCTCGAAATTACAATAATCATTATACCATACACAAAACATTATAAGTTTTAATAATTTTCCACAATATTTTTCTTTTATTTATTTTTCACAACTTTCCTATTTACATTTCTTATGTAACTTTCGAATATTCTTTTCACCATAATAACTGAGTATGGGTGATGAAACTTAGAAATACATTTTTTATTTTTGTATATGTACATAACTATGCCATATACATATAAATAGTTGCCTTATAATCAAGTATTAAATTTTATTAGTAAAATAATTATTTGTTGAACATAATTTTTGCTATTTTTTCTCTATTATATCCAACTCTTTCAGATGACTGTAAGCTATAATCCCTCCAACTAAGTAGGTATTTCATAATGAAGGCAAGTCTCTACTCAGTGCAAAATTAATGATTTTCAGATATTTTTCAGTGAGTATTATTGTTCTTGATATGAAGTTCTGTATACTTCTGATCAGTTGTTTTTGTAACTGGTAGAGGATGAGAAAAATATTTTTTCGAAATTTATCGTTAATAGTTTTTGATTGAACCATATGATTATATTTTTCATATCATTTTCCGATTTTTATTTCAGATCTGAATTTTTGGAGTTATACAAAATCACTGTATCGTCGGCGGAACTTAGGATTCGGTCATCAGTTTGGTGAGTGATGTGTAACTTAATAATGTATAGCGAGAAGAGTAGCGGTCCCAATACTGTATGATCCGTATGATCAGATAATATATGGCTCAAACCTTTTCTTAGATGTAATTATCAAACAATAACCAAAAATAACACCCACTTCAGAAACAAAAAAGATGCATATCGACCTGGCCGACCAACAATTTCTTATAGATGAAAAAAGTATATAGTTGCAGAAATATGTAATTGATGGATGTATAGTAGCCGTTTCTACGGGATAGGAGATCATCATGAAAAATGAGAAATAAATATTACAATTTTTTTTTATAAAAGTATTTGAAAAGAATTTGCTGTAGTTATCTCAATGGCAATGTGAGGTACTGAAGTGATACAAATTCTCAAGTGTTTCGTGAAAAATATACCCAGTTTCTAGAAAAAGTAAATGTCTAGGCAGGTATTCTGGGAAGTCACTTAGTTGGGCATTTATTTTTGAATGCCAACTCTACCGGTGACATGTCCATGGATATGCTAGACGTGGCAATTTGGCCGTTAATTCCCGAAATTCTTGAAGATTATCTTAATGAATTGGGTGACTTAGTTATGATCTTTCAACCATACGGAACTCCTCCACTCGAATATGCTGCAGTACGACGTTATTTGGATGAGGACTATCATGATATATAGATGTGGTCCGATGGAATGGGCGGCTCGATCACCGGACCTTAAAACTTTGTATATTTTCTATGGGAGCATCTGAAATCTAAGTTTTACTCCACAGAACCTAACAGTATCGATGCCAAGAAACCTTAAATCAATGGAGAGTGTAGAGCAGTTTTTACACTCTACGCTCGAAGTGGACCTAGGATTTTATTTATATCATTCGTCATCCAATGCTGATTACGTCACCAGGGCCGGGAATCCGAAGACACGATCGAGCATGAATCGTGTCGTTTTCACGAATTTGACGATTCCGAGCCTATACGCCGATCGTATATGTGTTGCAAATAGCCTTTATTTTGACGATTAGTTGACGAAAAGTGGATTCCGAAGTGACGATTAGGCCTCAATGGTGTCGTCTAGACGATTTTGATGATTCCGAGGCTATATGACGATCGTAAATGTGTTGCAAATTGCCTACATTTTACGATTAGTTGACGAAAACTATTTTCTTGTCGTCAGTATATCTATCTTGGTCTGATATATGTGTTGCTCTTTTTATTAGTGGTCATTATTGCTTGTGTATTTGTTTTCATCCCGTTATTTACCTATGATCCATACTTCGGCAGTAGGGATTTTTTATTCAGAATGGCTTTCAGAGCAACCCAAAAGTTTACTGGGGGATGATAATGAATTTCATGGGGAAAAGGGCATAGCTAAGTGGCGAATAGATTATTACCCTGTTGAAAAAAATGGGGAATGCTTTCGAAGATTTTTGAGGGTTGTGTTCGTAAAGGTACAGCCGGTTGACGGAAACATTAATTTTTTTTTTATTATTACAAGGTACCATTTCAATTGTTGCAATATTTTTTGAAAATATTAATATTACTACCTAACTAGTTCAAGGAATAGGATGTAGGTACCTATAATGATATACAAATAAGTATGGACCAAATGTACGTATTCCTTTGAATTAAATTTCAACAGAAAAAGCAACACAGAATTACTGGAACTAACACTATGCGAGAATAGATTCCTCACAAAGATATACATTAACAATTAAAGATACTTCATACTTATAATGAGTAGTGTACATAACTGCAGTACAATAATTATTAATATTATTATAGAGTATATTATACCTATCCAGGTAGGTATAGGTACCTATCCCGGTTTACTGCAACATCAAATTTTATGCCAGTAATATAATTTATACACTGCAATGAAAGAAGAGACTATTTCAAAAGTATTATATAGAGGTATAGGTTACCTATTGCGATTACAAATTTCTTTATTTTTTAAATGCTCAAAAAACAGCGGATGAATGATTACAGAAATAGTCAGGCAATTTGTCTAACAAATTCAGTGGAATTGTAGACAATTGGAAATATCCAAACTTTCTATAGGTAAATGCATTTCGACTTCTTAAACAATAAACAACGGTCACGATTATCTTTTCAAAGTTAATTGTAATTGGTAGAAGTACACCTATATATCTCTCATGAAAACTTGCCCCTAATATAGCTTGCTTATGTATTCTGAATAAAAATAGCTATAGAACATTTACTTTATAGCATCCTACAGATATGCGCTGTGATTACAAATTTCTTACAGCAAACTGCAGAGTAGGTATATGAAAGTTGTAACAAACTTGCACTTATTTAATACATTTTGCAATGTCAGTACAATACCTCTCCTCTTGTTACTTTTGTTTAGATTCAAGGAAACCTTAGGTACCTACCTACACAAGGTAGAATTAAGCGCAAAAACAAACATTTAAGAAATTATTTTCCGTCACAGAATAAAATGTTCAATCAATACTCTGGACTCCTTCAACTAATAATTTAAATTTGAAATTACAAAAAACTAGCAGATTGAATAAAAAATATTGAGAATATCGAGATTATGTCAATTATCAATTCAGAATTTTATGTTTAATGCGGTTTAATTCATTATCTTACCGTTCCATGTTGATTTTATTGTGTTGAGTGATCGAGTACCGAAATCACCCGACGAGTTTATTGGGAATCAATTATTATAGTCGAATCGTCCAAGAATGTCACTTATGTAGGCATTTACAGGAAATTTCCAATCAAACCAAGAGGTCCCGAGTTCGAATCCCGGTTGGTCCACATTTTTTTAATTCACTTATAATTTTCATCTTCCCGTTTGCTATGACAAAAACTTATTCTGGATTTTAAATTCAATTACAGACGTTGATGCTACTTCGTTTTTTCATTTCTTCTTATTTTCTATGATCTACGATCATGTTACCTCCATTTTCATCAAGTACCGAGAACACACGACGATTACTTCTTGTCGTCTGAAGTTCGAATCGCTGATCGTTCTTTCGTTCGTGATCGAATCGAAAGTTCGGAATCCCAGGGCTGTTCCTACTATAAAATTAGATCACATCCATTAATGTTCACATTTCAAATTTCAATAATGAATAAAATATAAATAATAGGATTCTTCTGGCTATTACTCTACTCACCACAAAAAATATATTGTTCCTATTTACCTAGATGAAACAGAGACATTCCGTAAATGACTAGAATTGTACCTTTGACCAAATTATAACAGATAAACCATACAACATAGAATGACTAAAATTAATTATTCAGGTAGGTACAGTATAGAAACATTATCCAATTAGATTTTCGAGAGTTTTTCATCATCAAATTGGGCAAGTGAAATTTGTTAGAAATTGAAAGTGAGAAATTATATCACCAGGGGTAAATTGGAAGAGTGATGTATGCCTTTCTTGTTGAAATTTATCAACCTTTTTCTTTTACTGTGCAGAACTAGGATGAAAATGTTATGCCTTGTCAATATCCTATGTGTTGAAAAATGTGTCCATATGATTCTCGAATTCTCGAAGATGAGATAAACGAATAGTAGGTGTTATTAGCGCCAAGCTCACAGGATATTAAGTTGATAGCAAGACAACTAGATGACCATTTCTCCTTCAGCGAACAAGAAATATCAAGGGATGTCATATCAATCTAAAAAAAATTCGCGTTTTTTGCCTGTTGTTCGGAGTTTCTGCTTATGTTAGTTCACGAACGATACTTTTATAATGGTATGAATAACAAATATCCTACAATTAACATAATATATTAAAAGTGGCCACTTTTTGTCACTCAGTGAAAAACGCAGGAAATGCCGTTTGAAAGTGCGTTGGAGCCGCGTTCTAAAATTTATATGCCCAAAATCGATTTTAATATCATTACGTGATTTCATTAGGATACATTTATAATGATGTAGTAATTTTTACTGAAAAAAAAATTGAAAATGGAGTTGTCTTAATATAGATTTCAACTCTCCACTCTTCCCTTCACATTTCTTTTCACTCTAATCCCCGTTCGACCAAATCTTACTATATGTCTCCCTTTTTCCCCTCTTTTGTACTTCATCGTCTTTCTTTTCTTGATCGTGATTTCATAACATAAAACAGGTAATTTTTTTATTTTTATCATCTTACATAGCTGCGTTCCACCGGCCTATACAGGGTGGGGCACCGAAAACGAAACAGATCGAATATCTTCAAAACACATGTGTTGTGTAGGAAATGCAAAAATACGTCGATTTTTAATCCAAGAGGGACATCTTCCTATCATAACCTCAACTGTTATACCTCTCCCCCCAACCCCTGGTCACTATCACCCAAACAATTTGAATAGGGAAAGTAGTAAGTGTGATACATCATTCAGAAGATTATTTTATAAGGATATCAGCCATGTCAATTTTCGCTACCTAACTTTCTATTTTGGCACCCTCTTGCGGGAAAAACACTTAATCCGTATTCCACATTATGATACTTCATTTACAAGCTAATTTGACATAAATTCGGTGACAATGCATAATGGAATTTTTCTAAGGAAAATAACAAAATGGCGGCTCCAAAATGGCGGACAAGATTTAAAATTATGGTCCGGTTTGATTCAAACTTGATAAGTGGTGGTGTTCAGGATCGGAAATTATAAATTGTTTGTCAGTGCAAAAAACAAGATGGCGGGTGAAATGGACCATAATTTCAAATTTAGTCCGCCATCTTGGAGCCACCATCTTGTTTATTTGCACTGACAAACAATTTATAATTTCCGAACCTGAAAACCACCACTTATCAAGTTTGAAACAAATAGGACAATAATTCTAAATCTTGTCCGCCATTTTGGAATCGCCATTTTGTTTTTTCCTTAGGAAAAATCCATAATGCATTGTCACCAAATTTATGTCAAATTAGCTTTCAAAAGAAGTATCATAATTTGGAATACGGATCAGTTGTTTTTCCCGCAAGAGGGCGCCAAAATAGAAAGTTAGGTTGCGAAAATTGACATGGCTGAATTCCTTTTGAAATAACTTTTTTACGTGTCACACTTACTACTTCACCTATTCAAATTGTTTGGTTGATAGTGACCAAGGGGTGGGGGGAGAGGTATGACAGTTGAGGTTATTATAGAAAGATTCTTGGATTGAAAATTGATATGTTTTTGCATTTTCTTCACAACACTTGCATTTTGAAGATATTCGATCTGTTTCGTTTTCGGTGCCCCACACTGTATATTCCTTATCTCAAGCCTTCCTGAATCCTGGTGACACCTCTCTCCGTGAAAGAAAGAGAATTGAGAGTGGAGATGACTCATGATAAAAATCTGCATTTCTATTTACGCGTAACAAATTATTTTCTGCGAGCTCTCACTTTTTATTTGGAAATGTAATTACCCACAGCCTCATGTGACATCCATGCGTCTAGCTCTTTGCCATTTAACTTTTGGTCTTCAACTGATTGAAGTATTTGTGGTCCGATAAATATCCCCACTTTTAGCTTTGCACCATTTACTTCATCTTTTACTAATATGCAAATAATTGTAGTTGAAATGACAGGAACAAAAGGTTTATACAAACTACAACTACAGTTCGATTAATTTATCTTTACCCATGCTTCATCAATTCATGATCGAAGAAATCACACACCCTCTATCGAACATCTCTTTCTATCAACCGCTATGAGCGAATTAAAATGAAAAGAGATAGCCATAAAACCGACAGTAGTGTTTTACATTTCAACTAAACTTGCAAACATTGTATTGACTAGCGTAGTACCATCAACTGCCTCATTGTTTTCTGTCATTGGGATATTGTTTTTCGCCAGTTTTACTTTGTTTTGCAGTCGAATATATTATAAAAACTGTTTTTTTCAAAGCTAAACGTCTCTTGGAATCATTACTTCCAAAGTAAGTAAAATACAATGTGTTTAATTCACAAATACTCTTTTCCAACCTCACAATTGACATTTGTGACTACAATCCCGTACTGCCGGGATATTCACACAACAGTTATTCATAGTGAGAAAATCCTAATGAGAGAAAAAATCATTACCTAAATCTATAAATACAGGTTAAAACATTCACAATATATTTTAACTCTTTTTTAGATTATGCATGGAATTAATTCACAAGCACAACAATTTGTATTGAAAGGGAAAGAGCGAATGGTAGACCTTTATTACCACTGTCATCTGTTGAAGAGGTAACAATTAAAACCACAAAAGAAATGTCATAACTTTTCTTTACTGTACTTTAGAGAGTTGCAAATGCACTTAAAATATCTCAAAAAACGGTGTACATCAAAATAAGAAACAAAAATAAACACCCATTCCATCAACACACACTGAATCACTTATTGAAAAATGGTATGAACGAGAAAAAAGCTCCTTTGTGATATGGTTATTGAACCCATCATTATAATCATTGGTGACAGTTTTGAATCTGAAAGTGATTAAATATATTAATTTTGTTTTTCCTTTCATAATTGGTACATAGTTCTACATGCTCACAATACATAAATAAATGGATGAATACATTTTTTTGTTAATAATAAGTTGAGTGTTTCATTACCAAATATATTTCAACTGGTGTATTTTTACTTCTCAGATATTCATTTATTCATCATTATACAGTGTGTCCTTGTATCCATGCACGAATAGGTAATTGAAAAAGTTTGAATATCTAAGTCTAGAAGATTCCTTTTCTGAGTTTTAGTCATGTTTGAATGGAAACTCATTTTTTGATATCAAATTATGCAGAGGTTTTGGAAATACTGCAATCCAACCTAGTTTTCTGAATTGTGGATAAAATAACTTCTGAGGTCATTAGGATTTGTGCCAAACGGCTGCGGAGGTATGGATAAAACAACTTCCTTATATGAGTGCGACTGAAATTAGAATACAATAGGGAGGTCAAAAGTTTCTTGTAAACTCACTGGGCAAATGAGGAAATTCCATGAACATATCTTTGCCTCCATGTTCCATTTTCCTATCAAACCTGATGTCACTGGTTTCGTAATAATTGGAATATACCGCGTACTAGGAATCGCACGTTATAAGGTAAGACTTCGTTAATCCTTGGCTCGCACAAGTTTCGACTTCTGAGGGCTGCCATATTGGGACGACAGCTGGTTAACGGAAAAAACTATTTTAAACGGATCCATTCCTTTTCGCCTTTGTTTCTCCAGCAATGTTTTTGAAATTTGGAACATTGAATATGCTCACTGGACGCGACACTTTTTGACATATTTGGAAAATAAAGGAAATGAGAAAAGAGGGGCGTACCCATGAGTGTGTGCGGTATTCTGCTAGAATTGAAAAAAAACTCTCATTGTCTGGTGGTTCGCCATTTCCATGAATTTGAAAATGTTAATTTAGGTAATTTGGTAAATAATTATCCCATCTTATTACCTACACGCTGTAATTTTATCGGGATATTAGCCACGTCATTCTACATTTAGACTTTATTTTAACTAAAATTTCTCGACTTATTTCATATGCATAACAATGATGACGCACGGGTAAAGATAAAATAATCGAAACGTAAAAGCACTCACTCTATTACGGGCACTTATTTCGTATCACAGAGTGAACTGGCGAGGAGCTGAAGTTTGATGGTGCCAATTTGGATCGATGCAATAGTAGAGCATGCTCAAGATGCCTTTTTGAATTTCCCGACGGAGAACAATTTTCCATAGCCACTAACAATACTTATTTTTACATTTATTTAAGAAATATTAATGCAAATGACGTGAACGTAAGGATCTCTCTTTGCAGCATTTAGGGAACCAAGCCCACCAACAAGAATCGTCAGTGTGTCATAGCCAATTTAACCATATTAGTCTAAACAGATTCCTATAGATTCTAATCAGATTGGCACCTCCGCGGTTCCGACGACAGATAAGCTTGATTAAAAGTCCATATTATGGGCGGTAATAACATTGGTTATCGAACACAGTTTTCGTAATAGCAAATAGTTATAAATTTGTATCCCGTAAAGGTACTTAAAGTAATTGACTTTGAAATTGATCGCACACAAGTCTATTCCGTGATAGTACAAGGCACAACGAGATATCGAAAATTACATACACTAGCTCGAATAATTTACACATTCTGATTGCCGGTCCAGTTATGTGGAATGGTGGAATTATGCTAGTAACATTTTAACTTCCGAGACCCATAACCTATCATTTGCTACTCGTACCTGGTTTACACAGATCGATTTGATTGGAATCCGGAGATTTGATTGTAATTATATCGAGTCGGGAGTTTACTCGGATCGGGTAGCTTTAATTGCGCTTTGCAGGTCCGGACTGCAGCGGATTTCCGTGAACTACAGAATTCTGCATACATGGACACATTTTTTCATTTGACGTGAATGATATTCTATGAACCGCTACTAATATTGTAAATGACAGTTACTATTTGAAGCGACACCCTAGGATATGTCAAATAGTCTGGAAAATCATAGTTTATCAGTAGATATTGTGATATTCTATTCAGTTTACTCATGAATATTTAGAAATCATAATAGTTATTTTCCTAACAAGTGCGCAAAGTGTTACTTTTCCGCACGCAAATACAGTTAGGCGAACGACGCGAAGCGGAGTTCGTATAAGTTTTTGCGTGCGGAAAAGGCACTTTGCGCACGTGTTAGGAACAAAATTTTTCCTTCATATTAGATAACGAAAATAAAAAAATTACAAATTGTTATATAATTTTCAATTAAACTTGATAAAAAGAATTACACAACAAACAATTACAAAACAATACAAAATAATAATAGGAAATCAAATCATTTGTTCGTAATATTTCTTATGAAAAAACAATTATTAACATTCTGCAAATTGATTACAGATCCGTTCATTTCATTAAATGGGTGGCTTATCGGGAAATACGATTGAAAGGTAAAAGTGAATACACTTGCAACGGTTTCTCATATTGCATAAAGTAGTCTACAGCAACTAAAATAAATTTTCCACGCCAGTGAGATTTTTGAGAAGTTTAACTTTTCCGCACGGCGTGCGGAGAAGAATCTTATCCGCACGGCGTGTGGAAAAGTGTAACTTTGCGCACGCAAATGTATGCAGAAAAGTAATATTTTGCGCACGCTCATAGGAAAATACATTTTTAGTGACCTCACTGTATTTCACCGGAGAGTAAGGAATGAGTATGTTCAATAAATTACGTACCCACTTCTCATAATCCTCCACGATGAACTAAATGTCTCAATGAAAAATAATGCAATAGTAGGATTAAAAACTTCCATAATTTAAAAAATAATAAGAATTGAATTTTCGTACTCGATCTTACTTACCTACAGAATGAACCTGATAAATTCCAATGAAATGAACAGATGAGGTATCCAATATCCTTCCAACCAGTGATTGAGAACTAAGATAGAGGCTGACATGGCATGAGAAGTTCAACTTTTTTTATACATACAGTTGAGATGATTGATAATTGTGTTACGTTCGTTTTATTTGAAATTTTTGATGTTGCCACGGCAAATATTAATAATAGCCGTCGTCTACCCGCACAGTCTATGCCTATGGGAACACTCTACGAGTGTTTATGAGGGAGTATTATTATTATTATTAATTCTGCTCTCGATCTAATTCATTAAAGATCAAATGATTTCTTGTGATTGCAAAAATAGTTCTTATTTGTTGTTACTCTTGTTTTTGATCGATCCACTCATTCATTTTGCCAACAAGCATATGAACAGTTAGTATTCATTTATATGTTAAACTTTAATGTAATTTTATCAACAATTTTGCATTGTCAAGAAGTCAAAGGTGAATTTTGAACTTTCCATTCATAGTTTGCTTCCAACACCTAAACTCACCCATTCTATCTGGAGAGCACTATCAGGAATAAAAAATGAAGATATTTTCAAGGATTCGTTCGACTATGAGATGCTATCATACATTTCGAGCCATTCTGAGAAAAATTTCTCGGAGATTTCTGACTAAAAAAGCAACTTACATCAATACCTATCATTATTGTTATCTCTGAGAACACATGATCCTTATTTTTCCGTTTTTCCCCTCTACTGCATTATGAATATTTTCGATATTATATTTTCGCAATCATCAGTTAATCTAGTCTTCGTCAAACGATATAAACATAATTTTTTATATGTTTTAAGTGACCTTCATTCTGGGATTATTAGTGATCTTGTATTCGCATTAGAGTAAGAAATGAGAATTTTCAATAAATTCCTCACTTCTCATCTTTCTTCACGACGAACTCAATGTGTCCCGGTGTAAGGCAACACAAGTGTCTCGTATATACCGTACGAGTGTCACAACTCATAGTAACACAGACCATGCCTTTTCAGGTTCCATTCAGTACTATTTTGTTATGGAGAAACTCCAAAATTCAAATTCCCACTTCTTCCCTGTTGCCCCAGTATAATTTTGGGTTCCACCGATCTAGGATTCAAGCTCCTATGATGAGCATGCATCATTTTGCGTATCTTTGCATCCAATTGGTGCTTATGCTCACCTCTTGTGAGCGATGTTGTTTCTCCCCTACTTCTTTCTGACATCAAGATGATGTAGAATGTATTCTTCATATCTTCCTTTTTTTAAGGAACAGAATTATCTATCTCTTCTGCTACTCCTAATAGAGGACTAATGTAGGACTAATTTTTTCTAAGCATGAAATTTGAGGTTATCCATATAAAATGAATGGGTTTTGAATCGAAATACAAGTCGTAGAGAGCAGTAGTTGGTTTTTGTTGGAGACTTGTCGACGAAAATATCTATTATATAGGTATAGGCATGAATTTGAGTAGTTTAATTCATTCTCAGTTATTTTTTCGTTGTCATCTTCATCTATGTAATGTGGCAGTGTCTGTTACCCTTTGTTGTATGCAATAAACTATATGCATCTCTTTTCAATGAACAGTCGAAAATGGCAATGAATATATTTTTATTAGAGACTATAATTTACTTTAGAATAAATAATTCTCTTCTAAGGGTAAATAAATATTCGACTTCCATTGGAATACCTGTGCAGATATATTCTGGATTTTTATAAATTACATAAACAACTACTTATCAAGTCTGGACCAATATGAATTTCCTATGAGAAAATTTACAAAAACGTTCAGTTCTCTAGAAACGTGGATTGCGCAATTCGGAATAAAAAATGAATGTGGGAAATATGTCAAATGCTCCTGGTAATCCAAGTACTTAATTAGGCATACATGTTTTATCTTTCATACTTATTTGTTCTGGTCAGTTCAACTTTTCTTTCGTTGTTTTGTTTTCACTTTATGTTCTCTATGTTAAAGGTCATTTCAAACTTTAAGTTTATTACATAAATTTTCGATCACGTTAAACGGCAGGAAGCTGGAACCCAACTATTATGTTAATTGAAGCGTTGGTACACTTTTCACTATGAATAAATATAGTTTGAACCACTTAAAACTACTTAACTTCCACCGGAGGCATTACACCAGTAACATTCAATTACTGTATAGGTGATCGGAACTAGTAATTCGCTAAACTTGCGTAGTATAGTCTGATGCTACGGAACTAATGGAAGGTTGAATATTTTTTCCGATATTCATATAATTTAACGGAAGTGACGGGTTCTTCAGTAGATATGAACCCTGCTCATAAAAAGCTGCGTGTTGATTCTTCAAAACCTTTTTCCGTCAGCAATTTTTGAGCAGAATACCATTCGACTGAACTCATACCAGTAATTAGAAACGAGGAATATTTTCATAATCATACACATGAAATCCCCTATTTCAATAATAATTGAAGACAAATCAATTCGACTACGATTGAAAATATCATTCTCTCAACACATTTCCACAAAGTGGAAAAATGAGGCAAATGATGATTTCAATAGTCTCAAGTGTTCAGATATTTGCAGTCTCAAAAAGTCATGCGAGGTCTGGAATACTTCTGACTGGCCCTGAAGAATACAAGATATCCAAAACTCAATTTTTTTCTTCACAGATCATTAACAAATAACACAAATAGCATCAGTATTATATTTTGAGATTCCATTGTCTACTTATGAGGCGCCGTTAGGGTAAGAAGTGTTTTTGCAATATACAGGGCAATTCAAATTCGACCCCCACCCTTGGGTTCTCCTAAACTACAGGAGATACGTCGAAGCTTAAATCGGGGCAAAGTTGCGTATTCTGGTGCTTAACAAAATACTGTTTTGAAACTTCCGAATATTTCTGGAAATATCGGGAAAAAACTGAAAATCGGAGTTTTAGTTTTTATTTTTTTCTATCGTTATTTGACAACATAGCTCAAAACCAAAAGTACATTTTCATTGATACTTTTTTTCAGCTACACGTTTTCATGATCAGATTTACTATCTGACGTTTCGTCTTCTGGCATTCATCATCAACTTTTTTTTCTGTTATTGGCTCCATATTGTTTTTTATACAGAAAAATTGTGATCTTCATTCTGATTTCATTGATGTATAATCTGTTATGATTTGCACTTCTGAAACCACAGATATTAAAAAAAAAAACAACTTCATCTGAAATGGTCATGACTCCATCGAAAAATTTTGTTTAATAAACACTAGTTGTCAGAACTCATTAAACATCATAAGTTTGCACAAATGTCCTCATTCTCAAATGAAGAAAAACGAGATATGTTGAAACTTTATTATAAATTTGATAGGAATAGTACGAAAACAACACAAATTTATTTTGAATTATATCCGGAAAGACAACAGCCGGATAGAACATTATTCGGAATTTTGGGAAAACACTTGGCTGAGTACGGTGCGTTTCAAACAACAAGAATGGAATCATGAGCTTGTAAAAAATGCACAAAAATTATTACAACAAGTGTTCGAAATGATGGCCTTCCTCTTGAATACATAACCGAGCTCGTCGTCTCAAATTGAGAACAGCCCTTATATATCCCTTCTTCTGATAGACCTGACTTGCGTGATGATATTGTATCTAAGTTCATCTACAGTGTCATATTCTTGCTCTCCAGAGATTCTGTTCTTTAAAGTGCCCCACAAGAAAATATACAAAACTGTAAGGTCAGGTGACCTTGCCGGCCACCTCACTGGTCCAGAATTTCCTAACCACCTATTAGGAAATCTTTGTTGTAAATATTCGCAAACTGCTCTTTTATTGTGAGGAGGAGCCCCGTCATGCTGAAACCAGCAGCTGTTATAATTAACAAGGGGAAACGTATCCATATATTCTCCGAATTCGTTTCTTGAGAAACGAAGATAGGTTTCCCCGTTCAAAGTATTAGAGAAGAAATGAGGTTCAAGTATTCGGTCGTCATAAATTCCAGCCCACACATTCAAACGAAACCGAACTTGTGGTCTGACTTCTCTGAAGTGTCGTGGATTATTTTCACTCCAAATGTGCTCATTATTTCTATTAAAAACACCACAGTTCGAAAAAGTACTTTCATCCTTCTCTCAGGATCACCTGGATGTAATTTTTGTGAAATATGTATCTTATAATATTTAAAACCACTTTTTTTGAATTCCCTCCAAACGCTCGTCTGTGGCACATCCATTTCTGCCGTGACTCGATGTGTTGATTTGGAAGGATCTGCTTTTATCTATTAATTAATAATTATAAATAATAATAATTTATATTGCAAAACACTTTTTACCCTAACGGCGCCTCATTCTACAATCTTAATAACAAATAATTTTCAACTAACGATGTTTTAAAATTCAACTTTTTCTACAAAATGTTGATTTTCTAAAGTTGTACACACTTTCTTCAATTCTTTTACTTGCACATTGATGGGAGCTCTATTCTTGCTTAGCTGCACACATATTTTTGAAGTTGGGCTCGAAAGAATCATATCTGGGTCAGCATCCAACTTGTTTCTGTATTTATTTTTGATAAAATCGTAGGATGAAAAAGCTCTTTTCACCAATGCAGTGGATGGAAGAGGCCCAACCAGAAGTAAACGAGAGGTTTTTACTTGAAAGATGATTTCAACATGGTGTCAGCAGAAAGTTCAATAAGACTTTGTTTGTGTGCCAACTGTGCTGATATAGAATTATCTTCAGAAAAATGATTTTGAATCCAGTAAATACCTTCGTTGATCTCTGAGAAGTATCTTATAGGTGATGATTTCAATCCACTCAAATGTTTGCAGTCTCAAAAAGTCATGCGAGGCCTTGAATACTTCTGACTGGCCCTGAAGAATACATGATATCCAAAACTTAAGTTTTTTCTTCATAGATTATAATAATATCTGCTCTGATACTCTGACGATCGTGATTGAACTCATCTGACTGATCAGATTCACCTTATCAATTTGTTGAAAAATGTGAGATAAGTAAGCCCAACCTCGCAGCCAATCGATGCCATGTAACCTAGATGACAAGCGGAAGGGGTTACTTTGAAAAAACAACCTCACTTCAAACATAAGCTCAAATAATCTTTGTAGGACTTTTCCACGAGAAAACCACTTAACCTCTGTATGGTAAAATAACTAACAATCAGACTTTTTCCTCAATTTCTATTAGCCTAGTAGCAATGGTGAAAGTGAGGACAGGTGGCAATCCTGTATTGATGGGCGAGAGGATGTAAAACAATCATATGTACACTGAGCCTCTTTGGCTGCAGTGTCTTGGGCAAAATCAGTAGCTCAAGTGCCTCGAAAAGTTGCAAAATTTCTTTAGAATTTTCTTTTCAAGAATGAACTTATGGAATTGATATTTTTCTTATATAATCTAAAAAAAATTATGCATGGAATTAGTAACACACAACTGTCGTAACGTCACCATACAACTCATATCTGAAATTGGAATAATCAGATAAATTATTGAAGAGGAAAACATTCTCAATACAAAATTGTAGAAGTTAGATTTTTCCAAATTGGCAGAAACCTACGATAAAATTTATAGTTATTTATGGTACTAAGTGTGTTATGGTGAAAATAGAAAGAAATAGAAGTGGCATACAATGTTTCATCCAACAAGTGGAAGAAATCGTTTTTTTATGAAGTAATAATAAATAAGTTTTTTGATCAAATCAAAGCTACTCGCGTCTCAGTACCCTATAAATGTCAGAATGACTTGACAGTGACTTTTTTACATTTCGGTCAAAGCACGTTGTTTGTTTGGTTGCCACGGGCATGATACATTTTTAGCAAATGCTTAAATACATTTTGACACTTGTCAGTTTCCCCTGCAGAAGAGGGAAGCTTTTTTGAAAAAAAACGAATAGAAAATGGAGGAAACCGATGAAAATTACGTTCCTGGGCTGGGGATATCCTACGGAAGCGGAAGAAGCAGTGATGCAGATTTTGCCAGAAAGCTCCCGAGATGCTTACGCTAAGGAGTTAAAAATGTTTGAGTCTTGGATGAATTCACGGAAGATAAAAGGTATCGATGAAAATGTTCTATTGGCTTATTTTTTACATTTGCAAAAAAAATGGCCCCATCGTCGCTCGACTATTCACCTTTATAAAAAATTTTACATTTTAAAATATTGCAAACTAACGAGCTTTTTGAAAAGCAAATCACAGCGATACAAGCAGAAGTCCAAGATATTAGAACGACCTGAAATAGACAAGTTTTTGAATGAAGCTCCCGACGATGAGTACTTGTTGATGAAAGTGGTTTTGATAATGGGGATTAGCGGTGCTTGTAGATGCGATGAGTTGGTCAATTTGAAAATAGAGAATATTCAAGACAAAGGGAAATATTTCCACATAGTTTTGCCAGACACTAAAACCAAGAAATCGAGAAGTTTCACCATACTTGAAAAAGGATTTTCAGTCAACCCGATCAATTTGTGTAAAACATACATTTTAAGACCAAAGAATACTATAGTTCTTGCTGCTTTTTTGTTTTTTACAAAAATTGGAGGTGTACCAGCCAGTTTGTGGAAATAAATACGTTGTCGAAGATACCTTCAAGAATTGCAATGTTTTTGAAATGGGATAAACCAGCGCTCTGAGAAGGTCTTCGGCGACTCTTTTTTCCAATGCAGGGGCTAACATGACTACTTGGATACCTAGAAGATTCGGTGCATAACAAAATACAAATTAAAAATTGCAGAAAAAATACAAGGTTCTAATGTGTCGGCGTCTGCCATCACTATCAGCAGCTGTACCGATATGACAGCGTCTGGTTCCAATGAACCAACAAATTTTACAATGACTTCAAATTCGAATAGACCGTTAGCGATTTCCTGTAATTTCAATATCATGTGAATTCTGCTTGTAATAGTAATAAATAAATAGAATGCTACTTATGTATTATAACACAATAGTGTGTTATTTGATAGTTCACTATTCTAAAATGACATTAATAATGACAGTCATAACCTGTGATATGTTAAAAAAGTATTTTGTTCTAATATTGAACAGAAAACATATCCTTTTCTGGCTACGGTCACACTGGACGTTGAACTACATTTGATAGATATCGTGAAAATAACAAGAAAGAAATAAGTAAAAATCTGCACTTTCAATCAGATAGTTGATTTTTCAATTACTCAGTTTTTATTGGTAATTCACATAGACAAATGGGAATATTATTAATTTTTATAGTAGGTTTCTGTAAATTTTCAAATAAGAATGTTTCCGTTTTCAATAAGAATATCTTCCATAAGGCCATCTTAACAGTGGAAATTAGCGACTAAAATTTGTCTTTCAGCTGAAGACAATTCCGAGTCTGATGTTATGAATATCATGAACATATTTTCGAAAAAATTAGATAAAATGGTTCAATCAAGTAACCAGTTAGCTGAATCTAACTGTTAAATTGAATAAGAAAGGTGGGCTTAACAAATATAGGAGTGAAAATTATCTTGGAGGCATCTGTAGGTACTCATTTCCATTTGCCACCCATCAGTTATTACACTTTTGTACTGGTATAATACTTATATATAACAATACTAGTGAATGTATTGTCAGTACTATACGTATGATTCGGACAAACTTCAGTAAACAAACGAATGAATGCAGCATTAAAATTGTTAAAAGGCGATGTATAGCGTGTTCGAAAACGACCTCGAAAATTAAAATAATCGTTTCTTGGAACATGCATGTTGTCGGGCGCTTTGTTTTATTTACCATGAAAGAAATGTTGCAGCTTCGTTTCGAAATGAAAGGAGTTCAGCAGAGATGTCATGGCGAAATATTTCGTTCTTCGCTTTATTCAACTGGAATGTTCCTTTAGCATGATCGATTGGACATTTAAAGGAATCATCATTTGTTGAAAATAGTACCCAGGTTAGAAGTTTCGTTTTTAAATATCGAAAAGAAAGTACCTATGTAAGTAAGTATAAATAAATCAAATTGGTAGCAAGGATTGCTAAATCTATACGTAGATAATTACCAGCAAATAACTCTGCACCGATCATATGACTTTCTTTGAAAAGTTCACACCAACAATTTTCGACCAATGAATGCTCTTATTTTGACATATTACCACCACTTCTATTACCGGATTTTTTTCCAACAGGTTCCCCCGGAAGTAATAACAATGGATTTTTAGTCACCGGATTAAACGGTAACACAACATAATTTTTTTAGAGATTGAATCCGTTGTCCCCATAGCAATTTCTTCAAAATAAATTCATTGTAGATACCTCCGTTGACTTCAGTAATACGAATTGATCGAGATGTGGAATGTTATGAATGTACTAAAGTATATTTTATTGAAGTTTATGGAAATTACGTTTTTGGCTATAACAAATTTACAGGGCTATTCAAATTCGAGTCTATGCATTGGGATCTCGGTAGCGGTAAAAGATAGAGGGGTGGTTAAATGGGAGCAAAGTTGTGTATTTCAGAATTCCACGGCCATTGTGATGACATGACACTTCAAAAACATCGTGTTTTCTAGATTATATTCATGTTTTGATGATAATCGTGCATGAGCATTTCACTTCGCACATAAACGTAAATTTTAAATATCTTAAATTCGACTCTCTATTCACAATTTTTTTGGCGAATGTTATCATTGAAAATACACCATTCTGGAATGAAATCATGTTCATTCAGTGATCTACATACATACATACTCCTCAATTATGTCACAAAATTCACTTTCCAAAACACTATTTCATGTGATTTTCAATAAACTACCTACCTACCTATTTATTTATAACATCAGGATTCTATAATAGAAGAACATAGTGAAATTCCTTCTTTTCCATACAAAATCAAAATGTATTACACCAAACATGCTCTTGAGTATGAAATGCATTAGAAAATAAATTTGATGTCTTCAAAATAGTCAGTGTTTATGTATTGGATACAAATTTCATTTATATTACACAAAATATAACGTAAAGTTATTGCAACAAAAGTCGAAGTAAGAACTCCATATTTATGTTATTCTACTATATAGTGACGTTAGTGAATACCATCAAGTTTTTGATTAAACCAGCTAGAAAAATTGAAAAAGGTTTGATTGTGGGAGAAAATTACGATAGCTATAGAGAAGCCGCAGCGATTCTCAACAAGAGGCATACTATTAAAAGTATTTCACATGTAACTGTTGGAAGAATTGTTTCCAAGTTCAGAAATACTGGGTCCGTAGAAAACTCATTCTGAAAACAACATGGGAAAATGAGTTTAAAGTTATACACAGTGTAGTTGAAACTCCAAGAACATCAATTAGTTAATTGTCTGTGACTTTGAGTTTACCTATCTTCAACTTCTATTCGAACATTGCTCAAAAAAAACAAATTCAAGCTTCATAAAGTAAAATTGATTCATATGCACGCTTAAGAAGAGAGGCTATACATGCTTGTGTTTATATGTGTTTATATATATGTATATAAGTGTGTCCCACTTTTCATGAATACACCCAAATATCTCAGTTATTAATAATGCGATTTTCTTGAAATTTTGGTGGTGATTATATGTTAGGTAAATGAAGTATTTTGGCATAGTGAACATGTTCATCGACCATAGGCGTGCGGTGTGGGGGGGTAAAAAAGCTGTTTTTTGGGAAAAGGATATTAGGGCTCATTTTAGATAACTTTTTTTATCAGAATTAGAATCAGCATCCCCAAAAACCCCCCAATCCATATTTTCGAAATCTCAAGAGCTGATTTGAGGAGAAAAAAAAAATAAATCCATATTTTTCGTCTCGGAATCGGCATCCCCAAAAACCCTTTAATTCATATTTTCAACATCTCAAGAGCTGATTTGAATAAAAAATTATTCAACTCTTTTTTCAATAAGTCCTTGTAAGCAACTTTAATTTTTTAACGAATGAAATTTCGGAATTCATTAACAACCTACCAGCGGAAATAACTGAGAGAATGTACTTCCAGCAAGATGGCGCCCCTCCGCATAATTCAAGAATAGCGAGAAATTATCTTCAAAATCGCTTTCAAGAGAGACTTATAACAACCCATGGTCCAGTCAGGTGGCCACCAAGGTCACCTGATCTTACTCCGTGCGACTTTTTTCTATGGGGGCATCTTAAAAATAGGGTGTATTCCACATAGCCTACAACTCTACATGAGCTAGAAGTAAAAATTCGTAGAGCTTTCCAAGATATCACGCCCCAAATGTTGAGAAACGTTTTACATGAAAATATCACCAGAGTCAATAAATGTATTGACGCTGAGGGAATGCATTTCGAACATTTGTTTTGAATTTATTTTATCTTTAATCCTATCAATTTGAATTTTTTTTTTTCGATAAATCTGTTTTTTTGTTATTTGAATAATAATAATTGGATTTTTTGGTATTTCATTTCAAAAAATTACTTTCTATTATATCATTAGAAAGGAATGGTTATGCTGAATAGTATAGGCAAGAAAAAGTTGTCTGTTCCTATTTAAGTTATGGACCTACAGAGTATTGTTTTTTTCCCAATTTTTCCAATATTTTTTTTGGCAGCTTTTTATAACGCCGACGAATGAAAATAAAATATCACAGTAGTAGCAACTGTTATCAAGTGACGTATGGTTTCCATGGCCAACTTTTCAATTTTTGGCTTTCATTTTGCTTCCACTACCTACTCGGTGAATTTCAATAATAATTTTTTTCTGATCTAGTTTCTGGTTAGATACCAACCTGTGATATGTCATTAGAAATAGAATTGAATGCTGAATGAAGCGAAAAGAAAAAAAATAGGGTTTCCATTTAAAATAAGAAAGTTGATGTTACTTCCGGTCAGACCGGAAGTTAACTTCGACATGTCAATATGCTCAAATTCTAGCTCTTATGTCATTATATCGACGCTCCAAATTTCACAAACCTACTTCATACAATAACTGAGATATTCCGTAGGCAATACTTCCGTAGCCACCCGGTATATAATAGCTTTTTTGATATCTTGCCATCTTCCCCACTCTTTGCGTTTCCGTAGCATTTTTTTTTCATTTGCCGCAATACTAGCGATCACGTGACATGTGTCAAAATCGATTTTAAGGTTATTGGGCATGCACAAACTTTGGCCCAGAATATTTTTCCCAATACTTACTCCAATAATTTAACCTTTTTCCATATGGTACATACTTTTTGGCAGTCACTCTACGATTCACTTTCAAGATATAGTCGGTTCAATAACAATATATTTCAGAAACACTTTGTCAAACATTTTTCCTCCTCATTTCACCGCATGTCATTGAAGGTTTCATGGTGAATAAATATTAGTGAATAAACATTGTTGTTTTATCATTTTACAGGCAATAAATGATCCACTCGTGATATCTTAGATTTATTTATTAATAACTGGAATCGTTAGCGACCATAACTCAAAAATGATTTCAAAAGTGGATGAATAAACGAAAGCAGTGAACATATTCTGAACGACTTCCCAACACCACAAACTTCGTTAACGACAGCTGTCCGTCCGTCATGATTGCTTATTTCCCTTTTTCAGCCATTATATCAAAATTGCTCTTGAAATAACCGATAAACCATCAAGATCACTGCGTCGCTTTTTGTAGTCAATCTGATAAGGATTCGATTAATACCTAACCGTGGTTAATTTATTTGGAAAAAATTGTTTGATAGGTTTACCTGTAAAATAAGATACTACACTATGAAAACTTTTTAAATTAGATAAAATATAATTTTTTTAAATATTTCAAGATGCTTATCTTGCATTATTTCAAGCTTTAAGCATATTTTGTATGTGATATTTCGTCAGTTATAATGATGATATGCCATTATATAAATTAGACTTTTCTTGGTGCAAACGTATTTATATCTTTTGTACCTAATTTCATCCAGTGAAAATTCCAATTATTGAGAGAATTAAATCTCTCTATTGTATAGTTGAAAACATTTCTCTAGTAGCTAGTGAGATCAAGTAGGCACTATTAAAACGTCTTCCAAGACTCTGCCATCATCAATAGATGAATCCAGGAAGCAGAGTCAGTCAGAAGGAGAACAATTTTTTTTTCCATAAGTTATATGCCAGTAAGGCCCTGTCTCCGGAGCTCCGATACTACCAGAGAGCGCGCTGGTGTGTCATTAACCCCAGCAAACACTCCCCTTTTTGTCCGTTTTCCCTCTTTTCGGACGATGTTACTTTCGCCAGGAGCCGAGAACTCTATGACGAAAATCGTCCTAGTTTGATGGTTCGGAAGGACTACATCAGACATGTTGGCTTGTATTTGCCTGAGGGTGGGGAATGAGTAGTTCCAATAGATTCGGCACTTCTCATCCTCCACAACGGACTCAATATCCCCTGGAGCATAAGGCAACACCGGTGTCTCGTCTATACCGTACGAGTGTCGTAGGTAGTAGTACAACACTTGTAGGGTCGCGTTATGACTGTGGATATAGGCTGAGACCGCATGAGCTGGATAAGCTGACAGCAAATGCATTATGGTCTCAGCTGCCCCACGACACGCTCTGCATCTAGCGTCAGGGCCATCACGCGACTATGGTAGACGAGGGTGTTGAAGACACCATATTAGCAGGCCATTATGAATCCCTCGGTTTCCGACTTCAGCCCACTTGACCTGAGAAAAGCGAAGGTCAGGTTTCTGGATAAGCCAAGATCTTCAATGTTCTTGAAGAAAACCCCTTGCATTGGCTTATCCATATGTAGCCGTATTAGCCAGTCACACTCCGCAGCTTTCACGGGGGCTTTTTGCTGAACGGGTTCCAACTCGGTGACAGAGTTTGGGTTTGTCCGTTCAGTGTCGAATACGAGACCGAGTTCATCGGATGCACAGGTTGCTGCTTTGAAAAGAAATGCTCCAATCCCTGCTTTTTCATGATCGTATGCTAAGCAGAGAAGGGGATCTAAAATCCTGATGACTCTACAGGCTCCATCCAGTACCATTCTGTTGTGTAGACACTCCAAACTTAAAAGTACACGGATCCCCGTTGTTTGGGGAAGTACAACCGGAGAACAGACGATTTAGGATACAATCTCCTATGAAGATGCATCATTTTGAGATTTTTTATGTCGAGTTGTCGCAGCTCTTCTTGAGTCCATTTCATTACTCCAAAGGAGTAAAGTAGAATCGGAACGGCAAGCATATTAGCAACTTTGTTCTTCCCCGACAGTTCTGATAACCAGATTTGTCGGAGTTTGTGCTGATACTTGCCGCGGAGAGAGTTTTCAACAGTAGCTACCTCTTGGGTGTGGCGTTGTTCCACCCTTAGGTAGGTATACGTCTCTCCGGCATCCAGATGATGTAGGATGCTTCCGCCTACTAGCTGACGTCCTCTCCGTATTTCACGCATCGTCCTCTTTTGAGATGAATAACCGTGGCACATTTGTCGATCCCAAACTCCATTCCGATAGCATGCGTGTACTCTTGCACCACCCTTAAGGACTGATGAAGATCCTTTTCTCCGGAGGCATAATTTTATTACTATTACTATTATTATTTTGCGGCGGGGCTGGCAATCGGCCGAAATGTAGTTAGTTCTGCGTAGAACCTTTCTGCTGCCCGCTGTCAGATTTATCTCGTGAGTGCTCCGGATCTTCTGATGAACTCCTGAAGATTTCTTACGAGGTTTTCCAGTGGAATGATATCTTCTACACCACAGTGTCCAAAGATGTCCATCCTTATGCGAGCCAGAGTTTCGCATTCAAACAGAACCTGCATAGTGTGGAGTCTTGGTGTATCCCCAACATATGCAAGTGATTTCTCAGGTGGCAGTGTCCTGTTATTAGTTCTACCACCTTCCTGAGGAAGTTCCGGCTCAGTTCAAGAAGGTGCCTTGACAGCCGGTCAGTTGGCCTCATCACCATCGTTTTCCCGTTGATGATGGTTCTTGATCCATTTCTTTGTGTCCTACTAATGTCCCGAAATGGGATTCCACAGGCTGATTCTGGCCCAATGAGAGTTGCTAGGGCATCTGCGTTATCATTCCCTTGGATACCCTTGTGGCCTGGTACCTAGATAAGTTTCATCCTGTTCTGTGCCCCTAGGTCTTTGAGGTTTTTGCGAGACTCTTAAACTAATTTGGAAGTAAATCTGTATGATCGCAGAGCCTTAATTGCCACCTGGATGTCGGAGAGAATGACTCTGGGTTGTTTTCTAGGACTCCTCCTTAGAATCTCTCTTCTGCAGACAGAAATAGCTGTTACCGTGGCTTGGAAAACGGAGGCTTGAGTACCGAGACTTAAACTGATGTCTTGCCCCGGTCTCTGCCCGTATATGCTATGTTGCAGATACAGAGGAGGAAGGTTCAGGATCACTTTCAGGCTAATCGTCGATGTGCTGGACATTGCACCAGTGACTCCGAGTAGGGTCAGTTATTGCAAACTGGCCAGCTTTCTTCGTAGGAATAGTAACTGCCAAAGTCACATCTTATTGCTATTGCTGCACTCCTCTCTCATAATGAAACAAGTAGTTTTCGACATTTTAGACAACTATCGAAAAAAAAAAATTCCATCTAGATTTGAGTCGCCAAAAAATTAACGATGAAAATTAAAACTGGAGAAACGTCCAGAAAAACTCTGCAACTATATAAGATTTCGAGAGATAAGACAGAGTGAGAGAGAGAGTGCAGACAGTGGTATTTGGAGTTGCATACAATAATGATAATAATTATCATGTCAATATAAATTTCTAGTTATACCATTGGTTGAATTAATTAATTAATTGGAACAGAGTTTAATGTAGTTTTATTACGATCGATCGGCGTTGGAAGTGAGATTGTTGAAATATAGTGTTCGCTTAGTGGACATTCTCATAGGAGAGAAAGAGGCAAAACTGTCGACTATGAAATTCCATGGTACACGGAATCCCACACCTGAATATACATACCTTTTTTTCGTAAATAGACACGTGAAACAAATGTTCGCGAGGTGGAGGTGAATAGTTTTTGATTTTCTTAACAATAATCTGTTGTGCGTCTTATAGAAATAAAAGAGTTGGAGGAGAGGGAACTCGATACAACTGGTAGATACTAAGGGTACTTCCGAAATTATTTTCGGATAGTAGAATTCAATCAGAAGAACTCGGAACCTATTTGTTTGAAGTTTTTGCAAGCGGTTAGAGTTTAACAATGAGCAAACTCGACGAAGAAAGAATTCAAGAAAATTCGAACAGTTTGAAGGAGGAACTTTAAGAAGAAGAAGATTCTGGAAGATAGGCATCTAGTAAATTTGGAGAGTTTGAGAGAAGATCTTTTAGAGAATTCAAAAAATTTGGAAAAAAGCTTCAAAAAAGGTATAAAAATCTAGAAAGAATGCTTCGAGACAATTTAAAGGGGTTGAAAGATAAACTTCTAGAAAAGTAGAGCTTCTAGAGAATCGGAAAAATCTCAAAGAAGAACTTCAAGAAAAACTCCAGTAGGAGCGGCTGGTAAAACTTCTGGAAGGACGGAATGGCCAGAGTTACCTGAAATCTGGCAAACATTGAGTCCAACACAGATCGTAGATGCAGTTGCACTTGCTTGGGAATTCGGGCTGCGAAACAATACTGCAAAATTCAAGATGGAGCCCGAATGAAGGAGGAAGATCCACAAGAGTCTACTACTATAGAAGCGGTGATAAAAAATAGTGATAAGGGAAGTCTGAGAAGAGACTGGTGAAACGCTGTAGTTATGAAATTATGCACTTGCGTAGCCAGTATTGCAACATCCAAGAATCAACACCGGCACAGAAAAACTAGAATATCCCAATACCAACAAGAATGACAAGGAATAAGGCAGGGAACTGCAAAAGTAAGAGTAAAAAAGAACTCAGAATACTAACGGTCTAACAAAGCTCGACCGATTGAGAGGACACCTTGAGAAACTCGGATCAGTAGAGGATTTTGCAAGGCAGACGAAGAAATGTCAATCCACTTTGCATCAGAATGCATTACCTTGCGAAATCCGAGGGTGAGATACCTTGGAAAACATCAGATAGAAGAGGGAAATCGTCCCAATCTGGGCAGAGCAGAAGCAAAACCTTTCAAGTCGCAATGTGTTGACACCATCCCTAAATAGAATAGAATAGAACAATCACTAGAACTGCGGCAATAAAATGATTTCTGGAGTAACAGCAAGTCTAGAAAGATCTAGATCTGGTTGTCGCCTGGAAAAGAGTAGTCCAAAACCATCATGTCAAAAAATTGCCAATTGAAAGTCCCTCACTCTACAAAATGGGATGCTGAAATGAGGGGGAGGACAAGTGGCTTGAAAAATAAAAAAATCAACAAAATGAACCTGCTGAACTCTATACATTAATCTACCCAAGTTAAATTTTTGGTGTCGTTGGTGCAAATAGCGAAGTAATTTTTCGAAAGTAGATTCTTTCGAGATAGCCCAGGTAATTATATGAAACGAGAAGTGTGGGAAAATATCAGAAATTTTTTCAGAATTTATAATTATTTCTTGTTTGTGTCTAGTAATCAATTATTAATTATTATAGTGCTGATTGAAAATATACTCACAATTTCTCTAGAGCCAATTTACGTTTATATTGAAAGTTTTCAGTGACCCTTCAATGAATGATGATTTCGGAAGCATGACAATAAATCACAATTATCGCTGATTATTTCCTTTCGTAAGTTTGTCAAGATAATTTCTGATCGATAGAATCAATTGTGAAAATAATAATCTGAAGGTATATAACTATTTATATATTTAATTGCTAACAATCTCATGAATTTTGTAATCAAGGAATATCAAGAAATGTTCAGACAACGTTGTGAGAACCAAGGGACAGTTGGTAGAAGTTGGCGTTTTTCTTGAAAATTTTGAGATTGAACAGCTCTAGGAAATGATTTCCAAAGCCTTCGTGTTCGTTGAAAAAATGATCCCTGGTAAAAAGATGTTTTTCAAAGTAACAATAAATTAACCAGACTGGTCAATCTTGATGAAACTGATAATGGTGGAACAGTTAAGTTGATGATATTTCAGAAAAGCAAGCACTGGCGAAGACAAAAACACCCCAATTCAAAGAGAAATCAGGGCATTGTAAATAATTTCCTAACTGTTTAGTTTAGGTATGTTGATAACTTTGCCTTTGAGCAACCAAACAATACATTTTGTACGTGAAAACTGCATTCAACGTATGAATGTGCATTATTAACTGTCTAAGCTGCATAAGCTGATATTTGAGAAATTAAAATCCAAATGTTGTCAATGCACGTGTTCTTATTTAAAATTCAACTGAAGATATGTATCTTTAGTTATAATGATAACTTCAAGTAATCGTTTCTCAAGAGTACTCATTTTTAATATTTGAGTTAAGCAAAGTTTCAAATTATTCAAAGAAAAATAATAAATAAAACTTGTTTAGAATTATTGTCAAAGGAGTGATGTGCTATATTTATTTCCCGCCATAAAACAGAAAATTTGGATCAGAACTGTTCTTGAGCATAGTCAAGGAGAAACCTATAAAATGAGATGATAAAAAACTTGTCCTGCTAATTTATATCAATTCTTTTTTCGTTCCACATACTTTTGAAAAGTTGTTTAATTTCGTAATTTACAATTATTCGCAAGTTGATTAGTTCTCAGCTAATCTATTTGAAAATTGGCGGTATTTCAACTTAGAGGTTAATAACAGTTATTGAATACTTTTATTTACACTTAACGTTATTTGCAGTACAAACATGTGACACATGCAAACAACACGAAAGGCAGACTCAGCAGGGGCGTACCAGTGTTAACGATGCCTCTTGAAATAAACAAATACTGACATCAAATATACGTGGAGAGACCCGAAAAATAATACGCTCAATGAGTTTTTTCTAATCAATTCGTTCAACAACTTACAGATTCAAATTGATCAATGATAACGATTGTTTCAAGGAATAATCAGAACAGTATACGAACTCTGTCATTTAGTTTAGTCAAAGAGTTCTGGCTTCCACATGGTTCTGTATTGGAACCACTTCTGTTCGTACTATATATTTTTGTAAATATTATTATTTGGTTTAAGGACTGAAAATAGGTATGAACAGAGGAATTTTGTAACGACAAAATTTTCCGACTGTCCCAAGTTGTATTAGATGAACAGCACAGGCATATGTCTTCTCATCAAGAAGGTTAGGTGAAAGCACAGGCAGGTGCGTGATATCACTTGATATCATTAAGCCCAGTAAACACTCCCCACGGCGGTCGAATACGAGATCTAGTTCATCGGCCGCACGGTTTCTCACCTTGAAAAGAGATGCTTCAATCTCCGTTTTTTCATGGTCGCAGACTATGCAGGGAAGGAAATCTGAACTACTGATATCTTCATATGCTCCATTCAGAACCATTCTGTTATGTAGACACACCAAAATGAAAAGTCTACTCCCTCCCTGTTGTCTGGGAAGTAAATCCGTGGAACGAACGATTGAGGATCCAAGCTCCTATGAATATGCATCATCTTGCGATTTTTCACGTCGAATTGTTGCAGATCCTATATCGTCGGTCCAATGCCAAATTTACGAATGTGCATATTTGATGTTTCGAGAAAAATGCGATTGAAAAATTCAAGACGTTCCTAATAATAAAGATATCATTTTGGGTTACTGAACCACTATTGGAAGGTTTTCTTCGTAAAACATTAAATAATGATATCTTTCTTTTTAGCAACCTCTTGAATTTTTGAAACGCATTTTACTCAAAATATCAAATATGCACATTCGTGACTTTGGCATTGGACCGACGAATGTCCATTTCATAAATCCAAAGAAGTGAAGTATAATTGGAACGGCAAGGGTTACACTAACTTTGTTCTTCCCCAACAGTTCTAATGACCAGATCTGTCGGAGTTTATGTTGATACTTGCCGCGGAGAGAGTTTTCAACAGTGTTTCTTTTTTTTCATAAGGAATATCCGAGTCAGGCCCTGTCTCAGGAGCTCCGATACAACCGGAGGACGCGCTGGTGTGTCATTAACCCCAGTAAACCCTCCCCACGTCCGTGGAGTGAGTGATTACTGAGTCCGGGAATCATGTGCCCTGAGTAAACGGAGTGAAACAAGAATTACGGCCTTCTGCATTCTTCCTGCTATGTTTCCAGCTCTTTGGTCCAGAAATGGACCGTGATATTCTGTTTCTTTTTGGAAAGAGGGCAGCTACTCTGGAATGAGGAGACTATCGCATCCTGGAGACAGATTGCTGCCTCTTCAATTTCCTCAGCCCCTCATTTGGAGAATTTCACAGACTCAGGGTTAGCAGTTAAGGAGCTTCTGTACATCTCCCAGTCGGTTTTCCTTGGGTTTCTAAAAAAGTTTAGTACACTAAAGTTACGTTGATACTTTGTTTAAATACCCATTTCATAATTAAGGTAATAGGTACTACCCCTTATCAATATTAACAGAAATTATAATAAAAATATGTGGAAATCTAAACACTTTTATTAGAATTTCTTTCATAATGCAGTTTTATTACTTGTATTAATTAATCTATCAATTCAGTGAGCACACATTCTGTATTATAATAATTTCCTTCGTAAAAATTACATTTTGAGACCTACCTACAGCCGATTCCTTTGGAACAGCTCTATCAATCTACATGATCGCCGTATTACCTCACCCGTTTTTTCAATGTTTTGTTCCTCTCTTTTCTCTCGAACGAGTAGCCACTGGCACTTCGGCCTCTTAGACTCTCAGCGTTTTGCCGTGCTTCAATGATTTGACAGATCTTGATATATACACTTGCGTGCAAGAACACTTTCCTAGAAACCGACAAAACGGCCGACTTGAAATTGTAAAATTATGTTTTTTAATAGGTGCTCCTTTCTTTCGAATCATCATTTCAAATGTTTGTTTCCTTCATGAGCCTTAATAGAGGGAGATGTGATCGTTCTAAGTGATAAAATTGCCACAGGAAAATTTTCGATGAAATGGTGCTTCTAGGAAATTGTTAGAGGTGCAATTGTCGACGATCGCAGAGTTTTGTTATGTTGACATCTTCAGTCTTTCGCGACGGAGTGCCAGCTTGGGAAATATTTTCAACTGATGTATGTTTTCTTTATCATATCGAAGACAAAAGGACCTGAATTTAAATCTTTCCACAAAAATATTCGAATGCCAATTTTTGTGTTTGAATTACTTGTCGGCCTGATCAACGATTCATTCGCTAGAGGATTTTTTCCAGAATTCTCGGAAACCAGTATTGTGATTCATCTACATGAGTATCCTTCTGATCGATCCAATTTTCATTCGTCCCACTAATACATTTAATGGAAAAATTACTCAGAATGAATTGGTTGTCAACCTAACAGAAATACAGGGAATCCTTTCTTTCCATTTCCTGAAAAATATCTATGAAAAGTTGAGCTTGAAAAATCGCTTCAGTATTTTGTGACCTGCTATAATTGAATTAATCGTAAAATAGTGTTCTGTTAGCTCCGGCTCAATGACTCCAGAAGACAAATTTTCAACAGGTTCAGTCATATTTGAGTCAACAATCTCAGATTATAAAAATTGTCAACCTCTCAGATATTAATTACAACTCTGTCCTTGCATTTTCCCTGAATACATGTTTAAATAACTCCAATAATGGCAATTATGTTGGTTGGAGTCGAAGACACCATTCTTTGTATATTTAGCCTCTCCTGTCCATATGACATTGTTCAAAAATAATTCGTACCCTTGCGACCAAGTGAAAATGAACTCACTCTTCATAGACAATCAGTTTCCTTCAAGTGCTGAAGAATGTAGAACTTGTATGGGTGGAATTTATGTTTACGGGATATTCTATGTACTGACTTTCTCGACAATCTTGATTTCCTTGCAACTTATTTCAAAGACATTGTTGGATATGCGGCAAAATATCCCAAAATGATAATCTGCTATCCTATCAGCATTTCGTGGAGCAAATCCACCATTTTTGTATCAGAAGAATCATTACACCAAATAATACTTTCAATCAAAGCAGAAAAATATTTTACAATATCACCTCTTATTCTTGATGTAGTTGTATTTGATTCCTCCATACAAAATTAATTTTCGAAGAATTTCAACCAAACTTAGAAAAAATCCCGGGATAGGTTCATTTTGTTTCCAGTTTGGTTGATGTCATTTTCCCGCACTTTTATAACTACCGTGTGCAAATTTGGTACTCTGACCAAGTTGACCATACTCCCCTGGAGATTCGGGGAAAGAATTGGTCTCCGGAACGGTCTGCCTGTCGTAAAAGGCCACTAAAATCCCCAATCCAAAGTGTCAAGCGACCCGTGCTGATGGATGCACCGTCGATAACGAAATCCTGAAGTAAACAGCCTCAGTCCTGTGCTGGGGGCACCACAGGGCCGGAATTCTCCTTCCCCCATACTCGTGGGGACAAAAATTACCGAGGAAATAAACAAAAATGTCAGCCCCGGGGATAAGGATAACTCAGATCAACCTTCAGCATTGTAAGGCGGCTTCGGCAGTCCTTACAGCGGCTGGGGTAGGGTTTGACGTTGCCCTTATTCAGGAACCATGGGTTAGACATGGGAAGATAATAGGACTGGGGGGAAAATGCGGAGAGCTTATTTACAGAAGATCAGCAGAGGTCCCTCGGACCTGCATAACCATAAAAAACATATAAAAATATTGCCGCTAACGATTTTCTATTCCAGAGATCTTACAGCAGTAATGATCAGGACGAAGGTAGGGAACGGGACCAAGGAGCTAGTCCTCGTATCGGCCTATTTCCTGTCGGACCTCCCTGAACCACCACCCACAAAGGATGTAGGAGACCTGGTGAGACATTGTAGGAACAAAGGACATCACTTGGGGCAGCTGCGACACCAGCGAAAGAGGTGAAAATCTTCTACAATTCTTAATGGCTAACAACCTGGACACGCTGAATGTAGGAAACAAACCCACCTTCATTACTAAAAACAGTTTTTTATTCATTACTCAAAAACCTTTTGGTGACGGGAGGCTTATTTTAATGTACCTGGAATACACTCTGTATCTTGAGAACGAATCAAGTTTTGCCACATGCTTATATGAAGAAAAGAAGAAAAAGTCTTATTTTCACCTAAAAAACCGATACTGAACGTTTGGCGGTTTAACCCTGGGTCACCCTGTATATAATTTTAATAATATTTCATCATAGCAGTGATAAAAAACCAAAATATTTTTTTTACTCATGTATGTTTACGTTTTTAATAAACCTAATAGTTCAACAAATGAAGTCTCTAATATTTTTCATTTGCGAAAAAGCCATAAAATGCAGGGGTATGGTATCCAAACAGAACTTCATAAAAGCAATGTTTCACCGAATTCGGCTCTATAAAACCAACAGGAATTGTTCAAAATTAATCTGTTTTTCAGTTATAACCTAAGCTATATTCACTAAAATACACGGAACGTTGTTTTTTTACATTAGAAATCTTCAAGTGATATAACTGCGCCTATTTCAATTTTCAAATCAAAATCTCAAATTCATTACATGTTTTAATATCTTGACATAAATATTTCCACTTATCAATATCGCCCAAGGTACCCTAAAGAAAGAATATTTCCGGAAATATTTTGAGTTTCCATGGTAACCATCCAAAAAATCCTTATTAGCTTAGCTTAAAAATGTAGGCGTGAAATTTCACTTATAATCTCCCTAGTACTTGAATTATTATTCGAAATTTTTAGGGTGCATCATTTTTTGAGGGAATTTTGGTAAGAAAATTTCACAACAAAATATTTAACAAATACTTTGAACAATTTCCAACTCAATGTTAGTTATAGGATAGTATTTCACCAGCAATCACTTTACGCGCGTGTTAGGTACACTATTTTTTCTACTAGCATGTGGAAAAAACACAAAAGTTTACATAATAGATGTTTGAATTTGATATTTATTTTAGTTAGTTTGATTTACTTAAAGTTTTGTAATGATTTAATACTCTGTATTACTTTGATGTTCGAATTTTATTTTATGCGTTGACATAGTGACAAAAAGAAAGAATGAATGATACAGAACAAACATTTCAGGTTTGTAGAACAACAAAAGGACCAATTATTATAAAATACACATGAACAAATTAATTATTATTAACAAAAATACTCAACGTGCAATTTGGTAGGTTTATTTTTTTGTTGCTATAGTTATTCACTGTGACAAATAAAAAATATCAGATTTTTCTTTCTGTTTGACATTTATTTAATGAGGCTTATACCAGGGCTATTGAAAAATTATTCAAACATACTTGACACATTTTCTTTTTATTAAAATTTATAGCAGAATTCTAATAGACTTCTTTATTTTTCAGTCATTTTGTAAACTACAACCATATAAATATATATATATTAAATATCAAAATGTCAGTATACTCCCTAAAAACAAATCAAAATTACTTTTCCGCGCTAGAGCGGAAAAGTGACACTTTCAAAACTAAGATGAGTGCGGAAAAGTGGACTCCTTCCTCCACACGCTGTTTGAAAAAAAATTATTTCCCAGCCACGCAATTCATATATCTATATTTTTTATAGTCAAAAAAAGCTATTTATTGTAAGCTTCATTATCATAAAATATACTTTCGTCGATTCAGAACATTTCATACTGCAAATTTTATTTCAATTCGTATTACTAAAGTCAACGGAAGTACCTAGAATTTGTAAATGTAAAAAATTAAGTTACTACTTTATAATCACGTGACTAAAGTCAAAACATTTCCAGTGCTATTACTCCCAGGAAAACCTGTTGGAAAAAGAATCCGGAAATCTATGGTTGCCATGGTAATACATCAAAATAAAAGCATTGTTGAAATTTTCGGTAAAATGAACCTTAACGATAACGAACACAACAAGAGGAAATGGCTATTTCAAATAGACCACCCTGTATTTATATCTCTATTTGGAACGACCTTATGAACATTTGTGGTGGTTTCATATTATCGCTAATATATTTTGAGAGAAAGCGACAGCAGGCTGGGGCAGTAAACGCTCACTTTCCATTACTCGATTCCCACACAACGCGGTCCATTTCTTTTCAACCTCTATCCATTCGGCGCCCAGCACCACCTCCCAATAAATAAGCCGGTTAAGACAAAGTAGAAAAGTGTATTTAAATGTGATCGCTAATATCCCCGGTTCTAATTAAGGGAGGCAGGAGGCGGGTGCTCTCTAAACGCCGTCAGCGTGGCGCCTCGGCTTCCGATTTACCTGGCCAAGTGGCCAAATCGATTTCACACTTTGTCTAACGATACAAAACGTCTTTCTATCTTTTTGGTTATTGCTTCGACTAATTAATGTCGTCTTGAACCGCACAAATCGTTTTTATGTCCCAAAACACCCATTTAGGGCGGTCGCTGTTTGGATGTTGAACAAGTTATGATGAAAAACAGCCCTTGAAATCAACAGGGGATGGCCTATAAGTATTTATTCACGTGAGCGATTCACCAAATAATCTACCATGACTACTATCCATTAAAAAAAGTGAGAAATTTTCAGTGAAGGAAAATATTTGTAAAATTTGTGTATTCACGTATATACAGTTAATCGAATTTTTTTCAAGATATGATGAATTGTTCGAAACCGTTCAGACTATATCAAGGCAAAATGTAATCTAACGCAACATTTCCCTTGCAGTGTTGGTTATTACCATCAGCAATACTCTGTTTCCCAAAAATATTTTTTTTTGCTTCTTGCCAAAAACGATTTAACTTTCGATTAGTTGCTTATTAATTTATTTAATGATCACAGGATATAACGGGCACATGCCTTGATGCCCACAAAAACAATTACAAAATCCATACAGATTGTGAGGTAGCCTAGCTTAGTTAAATATAATAACAAATGAGTACCCATTCATCTATATTCTAATTAAATGGTTTTTTCTTGAAGGAACTGATTGAAATATTAAAATATCTATAGTATTATATTCTGTTGATGGGGGATTTTTTTTTAATTAGTTCTGTGATATGATATCTCAAAGAGAACGTTATTTCTCAAAAGTCTATTTGGAACGTGAATGCTCATATTAGATAATAAGGTAGGTGAATCGATATAATCATTCAACAATTTTTAAAAATATATAACATCAGAGTGAATGTAAAGTATATTTCTGTCTGAGAGAATCTGTACCAGCCATATCATTATATACATTTGTAGCCTTGTAATTGAGAAATCTCAAAAACTTATTCTGGATTACTTCTAATTTATGTTTGTATACCTCATATTGGGGACACCATATTACTGATGAATATGTCACCCTACTATAAATATAAAATAAAATTATAATAAATAAAAAGATTCTAGAGCTCGTTGTGATGTGAAATTTTTGCAACTTCTCAAAACAAATCGTAACATGCGGTTACTTCTCACAACTTATGGCAAGGTCCTTTCTGTTTCGAAGTACTTACTGTTCCAAAATATAGAGTGCAGCTCCTAAATATATACTTAAACTCCTCGGAGACGGCTCGCTCACAAATTCACTCACTTCTCTAGAGCACATCAAAAACTTGTAAATCTGTCTCTCTTTCATACTCTTCTGAAATAGTATCAATTGTTCCACTTCTAATAATTTTATCCATATTAACCCAACAAGTTCAAATTTCACACCCTTTCGTTTTCGTTTATTCAATCGTAAAAACACGCGTCATAGAGTCCAAAATCATCCGAAGATTATGAGGGAAGGCCGCTTCCAAGACCGATTTGGAATAAATAGTTAGGAATCAACTGGTGAGAGATATTTGGACTTGAACAAATACCACTACCAAGGCCTATGGTATTCCAACAAGATGGAGCACCCGCACCTAACAGTAATATTGGTGTACACTATTTAAATGACAGATTTGGAAGAAACTGGATAGGAACCAATGGACCTGTTAGGTGGCCACCCCCATCTCCAGATATTACGCAATTGGGTTTCGCCATACGGGGTCACCCCAAAGCGAAAGTATACAGAACTCCTGTATGCAACCGCGACAACTTGGAAATAATGAGAGTGAGAACTGTCATCAATGAAATTATCTAAGAACAGCTACTAATGAACCCAGACTAATAGTTCAGAAAGTTAGAAGATGCCAGGAAAAGGATGGGGGGCACTTCGAACAAGGGGAGTGGAGTATTTGCGTCGGTTCTTATTTGCTATGTGAGAGTTATTCATTAGTAGTTATTATTATTATAAAATTCAGTTTTTTTGTTTTATCTGATGAATATTTGTTGTGATCAAGATTGAATAGAATAATCAGCAATAATTCAGTTTTTCAAATGAGAATCCATGGCTACATGGCAAAACTGAAAGTGTCTCCACAAAAAATAATCAAATGAAAAAAATGGGTTGGAAAAACTGATACTTTTTGGATTTTCAAGTCTACCAAGCATCGAAAGATTATCGAATATGGGTGACAGCCAACTTGATGTTTAAAAAAAATATATTTTAAAAGCAAGTTGAAAAACGAATGCAACTTATATATACAATGAATTATTTTGAGAGAAAAGATCTAGTTTCGAAGATAGGTGCGATACAGTTTTGAGAAAAAGAGATACTCATCAATTACGTCCACTTATATTGAACTACACAGTTCTTGTAGATCGGTACCTAGATCACGGAATTCAAGAGTCATTGCAGGTACAGTGAAAAATGGTGATTTTCAATGCATTATGGCTACTAGCGATTCATATAGGTGAGAGAGTATTCACCAACAAATTATATCTACATGTGTTTCCAGGTCTGTTTGTGATCAATTCAATGTTTGAAGAGCAACTGCTCTGAGAGCTGTACGTAGAGTAACTGGTGCTCTGTTCAGGAAATCTCAAGTTTTCATTCAATCGCCCAGTCATGATAGAGCCATGGCAATGATATATGGCTTTGAAGAATGCAGGGGGTTCCCAAAACCGATAAGAGCCATCATAGATGGCACACACATTGATGCACCTAAAGAGAATTCTGCAGATTATGTGAATCGCTAAGATATTTATTCAGTTGCAAGTCAATACGATATCAGTTCATTCAATTCACTATCTCATTTGTAGGTGATATGCAGATTTCCCTAATGATGTGAATAAATTTTCATTAGATAGTTGTATACTTGCGATGGAGATGCAACTTATGAACTACTTGATCATCTGCTTACTCCATTTAAAGATAATTAAAGACATTAACCTGCGAGGGTAGGTTGAAAGCGGGTTGAAAGCTTTATTGGTTTACTGTGACTTAGTGATACACTATGTAATAGAGAATTTCAAGACAAATGGGCTGGATAAATAAAGAGGGTGACAATAAAAAAAATTGGAGTTACAACCAGTCCAACAGACAGTGAATTCAACTTTTTTATTTCTTCAAATAACTAAACTACAGACTGCAACAAGTCACCTGTATCACCTGGTATATTCGATATAAATTATGTTTCCGAACTAAGATCGTGGATTTTTGAAAACATGCTGATTGAAGGCATTGAAACGATAATTTTTCTACTGAATTAAAATTAGTCCAGCCTTGATTCCTGTGAAGTTAATCTTGAAAATGATATAATATGCTGTTCTACTTCAAAAATGTGTGGCCGTTTATTGACCCCCGCCGAAACTCACCCACAAACACGCCTTGTAATTATATGCTAATTACCTACCAGAAATTTCAATAATGTCGCATTGCGTATTCCGTAATCCTATATTCATTTTGTCAAATTACGGGGACGAAAATGATTTCGATTGAATGCCCCACTTCAAAGTGACAAAATTCGCAGCAAAGCTCGTACAGAGCTGTGTCAATGTGGTAATTGACATAGAAGTATCAAAGGTGCGTCCTCTACCGCCCTCTATCAAATTATAGACTCGCTCAGGGGGTGTAATTATAGCCCAGCCCAGAGAAAATTGTTCGAAAAATATGTTGCGGCCCGTTTACGTTCCGATTCTCGTTTGTGCACTGCCTGTCTGATTTCATTTCTTTTTCTCTAGCCGTCACGTATATTGTGGTTATTGTTTTTCAGGTCAGTGTCAGTGGTTCTACAACTTTGTCATCGAATATGGGTGGTAATAATATATAAGCCCAAATGTTATTTAAACAAAATATGAGACTTAAAATGTTTCATTGTTCCGCACTGATACTTTTAGAAGGGTGTAGTAGGTAGTTTTCCAAAGTAATTTGAATTTTGGCCAGTTGTTTTTGGATGGTATGGGGTGAAGAATTTAAGTTTTCGACCTCGAGGACCCTAAGCTAACTTAAGGAGGCCAAAAAACACGATCTTTTTGGACTATATCTTCATCTTCTGCATGAACTATGTCTTGTTTGAAAAAAAAACATTGAATACAGAGTTATAGAACATACAATTTTCTTTTTATTCCATTAACTGAAAATATATTATGACTCCGTATAGGTACCGAGTAAAAGAGGCCTAAAAACCCTAGTGTGTCGACAAATACCTGTCAAACTGTATATTTATGAAATACTGAATTTTCAATAGAGAGATATTGCAATAACGCCAGCCAGTATTGAAGGCAACAACTTTATTTTAATAGTGACTGGCACTATTCTGTGATTAAGAACAGAGATATTGCAGTTTCATCTGTTCGTCCCTTACAGGCATTCGTTATTCATAAACTATAAATGAAATCTAGTTTCTCAGATTTTTCATTCTACATAACTTATTTCATACTATGATACAATTATTGTGATGATAGAATTACCAAAGGGTGCTTCGATATCGATTTTTGTTGAAAAAGTCATATAATTATCACCCGAAGTGGAAATAAAGGAACTTTTAATCCGGCCTTAATCGTCCTCTAATAAAGCCAGGCAGTATTTTAATAAAGTTGTCCTTATTCCAGATTCACATTGCGCGTGCGCATATGTCAAAATAAGGACAACTTTATTACTGACTGACGTTATTATGAACTGCAATATATCTCTAATATCATTCGGATACTTTAGATAAGGTTAGATTAGTTTGGGGCTTTCGTGCTACAAGCCTCTACACCGCGACCTTTTCAGAGGCTTGTTTTTAGAACACTTACAGTTATCACATTGCAAAAAATCCTTGGCCTGGTGATAGACGACGATCTATGTTTCTCATATATCCGCACTAGAAAAAAAGCTTTCTATAATCTTAAAATGATATATCGTAATCGAGAAATGCCGACCAGGAAGACAAAATAACTCTATGTGAATCTCTGGTATTGTAGCAACTAAACTATTCCGACTGTATATTTGGGCCTGCCCTGAGACAAATTGTTAAAAATCGTCTTCAACGAATTCAAAACTCTTGCATACGACTTATATTTGGCGTTACAAGGAGAAAATCCACGTCTACCTATTTGCCACAAATAGGTTGGCTGAATATGGAAAACAGACGTCTGCTGCATCTTATTAGTCTTCATCATAAGAATGTGAGGTCACAGAAACCTACATATCTTCATAAAAAAATTCAATACAGATCCGAAATCCACAACAGATGACTTCGATTCGATAACAAAATATCTATTCCTCAGCACAACACATCCCAATTAAATCCTCGTTCTCCTACAATTTACCGAAAATGTATGATCTCATTCCAGATCGGATAAAGATGTGTAATGACATGGTATTAAAAAAAAAATTAAAGGATGCCCTACTCACTAAAACTTTTCAATTCGCATAGAAATAATGTTTTTTTGTTATTGTTGGTATGCTGCCATTTAAAATAGCAAGCATACACTGAGGAATTTTTTTATTAATCGTAGCTAGAAATCCAATAACCCTAGCAAGAAACTCTAATAGCATAGGGGACAAGCGAGCTATCACCTGTGGTTATAAAGTCGACTTTGCTGATTATAACTCACCTGGGATAAATAGAAATTGTCGAATAACTTATTTTCTCGAACTTTGCTACCGCAATGGAATGCATTTACCTATAGCTAGTAGACAATGTTTTTGTGGTAGCTGGTAAACTGTATAGTTTTCAATGAAAAATTATTGCAAAATGTCTGTCGGAATGTGTTCTAACAGTGACGAACAAGAAAGAAGTTTCGAAATGAAACATGTAAGATAATGGGACGTGAATAAATTTCAGCAGAAGCTCTCACTATTGATTCATATTCCGCATACTTCATTAACACGAATATGTATGTCTCGAAAAAACTTAAGTAATAGCATTTGATTATATTCATTCACTTCACCCATTATGACATGATTCCTATATTGGTTGTTTACAAGGAGCACTATTCCGCAATATGGCTAGACTAGAACAGGCGGTAGATAACACTGAAACAGTAGTTCTACGTTTTCTCATTTCTAAACGTAGCAACCTCCAAATGTTCGTTGCGTTCGTGGAGGGGGTAATTTCCGTCAGAATGTCAGCAAAACACAGCATGGAACAAAGTAGTCGTAAGTAAGTTCTTCGAGTAATATTTTAGTGGCAGGTTGACAACTGTATTACCGTAAGTGGATGAACTTCTATGCGATGATCCACAAATCGTAAGCGAAAACCTTACAGCCATAGGCATGTAATTCACCAGTGATTATTCACCTGTGAAATTATGATTTTCTGATTGAAGAACTTACTGTCCTAGACTGACTGCCTAATAGCGACAGCATTATACCTAACTGTGGCAGAAAAACCACCTTCAGAAAAATCGTTTTTGCTGCCATAGAATTTGAATGTGCTACTTCTATTCTATAATTTGTTATAGTAATAGAATTTCTTATTACAGTAGCAAGAAATATTCCAGCAAAAACTTTAATAGCAGAATTTTCCTCAGTGTATATATGTATATATATGTTTTTCTACATTCATGCAAAATGCAAAACTTTATTGAACTATATTCAGTGGAAAAAGAAGGTCTTTATTGCACTAGTGCAATAAAGTTTTTATTGCACTCATCTGTCTTTCAACTTCAACGTGCTGTCATTATGATAAACATAAACGTTCAAACCCACAACATTTTCAGCAGATATTCTGTGAGATTGGCCATACGTTTTAAACAGCTACATATTTTATATTATTTTGTATTAATGTTAGCAGTCAGAGTTGAACAAACAATGCCTTCCCGAGAATAACTCCATAATCAAAACTGATCCGCTATGTTCTAAACCGTCTACCCGCATAGAGCAAACTGTACTATGAGTAATATTAATGGAAAACTAGATGATGGTGATGAAATCGATAGTAATAATTATTTATTTAAATTGCGTATTTCATTTTCCTTCACCTAGTGCCGCACCTAAATAAATTTTTACTTTTTGCATGAACGTAGAAAAAATATTGTATGCAACTCGTGCAAAAAATGTTTATTGCACTCGACGTGTTGTCCAACTCGGCCTGACGGCCTCGTCGGACAATTTCACGTCGAGTGCAATGAACACCTACTTTTTGCACTTGCATAAATAACTATTATTTTTCTTCTTTAGCATAACTACTTGATTGGTATATTCTCAATTTTATTTTACATATTTCTTACCCAAGGTTGAGTGGAAGAGCGCTGCTTCTTTGATTAATACTCGAAGTGCGAACTGTACCTTTTGCAATGCAATTGTTAATTGTTAGAAGTTTGTTATATGTTACTTCGATCATTGCAATAAAAACAATTTATTATTATTAACTCCCATATATCTGGAAGCTCTTGGTTTTTCTTCTCCCAGTGACATACTATGTGGCCACCATACCACTATACCGTACATTTTCATGGGTCAGATAACTCTCGCTTAGAGCCATGTAGTCAGTTTTGGTTATAGCCCCAAATTTTTTCTGCACATTCTCCTGCACAGATTGAAGGCTAATATTGTACTTTTTTCAGATACTGTGACTTTTGAATGAAAAATTATTATTAGGTATTCCAAACTCAATTCCAAATAGGTTTTCATGTCTGTTCCGTCAAAACTCAACAAATAATCCTACGCCCCATCAAGTGACAACTAGCAGTTTATTTCAGATTATTTCTTTCGTCTATTAAATATCAGTCATCAACCAATCATACGTTTGTTTCCTGTTTGACAGGACCAATCAACACGCTCTATTAGCGACTATTTACATGATGCACAATAGTCACCGACTATTCAGCATGATACTCATATCAAGAAGCCTGAGCATCTGACAGTACTCTAAATAAATACATATTAAACGTCAAATAGAATCAATCGTGTTAAAGCTGAATAATCATTTGAAAATGAATCGGTTTGGAAAAATCAAAAACGATGAGATATCGAGGCTACAATCCCTGACAATATAGTGTCATTCAAATGAAAGATATGAAGAAATGGATTCAAGAAATAATCTTCATAAATATAACACGACCTTAATTAATTGTCGACTATTTTATTACTGCTAAATTTCTCTTGTATTTATTAATTTTACTCGACATTATTTTGGCATTAATAATCAGAGATAAAAGCCCTCGAGCTTCGCTCTCGGGCTCTCATCAGATTATTAATGCCAAAATAATGTCTCGTTAAATTATTATAAAATACAGTCGAAATTTAGATGCAATAAAAATAGTCGACTATTTATCTAGGTCTTGTTATATTACCCTTGACAAGTATTTCTACCACATTTTGTTCCTCAGTTTGCGTTGGCGCCTTTGTCTATTTCTATTAAGCTTTCAAGCTTGAACCCAGTCCTTTCACCGTCAAACACATCAAGTGTGCTGCAAAGTGCCCGCGGGTCTAACTCGAATTGTATCACCGCCTACGTGACTAGTGCTCAATACAAATAAAGAACAATGTCAAATAAGTCGAGATTGCAGTCGCTGAAACCGACCAGGATATCTGTACTTTGATACCCTCCGTAAAAGCATGTACCTTGGTTTATTATCAAATACTTAAGGACTATTATATGATAATTGAATTGGTATCTTTACAAGAACGTTGGTTTCTAGTAGTAGTATGGAAAAAATTTCATTTATGCGTTACTTATTCTTCATTATACATATGTTATATAATTGCTTATTGAAAATGTTCTCTCTTCGAACCCATTACAGGGTGTTTCCAAAATTGGAGCGATAAATTAAGTGGAAAACACACTGCCAGCAGGCAGACACGCTGTGGCCCGGAGAATCAAACTAGTGCCTCCCGTACAAAGGTAAGTAAAAACGGCAATATTTTGAAAACTGTTGATTGCCCCGAAAACAATAATGCTTGCCATTTATTGTAACATATCCCAAATAACCACCTGTTTTTTTATTATCGCTCTAATTTTAGAAATACCCTGTAAATACAATAAACAGTCAGGCCCTCCCCATAAAAATACTACTACTACTACTACTACTACTAGGCCTTTGGATTTCCTTTCCAAGATATTTGTGACCAAAGTTTCTCATTGGAGTCCCTTGTAAATATTCCTGCGTATTGTGCATATAGTTTGCTTTGTAATAATGAGAAAACAACAGAATGAAAAAAGGGAATATTCTCAAATAAAAATTGACAATTGATTTTTTCAAAGGAAAACAACTCACGATAAGAATGAAGATTTTTTGTAATATCGCTAAAGCAACACTGGACATTGATTGGACTGAAAGATATTGTGAAAAGGCCGGAAAAAGAAAATCTGAAAGTAAAAATTTGCATTTTTATTCGGATGGTTGATTTTTTATCTATTGACATATAGACAAGTGAAAATGTTATTCAAAAGTATCATTAATAACAACCGTTCAAATCATTGATGCGATAATCTTTTTCGCTAGGCCTCCACTTAATTTTGTAGACAAAAATCTCTTCACGTCCGTGGGGTGAGTGATTACTGGGTCCGAGAATCATGTGCCCTGAGTAGGCGGAGTGAACTAAGAATTACTACCTTCCGCATTATTCCGGCTTAGTTTTCTGCCGCATTACGGCAAGCCGGTGTAATTTCTAGATTCGAGGGCATAGTGTCCATCATTCCACCAAGTACTCCTATGATCAGAACGGCACCATTTTAACCAAATGGTTTAGGTAAAGCCTGCCGAGTTCAACAAGTAATTTAGATATTTTATCCGTTTTTCCTTCTCTTTTCGGACGACGTTCGTTCCGCCAGGAGCCGAAAACTATGACATGAATCGTCCTACTTTGATGGTTGAGAAGGACTACATCAGGCTCATTGGCTATTTGCCTGGGGGTGTTGAATGAGTAGTTTCAATAGATTCAGTACTTCTCATTCAACAAAAAAACTCAATATCCCCTAAAGCATAAGGCAACACCGGTGTCTCGATTATACCATACGAGGGTTGTAGATGGTAGTATAACGCTCGTTGCACCCACATCGTTATGCCTGTGGTTATAAGCTCTGACCGCCTAAGCTGTACAGGCTAACTGCAAATACATTATGGTCTCGGATGCCCTATACAATACGCTCTGCATCTAGTGTCAGTATCACGCGACTACGGTAGACTTGGGTGTCGAAGACACCATCCAGGCTGTGAATCCCTCGGTTTCTGACAGCGGCACTTGAACTGAGAAATGCGAAAGTCTGGTTTTTAGATAAGCCAAGGTCTTCAATGTTCTTGAAGAAGACCCCATACATAGAATTTTTGCTGAACGGGTTCCAACTCGGTGACAGTATTTGGGTTCGTCCGTTCAGTGTCGAATACGAGACCGAGTTCATCTGCTGCACGGGTTGCTACCTTGGAAAGAAATGCTCCAATCCCTGCCTTTTCAAGATCGCATGCAACAGAGAAGAGGATCTGAACTCCTGATGACTTTACAGGTTCCATCCAGTACCATTCTATTGTGCAGACACTCCAAGCTCAAAAGTCCACAGCTTCCTCGTTTTCTGGGGAAGTATAACCGTGGAACAGACGATTTAGGATGCAAGCTTCCATGAAGATCCATCATTTTGCGAGTTTTTACGTCGAGTTGTCGCAGCTCTTCTTGAGTCCATTTCATCACTCCAAAGGAGAAAAGTAGAATCGGAACGGCAAGCATATATTAGTTGCAGCAACTTTGTTCTTTCCCGACAGTTCTGATGACAAGATCTGTCGGAGTTAATGCTGATACTTGCCGCGGAGACAGTTTTTAACTGTTGTTACCACTTGGAAGTGGCGTTTTTCCACCCCTACCAAGTATACGTCTCTTCGGCATCCAGATTATTATTATTATAGAAGTAATTCAAGGGATAGAATTTCTTGTTGAGATAAACTGATAGAAAAAATTTCTCTTGTGGTTTATTACGAAAGAAACAATTTTGACCGTATACTTCAGAAATACTATTAATATTATTAATATTCTTCTACGGTCCATTGATTCATTTTGGTTATATGAAATACCGTATTGGTTTTTATTCTTACTATTTTATTTCGAAGTTTAAATATCATTTTACGCCTGAATGTACATCACAATATTGTGTTACAAACACCAACATTCAATAAATACATATAATGGGCAGAATTTGATAGTTTTTGCATGGTGGGTAGTTGTTTAAAGTGTTACGTTTTTGGAATCCCAAATAACTGGTGCAAGAGTAAGAATGGGATTATCCAATCTTGTATTCTATTGGCAGATAAGAATGTGATTTGTATTATTCAATAATTGTATTGCTGTCAATAAATATTATTATTATTATATTATTATCTACATAACAGCAATATTTCTCTTCTAAATACCAGCCAGTACACAAACACAAAATATCACTGCTATTTATCATACGTCAAAGTAACAATAATTTGTAAACAGTTTTGAAAAACTAAGCAAAATGCAAAAAGTGTTCACTAGGTCTATACAGGGTGTAAATTTGAAAACTTTCAATGCGAATATCTCGCGAAATAAAAAATTTAGAAAAACGCCATTTGGCACAAAGGCTAACGAGTTAGAGGGAACTAAAACCACCATATTTCAGTGAAGGCACGAGTTACCCCTTAGGTGCGACACACCCCAACTGTAAAATGTCAAATGGCATACCTCTTTTGTAATACCTACCTCAAATGAAAAGTCTCATTTAGTAGTATTCCCCTGTACAAGAATTTTCATTTCCATCCAACACTGGGTGGCACAAAAACATATTTCGAATAAATAAATTGTATTGTGTGAAAATTACAGTTTATTGGATCAGATGTTCAAAATACAGTCCATTCAGTTCTAAACAAAAGTACAATCGATTTTCAAATTACATTCTTGTTATTAAGAGGATATTCCATTTCATTAGATATCACCATGTATTCCAGTTTGTTGTAATCAAAAAACAAAATCATGTTGGAGCATTCCTTCAGAATAAATAAAAAGTACTTGAAAAAGTAGCATTGTTTTAATCAAAATTTAGTCCTTTGTGCAAGGTTTTACTGTAAAGTCAGGACACCGTCGAATTGAAATTAGCTTAAACGAATTGCGAACTATTTTCTGTTCATCATGGTTTACAGTTTTCCGGAAAGAATTCAGATGGTGTTTATCTATGGTTCTGAAAATCGTTGTGCCTTAAAAACTGCTGCAAATCAGAGAACTGATTCTTGAATTTGAAGAAACAGGATCAGTGGCAAACAACAAAAGGACCAATCCAAGAGTACTTAATGAAGCAGCACAAGTGGATGTTTTAGGACATTTAGCTATGAATCCTACAATGTCTCTACGCCAAGGTTCAGCCATAACAGGAATTTCTCATCAAGCTATCCGTCGGGTACTCAAACTTCATAAGTTTCACCCATACAAAATGCACATTCTTCAGGAGTTGCGGGAGGATGACCCTGATAGAAGAATTCAATTTTACGAGAACATGACCGAAATGTTACGTATTACTACCCAGTTGCTAAAAAATATTTGTTTTACCGACGAATCCACATTTTTTTAAATGGTGCAGTGAACAAACATAACTGTAGGTACTGGAGTGACGAAAATCCGCATGTCTTCAGGCAAGGACACACGCAGTATCCAAAAAAATTAAATGTCTGGGCGGGAATTGTAGGTGACACAGTGATTGGGCCATTATTTATTAATGGAAATCTTAATGGCGATACTTATTTCGAAATGTTAAACACCACCATTCAACCTTTAATTGTTGCCGAAATAGAAAATCAGTTGGACATTGACGGAAATAGGAACCTGAATGAAGATTTAATAAATTTTCAGCACGATGGAGCACCACCCCACTACGTTTTGCCAGTCAGGCAATTTTTGAATGATGCTTTTCTAGGTCAGTGGATTGGACGGAGAGGTTCAATCAAATGTCCAGCGAGATCTTCCGATCTAACACCCATCGATATTTTCTCTGGGGACATTTGAAATCCATCGTATTTCAAACACAACCTACTTCAATAGAACATCTTCGACAACGCATTATTGCAGAAATGTGTTCCAAAATGTTAGGATGGCATTTAAACGTCGATTATACTATTGCTTACAACAGAATGGAATGCATTTTGAACATCTGATCAAATAAAATATCCTTTTAACACAATACATTTCATTTTATTCGACTTTATGTTTTTCTTACACCCTGTAGTGGGTGGAAAAAAAGTCTTGTACAGGTGAATACTACTGACTGAGACCGTTCATTTGAGGTATCACAAAAAAGCTATTGCCATTTGACATTTTAAAGTTGGGGTGTGTTGCGCCGACAGGGTGACTCATCCCTTCACTGAAACGGCGTTTTTCTATCTTTTTTATCTCGCGAGATATTCGCATTCAAATTTTTCAAATTCACACCCTGTATAGTGAATTTGAAGTTTTAGAACACTTTAAAACATCTTCTTTATAATAAAATTGCCTAAGCGATAAAATTCAATTCTGGGTATTTCTGCAGGATTATTCGTTTTCAAAAATTTCATATTTTGAGATTGTTCTTACTGATTTCTAGGTTTCAAGTAATACAGATGTATGTTTATCTTCTGATCACTATGCACATTTCAGTGAACCTGATTACCGCTGATGGGAATGCCAAAGATAAAGAAATGTTTGTACCCTTTGAATCCCAGTGCTTATTAAATACTACTTCTAAGAAACTAGGCCGACTTTCATATCTGTTTCTACGATCAAACTTATTACCAAATAAACCCAGCTCATATCTGATAGCCACCATCGGAACAAAACCAAAAATAAAACTTTAATAATATTAACCCAATGTTCGATTCAAAAGTTATTTATGTATGTGGGAACGAGGTTCGGTTCCATATTATTTATTGGGTATATAGGACAGTGTCAGTTGTGAAACTCCTATAGATATATCAAGAAAGGCAAGAAATAATTAAACAGCTCGATTCTTATTAACCGGTCCCATAAATTTTAATCAGCTTTCATGTCTGCAATAGGAATCAAGATTCAAATGGGCAGTGAGATATGGTGACTTTATCGTCATTGTTCTTTGTGGTTCGGAACTCCATAAAGATTATTTGGCAATAATTATCGAACTTATAGTTTCTTATAAACACGAACTCTTTTACATGTGTACTATACGGCAAACTTGTGAAGAACCAGTTAAACTGCAGATGCACGGACTGTCAGTGAATAATAATAATGTGGATGACATTCGTTAAATGACGCTGCAGTTTAAATATCAACCATTTTGAGTCGATCCGGAGTGTAAAGTGATATTCGGAAACACGAACTGAATCATGCAACGAAACTGTCCGTCTTTACTTAATCAAATCAGGTTTTGATCTGCAGAAAACGAAGTTTATAAAAACGTTCATTTCTCCACAACAAATCGTGATATTTTCACTTCATCAGACAGTTTTTTATTCGACTGGAAATTAGCAGAATCAAAAGTATCAACTGTACATTCTTGTTTGCATTTACACGAGCATTTACACCTAGAGTAATTTTTCAGAATAAAACATTCTTCGATTGATGTTATTTGTATTACATACAATTATTATATTATATCCTAAGCTGAATCGCATTCCTCAACCATCAGCTTGATGTGTGTGCATTTCTCTTATGATCGCTCTGTGACGAAGACAATTAAAAAAATCATGACAGATTTCTACATCGCAAGATTTGCTAAACACTTGGAAAATTTCAGCTATCTCTAGCATCCGCTTCCAATCAAGAATTGGTGGTCAACCGGAACTAACGACTTTAGCGCTCGCCATTCAATCGAGTCGATAGTCGATAATGATGGGCGTCGCCACGCTGACCGACGTCCACTATATTATGTGACACACGTGCTGAAGAAAGTGATCTCGTGCTTGCAATTTATTGTCCCATTTAGAAGACGTTTTCTCGGAAGATGTTTCGGATGGACGGAAAAGGAAATAGCACGTATTTATGAGGGTTTCGGAAATTGGATTTCTAGTTACCGCTATTCTACTAGCGGAAATATTGAAACTTGATAACTAGTTCTATGGAGACGGTGAAATAAAATTGATTTCTTCTCATTCTCTAGGAAAAACACTAATTTGAATGTGCCCGAAAGAATAATATGTACGGGAAGAGAGTGGGTATAATTATCATTTGCCGTGGCGCTTTGTTCTACATGCAGATACCATTTTCAAAACCCCAGAAAATCCTACAGCACCTACAGTAAGGGTAAATTGACCAGATACTCAGCAGCAATCAAGAAATGAGGTAGCGAGGATGTTAAGTCCATGCTCTTCAACGTGATACTGGATGGATTTCAAAGATGAATGAATCTTCTATGAGAATATTATAACCAACTGAACGAGGCAACGGTTTTTCCATTCTCCCTTGGTTTCTTGAAAATATTAACTAATTCACCATAAGACAATTTCAACTAGACACGCTATGAATCTTAGTTTTACGATTCAAATATATATAAAAGGATAGCAATTCCCTGAGCATAGGAAACATGTTTACCTAGTCCTGAAATGAAAGTAAAATAATTTTCACAATAAATCAACTCGCTGTCAATCTGACCTATTGGTCAGCTCAAATTATTTAGTAATGTTGACACAATATAGTCATTTTGAGGAAGTTATGTCTGCTCAAATCAGAAAAAAAGATTATATCAATTTTATAAAAGATAGAGGGGTGGTTTAATACAAAATTGCGTATTTCAGAGGTGAATTGCGTGAAACAAAAAATCTAATCTTGCTAGTTCTAGAGATATACAAATTATTGAACTTTTACTGGTAATAGTAAAGTATTTCCGAAACACTCTGTAGTTCAGATGGAAATACTACGCCAATATGAAACGTGACTCTTAGCATTTCGAATGATGCAATAAAAAATACAGGTACGTATTTGAAAATAAAAAATTAATGGTTTCTCAATTCGTACAATACTCTGTATATGATTTTTATTCACATATTTGGATAGTCTACAAAAAGTTACTACGGCAAAGTGCCTGAAGATTTTACAAATCTTCACTAATGAAAAAGATAAAGGCAAAAAAAGAATTTAGAAATTTTTGGCTTTTTCTGTATAACTCCAAAACTAAATTGGCTTAATCAGATTTTTTCATGTAATTGGCCTCTAAAGTACGCAACTTTTTCCCCATTTGATCATCCCTTTATTACCGAAACCGAGATCCCAATGCATAGATGAACAGCCCTGTAAATATTGTCGTTGATTTATCAACGGTAAAAACAGAAGAGCTTTTTTTTATTGGATGAATTTTGTTTCTCCTGAAGGACTCGTGATTTTATCAATCGGTTTGTTTTCATATTTTTGCCAAACAAAAATAAAAAAAAAAATTATCGATAAAAATTTAAGCACTCGTGGTATTTACCTTTAAAAAAAGTGTAGATTGGGGCATCTCGAAAAATCTCTTGAAATTAAAATATGAAAAATCCGTCATTTTGTGAAAAACATCAATTCGTCGAATAATTTTCTTAGCTTGGCCAGTATGTAGTTGGGGTATGTGCCAAGAAGCAAAAATGCGTTCGATTTATTTCAGAGTGTATTTTATTCATTTGAGTGCATTTAAATAAAATCTTTTTTTTTACGTTTATATTAATGAAAAAATCCAACATAACATTTTTGTAGCAGGTATAAGATTTTCAAACTCGGCAGTCTGCATAGGATAACATCTAATAGTTTTTACTTTACCAATAAATTACCATTCTTCTACTCGCACAACTGAAAAGGATCAAACCTTTGTCCTTGTTTTACCTGCCCTCATCCTATTCCATCACGCAGTACAAAGAACAAAAAACAATCAGTCCTCTGTTCTTATTCAAACAGTGTACTTTCAAATCCATTCAATTTATTCTTGGATACAATTTTACGTAAGTTTATATTTTCATGAATGTTCGACCAAATCTCAAATATACTCACTGAACCTCACCCACGCATACAACCCAGTTTGTCCGACATACTTGTTACAATCTTCCACTTTTTCTTCTTAGAGACACTTTGACCTCTCAATTGGGTCAATTTACTGTAATTAGTAATCTCTAGTTTCCGAAGCCATCATGCAGACATTTAACTGAATTTGAACTACACTGTATTAATGTATCTAGCTAATCGGTATTGAATATATGCCATTTGAATCTTGCACTGTTGAATGAATCATGGAACAAAACATATGAACTATGTCAATTATTATTATCTTCACTTTTGCTCTCAACTTCCTGGTAACTCTCATGAAACATAACTGCAAAACACGACACATGAGAACGTGTTGGTGGTTTCAACCACAATCGTGCGTGTTTGCATGGAGGGTTGAAAAAACGTTTATCAGTTCACCACAGAAATTGGCGCATATTCTTCAGTTGGTCGTTAGAAAAAACTGTTCAGAAGAAAATTGTATAGTAATTTTTTTGGTTCGCGATAGAACTTTTTTGTGGTTTGCTAGGTACAATAGACTGTGGGATACAGTAATTGGAAAATATAAATCTCGTTAGCACGTCTAATAGTATTTATGATTTTAATGAACGGTTACTCGTAGAACGTTACATTAAGTGATTGCAATTCTCAATTTATTTATCAGTTAGTTAATGAATTTATTTTCCAGAGCTGTCAGCACAAATTACTTTTTACAGTTATAACTACATTGAATAGAAAACTATCAATTACCAATAGTGATATGTAAACTTTTCAGTTCAAATATTTATCATCCATTTGTTCAGCTGCCAACGTAATAATAATAGGTGTAGGTATCAGTGATTTAAGAAAAAAAATTATCGCTTTTCTTCGTAATCTTGTAGTTTTATTCAAAAAATATTTACTTACCACTTAAGTACCAGTCAGTCACCTTACAGAAAAATTGTCATACGTTCATTCTTATGAATTTTCACTTTTGTTCTATAATTTCACCTCCTCCATATACAGGGTGTTGAAGTTAAAAAATGTTTCGGTCAACCAGTGACGTGTCGAGGTATTTGAAAATAGCGGTTTGATGTCGGAATATATTCATCTCAAATGTAGTTTTAAACAACTGATATATAAAATATTTTTAGTGAGTCAAATATAATTCTTAATCGATACGATAAAATGAAGATGTGGCGAAACCAGGTGGGTAAAAAAATTTGTACTGGGTGAGTCAAAAATCCTATTTTCATTGTATATATATTTTTTTCATTCTATATTTTAAGCTTTATGGATACTTGACTACAAATCATTCAAGATACTTAGTAGGTACAGGATATGTATTGATGCAAAACAGCTTCTATCAGTAGAAAACCAAAAGATTTCTTAAAAATTGTCTGAGATGTAAATATCTACTTTACTTTCAAAATGTACTGAAAAAAAAAATTATTTGAAATTATTTTCATACGATGGTCCATAAATATGTATACACGATGTCAAATTGAAAACTTTCTGACCTCAATATATTTCTTCCGGTAAATAAAACAAGTCAATTATATTTTCAAGCGGAACACTCTCAATGAATATTTGTAGCCCCTGTGGTTCAAACCCCTAGAAGGGGTAAATGTTACCCTTAGAATCTCAAATGCGAAGGGGGATCAACTGGCACATCAATTCTCTTTCCTTACTTGTTATTTTTTGATGAGCACATTCCGGAAAATAGCGTTCTAAACTTACAGAAGTAACATTCCTGCACTGATATGCATGGTTTTCAGGATATCAATTGAACAAAAGTTATTATATTGAGTCTGCTTTTAGTAGAACTGATTAGACGATTCGGTGGTATCGTGTCAACCCTTTATCAGCATAATCAGCATACAACGGAGTAACGATTTTTGTAAATATTTATTACAATGAAATTTTAAAAATGCTGGTATTTAAATCTAAGGTAATGACGAGGTCTATTCTTCATTTTAGGTATTTAAATTGAACATTTCTCAATATGCCTTATGAGTCAGCAATGTTAATTATACAAAACATTCATATTCAACATTTAAGATTTTTTCCTCAGAGCAATATTACTTTTTAACTTCAACACCCTGCATCTCAAAGACTAGCCATATGATTGAGTTGTGCCCATGCTCCTGTTCAAAAGGTCAAATCAAAGCGGACACTTTTTGATTCACATTTCAAATAAATTATATCAAAAACATAATATATCAGAAGTGGAGTCAGTCTCTGAAATCCTCGACCATTTTTTTTAGTTTCAAAAAAATATTTAAAGATAGCAGATGGCGGAATTTGATTTCGAATCACTGAACTGTCCACAGTTCAAATAACGTTTTCGTATAATCGTCCATACTAGACTTGATTTGTTGAAAAAGGATGGATAACCTAAGAGACATATAAAAAAAATGTTTAAACTGTTTCATCGGTCTGCACCCTTACGAGCAACCCTCAGAAGTCTCCGAGAGAGATATAGACACAGAAAATAATATGCAATCCGCTGTTTTGAAAACTCTGCTTGAGGCTGTACATATAAATCTCTACACTGAACGTCATTTCAGTTAAGTATGAATATATCTTTGAAATTTAATAAAGGGCTTAAATCTCTATCACTCATCTACATTATCAGATTCTGTATGTCAGATTTGAACGACTCCCAAGAAGTTGGTATATTTATTAGATATATTCGAACTTTACCAAAATAATGGTTCATCTAACTATTGATCGTGAATACCAGCGAGATATTGCCTACAAAACAAATTTTATCACATGAAAATAAGACAAAACTCAAGAAAAATAGCAGCCGCGGGGCACGTGTGATCTCCACCCACGTTGAACTATCGGAGAGATCTGTGGAATTTTTTAATGTCGCTATTATTGAGACCAGTACTGGTACAACACATTGTCTTGGCCGCAGACCGTGCCTTCAACAAGTTTCTTTTGTTTCTGTTACACCGACATATACCCACATATTATATTCAGGGTGATTACCTAAAAAGTTTTTTCCCATCTGAAGAATAACTGAGCGATGTAAGGATGTTTCATCATTTGAATCGTGAAGGTCACAATTATGTCTTATTGAAAAACATTCTTGATGTGAGAGTGTGTCTTAAAAGAAACATTAATAAAGAATTTATATAAGTTCTAGGATCCTTCGAAACGAAAGTTGTATGCCCATTCTTTTTGAAATATTCAAGTTGTTTATTACAGCTGCAAAACTCAAATTCAGGGGCGTTTGAGGAAACGAAACCCACTTGCAACTTGTTTATTTTCAGTCCACAAAAATTAGTCCTATGGTGTTAGCTCGAGTCCAAGTAGTGAAAGTTCAGAATTAAATAATTTTCGAATCAACATACTTCGGTCCCTATTGAAAATCTAAAAATATGCGAAAACAAGTTAAATTTATTTTCAATGGGGGAATTTTGTAGGCTTGTTTTCAATTGAATTATATAAACCCTCTAGCAGGGGCAGACACAACCCTAAGAATCTCAAATGGAAAGGGATATTGAGTGATACATTACAAAGGTCGTTCGGTTCATGTTGCTTCTTAATAATTACAGTACTTTTGGAGAAATCAAGTAAAACTTTTTGCAATAAAAAATTAAAATTAATAAAAAATAATTTATTTTAATAAATTTCCGAAATGTTGTTCATTATTTGCTGGACAATGATAAAGTCTGCTCTCAAACTCCTCTACAACATTTAGAAGAATCTGTTATACGTCCCTTTAAATTTTCCAAATCTCGAGGCTATATTTTAGAAACAATCGATTTTAGATTGCCCCATAGGAAGAAATCTAGGGACAATAGGTTGGGTGATCACGGTGTCCATTCTATTGCTCCTCTTCGGCCAATCCATCTGCAAGGAAATCTTCTTCTTCTTTGTTGAAGTGGACACACAATCTTTTTTCAATAATTGAATGAACGCACTACCTTTAGTTAAAACTACTTTTACAGTGTAGGTATAATTAGTTTGCAAAAAGAATTGGCTCAAGAATAAAAAACAGCTAACAACTATCGGAAAAAAATTTGACAGTTTTTTTCTCGCAATAAAAAATTTACTGTTTGAAATGTTATACTATTCAAAGGGCCACTAGGGCCGTCTTCAGAGTTTTGTGCGCCCTGAGGAAAATGATAAAATATGCACCTTCCACCACAAAAAAAAACCTGAATGATGCCGTTTTCCTCTAGAAGCGTTAGGTATGAGCAACTATGCATCTGAAAATGTAGTCCCTTCCTGTTATGCATTATACCTACAGCTGAAATTACACAAGTATCTGTAGACATCCTTACACAGTCTCGTGGCACGTGTGCAATGACTCTCTGTCAATCTGAGTCTTGCTCACAGATTTTATTTTTTATATATTATTATGTATTCATTTGAATTTATTTATTTTCCAACTTATTTTTGATTCTATTTCTGTTTAAATTTTAGATTTATTGTATTTGACATTTACAAATATATTCCTAGAGAACTGTTGGATTCTGGTCTAAATATAATGCTTCTTTGATATTTTGTTGGATATTAAAAAAAACTTCTTTAAAAATTTACTGTTCTGTAATATGAATTCAGTTTCATTCATTTTTCATGCCTACAGTTTTCACCAGATTTCTCGCGAACTGCTAACAACAAGATAAGTCAAGTATGTGGTATTTTAAAAAAGGTAGTTGAACGAACTTTGAAATGAGGTATCTCAACCCCCTTCATTCAATATTTTAGGAGTTGTTTTCGCCCCCAGTAGTGGGTTGCTGCAATTTATCTCCCTTAAAAATAAGTTTAACATGTTTACTTTTAGATTTTCTATATATATGAAATACAAAAGGTGGTATGTTTTCGAATTGACAACCTATATGATTTATGCAAAATTACTGAATCACTTGTGAAGGTTTGCTGCAAAATGTAAAAAAAGGAATAATAATCTGTTTATTATTTCAGCAGAATTAGATGATTACTGTGTAACTGAACGCGTGTTTAGGTGTTGAAAACAGTGGTGCGGTGTTGGGATGAAACTTCAGTGTCCAAGAATATTCAAGTGATGTTCACCAAATTTTCCTCAAGCAGTAAATGTACAATAACGGGATCACCAAGAACACCAGTGCACACTTTAACTTTTCTTCAAAAGTAACGGCTATTGTGTTCTGTTGAAAAAAGGGGAAAACATCACTGATACACTGATATTGAAATCCGTCATTAGTTCAAAAAATTGAATTCTTCGGTGAAAATAATCGTCGTACAGTTTTTGTAGAATTTGTATTTCATACGGTCAGTTTTTTTAATGCCTTTTGCACATTCTTGTTTGCTGTGCCACCTGGCGAAGAAAGGTTAATTGTTCTTCAGTAAAGGTGTACCAAACTTCTATATTTAAATATTCTCTTTTATTAGCAACTGAACCTCAACCACAATCTGTTTTGAAAACAAACTTTTATAAACAATACTCCATTCTTTAAATACATCACTATAGTTAATCTTTGATTACAATGGTTGAAACCCCCGCCTGATAGTGACATACAATGTTGTATTAAAAAAATTAGGGTAGATACCATTCAACTGAAATTTCACCATTCAAAACACCGGAGATTGAGCATCCTGGCCTTAGAAGTGAAGAAGTGAATTGAACTAAATATACTTACTTCCTATATAGACTAAAGAATTTATGGATTTAAATTGTTCAAAATAGGAAAAATATGCACCAATGTTCGAGAGGCATGAAAAACATAATTTTTCCTGTAGTTTTTCTTGAATATAATTCTTACAAATTCATGAAAAATAAACACTCATCAATCAATTCCGAAGCTTCCCAGCTCAATTACGTTCAACATGAATAATTCATACGAAAACGACGAGTGTAGTTGTCAGATTTACTTTTCAGCTTTTTCCTGCGCCAAGCAGTTATTATGATCCCAACAAAAACAAATGCATTATGTAGGTTACTAAGACATGACAAAATTGTAAATTATTCGAAAACATCCTGCCCAGCCTGAAGGATGCAAATTACACCGCTAGCACGATATCTAGCAATTAAACCCTTGTTCTTATTATATAACAGAGGAATGTTAGGTGGTCTTCATTAAAGAGAGCTTGGTATAAGGAGCAAAAACTTGTCCTCGGTATAATATGAGATGAGATACAGAGTTTCATCTTACGTGATTTTTTAAATGAACTTGGTACTACTGCTAACTGTTACGTCTTCCACTGTCATGGACATTATAATTAGATTATTGTCGTGGTTTAAAAAATAGTTCATTTCGAATGAAACGAACTCACAAAACCTGAAGATAAATAACATAAGTACTTTTTTTGTTGGAGGCTTTGATGATATTCTGAATACAAAAAGTATCTTAATCTAAGTTCAAATAACAGAAAATAACCAAATACCACACCTAGACAAATTCAATTCTACAAGCTAACAAAGCTAGTATCATCATGCTTACTTTTAGTCTTCCTATTTCAACAAAATTACATACAGGAATCGTCTAGGAGTCGTATACAATCTTTTTGATAGTAGTCAGTGACGTAATCATGAAAATGGCGGATAGGCCCCATGTGGAGAGTTATCACCGGGTTCTGTCAAAAATAATATTCTTAACATTCGTATCCACCACTTTTTAATATCGGGTTTTTTAGCGTATATCGGCTGGTAACCGTTTATATCTTTTACCTTTCGTCACAGCTTTCGTGGTAAAACTATTCGTCAGGAGCAGAGCCGAACTCTTATATCAATGGTGTGTTTATTAGGTTTACTTATTCTCTTGCTGAGGCGATGCTACTTGCATAGAACGGGTTTGCTGTTGAAGTTGTCTTAATCTCGGCATCCCGACTTCAATCTCAGGATCCCGACTCAAAATTCGGGATCCTGACTTCAGCCTCTCAAAATCCCGACTTTATTTTCGGGATCCCGACTTTCATCGAACGCTTCCTATATCGGATGTTTTGAAATATTCAGAGTCAAGCTATCATCTGTTGGGATTCCTATTAACATTGATGACTGAATGAAACCATATGATTAAAAAATTTACAGAAAAATACTAATGCAAGGAAATAATCTATAGGCAAATGAAAGAACTGAGAATTTTGACAGACCCTTGCTCAGTGGAATAGGGAGTGGGTGAAAAGAAAACAAAATAAATAGGTTATGTCAAAGATAAATAGGTAAATGAAAAGTGATGTGTTGATTACCTAGTACATCGCGGTATGCTTTCGCAATATCAAAGATTATACCGATTCGGGAAATTGACTTCGTGAATTTATTGTTTCAGTGGTTCTAATCAGCAAGGTTCAATGTTATGATCGATATGGTCTTAAACTCCACTAAATATCAATACTTGTTATTCATCGACCGAATATCAATACATATTCAATTCCGTTATTTAAGATCACGAAAATGAGCTAAGGTATCATGCGGACAGAATCGTTATGAATCTTAAATTCAGCAAAAATTAGAGCAAATGATGAGAACCAACAAAAATGTTCAATTCTATACCTGAAAATATAAAAAATGTCAATTCTGTTGCAAATTTCAAAAAACAACTGAAAGCTCACATTATTAGTAATCCTCGAAAGTTTGTGCAAATCCAATGAAAGATATTTTGTATTCGATATTATTTCTCAATCATATTTAATTTATACATGCTCATTGAGAATTATCTAATGATTTCAATTTAAAGATCATAGAGTAATATTTATCTAATTTACCTATAATATGTTATACGACATTATGTTTTCCAAAATCCACGTGCTTGTACTATCATTATTTTATTGACACTATCTGTAAATTTTAATAAACATGCCCATTTTTCCATACTTTACCGATAGTGATATTGACAAAGGACCCCGCCCCTTTTTAGGTAAAATGGTTCTTGGTGAAATTGGCACAAAGTTCGTTGATGGATAGATTTAGAAATACAGGGCGTTCAAGTTAAAAATTGGTAATTTTTATTTAATTATTTTCTCAGGATTTGAAAGTGCCAACTGCATTTTTTTCGCTCTCATCATCAACGTACCTTCATATTACTGAATTTCATTAAGAAGGTGCAGATTATATCATTATGTACAGAGTGAAAAATGAAAAAAAACATTTTGGTAATGTCTGAAAATTCGATGTAATAATGAAATATTTATAAAATTATTTTGGCATGCAATATACTATTCTCATTTCATTATTAATCACAATTCATACATTTTGTACATGGTGATTTGAAAAATTGGTGAAATATATGACCGGTTCTTTCATACAATCCTGTATATTCAAGTGAATTATCATCCTCCGAAGATAGCTGATACCGTATAAACATGATTTCGTTGGGATATATAGGGTGATCATGAAAATTTTCGATGATAAAAATTACAAAATATCAACGTACATGAAACATGCGTACGTGCCCCTATTTGAAATAACGATGTTGGGGTCCACTTCCGGTACAACCAGAAGTGCAACAATCTTCAAAATAGTGAACTCCCAAATTTTTAAATTCGGCCCACCTATGGTTTTCTATATATTGATTGATGTAGTTCCCGGAGGGACCCGCTGTATAGATCCAATAGAATGGACATCAAAATTAAATTTTTTAGGATACTTTTGATGACTTCAAAAGTGATATTTGACGGTAATCCAAAATTCCTTTTCAGTCACTTTTTTGGAATAACACATACGTAGGCATCCTTTATACTGCTTATTTTTCATTTAGTCAACATTGACGTCAGGATAACGAGTTTGAAGTTGGATGAAAAATTAATTATGCAATTCAATCTTCTGCATGAAGCAAAAACAGTACGTATTTTTGTAGGGAAGTATTCAACAGAAAACAACTACTGCCATTTCCGATCGTTGACTTTTATCTGCCAGAGATTTGGTAAAGGTTTCTTCTTTTTCAATAAATAGTCCCGTTAAGTATTGTCGTTCACTCTTCACGAAACGATTTTAACTGATACAACAGTTTTCTCAAAACCAAAACCTGCGAAACCGCTACATCAATAAAAGACATTGTTCTGTTAGGTAAAAATAACAATTCCATGGATATCACGTTTTTCCACTATGGTAAAACGCATATAGGTAACTGTTAACGTAGATTGAACCAAAACATCGAATATATGGATTGAATAAGTATAAGCAACAATAAGTGGTTATTTTCTGCACTTCTGTCATCGTTTTGCGTACATAATTTTCGAAGTTAATCAAAAGAAATGTAGTAACCCTTACTTATGTGTTGAGACAATTCACTCTTTTACTGTTATCCGAGCTACGGGAAGGTCGTGACCCTCATGTATACTTCTCTCTGTTGAATCTACGGGTGATTCTTGGTAATTAATTGAATATTATAATGACTATCAGAATTCGAAACACGAATCAATGTCGAAATTATTGAACTGCATTCACTTTTAATTCCCCATATGTACCCGCACAACGTCTGAGTTCACATGATCTAAGCTGGTATCATTAAGTAGTCAAGAGAAGTATAATCAATGAAAAAGTTTTCTAGAAGTAAGTATTCCAACAGAAAAGGAAATTAGGATCTACAATAAAAATTCTAAGAATGATAATAATTTCATTTATGGCATGGCCCGAATAATTATGTGCTTACAATTTATTATTACTTACATTTTCTGACCTATCTTAGCACTAGTGAAAACCAATAATTTTGCAACAAGTCATGTATGGAAAGTGAATACAGTGTTTTCGATTCAATTCTGACAGCTCATCATCCGTGGACAACTGGTTCGTAGTTTCGTATTCGTGAACACGGTTTTATGGCGTGTCTCAAAATTTAAACGAATGCATTGAATTAGTACGCTAAGGCAAAGGCACTATAAATAAAAATTACTTTGTGACAACTTGAGTCACTAGTTGAATCTCAGTTTGAAACGAGCCATGGAATACAAACTTAGATGATTATATGCACATTGACAGGCAGCCATCAATTCGTTATTCTGACCATTCCAAGACTCAATCAAGTTTCTCGCAAGTTCAGAGGATTAAATTAAGAGAGCTCATCATCTGTGGTCAGCTGTTTCGTAGTTTCCTACTTATCAGCACGGCTTTGTGAGATCTCTGGAAATTTAAACGAATGCATCAGTACTCTAAGGAGAGACAGTATAAATGAAAAGTATCATCTAAAGTGACGTCACTAGTTGTTCGAATTAATACTTGAGGCAAATGTCGAATAGAATCACTGGCCGTGTAACAGTACATTACTGTTTTCCGCCAATTAAATTGAATTTGTAATAGAGGCAGTGTATTTTCTCAAGAGCTATGACTCATACCGCAGCAGAGGACAAATTTGCGTATCAGCAATGAGTGTGAGTGAGAGATATATTCAACGTTATAGCTCTTAAGAAAATCCACTACCTCTAATCAGCCCTATGCTGTATCAGTTCCGTTAAAAATAACGTCAACGTTATTCGCCATTTCCGTTATTTTGCTATTCTTGGTAATAGCAAAATATCGGTAATGGCGAATAACGGTGACGTTATTTTTAACGGAACTGATACAGCATAGGGCTGATTATCGAAAGTATTGTGTTATTTCGGGAGAACAACAAGCATGGGTTAGAGAAAAATTAAAGTTTAACTCTATTTATTCATTAAATTCTATTTATGTAAACCCTGCAAGTCTAGTAATATATTGTGCCTTCGAAGGAAAATAGCTCTCAATAACAATATATTGTTATGAAAAGGAATAGAATAGGATGAAATATTTTGAATCAAAGAATAAATTTGAATATTTTACAAAACTGATATGCTTATCAATGTTATCTGTACACTTTTATCCGTGGTTCGACAAATAAAAACGTTTTGTAGAGCATGAAACTGTTTTCTTCTAGTGGAGGTCAGAATAACTAAACTTTATTGATGGTGAAAAAATCACAGGAACTATAATTCTGAAAGAAAATCAAATTCAATTAATACATTCGAAATTTAAAATTTTAAATGACCCGGTATTTAAGAAAACGTTGGGAGAAAAATGACAAGTCTGTCAGTGGATGAGAAAGAAACGAAATATGAATTTATTAAAATTACAGCTAATGAAAAGGAAAATTGATATTATTTGAAGAGAAGATATAATAAAATAGTAGTTGAAATGTATAATGGTGTAATAGTGCTAGAATAATCACAAGTAAGTTTGTTAAAAGAGTAAAAAGAGTTTGAATCAAAAATAATCGGTTGTGATTGATGAAGAAAGAAAAAAAACTTTGGAAAATCATGACGATGAATCAACAAGGGAAGGAAAAAAGGAAATTGATTCATTTTTCGAAAGGGGAGATGTTGAAGAAAAAAACTCACAAGTAAGAAAGATCAAGAATTTAGTGAGAATTATACTTACGTTTGCTGTTTTCCATTGGATTGGAGGAGTTTATAGTCAAACATAACAAACTGACTAGAAGAAAACCATTACAAGGTACCTATTGTTTACGTTATCTATTAAGAATATGGTTTCCGTTTGATTGCATTCATTTTGGAGTTCAAATACTTTTGAGAAGATGTGGTATTGATATACGAAGTACGGAAAGAAAATATCAGGCCATTTTTCAATGCGTGTATGAACTTTGACAGCCATCATAATTCAAAAACTCTTGACGAACTGAACTATCGCCACTATCGGTAAAAGTGAAAATTTGAAAGGAACATTAATTTATGCCTATCATCTATTTTTATGAACTTTAGTTAGTCATCAAAAGAGGGCGTTATCTTCACCGAATATTTGCACATCTCAATTGATATTTATTAGAATAAGTATCAGATTAATTAGTAATCAGGTTAGACATCTCTCAGGAATTTACATATTATTGATTGATTTCATTTGTTCTAACAGATTTTGTTTTGTTCTTGAAATAAAATCAATTGGACCTTTCCTATATTTCATTTATTTTTTTCAATTTCTCATTTTACTACAGCAGAGTAAGTATTTTATTTCCTGAATCCTACTGGAAAGAGCTGCTTCATGGTTTACCGCGGCTGAGCTGAAAATGTAAAAGAAAGATGAGACAAAAGTACAGGTAAAATTTTAATGAAGTCGGACAAAATATTTCTTTGAGAAAGTTATTCTGATTTATTATACTGAGTATTTCATTCTATAAAAAAAATCAATGCAAGTATTTTTCCACTACAAATTTTCGAAGATTTTTTATATAATAAAATTGTTATAGTACATTCTAGAAATCATTATCAAAGAAAATATAAATGCAAAATTACTGTCATATCCATGTATATCAAAATTAGTTTTGTAAATTTGTAAATACATTTCGCAAAAGTATGTAACGTCATTCAATATTCGAAAAGAACATATACCTACAGTGTATTTTTACTACCAATTCTGATGTGGATATTCAAAGTGTGACGCAACACAAAAGTGCTGATTCAAGAACTTCGATCCGGTTTACGATTGTTCCGAATCATTGAGTTCGATTCCGTGAGTTTCTGGAATAGCGCTGACCGGGAAATGGGGCTACTGAATACTAAAACGCCGAAATCTGTGTTCGGACTGGATATAAATGGACTATTACTATCCGAATCTTTCAATAAAGTGTTTGAATAATGATTATTGTCAGCTGGCGAATACAGAGGGGATTTCCATAAACGTTTTTTCATTTTAAACACCGACGAGGGTCGAGGGTCTTTCCTATAGTGTTTCATTGAGGAAAACTTAGAATTGGAAAATCAACGGATCCCACTTACATCTTATGTGAAAGTTATCTTGGTCAGAATAAGTGAATTTTTCAGCTTATTACTACGAATTGGATCAAAATGGTCAAAATATAAAACACTTTTATTTTATTATTTTTTTTTATTGATTTTATTATATACTCCGCTTCGTGTCTGGCATCAAACTATCCGCGGGAAAAAAAGCATTAGTTTGCTCCCTTGGTATGTAAATAGCTTTTTATTTCATCTTATTTATTCAATGCTTCTTGAAATATTCCGATTATCAAAAAAAATCACTTGGCCTCGTTTTGCACAGGATTGCATGGAGTATTTACATTTTTCTTCAAAACAATCCAGTCGGTCCAATATTCTGCCGTCCTAAGCAAAAGAGCAGTATCTACATCTGCTATTTTGCTCAGAATTCTGTAGATCCGACCTTCTTGCGTAGGAAATTCTTGAACTTTCGTAGATACGACAAAATAATTTGTCAATTTTGGCTATTCAAACCGAGTATACTTCATATTTGTTCGGATAAAAGTAAAAATTTATAGGTTTTTAAACCTACTTGTTCCAATATCTCAACATTCATATTTTTTGTAGATACTGCACTTTTGCTTAGGACGGCAGTATTATGATAGCAGGGTGCCACTGTTATCATAAATTAAGTGGGAACTGATTTTTCAAGGAATATCCCAGTCGGGCCCTGTCTCTGGAGACCCGATACAACCGGAGGGCGCGCTGGTGTGTCATTAACCTCAGTAAACACTCCCCACATCTGTGGGGTGAGTGATTACTGGGTCCGAGAATCATGTGCCCTGACCTTCTGCATCTGCCGCATCACGGCAAGCCGGTATCATTGTCAAGTTTGAGAGCAGTGTGTCCATAATTCCACTAAGGACCCCTATTATCAGAACTACCATCTTAACAGAATGGTTTGAGTGAAGCCTGCGGAGTTCAAAGAATAGATCTCGATATTTAGTCCGTTTTTCCTCCTCTTTCTAGATGATATTCGTTTCGCCAAGAGCTGAAAATTCAGTTATGAAAATCGTCCTACTTTAATAGTCGAGGAGGTACACATCAGGCTTATTGGCTTGTATTTGCCTGAGGGTGGAGAATGAGTAGTGCTAATAGATTCGGCACTTCTCATTCTCCACAACGGGTTTAAATTATCCCCCGGAGCATAAGGCAACACCGGTGTCTCGTCTATACCGTACGAGTGTCTTATATGGTAGTTCAACAAGCTGTGCATCTAGTGTCAGGGACCCATTACCCATTACACGACTACGGTAGACGAGGGGGTTGAAGACACCATCTTGACAGGTCATTATGAATCCCTCGGTTTCCGACTTCAACCTACTTGACCTGAGAAATGCAAAAGTCAGGTTTCTGGATAACCTAGGTCTTGAATGTTCTTAAAGAAGACCCCATGTATTAGCTCATTCTTCTGTAGCTGCAGAATTCTCTCACTCTCCGCAGCTTTGACGTGGGACAGAGTTTGGGTTCGTCCGGTCAGTGTCGAATATGAGACCGAGTTCATCGGCTGCACGGGTTGCTGCCTTGAAGAGAAATGCTTCCAATCCCTGCTATTTCATGATCGCATATCAAGCAGAGAAGACGATCTGAACTCCTGATGACTTTACAGGCTCCATCCAGTACCATTCTGTTGTGTAGACACTCCAAACTCATAAGTCCACGGCCTTCTTGTTTTCTGGGGAAGTATAACCATGGAAAGGACGGTTTAGGATGAAAGATCATATCTGTCTGAGTTTATGCTGATACTTGCCGCGGAGTTTTTAACAGAGAGTGGCGTTGTTCCACACCTAGGTAGGAATACCTCTCACCGGCATCCAGATGTTGTAGGATGCTGAACGTCCTCTCCGTATTCCTCGCATCGTCCTCTTTTGAGATGAACCGTGGCACATTTGTCGATCCCAAACTCCATTCCGATAGCATGCGTGTACTCTTGCACCACCCTTAAGAACTAATGAAGATCCTTTCCTCCGGATGCATACAGTTTGAGGTCATCTATGTAAAACAGCGTGGAAGGTGGGAACTGTTGTAGATATTCACTGGGTACAATGATGCAGTAACCAAGTTAATTCATAAAGTTACAGGAACTCGCAATATGACCATCTATAAACAGCACAACTCATATCGCATATCATGTTCTGAAGTTGACGCATCTCCCAGTTGAGTATACGAATAAAATTTTATGTTGAACTTGTGGAATTCTCTTGGTACTGACCTGGCTGAAGTAAGCGCAACTTAAACTATTTTAGAGTATTTCCTTTCAGAAACGACAACCCTGTATTAAACCCCAGCCATATATAACCGTACAAAAAATATACCCATTTCTAATTTTTCACGAATACCGCGTTCCTAAGACCACCCCTATAATTATAACCAATTAAAAAAAAATCTCAAATCGGCCATTGTCTTCATCGAAGATTCTTTATGGGCATCGAAACCCGATGGTACTGGTACTGTAGACCCCGACGCAGAGCTATTCATTTACTTGGTGGCAGTGGCACATCACCAAGGCGATATTTAACATATCAAGATACCAAGTTTAATTACATATTATTTTGATGAATACTGTGATTTTCGAAAGCGTCTGTCAGGAGAACAGATTAAAAGGCGTTTTTTGCCTTTTGGCTCTTTAGTGATCAGTAAGAAGCTTTTGTTTTATCTAATTCAGTTTTAAATGGTAGTTAGCCGTAGGAAGAAGTCTCTTGGGCTATTATACTGTATTCTTAATTTATTGCACTTATATTTATCTATGAGTTGCCATTTAATGGAAACTAGAGGTGGGTATATTGAATTTGAAATTATTCAGTTATCATCGAGGACTATTGTGAATGATTATTTTCAGTTTTTCTTTATGTGTCAGTGCGCTGAAATGTTTCAAATAGTCTTTCATAACACTTTTCCTCATATTACATAAACAATCTAATGCAATAATTTTTTCATTTCAATCCAATATCAGGACTTAATAAAAAAATGCTTTGTGATGTTTTCAAATCTGTATTTCAATGATTCCACAGTTCTACAGTTTTACGGCTCAAACGACATCAATTAGGAAAAATGGCCCGTTTCGGCAACAAGGATTTAGTCCAAATATTCATCTTTGGGAGAAATGTAGACGAATACATGTATTCTTGGAATTGTCTGATCAAATATCCCTTCAAAATGCAAAATTTTTAAAATACTGTCACCTTGCCAGTTAAAGTGTGAACATCATGCGAGCAAAGTTTCGAGATGTTTCCAAAAGTTAATTCAAATTAACAAAACAGAAACCACAATTTAGCAATATATATGAAACATTTCATCAGAAAAATGTGTTGTTTCTGGTTGCAGCAACTTTTCGAAAAGTTTCTATTTTGCTATCATTTCTGGCAAAATTGTCCAGTGGCGGATACAAGGGGGCAGCGAGGGACGCTTGAATGAATCCAAACAAAATTTGTTGGATAAACATTGTGTCTGATAACTATAGTTTAAACTGTTTAGAAATATGAATTTATCGAATATTAACAGGACTATTGTTGAAAAGTAACATCAATATTTTTTGACGGTATTCAACTTGTTTATTTGTCCCATAAAATATTCAAATTTTCACTCCTTTCTCTGTGTGGAAACACACACAGTTCTTGCTGAATTTGACTATGTTTTGGCTGATCATATAAGAAAATATGGAAACTATGAAAAAGGAAAATTTCCTATCTCTCATCCATGTGTGTTCGTTTTTTTGTTTTTTTCATCAACGACAAGAGGAACCCTCAGAAGTATTCGAAAGACTCGTGCAAGCTGAGGCTGAGGAAGTCTAGGCTCTTTCAGCGTGTAATGCCATAATATGTAAAGAACTAATTCATTGAAATGCTTGGGAAACAATCATTGATCAATATTTCGAGTGAAACTAAAAGCTTCCAATATTTTTCAGTTGTAGATGCTACTCCAGACGTTTCTCATGTAGATCAATCATCATTTGTAATACGCTATGTGAAATAAAGTGGAGAGCCTATCGAGAGATTTCTCAAGATTTTGCAAAATATTGGGCGCAACTTTCTGGGTTGAATAGACAAAAGTATTTTACGAGAATGCGTTGAACAGAATTTTCGAAGTTAGAAGGTGTACTTTTCTTCACTGATCCAAGAGCTGTACAAAATTCATTCGAGCACATATTTAGATGAGCAGTTTTAATCAAAATACTGTCTACTAACAAAAATGGCAAAACCTCTGGTACACAAATCGACTATTTGCAACTGATCTGGATTACTCTATATTCAACGATGATGTTGAGTATCTAAGATAAGTTATGTTACATAACTTATGTACCGTAGGAAGTCTTGGAATATTTTTGAACTGGATATTGTCATATAAAATATTATATGGAACCATCGACTTTTGATGAACTTGTGAATCTGAAATTGAAAATAGGAATCAAGAAACTGCACTGGTTGTTTAGAAATAAACGGCTTAAGAAATCTAACCAAATGTAAAAATCTTGCGAAGATGTTTGTTGTCAGTGAGAAGAAAGTACTGTAATACAAACAGCAGCGTCTAAATCAGACATTTCATATCTAAATCCAGTTAACTCAAAATTGAAAAATATATAGAGCGATTGTAGAAATATTCGAGAAAAACTGATTTTTCGGATATTTCGGAAATGTTCATACGAAAGAATTTTCAAAAAAATTATCCATGGTTTATTGCATTTCATGATCGGCATTCAATTAAGAAACACCATGTATATTGATGCACAACAAAGTAACACAGCTATAATGAAATTTGTTTTATCTACCATCTGATAACTTCAATTTACCTCCATTTTATTCAATTATAATGAAACACAGCAGATTTACAAAGTTAATGAATACAAATATAAACTTACATAATAAGGTCAATTGAGACGATCTTATAATCAACGTATAAAAATATTCATTTCATTTTGTGCCTTCTTAATAATATTTATTTGAAATAAAAACAGTGGCGTTTTATTATTATTGTAGGTAAAAATTTGGACACCCTGTTTCTAACAAATGAACCAGTTGCGGACCTATATTCACATGAAGAATTTTTTTAGAGTCATCCAAAGATTTTCGTCCTTTGGGATCAGTATTCAATTATGAAACACTCGGTATATAAGACTTGCTTTACAACCACAAATGATGAAGTAATAATTTTTCGTGATTCTCTGTATGAATGGGTTTCGAAAAGTATTAAATGCAGTTCACTTTTTTCAATGTTTTATTTTACTGTTGCAAAAGAATAAAAACTGCCCACGATGCAGCAAACGATCAACTCTCTTGCTCTTGGTAGTAACAATTTTTTGTCTGTAAACTAGAAAAATAAATAAAGTTATTTCTGACTGCCTTCTTGTAATAGCTGGCCTTGTGTATCAAAATTATCTGATATACAATTGAGCTCAATAATTGAAGATAGCAAAGTTACTGCCACTTGCCACATGACCAACTCATTTCATAACGACCATTTTGATTTTACCAAGATATCCATTACTATCGCCATTATTTTACGAAACAAAAAATTGAGGCAAATTAAAAAACACCAATTAGTTTACACGCTATGCTGGATATTTCTATCTGAATAAGGATCAAAGTAGCTTTTGCGAATGCTTGTTATGAAACAAGTGAGTTAGTTCGTTACATGGGCGCGCTCCTACATGATGCATGTTGGAAAAGGAAAAATATCTTGGAAGCGATGAAATGATTGACTTTTCTACCTTTTTTTTGTATGAAGAATTACATTTTCTGACATAGTCATGCCAATGATATATTCTCTCGGAATTATCCCCATTAACTCCGAACTGAATATGGAACTGTCGAATATTCATTGGGTTATTCCACCTTTCCCTGGATTTTCTCTCATGAACATGAAATGAAGCAGAACATGTTACGAACATCTCTTGAAAAATATCTCATACGTATTGCATGTCAAGTATACCTACAACAGAAAACAACAGCCTTACTGTTTCAGATGATTTCCCGCCGACTATCGGAAGTTTGTAATAATTTATAAGGAATGTGTATACCTGGTGACCCTGGAAAGTAGCTCGCATTTAATTTTTTTTGTTTTTACAGTTTATTTTTCAATCTGGAGGGCTAGATGGATGCATTCAAATCAAAAATTTCATTTCTAAAGTTCTGCGAAAAATACGATATCACTGTTGTGGTCAAAATATATCTGTCATGTAAAATTCAATTTCTGAATTGTTATTGAGTACTGATTTTTTTCAAATGGCAACATTAATTTGATATCCCACACTAGTAGGTACCAAAGAAATTTCCTTTATAACACTTAAGGAGATTACGTTAGATCCTTCTTGATATGAAGCATCTTTTTCAGGTTCAAATAAGATTTAAATGTATCGAGTAACTTGTGACCAACATAACTGATAAAACAAAAGGTGTCCTAAAAAATTATAAAACTGTTGCTAACGCAAATAGATGTGATGTTAGATTTTGCGTAATTAATTTCGTTTTTTCATTTGTGATAATCACAAATTACTCGATGCATTTGAATTATGTTTAAATCTCAAAAAATGCTTCATTATAATGAAGATTTCAAATAATATTTTTTAAAGGAAGAATTTATTAATAAAATACCCTTTCTTTCTGACCTGACTCCAAGTTGCCATTTGGAAAAATTAGTGATACCAATTTAAAAATTAAATTTTATATGCCACAATATTTTGGGACCGAAATTAGTGATCTGAAGGTGAATAAAAAAAAATTCAAAATATGAAAAATATTTGGTCACAAAAAGTGATGAGTGATAAATTGTGTTATGTTGTGTTCAGAATGCCACATGGTGAAAAATGAAGTAAAAATATAGCAGGTGTCGCATTTACTTTGTCTCAATATTGACTGTTTCATACATTTGTCATTGTTACTATAATTATAATATTTATTGTACTTAATTAGATCTCGGAATACAAACCATTGGTTTGAGTGAATAAATTTGAAGTGTTGTCGAAAGGTCATTTGAGTTAACTTTAATCTCAAGTCTAAAATTTTAAATTTTTGTTTCTAGGTGTTAATGAACTCAGTAAAACTTCAAATGGTGACAAGGCTACGGGCTACACTCATGTGAATATGAGAAATCTTATTATTACTATTATTACTTTGAATTGCTCGAAATGTCGCCACTGCAACTTGAAACATCGCGGTTTTCAATAGAGAACTTTTCTGAAAATTATATTACCAAAACAAACAATTGATTTCGGGAAGATATTTAATAGAATTCCATTTATGAAAAGGCCCCATATATCGTAATGAAATGCATATCTCAGAAATGTATCCATATAAAGTTGAAAAAACTTCCATTAATAATAATTGACATTTCCAAAACGGTATGAGTGAAATTAGGTCAAAATTAAACTAACAGTTTTTGAAATATTCAATAAGGACATTATAATGACCTAAAAAAAATTTAACACACCCTGTTTAGATACAGGCAATATTGAACAACTGAATTCATCACAAAGTTACTTTATCTTCTATTTAATCCACAGTACCAATGAATTGTTTTTTTTGTAGTCAAAAACTATCTGTGAATTGTTTCCATTATGAAGATATTTTTCAAAAAAAAAAATTATATTTCAAACCGAGAGAGGTATCAAGAAACAATATACGTTTCAATCAACTAGAATACACTGAAACTATGATGTTTCATCAAAATATGACTTGTTTGTTCTGGAATAGTGCTAGAAAAAGAATTCCGAAAACGATCTTTTTGGCTGTGTCTCGTTCAGTTCCTAATGTAGGTACTATTATCAATAAGATTAATTGGTGATGTTAACGAGTTCCGATAAATACATTTTCATCTTGAATTTTTCTTATTTCGACCAGCAAAACAGCTTTTTGAATGTCAATTCCACCCAACTACGACGTGTTTACAAACTTTGACCGCTTATATCTCAAAAACAACACATTCAAAATCATTTAAACTTACACATTTTTGTTACGACTGAAGCTACTACACAATAATACAATTTCAGCCTATTTTTTCCTAATTTCCCATATATTTTCGTGCAAGGTCCTATGCAAGAGCATCTCTTCGAATAACTTGAAATCCGTTCAACTCAATCGGGAGACACAAACATACATTTTTCATGATTATTTAAAAAAAAATATTTTTTAATTGTTTTTTCCGTTAACCAGCTGTCATCCCCCTACAAACGACAGCCCTCAGAAGTCGAAACTTGTGCGAGTTGAGGATTAACGAGGTCCCACTTCAAATTATCAACGCAAGATGAGTCACAACAAGCAGTAACAAAACTTGATTCTTCGAATGACTTTTGAAGATAATTTAGACCTAAAGTCATCCCTACGATATAAAGTGTGCTGCCAAACATATCCAAATCAAATTTTTATCGATTGGCTGCAGTGTTAAATGACGACAAAGGCAATATCTCACAAATGATGTAAATAAATGAAAAATGGTATATGATATGGGAAAAGTGGGAAAAGGATTAAATAACAAGGCTGCATATGTGATATGGAACATGAAATTATAATGTTCGTATAGAACGAGAGGAACCCCGAAAATTATTGGAAACGCAGATTAATTGGTTATATTCAGGTAAGTACACTGATATACGAGCAGATTTCATTTCTGTTTTCTGTAAGCCACTGTGTTGAAATACAAACCATACCTTATAATTCCATCCCGTTTCTACAGATTACCAAGCTCGGCCATATACCAGCTTCCTATTCTTATACGTTCCTCAGCACTCACGTACCTACCGTACATTTTTATCGATCATCTTTTTGATTATTATCGATAATTACCTCCACCTTGAACCAACTTGATTAGAAAACGTGTTTCTGTGAGGTGGATAAATTTATTTTTTCATTGGGACGCGGTCTTACATGTTGCGACATAATCATTTTAATAATGGGAAATAGTGTTTTATCGCTATTTTATTAGTGGTATTTCATGGCATCACACAAGTATGTACTTGCTCATTTTGTTCTATTTTGAAATTGATCCGTTCAATTTTCTCTGGAATGTCTTTTAACTATTAGTTCAATCAAGGATCTATTTCTTTTTTGTGAGCTTTTTTTATTTCAATACTGTATTCCGAAGTGTTGGAGAAGAATATACCATAAATCCTAGAAATTTCGGTAGGAGCTAATCACAGGGCTAAGTAAAATGTGCCCTCCTTCTTTTATTTTTTGCTTATATTACGATAACACTTGGCACCAGCGAAAATATTCTATTCAACAAAAATTTAATATGAAAAAGGTTATTCAGTCCCTTCTTTTCCTATCCCCACAATTTTCTAGTTCTAAGCTGTTGAAAATCGTAATTTTACTCTAGGTTTTTGGACACATCAAATCCCGTACCTTCTACACGGTTTATAATTATAGCAAAAGTCTCGAAGCCAAACTTATAGAACAGAAAATTATATTCAAAATCGTTCGTAGAAGTAATGTATACCTACCTGTCAAAATAAGTATAGTCAAAATCGGTCTTCTCGTGCGGGTTCAAATGTCAGTAAGTATATGAAAAATCGAAAAACCTAGTGGTTACCAAAATGTTTTGTATTTATTAAGGCATATTTTCACGGTAGGTATCATGTGTGTGTAACACGGAAATCGTTTGTGCAATGTTATTGGAATAAACAGTCGATAAAGTCTCACTCACCCGCACGTTAAGACCGATGTTGATATTACCAATATTTTCTGACGATATTATCATATCACTTATACAGTATATCTCACTAAGTTGGAACTATATGGAAAACTTTCTTATTATTCCTTTCAGGAACAAAAGGTTATTCTTCATAAAAAGTTCTGCATGTTCTGAATCGTGAAATACAATCATTAGATATCAAATTTTTTCAGTCATATACGCGGTTTGTCAAAAGATATAAATTTTACACAAAAGTAAGATACCTTCATATTCATATTTGACAATAAATATCGAAAATTGTTATATGTTCAAACATGCAATTACATCTATTTGCATTGAAATCAGGTTTTGTTATTTTTTACTAAATTTTGTATTTTCAATGAACATTTATCTCTTGTGATTATGGAATACACAAGTTTTTCGTTACTAAAATTCTTTTAACAAGTTTGCAGTTATTATTAATTTTTGATATAGCCAAAATAAATGAGTAAAATTTATATTTTTTGACAAACTGCGTATACTAAAAAAATTTGATACCTGACTATTGTATTTTAGATTTGAGAACATGCAGAACTTTTAATGAAAAATTACTTTTTTCCCCTCAAATTAATTATAAGAAAGTTTTCCATATGGTACCAACTTAGTGAGACGTACTCTAAAATTATCAAAATGAAGAAATTCGCAATACAACTTGTCAGTTGTAACAACGGCTGAAAAATGTATTATATGTGATTAAAATATGAGTTTCTGAAAAATACTGTCACTTACATAAAAGTCAGCAAGAATAGAAGGATAATAAGGACCATTGTTCGTGGCCAAAAATAAAAAATGACTGAAAGTTCATTCATATCGTCATAAAATTTCACATTAATCTTTATTAGTCCAGGCCAATAAAGTGTGAATATCAGTCAAGTTTCAGTTTCCTGGAGATTATCAATGGTAATAACTATTTTATCTATGAGAATTATTTATTACCTGTACCTGAATCTTTCGAAGACTTCTGAGGGTTGTGCTCGAAAGGGTGCAGCGAAAATAACAATTCAAAAAAACAATTTTAAAAGGAATGAGATGAACTGTGAAACTCTGATTTAAACTCTGGACTGGATGCAGAAAAATTAAAGCTGGAATTCATATCATTCATTATAACAAACGGTATATTATGAAGGATTTCATATTGGCATCGAAATAACCTAGAATTAATCAAGATGTAGTTATAAAATAATAGTTATATACAGGGTGTAATTCAACCACTTCAACTGCCGTGAATGGCGATTGTGGATGACAAATTGCAATGTTTGAAAAACCAAAAAAATAAACAATATTTTTTAAATTTTATTTCATTTTCAAAATGTCCCGTCTTTTGAAGAAAACAGTGTTGTCTTGCGGCGCTTATCCATGCAGCTGAGAATCGATAGACAGCTGTTTTAGGTAAACAAAAAAAAACAATTGAAATTTTTCCATTTTTTTTTATTTTTCAACAACTGTTATTTGTTAGAAAATGGCATTATACATCCTTCATTTACGGGAGTGCAAGAAGTTAGATTTCACCCTGTATGTATACATAGTAGAGTGTGGGAAAGTACCTTCCGTATATGACCTATGATCAAGATTTTTTCTACAATACTATTCAAAATTCTTGCGTGCAGGCGTTTTTCCGCGCCAATCCGAGAAAACCTCACTCAAAAAACGTACAAGGACTTTTTCCCCCATAGAAAATCATACTTTCTGAACTAAATTTCGTGCGGATATAGAGTGAATCACGCTCGCTTGTAGAAAACTATTATTTCAATTTCTTTATACAGGCATCGCGGAACAAATTCTATAAATTTGAAATAATTTAGAATCGCGTTTATGAAATGATTTTTCACTAACATCAAGGTTTTCTCAGAAAAAGAGACTCGGTTTTCCTGGCAAAATCGATTTGCTGTGAGCGGAAACTATCTATATCTAATGGAACTAATGAGTAACATCGGGTAGGATATCGATGGCATCCATTATGTTATACAATGATACTACTAGTGAAGCCATGTGTATCGCCGAGAGACTCGGAGGCGCAAGCCATTGGGTCAGAAGAAAAATTAACCATGGACAGTCCCTCATCTTGAACAAGGCACAAGAGAGCTGTCCCAACCTACTGATGGGAAGGGAAGAATGGAATGGCGCCTCCTGCCGACAGCATAGTCTGGCACACAGACGGCTTGAGGTCAGGAGACATGTCCAGAGCAGCGGTATATAAGAGAGAACTAAGGAAAGATCTATCCCTCTAGGCGAATACGCCTCAGTATTCCAGGATGAAGTATATATTTGCTATACTTACCTGTGTCCAAAGAAACCTCGACAATACTTAGATGTCGAAGGCCAATTGCAATTTGTTCGGACAGAAAAGCAGCGATACTGGCAGTCCATATCCAAGATGGTGTCCGATAAAAACCTGGCAAAATGAAGAAAAGTATTCTTCATATGGGTCATAGGACACTCGGGTATCTAAAGAAACGTTGAAGCAGACAGGCTAGCCAAGGAGGGATCTGGCAAAGTACCGATTGGGCCAGAACACACCCTAGGAATCCCCAACAGCCTAGCTTCTGCTGCAATGGAAGAACTATTACAAAAATAGTTCATAACATAATGGCAGGACACGCCTGGCAGGAGACAATCTAGTTTCACACATCCGGGCTCCATAAAACTCAAAAAGAAAATCCTCGTTCTTGGGAGATGAGATTCCAAGACAGTGGCAGGGGTCCTAATCGGACACAATCACCTGAACAGAGACATAGCCCTCATCGGTGGTGCCTGGAAGAAGACGAGACTTCGTCACATCTCCTCACAGAATGCCTTGCATTGGTGCACCAGAAGAATGCAGGTTTTTGGGGAAAGCATACTGAACCCAGAGGATGTTAAAAAGATTCAGCTAACGGAACTGCAGAATTGAGCCAGGGAAGCTGACATGCCCAGCTGAACCCAAACACGTGGGTGCACAAAGGGCCCAGGCGAAGAGGTTGTTAAAACCCGCCCACCAGTGCCAAGAAGTAAGTGAGTAGGTACTAATAGTGACAATACTGATCGGAAGATCTAATAATGAAAATTCTATTAGATAGTCGAGAAGACAACTGTAGCTGATAAGTCGGGTACTGTCGATAACTGAAGCCAAGCAAAGGTGACTGTGGCCATTGGTTTGTATGGGTGCAGACAACTTGGACAATCTTTAATAGTTTGAATTCTCGACCATGCATGGCATTACACATTGAAAAGTAAGGGCCTCTTCTTCCCTACCTCGCACAAGTCTCAGGGTTGCTCGTAAGGGTGTAGCCGGTTGACGGAAAAAACTGATTTAAAAAAACTTTGTTCCTTTTAATAATAATAATACTTCCTCATACACACTCATAGAGTGTACCCAAAGGCATATCCTGTGCGGTAGAGGACGTCTATTATTATTATTTGCCGTGGCGCTCCGCGACGACTTACCAATCTTTGGTGGCGTATCCACTTTTCAGCTGTGGGAAAACCCGGAAAACCTACAGCATCACCCACTTCAAGCAAGCACCATAAACCTGAATTATCGGTATTTTCGTCGACAAGTCTCCAACAGAAAACAACTATTGCCCCCTATGACCGTGGAAATACATCTGAAAGCTTCTTGGTAAAGTTTACAAGAACTGAGTATTTTACACTGCTAATCTCATAGTCAAACGAATGTTTCATCCTTTTAATCAGCGAAGCCTAGCTCACCCAACTGATTATTAAAAATTGATCTGCAAGGTTTATCCTTTATAAAGCAATATAAACTTGAGAAAATTTAAAACATAATTTCTATCGTGCAAATAATTTTTTGTGTATAAATAGAATGGAATTTCAATAAACGTTCAAGCTGATTACAATCCAAAATAATGGTTTATCTTCCAGGATTCTCATTTTTAAAACAAACAAATTTTTGTCAAATTGGTGTGGTTTTCCACAAAATAATAAATGAAATGTAGAGTTTGGGCCGCAGTGGTCATGATGGTAGAGCGCTAGTCTGTCAGTCAGAGGGACGTGGGTTCGATTCCCAGCATGGTCACTGGTCTCGTGCTAGGAATCGCACGTTAAAAGATAAGACCTCGTTAAACCTTAGCTCGCACAAGATTCGACTTCTGAGGGCTCTCGTTCGTAGGGGGATGACAGCTGGTTAACGGAAAAAAACAATTTTGAACAATATTATCATTCTAATTCAATAAATCAGAAGGTTTTTTTTCATGATTTGTTTATAATTTTTTCCTATTTCCCTGGTCAGTACGCTTATGACTCAACGTCACCAATTCACTGTATGAACCAGTAAATCTTGTTAAATCTGACAATTGTGACACAATACTCCATTGTGATATACACACGGGGTTGATCGTTGAACCGAGTCCATTGACAATTGATAAATATCCCAGCACTTTCACCACAATCAATCACATGATGTCCATAGGAATCAAGCACTCAACAAATCAAAATGTGGCGATCACATCTTGTGCAGACGAGTGTGGTCGACACAGGGTAGCGAGCGCGAGATCAGGCATTTCTCATTAATCCAATAAACATGATCGAGTGTGCCAGTTCTAATTGACAATAGACGAACGCCGCGGTAGCGCCAGAGCCCTGCTGGTCGACCCATGCCCATGACCAATTCACGGTGATATTTATAATTCGATTCGAAGGGCGGTGATACATATTAATTCATATTAGTCCAAGTCGGTTATAGTACGGAGGCTGATAACCTATTTCGCTAGCCTGGGTAATTCGGTATACGGGGCTTTTCAGGATGAGCGTTTTCGCCAAACCAAAAAAGGGATCACTCTGTCGCTTTACGTTGGAGTTAAAATTGTTATTTGATTTGATGATAGTTGTAGAAAAATTATAATATACAAGTTGGTCGGTAAATAAATAGATTTGCCCAGTTATACTTATACCTTGATGTAGTTCAATGTCCAGCGTGGCTTTAGCCGGTGAAGTAGTTATTTCTTGTAAGATATTCTATCAAAAAACACATTTTTAAATTAGGTTGTTTTTATTTAAAAAAAACAATTATTTGAGAATAGTCCCTTTTAAGTATTAGATCATTTGCCCTCTTTTTTCTAAACTAAAAATGCTAATAATTGAAAAAAAATATTTCGTGAAACCGAAAAATACCTGTTTCTCCACACAAATCCACAAAGGCTAATATCTGACAGAAAACAACTACTTCTCCCTACGGATATTGAATTGTATCTTTCGTCCATTTGTGCAACGTTCCTCACGGACACATAATTGCAAGTGCTAATTGTTACAAAGTCAATGGATATTATCCTTCATTTTGTTGGAAATGACCGCCAGCATTTTCCTCTCATCAGTGCAAGGATAGGTCAGACGACAATGTAGTCGTCTTGTTCCAAAAAATGCATGTATGCAGGTAGTCATTTCCAACAAAATTAAGGATAATATTAAATGGCTTTGTAACAATTAGCACTTACAATTATTATGTGTCCGTGAGGAACGTTGCACAAATGGACGACAGATAAAATTCAATATCCGTAGGGGGAAGTAGTTGTTTTCTGTCAGATATTTGCCTTGTGGAATTGTGTGGTGAGACAGGTATTTTTCGGTTTCACGAAATATGTGTTTTCATTGAATATACACACTCGAACTTTGTTCATTTTGAATTATAATTGTATATAATATGAAAAACCCACTGTTTTACCGGTTTTGTGAGTTCATTATTATATTTTTTGTAACTACACTACTTAGAATTTGAAAATAGCTTTAGGAAAATAAAATATTTATGATGTGTTTTTTCGTTTCAATCCCATTCGAAGAGGTGATCACAGAAACAATATTCAATCACCTTGATGAGGAGGAGAAGGGGAGGGAGGGGAGAGCATTTTTGTAATATTTTTTCAATGATATATCACAAGTAGGGATTTCTATTGAAAGTATTTGAATGGGTGACTGTAAATCACGGGGGGTGATTAAGATGGCTGAAAATAAGGAGAGGTTATAGGAAGAATTATTCCACGAGACATTTCAGTTCAACTTTCATATCCTAGTATCATTTATGGACAATTCTCAATAATTAAATAATTTTGTTCATGAGAAAAAGCATTTGTAAGCAAATAAATTGTTGTACATGGAAAACTATATAATGTTGAACAGGCATATGTATCCTCATATACTTAGTTGATGAAGACCCATTCTTTCTCAAAATATTTGCAAATTCTAGCAATTTGTTTTCTATTTTCAAAGGATTGAGTGAAAATCAAAACGATTATGGTATTCCTGTTTATCTACTTCTATGAACATGGTCTTGCCATGCTGTACTGTAGAATATTATTTGTTATGGAGGAACTCGTGAGCTACAACTTAGATTCGATAAGTTCATATCTAAGGAAATAGCAAAAATCGAATTTTTGACACTCTGTTCCTCAAAAACTGGTAATAGGATCGAACTGTATATTGGACTACGTAATGAGAATAGGATGCAAGGACCTACAACATATCAAAATTTGAGCGAAATTTGCCAAAGTCAATTTCACATAGTGAATGTGCGGTATCCTTTGTCGGTTTTCTTTCTCTGATGAAATTTTGTTTAGGCAGCAAATATCAAACTCTTAGTTTTACACCTTCTTGTCTTATAATAAGTATCTATTCTGAATGATAACTATCTTATTTTCTAATCACATAAAAATATTCAATCAAATTCGCAAACCATACACATGAAATTCTAACTTCAGTTTATAAATTATTTTCTTAAAAAATCTTGTTGAGTGAAGTGGTTCTTCCAAATATTTGTAAAATTTATGGAATATGTGGTGTGTTGTTACGATGAAGTTCGCCAAAGGTCACCTTCCAAGGAATTTTACTTTCAGATGGAATTTTTGAATTTTGGTTTATAAAATTTTCAATCTTTCTTCTTCATATTTTTCTCTAGGCTTCCTTTCCACTTCCTGTTCTTGGTTAGCCACTCTTTTTTTTTTTTTAGTTTTCAACTATTTTCTTCTTTTTCAATTATTGAAATTGCCTATTTTAACAATGCTGATCTTTATTAAATCACTAGTTATTTTCCAGAAGCTATTTTATTGATTTTCAATTTTTCAAATTTCTTCTGTCTCTGTCATTGTTTCTTTCCGATAACCGAAACTGGTAAAATGTCTAATAAAGTGGATTGTTTTACTAAATTTAAATGAATGAAAAAATTGTTGATAATTGTTTTCTATTTCTAACTGTTACGTTCATAGGCTTTCCCTTTCGAACATTTTAGTGATGAATTGTAATGCTTCTGGTATGCCATCTATAAGTATATGCATATGGGTTTTTAATGTAGACAATGGTAGTAGTAGTTGTAGTAGTAATCATGGGAAGGCCGCTGCCGCAGCCAGGCAACTATAGGCCCCGATGGGCCCTTTGTGCTTTCCCTGCTCTCCACATAACGACCTTGCCTCTCCTAGTCTTCCTTTCCGAATCTTTGTGACCTTCTGATGAAGGTCAGTATGTCCGTCCACTTTAATTCGATGAGTTCTTTTTGTTGGAGTTTTTCAACTCCGAAGATTTCGAATCTTAGCCTCCTGTACGCCTCACACTCGCCAAGGAATAGAGACGATGTTTCTTCGTCTTCTTAACACATATGGAAGGTGGAGCTGTATTTTATACCCATTAGTGACAGGTGTCTACCAAGTTTGTTATGGCCTGTTAGTATTCCTACAAGGAGGCTTAGTGTTTAGCAATCTCTGCCTAAGAGCCACACCATCCTTGACTTGCTAGAGCCGGCTACAAAGTCTTTGGACTGTCTGCATCCGGCAGTGTTCCTCCAGAGTTTGTTTAGTTCTCTTTCCGCCCAGTCGTTCAGTCGTCCAGTCGTGCGATGCCTAGTACTGGCTCCGGCCCACAGAACGGCGCCGCGGAACCGGTTCTGGAAAGTTCGTCAGCCACCTCGTTTCCCGGCATCCCTCTGTGACCAGGAACCCATACTAACTCGACTTCCATTGTTTCAGCTAATTTCTCCAGAGCGTCTCCGCATTCCTGTACCAGGACTGAACTTGGCTTAGGATGGCAGATGACTCTGAGCGCTGCCTGGCTATACGAACAGATATAAATTCTCTGCTTTCTGCCATTCTATCACCACTTGCCTCATAGCTACGGTTAGAATGGCGAACACTTCAGCTTGGAAAACTGTTGTGTATCTTCCCCAATTTTTCCCTACAACTCTCCTCAGTTGCCATAGGATTGCTACCGACTTTTGAATATCCCTATCGACGTGCGGCCTCCATGAAAGTTTGGAGTCCAAAACCACCCCCAGGTATTTGACCTGCTGAGCCAGTTGCAGCTCTTGGCCAAACATGGTGGGTGGTTTGAACCCATCCTTTTTGCTGCGTTGGGTGAACTGGATCTCCGTTTTTGTCGGATTTACTGAGAGCCCTGCTTCGCCGCACCTCCTTTCGATTATCCTGCATGCGGCCTGCAGACGACTCCAATGACCATCCAATCGTCCGCTGACCAGGACAACTCAATCATCCGCATATGCCTGTGCCTCGAAACCTTCGTCTATGAGTTTACTCAGGAGTTCGTCCATGACCAAGTACCATAGTTGAGGAGAGAGGCAGCTTCCCTGAGGGCAGCCCCCCCTCACCTCGGCTTTCAGTCTGAGGTCCCCCCTGGATATCACAACCCTCCTCTTCGTTAGTGACGATACAACCCCAGCGCTAGACTGGCCCGGAAAATCCTCTCCAATATGGCGTCATGTGTAGCAACCCTCTTTGCCAGCTGCCAATCCCCTTGGGGGACCTGCTGTATTGGTAGAGTCCGTTGGTCGTCATCAACGCCACCCTGGAAAGTGAACCTCCAACAGATGTCTGAGCGAATCTTCGGAGGATGTTATATCCCATCTGGTTTCTTCAAGGTTGCTCAGTATTCTCATAGAGAATGGTAATTCCGCTCATTTCTGAACTCGCCAGAGAAATAATTTAACTGGAGTGGCTTCACTTAGTTTTTTTTTTTAATTTCAATAGAAAATATTTATTGATGTGAGTGTTCGGTGTGGTGATCATGAGATCTGATTTCATCGATAAGATCAATAAGTAATCCTTCAAAAGGAATTGAAATTTTCTAAAAGTGTTTTTATTTTATTTTTTGTTCAAATGGCACCTACCGAGGGCCATCCTGCCATTCGATAGACAATTCAATTACCTGTTCAACAATATACATTATACTTCCTTTTTGTTCAGAACTAAAAACGATCATTTATTGAATTTGTACAGTTCTTACTTACTACGATGATTTCTAATTCAAATGAGATTGGAAAATTAATGCGGGAAAAGTGTAAAAAAATCCTGAAAAAAAATCGCTCCTACAAATACATCAGCTTCCGTATCAAAAAGGCCTAGAACGACGACTAACGTATTGTATTTGGCTCCTGCGTCTTCATATGACTTGAATAATGATTTCGTCCCAATGACAAGAATAATACATCGTATTGGGCTCAAAAAAATTCTAGGTTGATGAGAGAAGGTAATTTTCAAGAAGGATTTGGATTAAACGTCTGGATAGGATTCCTTCTTTCGACGGGCCTTTGACGGGACAAAGATATTTAGAGTCTTTAGAGAACGATATTCAAAGTAATAGCAATGATCTACCTAAAAAAATCTTCGAAAGTATGTTTTTTCAGCAGGATGGTGCTGGACCACAAAATACTATTATTGTTCGGTTTCAAAGCCCAGCACGGTCATCGGTCCTGGAGCTTTTCCTTGCTCGCACAAGCTCCCAGGAGCTTCTGAGGGGTTTCTCTCTGTAGAAACCTGGAAGATTCGTTACAGAAAAAAAAATATCTAAATGATGTCTATTGGCAGAGATTATTGGAATAAATGGTCCAATCAGATGGCCACCCAGAGGGCCCGATTTAGGTCCTATTGCCTTTTTTACGGGATCACATCAAATCCAAAGTATACTGCACACACTACTTTGGAGTAAGTACTGGAGAGATTCAGCGCGCATTTCAAGAAATTCTCACTCACGAACTGATGAATAAAATATAATAAATGGAATTAATAGAACTAATATATGTGTAAAGGCAGGTAGTTTTGCAACTGTTCTATTGAAAATATATACGTTCGGTATCATTCCTGTAATGGGTTTATGATCATTCTTTATTTTCCAGTCAAATATTATTGGTAAATAGCTCCTTATTACCACTCCGAAGTAAAGTTTGAAAAAATTGATGTCAAATAATGTTACTTACCCATCTATTTTTTCAGGTCGATTTTATTATGTTTATGGCTCTCTACCCTTTATACCGTTAAATAGATAATTGAATTCTCTATAAAATGGCAAGATGACCCTTGGTTTTATTGTTCGATTTAACGAGATGAATTTTCTAAAACAAAAATGTTTGATTGGAAATTCCAAAATTTATTCGATTTGATAAAGACGGTCGAGTTATATTTGATCAGATTATTTTCGCGGGTTTATCTGCCAATAAATGTTGACAGATGCGGAAAATAATCGTCAAAAGTGCATTCAAAAATTTCTTATTTATCTTATCGATGAAATAACTATTACTACTTACTATGAGTTGTTAATGTCAATTAAAATAGATTTCAACCTGATAAAGGCCTCCTGTGCTGAGAAAATGTGAATTTGAGTCATAGAATCCATGAAACATCAAACATACAGGGTGTTCCATTTGGATAATCGAAGTTGGTGGCTATTCTGGCGAAACCAGAAATTGTGTCTCATATATATATATATATATATATATCATAGTACCAAACCTAATCCAAATCAGTTGATAAGTAAAACTGATACGGAAGAAAAATGGATTAAGTAAGCATTTTTCGTTACTAAACGAAATCCCATGAGAATTTACTATAACATTTTTGGTTTTTCAATCACTATAGTTTGCAGTGGAAAATGGTGGAAAGGTGGGTGATTTACCTTTTTTTAAAAATAAACACAGAACAAATGTTTTTCCATCCTTCCACCAAATCAAATCAAGTAATCCTCCAGGAACTTCCAAGAAAACTAGCATTCCAGTTAATACTGGTCACGTCAAACTTCCCAATTTCCCGGGCATTATTCTTATTTCCTTGGCTCAAATGTAATGGGTGTAAATTACTGTCACTCATTTTTGTCATATGATATTATTCTCATCCAAAAGAAATATACCAGAATTATTTTTCTAATTTATCCTATCAACGAGAACATGTTATTATTTTCACGTACTATTCTGCATGCAATAATGGGATAAAAAACAAATTATTCGCATTGGGGATAATTATTTCGAACTATTAGGGAAAATAACATGTAATTTCATATTTTTTTACGGTGTTAGAGTACTAATATAGGTGAACTAACAACAGAGATGCTTGCTATATTAATAGGTGGCGGATATTATTCAATTTTTTTCCATTACACAAAGCATAAAGCATAGTGTGAATTTTCATGCCAGGTTCTGATATGATCTAAGAGATAATGGAAATGATGTTTCAATTTTGAGGATATTGAAGAGTAAAGCGCTGACTGAGCATTGACATCGTATCCCTATAGTTTGATTCTTTTTATCGTTCTCAGTCAAAACACAACGTCGTTTTAATGAAAGGAAATACTTCAAAAAATTATTTGGGTTCACGGAAGACATGGAAACATGGAAAAACCATTAAAAATTCTGATAACATAATACAAATTTTGTTTTTTACGAGTTTCTCTCCACACATTCCCAAAAGTGGAAAATATGAGGCAAATATCTGACAGAAAACAACTACTTCCCCTTGTGGACATTTCTCAGTGTTGAGGATAGGACATATAACTATATAAAGTAATTCTGTCCCCACCCAACGAATGATAAAACCTAAAGCTCAAGAGCACTTTGTGGAAATCAGTGATAAGCAATCCTACCATAATTAACATCAAATATATTACAACATTTTTTAAATACTGTAGTAAACGTACAAATTTTCATTAACGAACATCATCTTCGTTCATTTGTAGAAGATATAGATTTTACTAACATTCGATTGGTGTTTTCTGTTCATATCAATTTCAATCATTTTGAACAAAAATCTTTTATAGATATTTTTCTATGAATGTTAAGTCAAATGAGATATGTCAGATTTTACTTTGGTAGTGACTAAATAACTAGGAAGGTGTCGGCATCTCTTCAAACTCAAAATATAAAAAAGAAATACTTCTTGCAAAAAATATGAGTAAAAATAACTCGACAGCAAAGTAAAAACCCTTGTTTCTCATGAAATATTAGGTATTGAAGTATTATTTATGATTAATTGATGGCATAAAACCTACCTACTCCAAAAAAAATTTGGTTTTTCAATTTTTTTTTAGTACTCACACGTTTTATTACAAATTCAATAGTCTTATGTATTCAAGAGGAAGGCCATCATTTCGAACACTTGTTGTAATACTTTTTGTGCATTTTTTACAAGCTCATGATTTCATTCTTGTTTTTTGAAACGCACCGTACTCAGCCAAGTGTTTGTCCAAAATTCCGAATAATGTTCTATCCGGCTGTTGTCTTTCCGGATATAATTCAAAATAAATTTGTGTTGTTTTCGTACTATTCCTATCAAATTTATAATAAAGTTTCAACATATCTCGTTTTTCTTCATTTGAGAATGAGGACATTTCGACTGAAGTATTTGTGCAAACTTATGATGTTTAATGAGTTCTGACAACTAGTGTTTATTAAACAAAATTTTTCGATCGAGTCATGACCATCTCAGATGAAGTTGTTTTTTTTTAATATCTGTGGTTTCAGAAGTGCAAATCATAAAAAATTATACATCAATGAAATCAGAATGAGAATCACAATTTTTCTGTATGAAAAAACAATATGGCGCCCATAAAAGAAAAAAAAGTTGATGATGAATGCCAGAAGACGAAACGCCGGATAGTAAATCTGAACATGAAAACGTGTAGCTGAAAAAAAATGTACTTTTAGTTTTGAGCTAGTTTCAAAACAGTATTTTGTTAAGCACCAGAATACGCAACTTTGCCCCAATTTACGCTTCGACGTATCTCCTGTAGTTTAGGAGATCCCAATGGTGGGGTTCGAATTTGAATTGCTCTGTATAAATTAATGAAAAATTATAAGTATAATATCGGCACCTAGGTATGATATAATAGGTTAATCAGGGGAAGTAAGTTATAGTGTACTAGGTACCTGTATACATAATGTTGCAATTAGGCATTTTACTTATTATCACAAAATATTCACATTGTATACCAAGCAGACCTACACCTAGTAGCACTGTTTAGCAGGTTTTTGATAAAAAAATAACTTTCTTTAAAAACCCAAAGACAAATAGGTAGGTTCAATAGAATTCCGTCATATCATTTCCATATTTAAAGTTTCCTACTATTTTAGAAACTTTATCTCACTCTTTTGAACTACTATCTGCAAACATTCAAGGGCGGTAGGATAAATTAATTCTATCATAAGTGCAATCCTAGGAATAGGTACCTATCCCCTTCAAACATCAGGCGCATAGAAAGAGATAGCAAGACATCCAACCCGGCTTTCACTCGCCCACCAAACAGGTAATAGAATTCCTCAATAATTTCAAATGAATTTTGTCCGTCGCTACATTTGCGCACGTGTGAACGTCTGGGCCGATTTCAATATTTCAAGAACTTACAGCCAACATTTCCGGGGATCCTCGCCCCTTGTCTCTATCCGTTCGGTCCTCCAGTTTGACAGCAGACCCACAAAGCCCCTTAGGCTGTACAACACTCACACACTCCGTCAAAAAAATAAAAGTAAAACCTCTAATTTCAGCACAACACTCGCGCTCGGGCAACACAGTGCACCATCAGTTGTAGTTCCGTTATGAAACAATAGAATAGCGACAATTTACGGCATACATTCTTGTGTTTTGATTGAAACTGAGTTAATTCGAGCGCCACTTGCTGCCGATTCCCTGTTTCCTACAACCCCACCGCGCATACATAATATCACACTATAATTTGTGTTTTTTGTTTTATTTTCCTCCGCTGCCCTCCTCTGTCTGGGGCGGCCATACATCCGTAAAGCCCGCCCAGTTAATAGCACCCTCAATTACAGTGACTAGTCGGGCATCTAGTGAGGATTCAAAGAACGCAAGCTTCGCGAAGTAGGTGGAAGATGGCAGCACCTTCCGGTAGAAAATATGATTTTGTTCCATTTTGTATTTTCAAATTCATGGAGACATAAAAAGATTAGAATTGTAATCATTCCATGAATTGCATTAGTAGAATTATGATGAAACTTCAAAATACATTTTTATAGGTACTTCAATTCAATTCCAAACTATCCATTTAGTTGAAATATCGGTAAACATTCGTGATTGTTGCTATTTCGGAGACATGATATACGAGGACGTTGAATTTCGAGATTACTTCAAAGTATATCATAGTTTGAGTTATGAATCAGAATATTTAGACTATGCAGTTGGAGTTGGCTAGATCAATATAAGTTTTAGAGTTCATCTTCATTGAGAAGTTGCAACTGAAAAAAAATGGACTTCAACCAGCAATAAAGTGCAAATCTTTTGGCATATGAATTGTATTAACAAACCAATGAATAATGAATCATCTAACCGTTGCAATATGGAACCAAATTGAAAAAGAGTTGAGGTATTTACCGATTGAAAGTACCTATAATCGCAACCTATAATTTTTTCTTACCTTTGAATCATTCAATACAAAAACTCTACAGAAAAACAATTCAGTCAAAAAGTATGGCTTTAATAGATAACAAAATAAACTCTTTGCACATTCGTCAATATATACAAATATTTACATAATCTAAGTATATTTACACTGGCCCCAATATTTTTTATCTACAAAATTACGCAAATCATTGTTCATTGATATTTGGCAAATAAAGTCCTTGATATCCGCTATATAAACTGCTAGAATGGTGTAACATATTGTATTGAGCTAGATGAGGTTGAGGCACACTGGTTGGAGAAGGTTGAGGTTTAACAATAGGTTGGGCTTCTACTTTTGGGATAGATGGCAAGTCTTCTTCTTTGGGCACCGTTGACTCTTCTTTTTTGCTGTTGGTACTACCATTCTTGTGTGTTTTCAAATGCTTGGTGAGGTGGTCCGACCTCATAAACCTCTTCGAACAAATATTGCAAGCAAACCTTTTTTCCCCAGTATGTGTTCTGAGGTGTCTTTGTAGTTCATCGGACCTAGTGAACCGTTTCCCGCAAAACAACCAGTTGCACACGAATGGTCGTTCTCCAGTGTGCCATCTGAGGTGAGCTTGAAGGTGCGAGGTTTTTCCATAAACCTTGTCACAACCTGGATAGTGGCAAATATGAACTTTCTTCGATGAAGGTTTCCTCAGACCATTTTCTTCGTTGATACAGTTTGGGCACTGGCACTTGATACACCTTCTTGCTTTGGATGAATAGGAAGTGTACTCCCCCAACTCCGGTTTGATCATCATTTTTGGCGTGAAGGGGCTCATGTAATTTGTCTGTGCCCATTGGTACTGCTGGTTCATGCTCTGCTGGGGCTGGTATCCACTAGTTGCGATATCCGCAGGAGGAGGTGAATGCTGAAACCAATACTGGTTGGAGTAGTGGCCGTATGATGGTTGGTAGTGTGGTGAGTACTCCAAAGGAGATCGTGCCGATTCCAGCGGAACCTGGGAGACGTACCCATCACTGCTGCAGGAAGTAGTTGAAGCGGGGGACAGTTGAGTGTGACTGCTGAAGGGTTGTGGGGTATACATCCGATTGCAGGTTGCTGCCAGGAGGTTGAGTGAGGGAATCTGAAACAAAATATTGCATTCAGGTTTGCGTTCTTATATGCAGGTATAAGATCCGAATTCATTGTGGAAGTTACAATAACCATCATAGTATTGAAGCCCTTATTGTATTATGGAGTGAGTGAACAAGAATGATCATGACTGAAACATTTTAAAAATTCAGCCCATGTTTAATTTGATTCTATTTATCTTTGTAAGGTTGGTGATCTAATAACAAAATTATATGCAGAAGTTTTGTTGGGATTTGGATTGGTTTGGTAAAAGAGAAACTATAATTTCCTTGCCAACTTTTCGGGATCTAATAATTCTATCATAACTCTTGAGCCCTGATTATAGATTTATAAAAATCCGAAACGTTGGTAAAGAACCAATCGTTTTTCTTCAACCAAACTGATCCAACATTAAACCTCATATGAATCTGCTATTAATATACTCCTTTTCGTATTATCAAGAAAGATTTCAATGATTTTATTATTGTTCATCTTTTGTATAACCATGCATCGAATTTTAATTTTTATCTGCTGCGAAACACTGATTAATTTATTCATATGCTATCTTAGATTTAGATGGCCCAAGTTCTTCAATAATAAATGTTCAAGATAGGTATATTGCAAATTATCGTTTAATCACTTCATTGGTAAATAGGAAAATCCCTAATTGGTTGAATGATAAAAATTTATCAGAGTACATGATGTTCTTAGTACAGATACCTTTATACCAGGTTAGTCGAAAAAACTGTCTATATAAAAATCCAGGATTATATTTGGTATAGATCGAAAAAAAAAATTAATAATTGATTTCAAATGTTTGACCCATTCATTCATTCACTAGAATGAATAGAACCTACCTATTACCTAACAGTTTTAGTTTTTGAAATTGGTTTATTTACAATTTTTGTTCAAGATGTAGATGTTATTCAACTTTCAATTACATTGAAAAATTCATTTGAAATTTTGTTCGATTATACCGGGTGCCACAAGAGACATGTAGTAGCCCTAGGTTTTGATTTGAAGCGATAAACATTTGAAATTCAAAGTATGTATGTAATCAATGCTTTCATCTGGCGACAATTTTTTTCAACTACATAGTTGATTTTAGTAGTAATTAGGACCAAATCATGACCAAGTAGGGTAACAAAAAAAGGGGACTTCAAAAGCGGCAGTTTTTACCTTTTTCCAAAAATATATTGGGTGTTATATTTGAATTCACATTATTAATATTTACAGCCTGTAGTAGCCTGTAGTTTTTTTTTTATTTGAAGAGATACAAATTTAAAATTCACAGGAGTTACGTAATCAATGACGGCGTTTTATGATGATATTTTTTTTTCAACTACCGAAGATAAGAAATCCCAACTTTTTTTTTAAATGCCATCTTCTCTTGCCATATTAGTTGACTTGAAATTCCTTTCTCAAAATTCCTTATGTAGTCGTAACATGAACTATCATGTTTGGAGACTCCCCGAACATCAACAACATACTTATCGAACTGTTCCTTTCTTGAATACTTTTTCAGTCTTCATTGATAATATGCAATTTTAATCAGCACAAAAACGACGGAGAAAAAGCAATACAATCAAATAACTTTCAACTTAACCAACACAAATAATTTTTTGTACACCGGCTACTAGCCAAAATTTCACTGAAAATGCCATTAGAGAAACAATTTTAATTTTATGTTTCCAAGTGAAAAAAATAGGTATGTTTTGGCAAAAATTGAAGACAGCTAGTTCTTTCACACGTATCCACATCATTTTTAAATTGTCTCCATTTCAGTTTTTTTTAATTCTGCCGTCCTAAGCAAAAAAGCCGTATCTGCAAAAACTCTGAAGCTGAAAATTTGTAATTTCGACCATCCTAAGTACGAAAAGTCTTGAACTTGTGTACCAAAGGCAAAATGGTTGATTAACTTTGGCTATTTAGAACTAGTTTACGTAATTTTTTCTTTAAAAAAGTTAAATTTATAGTGTTTCAAGGCTACAGAAACCAATATCTCCATATTCCCTTTTTTTGTAGATACGGCTTTTTTGCTTAGGACGGCAGTATTGTCTCAATTTCAGTTTCCTCAATATCATGAGGTATTTTCAAATATATTTTTCCTATATCAAATAAATTATTGAAAATGTGCCGGGATTGATCAGAATATAGAAATAATATCGGCTAACTTATGATTCTTGGATTTAAAAGCCTACTATCATTGAATTCAGCTCACAGCCAACTCGATATTTTTCAATAAATTGCAGTTCAACAGCCCATTTGAAAATGAATACCAATTTCTGATACATGGTTGAATAGAGAATTTCAAGGCAAATGAAATAGGCTAGAAAAATGTAGAGGGTGTTCGGTCAAACACGGGTTGAAAAAGAAATGTTGATTGGTTCAAATAAAGCGCAGTTCATTGATTACATTCTTTTTGTAAATTTCAAAATTTTATCCATCCAAATAAAAGAAAGTACAGGCTAATAACCTAAATTCAAAGGTAATAATACCCGATATATTTTTAGAGGAAGCTAAAAAAATTATTATTTTTTTTTTCGTTTTTTTGTAACCTTACTTGATCACGATTTCGACCTAGTTTCTTCTAGAATGAATCATAAAGTGAGTTACAACTATTCCAAATGTTTCTTGTTTATACATAAAAATCAATATTAAGTGAAATTGTTTCTCTAATCAAAACATGAAAGGGTCCCGTAAGTACTTTAAATATCTCATTCAATCATCAGTGATATGATTTAGTACAGTTTCTACAATAGAGCAGGTTGAACCATGAAGTGCCGAAGTCAACCCTTATTCGAAATGAAGAACATAATATTTATGTTTCATAACCAATCGAAATTTTAAATAAATCTATAAACCCATTTAGAGTGTTTATTTGCTTACTCTTTCTACTGTCTATTATTATTATATATCATAGTCGAACTGTCTGCAAATCATCAATATAGGTACACGCACATATTTGTTGTGATAAGGAACTGAATCCTCGATTTGGATTCTCTTTCCAAGAATCGCATTGATCTAATCTATAAAGCAACAATTTATTACAGAGATAAAGAGGTGTTTTTCTATTTTCAGATCGTAAAAGTTGTTTTGAAATAACGGAAATGAATCATTACATATTAATAAATAAAATGATGAAAAGTCAATCTGCAACAAAAAATATCAGTTTGATAAGTGTGGCTGCTTAGTGTTTTGATCCGGTTCAATGCACGGAATGTCTTCCATAATACTAGAATTATCATTATAATAATCTCAGTTGCAGAATGTTTTTTCCTAGGTACTTACTTAAATGATTTTAATAACTTTCAGATAAGCTTAGAAAAATGGTTCAGTATTTGATAGATGTAGTCAGAGTCAATGAAACATGATTCCAGAAACCACCGTCATAGCCAGAGCGATCAAATCCAATGAGTGCAGCAACTGCAGTAACCTTGTTGAGATTCTGATGTTGGGGTGGCTGGTGATGACATAATCCATCAAGTTTAAATCTATTAAAGTTTCCCCGACCGTAGTGCACAATTGAAAACTTAAAATCTTCTGCCCCTGGTCGGTATATCATCATTCGATGAACCGCGGTTTCGAATATCGGTTTTAAAACTAGGTTCACGATAATTCAATTATATTCAAACGCTTGCAACATTCCTATATTATGCTAATATGATTTAATTTTGTACTTTGTCGAAAGGTATTTTGGGGTTGAACTGAGAGTACATTAAATATAATTATTTCAACTTAACCTGAAGAATTTAAACAATATAAGTATACATTAGTTACGAGGATATTATTTTTATGTGAATTATTGTAATCGGTTAAGTAGTCAAGAAATAAATCACTCGAAAGGGATAGTTCCAAAATATTCATTTACTGAATAACTACATTGTTTTATTATCAAATCTAATATTCATTTGGCAATCATTAAGAGTTGCTACTTCAGATAAGTTGTAGTTACTGTAAAATTGCGGAACGATTTTATTGAGTAACTCAATTCCTGGATTTGGCGATAAATTTTCGATAAAACGGCGTGTACCAAGAAATTCAGTATCAGTTGATTGAATTGAACATTGAAATTCTGAAAATTTTCTAACCCAAGCAACAATTTCTAATAATTTAGATAAGTAATTCACGATATCATAAGTGTACAAGAGCTTCAAGTACTCCAATATTTTGAAACAGATGTATACGTTTGCATCATTCCCAACTTGAATATTCAGCCTATGTAATTTGAAAAAAAAACGATAGAAATTAAGAACTCACGTTGATTGGTGAATAATTAAACATACTTATTAATGTATTTATTCATGCAATTTTGGATCACGAATGAAAAACTCCCCTTGATAAAATATCTGAATCATTGAAGTAATAAAACGATGCGACTGAATTTTATCAAAAGGTCTCCATATAGATGTATTTTTCTCATCTTTAATAATGCAATTAAGTATTTGAAGGCGAGAGGGAAACATCTACTTTAAATCTTGTACAACTAGAAATTTTGAGTCAATTTTCAGTCCATAAATATTCGCTTCATTCTTTCAGTCATTGGCTTAATTGTGTCTTTGAGTAACTAGGATTTGATTTTGAGTCTCTTCAGTCCCAATCTTGAATCTTTTAAATATTTTGAGTCTTGTACACATTTTAGCTAAATGCTTCATCATCCTCGTTTAAAAGTCATAAGAACATTTCTACTGCAATGAATTCTTCAGTTGTATACAGGTATGTTGTTTTCACAAAAAATGTAAGTGAGATTTTTTTAATATCAGACTCCAACATATTCTTCCATAACAAGTACCAGATGAATATTTTAATAGAAAAAATTATATAATCAAGTGATATAAATAATCCAGTTTCGATATAAAATGCAAAACATTATTTCAGATGAAATGATTTATAGTAACCCAACTATTGGTAGGTATAATACTTAATTAGTAATTTAAATGATACAGACCAGTTGACACACCATACATATTCTTAGGAAATTTTGTTTTCTAGTTGATTTGTCAAATATCATTATATATCTTGAACAAATAAAAGTTCCTGCTGAACGATGATTTTATTTTGCTATTCGATATCACGTGCAACATAATAGAACCCTTATCAAAAAATACTGATGATTTTTTGCGAAAAATTTCTAAACTTGCGTCCACTTCCGACTTTCTCCAAACCTTGAACCATGAGAGCTCATCTAGAGCAAAATTCTTCAATACTACTGATTAACCACAACCACACAATAATAAGGGGTTATCCCGTCCCCGAGATTACTATAATTAAAAACACGCACCTGATGCGATTGCGCACTAGATCCCTGATGGTATTGAAGTGGAACCGAAGATGCCATCATTATGCTCGACAATCTCGACACTTAAACGATGCACTAATAACTGAGTTGGCAGAGATTCCGGCGTCGCTAGGAGAAACAGATGACGATCTTGATGACCGGGGGGCGTGGATGCGCAAGGGAGCTGCGCCACGACCCGGCTCCGGGCCATCCCAGACCCAAAGGGGATGCTGAGACGGTGTCTTCCTCCAAAAATCGACGGCGTCACAAACGGCCTTCGGGTGATCGTTTGAAGATCGTTATCTAGTTGGATCGAAATGAGATGATCATTCGCTTCGGAAAATGACAGTGGCGCCACTACAAATTCACCTTTCGATTTATAAGTTGAAAGTACACATGCAGATCAGTATATAAAGTTGACTAATATGTAGCTTTAAAATATGGGAAGTTCTTGAAAGTAAAATTGTTTTTTATTGACAATTAAATAATTCCGTTTACTCATTGTCATGATTAACACATTTGAAAAAGTATGCCTCATAGTGTGTAACTAAGAGGTTCGTTGAAATTATATGGAAAATAAAATACCTATATCACCATTTTTCGATGGGCGTAATGATGTAATAACGCTAGTGAGATAAATACGATTTTCTAGTTCACTCCACACAAAATAAATACGTATTCCAAAACGTTATGCTTAAATTTTCAATTCCTGTAAGGAAATATATATATATGTTTATTTTCATTGACTGATTGAGGTTGTAATGATCTTTACGCCCTCTCATTACGCCTTCGCATTCCCACTACGTCCTTCTCATTACGCCTTACGCCTTCGCATTATGCCTTCGCATAACGCCTTCGCATTACGCCTTCTCATTACGCCCTCTCATTATACGCACCAATTTTAAGAAATATGTCCAGGAACATACATTCACGTTTTGTCATAAACTGATAAATTGAAAAAAGAAAAGAAAAAAATAATATGTTACACTGAGAAAAATAATCCGTTGTGAATACCGAAAGATGACTATATTATACCAAGCGTTGTGGTCAAATAGGCGACAATCACTACATTTATTAAATATTACCACTACAAAATAGTATGATTCAAACAATAATAGATACTGAAGCTCAGGTAGCATGCAAGTACTTTCTCGGTTCGGTTATTATTTACCACTACAGACAATTAACTCCCACTTGTCGATTTGTTCTTATTTATCGGTGGCATGGAATACATACCGAAATCAGGATATTACCTAGCAATCATATGACAATGTACAATACTACCTATCCTTTTTTGTTCACGAATCTTTGGGTATTGTTTATCTGTACTGATGTTATATCAGAGGTTTCTGCAGGTTAATTATAACTTCACTAAATGAGTATTTCATACTTACATGTTGTTTTTCGGTAACATCATAACCAATTGTTATTATGTATGATCTTATCAGGTTTTGGGTGGATAATCAAATACAAGAATACAAAAATAAATATATATTCTTTTCTGTCATTGTTTTATCACAATATCATTTCAGCAGAAATATGAAGGTAAAAAATAAACTCATTTCAACATCAATAAATGAATTCAAATATGACAAGGAAGAACTACTAATTGCATATTATCCTTATCAAATAACGAGCAAGGAATATTACTAAATAGTAACTTGACATTGACTTATCCTAATTCTTATATCTTGTCAGCTTTTTATACTTGTATAACCAGGTAATCTTGTTGGAGGTAATTTTCACGCAAATTTTTGAATGACTCTTCATCTATATAATTCTCTACAAGAAAATAAATATGAAACAACTGTAGTTCTCTTCACAAACTAATGGAGCAACAATAATACATGAATCACTGTAAAGGGTGTCCTACTTAAATGTGTCACCCCCTTTATCCTCGTAATTCTCAACATATTTAGGTCATTCAAAGACTTTTCTGGAATAATTTTTCGATTTTTTTAAATCTGAGATCACTTTTTCCTTATATCAATAAAATACAGGGTGACCCAGATTTTTTTTTAAATGAGATGAAGCCCTTCAATCTCAGATCAAAAATATATATCATCGAATTATGAAAATTAAAATAGGTCATTTCATTTGAAAAAAGAAATGATCTAGAGCCGCCCTGTATTTTGTTGATACACTGAAAAGTTTTTGAATGACAAAAAATATATTAAGAATTATGACAATAAAGGGGGGTTACACCTTTAAGTACCTACGTAACAATCACATCAATAAACAACCAACTTCTACTGTATTTCACTATATATACACAAACCTTGACACAACGATTCATGTTTTTCAATTTAATAACTAATTACGTGATTATCGGTAAAATTAGGTTGGGACATTTGGAGGGAAATTATCATTTTTTCAATAATATGCACGTACCTATAGTTATAAATTCACAATGGAAAATGTAAGTCATATGTATATAGTTGATTAGGTTATGAAAATTGAAAAAATTAGGAAACTACCCACTGCGTGAGACATGCCTATAATAAGCGATTCTGAATTCCGACATTATGTAGCCATTAGTGCCATTCCAAATTATACGTAAATCAAAATATGACTAACCGTTGATTATTATTATTATTATTATTATTATTATTATGGAATTTGGTATTAAAATATCCAAATTCCATTGAATCGGTATTCTTTCAATTCTAAGTGTCTATTCGTAGTCCTTGAACTTCAACTTTTAACAGTAGTGCAAAATTAAAACAATAGGAATGGGTATAAAGTCACGACAATACGGCAAACACAACAGGAACTGGCAACGTATCATGGATCATATCGATTATCGGGAGCTGGCGCATCGCGTGCTCGTTCGGAATCTTTCGGCTTTTTTCGGAATTCCATTAATACTCTTCGTAGTGGTAAATCTTGACATCACAGGAAGTAATCTCATACGTGCTATCGTTTGTAGTGGTAAATAAAAATATTGGATAAGTTATATTCACCCTGAACCTAATACCACTACAGGAAAGATATTTGATAATAAGCTGTTATTGATGAAGTAGTCAAATAATCATCATTTGGATGTGGTATGCAATAGATTCATCGTGATATTGAGCACTCATGAAAGTAATATCACTAACATATAATTTGTTCAATGAAACTCAGTCGGCATTACCACTCATTTAGTAAAAAGAAAATCCTTTTATTTTCTCAGTGTACTTTATATGTATTTTTGGGAAAATTTTCTCTTATTGAAACCGAAGTCGAACGTTACCAAGACAAATAGCTGAAAATTAAAAAAATATAATAAGTATTGAATTTTTAACTATTTCAACAAAAGGAGACAAAGATCACACCCGTGTCAAAGTGTGCAGAATATTCCCGAAGTATATAACTTTTACAAATTAAAAAATAAATAATTACAGCCAAATTATTCCTTTCTTCATTGGTTCTTTGGTTCTCACGATGTTCGTGGTCCCCAGAAAGAGATATTCGGCCAGTTTCCAAGCTGACAAATCAAGATTGGTAAGACTGAACCTGTCGGGTCTTTCGGGATGAAAATGTTGGTGTGGAACATTTGATAATATTTCGGCAATATATTAAAAGACGGACAAATATTTTTTTCAGAGAAGTGGGCGAGGTTCTTAGGGAAGTTTCGCAGATAACTCGAATTTCTTTTTTTTTTTCAATCACAATAATATGACCCAATTATTTCGTACCAAAAGAAGGCTATTTAAGTAATTGTCGGAGTTCCATGGCAACTATACTCAAAAGTATTTTTGTTTGAAATTTGTAAAACTTTTTTGGGATTAATTAATACGTTTTCCTTCACTGCTCACAATTTTCAAATCTTCGAAAAGAATAACAATTCTCATCTCCTTCACCTACCTGGTCTTAGTTCCCATGTTCCTTGAACATACAGAATTTGTCTTTTCGATGGTTGAAAATATCTCTTGAACTCAATTTAGAATCGACAGCTTGTGATATTTCTTTTCTTTAATTTTTCATTGGGTAAGAATAAGTCACGTATACTTCACAAAGTATAGATCCGAGTACTGAGTTGAAGATGATTGATTTTGAGTAAGTGAGTGGAAATTCCAAAATGTCACCTCGGCTGTATAAAACTTAGTGTGTAAGTTGGATTTTCGAGATACTGAGCTGAAATAGTTAAATTTCTAAAGGGCCAGTTGTACAAGACAAGTTCACGAATAGCTCAAGTGAACGAGTTCAGTTGCTAGGGATTAGCCTATGAAATTTCTAGTTTCTTAGCAACTAAACTCGGTTCACTTGAACTGTTAGTGAACTTGTCTTGTACAACTCGCTCTCAGCTACTAACTTGAGCTTTCGAATTTTGTGAATCGCATATCCAAAATTTTTGGAAATATTCGCAATTACAAGCAATTTCAAAAAGTTAGTCTAAATATTAAAAATAAAATTAATGTGGCCCTAGTAGCTCTGCATAGATGAAGTGGCACAATATTTAATTTCTGACGAGCCGCCAGTGTCTCGCAAGATTCAGAATCTTTCCCAAAGTGAACAATGAGCAACCAATAATTATTATATAGTGGTGGTAGTTTTTGTTATTTATAGATACACATTGACGTTTTATTGTGTTGGATGGGAAGGAAGAACGTCTATAAAAATTATTGGTATCAAAATTAATGATATGCCTTATGATTAGAGATTAAGAAAACTAATTAAATCCTTGGGAATTAATAAGTGGGTATCAATAGCTTAGGTGTGAAAGCTTGAAACGGTCTCTTGAACCTACCTCCAATCTTGATGGTGTTTTATAAGAAAAATTCAAACATGTATCATCATACTTTTTCAGAGAGTTATGGAAACATCATTATACAGGGTGTCATAGTTCGCTTGTCAAACTTCCACAGAAGATTTATCCCATTAACGGGTGGATAATTTGGGAACTAGATCTCGGCCGCCTAAATTTCACTTAGCACTTAGCCATCGCATGGATATTGGTTCGAAACTCCAAGACACCAACTACCCGGGGTGGTGCTGTAGGTTTTCCAACAGCTAAAATGTGAATTCAACCCACAAAAAATGGGTGAGAACGAGGCCCGGGTATACACTCTACGGATGTTGAGGTGGTAATATTATTATTATCATTATTAATTATATTTTCCGTTAGAAAAATATCAATCAGGCCCGTACTCAATAGCTAATCCCCATGCTCGTGGGGTAACTATTGGGTCCGAGAATCATGTGCCCTGAGGCGAAAAAGCTAACCAAGGATGATGGCTTTCTACATTCTGGCTGAGATTTTTGCCACATCGCAGCAAGCCGGTACAGTTTCTAGAGCAGTGTGTTCCTCATTCCACCAAAGACGCTATGATTATTACCACCATACCAACAGAATGGTTTGGATTAAGCCAAATATGCGGATTAAATCTCGATATTTAGTTCATTTATCTCGTCTTTTCGGACAATGTTCGTTTACGAAAACCGTTTACTTTGATGGTCGAGGATGACTTCATTAGACTTACCGGCTTGTATTTCCAATTCGACACTTCTCAATCTCCATAACAGACATATTATCCCCCGGAAAATAAGGCATTACCTGTATCTCATCTATTCCGAACGAATGTCGTAGATGATGATAGTATAACACTCGTAGCTCCTCGTTATATCTGTTGATATTGGCTGGTTTTGCACAATCCGCCCAGCTATCAGCTGGACATGCTGATAGCAGTGACAGCAAATGTGTTATGGTCTCAGACGTTCCCGCGACATGCTCTGCATCTAGTGTCCGGAACCTACTTACCCATCACGCGAGTACGGTAGACCAGGGTATTGAAAACACCATTCTGGCAGGACTTTGGAAGGCAAATGTAAAATTTGGATTAGCCAAGGTTTTCAACGTTCCTGAAGAAGGCCTATGCCATATTGGCTTATCATTATGTAGCTACAGGAGTACTTTAGTCTTCGTAACTTTGACACGAGCTTCTTGCTAAACGGTTTCCAATTCGGTGACAAAATTTGGACCAACTCGTTCAGTGTCGAACCAGAGACCAAGTTTTCCACCTGCACGGGCTGTTGCCTTAAAGAGAAATAAATTGATGGATGTATCTGTCACTACGTGATATGGGAGATCATCCTGAAAAATGAGAAATAAAGCTTCCTATGTTTTTTTAGGTACCACTTATATTTGTAAGACTCATGTTATTGCAGTTTCATCAGTGTTACAAATCTAAGTGGTTTAAAGAAATAAGAATAAGTTTTATAATTCTTCATTAGAAAAAAAGTTCCTATTCCTGCTCTCTCATGGTCACATACCATGCAGAAAACTCTTGATGATATTACAGAGAGCTTCGTACTGCGATATTACTCAAATTCCACAGAAAACTTCGTCATCTTAGCAAAGATCGTAAACGAAAAAGCTTTCATTTAACTTGCTTTATTCTTCTGTCTTTCCGGTTCAAAATTTGCAACCCATTTTCAAGCTCTTGGTGGTTGAGCTGAAATTAAGCTGAAGATGCTCACCGCAGTTGTGAGCGAAACGTCCAAGCGAACCGCCTCCACGGAGGTGAACCGACCACGGCCTCAAAGCCCGGAAACCATACTTCTTCATTCTACTTCCGGACGTTAAAGCCTTCATTCTATGCTCATAAACAAAATTTGAAAAATATGTGATCCCTCACCTCCTCAGGGCTAGAAAGAGAACGTCTATGAATATGAAAACATTTTTATAGGACTAAGTCGTTGAATTACCTCAAAAATAATGTCGGTCGGGAAGCTCGGGTTTTCTCCAGAAAAGCTGCATGAAAATAAAATCGGAAAAATCTGTAAAAATAGAGAAAACCATCAGATATTCGGAAAAATTTTTCTTAAAAAAAATTACCCCTCTGCATTTTCGAAGGCTATGGAAAGAGTACTTGCTGAAATTCTAAAAAACAAATCAATAATTGCGAATATGAAAAATAATAATAATACTCCCTCATAAACACTTATAGAGTGCACCCAAAGGCAGATCATGTGCGGGTAGTGGAAGCCTATTAATATCATTTGCCGTGGCGCTCCGGAGCAACTTACTGATTTCAGGTGACTTATTTAATTTTCAGCAGTAGGAAACCCCTGAAAACCCACAGTACCACTCCGTGTTGTCGGTGTGCACTCCAAGCAAGCACCAGACGTCACTCACATCACACCTGCTTCTTCATGTGTTCGCCTATCAACTCTGATGAAATTGAGATTTTTTTTTTACTCTGGATTCGAACCTGTCCATGCAAGCGCTAGCAGAAGTTTCAATGGCCGACATCTAATCGCATCGCTACCGACGTCGAAAAAAATGTGTCGGTCGAAAGCTTGGCAAAATTTCAGAAATGTCGTAAAAATATAATCGGATTTTTTTTATAAATATGACAACATATCAAACCAGCCAATATTTTTATAGCGTGTATTCATCCATTCTGGTGGTAGGAATCACGTATTAAGAACCAATGACATTACAATAATTTCATAAAATTCTTCCATTTCCCCCTCGCCCTCCCGCCGACATCATACAACTCGCTAAAGGCTAAATAGATAGAGAACGCGTAGGTATTCTAAATAATTTCTGACGGTTCCGGACTTTTCTCCAAAAATTATATCGGTTGGAGGATTGAGCTCCCTCCCTATCTGAAAATGATGCAAAAATCGCCGATAAGAAATTAGTGAAATTCCGTTAAACTTCTGTAAAACATCGGGCAGATATATTCTGTAAGGTAAATGCCAAGAAGCTGGATGCCAAAGGGTAGCAAAAATGCCAAAAATACGCATTCCATCGGTGCACCTGTTGACAGATAAATAATTTCTAGTGGTAAGTACCAAATAAAATAAACGCAAGAAATATTGCTAATAGCAAGCTTTCATTAATGACATAAGTATTGAACTAAAAATTAAAAAATAATATTTGGGGTATGGAAAACAAAAACCTGCAAACTATTAAAAAAATCATCTCTGATTAATCATAACACTGAAATAAAGCCTCAAACTCTCAATAAAATATTTAAATTAATTTAATTTTTTTGCTTTTCAGTTCAATAATTCATAAATAAAAGCATTTTTTTGAAAATTCATTTTTACGTTAATTCTATTTTAACGGTAGTCTTCCTAAATTCCATACTCGTAACCTTCTCTTTTCACTTGAATATTTCAGTGAATTATTATTATTAATATTTGTAATTAATCGTTCAACTTTGCTAAAATAATTTATGGAATTCTTATTATTTTTGGCCACCCAGTAGGCCCACCAAAAAATTTTTTATGAAGTATTATTGACTGGAAATTAGTCTGTCGAAAATTGAATTCCTCCAATCTGTGTTATACACGTTAATTGTGACACAGTGACTAAACAGATTCAATAAACAGATAAATATCTAAGTCCCTGCAAAAGTGCCTGTCGATTGTCCAGAAGTCACCAATTCCATTGCTGCCTTTTGTTTACTTTCACTGATCTCCTTATCTTTTATTAACTTACTAGGAATCACAACTCAGCTTGAGACTAATTTCATCGGCATGAAGGCAAACCTCAAAGATAATCTTTTTACGACAGGGCAGTGCCCATGGGTTGCACTTGTGTTTGGCACATTGTAAACTTTTTAGTTGACATCATCAGTAAGAGAAACATGCTGTTCCGGAGGCTGGTCATTATGAACAGTGTTTCTTATTTCTGTCAGAGTCGGCGAACTCGGTTTGTTTTATGGCTCGTCTACAGAGTGTTGGAATGAAATTATCCAAGTCAGTATACCTACTGCTTTCAAGTGTCTTATTTACTGTGACTTTTTCTTTTGCCCGGTTGGAAAACAATTTTTTTCACGTTTGGCCCACAAGCGGAATTTGAATCATCTATTCGAAAAAATTGAAAATTGCAATTTTTCTAAATATGTTTTTATTGATTAAAAAAACGCTCCTTTTTGGTATCAACTAATTTTTAGGGAACATTTTAAACTTATGTAATTGATGAAATGGTACTTTTAATGTTTGTTCCCAAATGGTATGCAAAATTTCAAATACCAGATTTTATTATGACTCCTGCTGTTGCAATGATTCATATCTTCCAACTAGGATCGATTGTTTTGAAACTTTTTAAACTTGAAAAGGCAACATAGACCACTTTTCTCGTCCGCAATCAAGTTTTGTGGAAAAAGAAAAAAATAAATATATATTCTGCCTCAGTACAACGTAGAAACTTGAGATTTTCTAATTTATCTACTTCATTTTTATTATTTCCCAAAAATGTTCCCCTTTCTATATCCATCAAATAATTTTTTTTAATAAAGTGAAAAAGAAACGAATAATGTTTTATTTTAAGAAGCAGACCAAACAAAAAGGAAATAGGAACACGGAATACTGTTGAGGGCTAGAATCCTACAATAATCAGCAAATCATAATTATTATCATCCCCTATTAACTTAATTTCAAGTGTTATCATTGAACAAAAATATCACTTGAATTCCACATACATGTACACCTTCTCGCTCCATAAAGAACATTGTCCAGAACGACATTTTTGTATCTTGTTTGAAATATAGTCAAATTAGCCTTGAAATATTGCTCGACTGATTTGTAAATGTCAAAATGAATTTTTTCTTGGTTTGTATCAGTAGTAAATAGTAAAGAGTTTGTGATAGTTCTATTTACAAGATGTAAACAGTAAGAAAATTTAAATATTCTTTAACAAACAAGATAAGATTGAATTGATTTTGATGTGCGGGGAACAGTACAAAAGTAGTAGAGAAGTTGCCAAAATTCAAGAGTTTAATAATTTATTGAACGTTCCCCATGAAAAGACCGTTGCCAATGAAGAAAGAAAACGCTATAAATATATTATTATTAGCAGTTGCATAGAATCCGAAAACCGCGACAAAAAAACGTTGCTAGAACGTTTATTAGGCGGATTTTGAAAAAGAAAAGATTCTAGCCGTATCGACCCAGATTTATGCAAGTTTTAAAAGACCGAGATTGGAATTTTAGGTTTGATTTATTCGTGGATGAAGCCACATTTATTTCAAATGGACATATAAGCTCCCAAAATTGTTGGTGGTGCATGGGCAACTGGATATCCCCATTCCATTGCGCAATGCCAAGACCAATGTTATTTCAGAGTTAATGTTCGGTGCGGGATATTTTAATCAAAAATCATTGGGCAATTTTTTTAAGCAAGACCTCAATTCCCAAAGACATTTAAATTTTTTTGAAACTGTACTCTCAGAGTACTTAGATAATCTGCCACTGTCTCAGTGAATAAAAATGTATTTCCATCAGGATGGTGCTTCAACTCACTCAATATCAGAAGGTACGGAATGGTTGGATAGTGAATTTGTTGAAAAATTAATTGGGTTTTATTCAGTTAACCCTTGGCAGCTAGGTCACCAGATCTAACCCCCTTAGATTTTTTTGTGGTGGCTTACGGGTTCAGTGCTCGCTCTGTATGCCAAAGTGCATGAGGTCGAATCTCAGCATTGCCACCGATCTCGTGCATGGCATCACACGTATTAAAGGTAAGGACTACACGTCTTCCCCTAGCTTGCACAAGTCTCTGACTTTCGAGGGTTGCACGTAGGGGTGCAACCGGTTGACGGATATAACAATTCAACAACAACAATTTTTTAACAAGTTCAGGCCCTTCAGAGACACGCCATTTGGAACAGTGTATACAAGAGATTGCGTGGCGTTAATTACCCCCTCTATGTTGCAAAATGTTCGGAGAGAAATTTCATTTCACACATTTCATTCACATATTGCTACACCAATGAAATTTCATTATTGAAGTCACATGATATGTGATATGATCGGCTATTTAGGTAAACAACCAGATATTTAGGTAAACATGTAAACAAAGCTTTCTTTTGTTTGCATGAGTGTCAAACGTTGACAACTCAGTTGCTCAAAATTGAAATGTCTCGTTTTGGGTCGTCTTTTATGACAGAAATCAATGCAATAAGCAAATCCATCCCAGAAAATACCGTGAAGAGTAAAGAGTATATGAACGAGTATATTTGAATGATTTTATACTGTTCATGAAATAATCTTCCTGAATATCACTCGACCGTGACAAATAGAGACTATTATTTTCTTTAATTCATCTCGAGTAACTTGTATTTTGAGACAAATCAATTCGAACATTAATAATCAAAGAATTATTATTGTTCATATGGTCTCATTAAATTGTCAAAATACAAGGTACTCTCGATAGAATTATGAAGAAAATAATAGTCGGCTATTTGTCATGGACTTGGGATATTACCTACGATATTTTTGTTCAGTGATAACACTTGAATTCAAGTTGATTAGGGATGATAATGATTATGATTTTCTTAAAATTAGTGTTGAAATTCTAGCACTTAGCAGTCTGATAGATACATATCGTGTTCCTTTTTAATTATCTTGTTTGTTCTGGTTCGTAAAATAAAACATCATTTGTCTCTTATTCACTTTACTGCATAAAATATTTGATGGATATAAGAATGAGAATATTTTTGGGGAAATAATAAAAACGAAGTAGATAAATTAGAAAGTTTCAAGTTTCTACGTTGTACTGCGGAATACATATTGTTATCATTCAAAAAGGAAGTTTCAAAAAAATCGAACCAAGTTGAAAGCTATGAACCATTCCAACAGCAGGAGTCATAGTGAAAACTGGTTTTTGAAATTTTGCACTACCATTTGAGAACAAACCTAAAAAGTACCATTTTATTAATTACATAAATTTAAAATGTTCTCTAACAATTAGTTGGTACCAAAAAAAGGAGCCATTTTCTAATCAACAACAACAAATTTGGCAAATTAGCAATTTTCAATTTTTCGAATAGATATTTCAATTATTCTAAAATTTTTGCAATAACCTCCTTTTTGCCAATTCGTAATAAATTTTTCCAAATTGCCGCCACATGTGTAGTCATGTGACATATGTCAAAATCGATCCCCTATAACGCAACTTTTGAAACACTCATAATTAAAATAATTCCCATGTGCTGCCATTGTTATGGCCCATACTGTATAAATGGATAGCGCGATTATTTGTTATGTACTGCACCGTCGCGTAACTTAAGCATTCTGAATTTGGTGAAGATTTAGTAAAATCGGGTTCCATTAAGGGCCAGTTTATCAATGTCGTGTTAGCGTACTTTGACTCTCGGTTAAATTTGACTCGTGATTAGAATGAATATGACATTTGCTAAATGAAGGAATCGACTCACATTCTAACCATGAGTTAAATTTAGCTCGAAGTTAAAGTACATTGAAAAACCGGCACTGAGAGTTTTTGATGTTCGTTAACATTTTTGGTGGACAGCGGCGACTGCGCTAATGATGTACGGTTGAATTTGGTGTACATTATACATTATAGGTATTTGATCTCATTTAAAATGTCTCTATCTATTTCTCTTACATTCCATCCTTAATTTCGAACTAGTCTGATACGCATTAAATAATTTTGATATTACATAAAACTACAGTTTTTATGACTGAATTTGATGAACTTTGATTTATATACCAAAACACTTTTATAATTTGATCTGTTCAGCTATTTCAGTAGGTACCACCTTGATTAACTGAACAGACACGTTTCTCGTATTAGCTGTGTCCTATCTTCGTTATATTCAACTAACTGATTATATACAGGGTGCATCAACATGATTCCTGTGGTCGATTGCTCCGTTGTGAAATACCATTTCGATTTCTTATATTTTTTTTTCAAAACGGAACAATCGAAATTATCTTTCAAAATTATTGCCATTTATGGATGCACAGGATGCACCATTGAAGCGTGGATAATCAGTGTTATTCATCTTATTCAACAGATCCGCTGTTTCTTTCGCTACTCAACGATTTTTTCAAAATTAAATTCTGTTCCGGTGTGGCCGAGTTAGATAAAAAAACTATTTTATAGACTTATTTTTGAAAAATAATGTATTCCACATCTTGATATATTTATAATGCGGGATTGGTTAGTCAATAGGTGATTTTCTGAAAACTTGGCAACGCCGAAACGGAACTCAAATTTGAGAAATTCGTTGATCAGTCAATGAATCAGCGGATTGGAATATTGGACAATGTACTGGGTGATCAATTTCAAAAAGAACAACTCTGGTTAGCCACATTTTTATTATACACACTGCATGAATGAAAGTAATTTCGGAATACGTTCTTAGATAGTCCCTTCAGCAACAACATGAGAAGGAAATGGTGATTCACAATGTAGCAACTAATCACTGGAATCTTGGTGACTCACCGTGTATAAATTGTAGACCATCATAATGTCTGCAACATTTGGAAAACGTTTTTATTATCAGACTTACAAAAAACACTTTAAAAATGTGATTGTTTCATCATATCGGTAAACATAAAAATCTATTTTGACATACGTCACGTGACCACTACTATGACGGCAAATTTTTGAAAAATTCATTTTGAAATAATTGAAAATATGGCCTAAATTAACTTTTAGGAATCATTCAGAACCATTTAAATTTTAAGAGTCATAGTAGTCCTATTTATAAAAAATATAATTTATTTAGCGGAAAAAAGCCAGAATCTTTTTGAGGAAATACCTAATAAAAATTAAGAAACTGACGTAAGAAATCTTTTCCAGGTTGTAAGTTCTGCGAAACTCATATTGCTTTTTTTTTCTACTGTGGCTCTTAAAATTTTAAGAGATATGCATCATTGCAGCAGCAAGAGTGATACTGAAAACAAGTTTTTTTTAAATTTTGCAGTAGCACATGGAAACCAATCTAAAAAATTCTATTTCAATTAATAAATGAATAAGTTATCAATAAGTCCTGAAAGTTATTTGAAACCTGAAAAACAGCATTTTCATTCACCAAAAACTTATACAGTGAGGACCAAAAGTCCGTCGCCCCCCCTGTAACTTTTTTATTCTACATATTACAAAAAAATGTTAAATACATAAGTTGTAGGTTTTCATTCGATCTCTTTAATGGTTTAAGTTTCATTCATACAGAGTGTCTCAAAAAAGCACGGTGACTTAGAAGTTAATTTTTTTAAATGGGACACCCTGTATTTCACTGCATTATTACATTCTACGTTGAATTCTGAACAAGTTTGATAAATAGTTTTCTATCAAAAAAGTTAATAGTTTTGGACTTATGAATACTTGTAAATAATTATTTCGACTACTTTTGCACCAGTTCACGAATAAATTAATGAGGTAGGCTATGCACGCTAGGCGCGTTTATTTTATCCATGACAACGAAAAAAAACTCTTATCTGTTTTTGCCAAATGTCATTGACATTTTGTAGGATTTTAAAACTTTGTTTCAAACGGTTTTCAATTTCTCTTGTTGATTAATATGGCTCGTTCAGTAGCAGACAAAGTTGAAGCCGTTATCATATTTGGTGAAGCTAACCGAAATTACCACGCTGCTATTCGCAATTTCAATGAACGGTTTCCAGAACGTCCGATGTGTCGAAAATATCTGCAGAAATTGGTGGCAAAATTTAACCAAACTGGCACCGTGAAAGATGCTCCGAGATCTGGGAGGCCGAAAATAATTACGGAAGATGTTGAAATTCAAGTACTAGCCGAAATGGTAAATAACCCACAACAATCAACTAAGCAAGTAGCTGAGACATGTGATGTTTCTAAAACATCAGTAAAGAGGGTTTTAAAACAAAATAAATTCCATCCTTACAAAATAAAAATTTTGCACCAATTGGTTGAAGATGATCCAGACCGGCGACTTGAATTTTGCGAGACCATGGCAGAAAGACTTGTTGCAAATCGACTTTATTTGCAACACATCTGCTTTAGTGATGAAAGCACTTTTTACCTAAATGGAAATGTGAATACCCAGAATTGTAGATATTGGAGTGATGAGAATCCCCATGAATTCCGTGAGGGGCATACTCAATTTCCCCAGAAAATTAATGTTTGGGCTGGTATTTTAGGTAACCACATTGTAGGTCCCATATCCTCCCAGATACCTCCAAATGCTGCAAGACACAATAAGTCCCAGTATCGATGAGATCGTTGCGCAAAACCAACATGAATTTTACTTGGATGTAACATTTCAGCAAGATGGAGCGCCACCACACTATTTTCGGGAGGTGAGAAATTACTTAGATGAAAGGTATCCAGGTAGGTGGATTGGACGTCGAGGTACAACAGAGTGGCCAGCTCCCTCACCGGACCTCTCACCGCTTGATTTCTTTCTCTGGGGCTATGTGAAAGTGTGTTCAGAAATAACACCTCAAACCTTGATTAATGTTAGGGAAGAGTTTACAACCCGACTATTTATGTGTCAAGAAATGCATGGTGGACATGTCGAACATCTTTTGAAATAGATAAAAACTCACCGTTTTTAGTTATAAATTAAAATATCTCTTCAGTTTTTAATGATTCTTGATCTGTATTTATGGACAACCTAATTTGTTAATAAAATGTTTCAACTTCATTTGTACTAGTTTTTCGTGAGATTCAACAACTCTAACAATTGTAAAATGGTACGACGAGGTAAGTTACACATGTTGCCATCAGCATTTTGCAACATTGGATAGCTTTCAAAAAGTTAGGATAGGAAAGTGGAATACATTGTGATCCATTTGTTACGATTTTCTCATTGAACTGGCGCAAAAGTAGTCGAAATAATTATTTACAAGTGTTCATAAGTCCAAAACTATTAACTTTTTTGATAGAAAACCATTTATCAAACTTTTTCAGAATTCAACGTAGAATGTAATAATGCAATGAAATACAAGGTGTCCCATTTAAAAAAAATTACTTCTAAGTCACCGTGCTTTTTTGAGACACTCTGTATGAATGAAACTTAAACCATTAAAGAGATCGAATGAAACCCTACAACTTATGTATTTAACATTTTTTTGTAATATGGAAAATGAAGAAGTTACGGGGGGGGCGACGGACTTTTGGTCCTCACTGTATATGGAAAAAGTAACAATTTTCAATTATTCCAAGTATATATTTAGAATTTTGCATGTGGGCCTAAAATTAAATTGTAAACAACTTTATCAAATTCTTTTATGCTATCTTAAAAATAGTCCCAGTTTTTGCCCATTCGTCATGAATTTTTGAAACTTTTCCACCATATTGGTGGTCGCATGACAGATGTCGAAATCGATTTTAAGATTTTCCGATATGCAGAAACGATCTCCTATATGAAGTGTTATTGGTAACTGTAATAATAAAAATGTTTTCCATGTGTTGTATGAACATTATGGCCCTATATTGTACCTATATTGTATAATAATAGTTATTTACGTGACAAGTGGGATATAGACATTATTAACGCACGCATATGAGGATTGCACGACGAAGCCGTAGGCTGAGTCTTGTAATCACATGAGTGCGTCAATAATGAAGTATCCCACGTGTTGCGTACAAAATTTTATCTACAACTGTCAACGTTTTCATAACTATCTTTAAATGTACACTGAGAGAAATGTATGGTGGCTTTTACCAGAAATATGGCAATTTTTACAAAAACTTCTGGTACTATATGTGACAGCAATACAGTATGGTAAAGTTTAAAAAAAAAATATTTTAACCATTTATGGTAATGACTAATATAATAGTATTCTTATCACCATTAAAATATTTGTATTATAGTCCTAACAATATATCATATTATGAATTCTACAATACTCAGACAGTTAGTTGATCGGAATGTTATTTCAACAATAAATATATGTTTATAGATATGAAGATAATTGATTGTTACATTGAAATATTTGTCTTGTCATTATAAAACTATATTATGATAACATTTATTACACATAAATTGTGGAATCAAGTATAATGGTATGTTTTCTAAAAGAACCTCCATCGATGTATATTTATGTAGGTATTCAAAAAACAGCAGACGTGCTCACAATGGAGGAGCGGGACAGGATCAGTTGCACCACAAACCATATTCATTTAAAACTTATTTTAACAATACAAGACAATTTACACTGCAACAAAATATTTTTGTGGTTAACTGAACTCTGAACTGATTAAAAGCTGAGAGCTGTTGTTGCCTGTTGCGTACTGACTACGATTACTGCTACTGCTGCGTAATTTTTCGGTTTCTCCATCACTATCAAACACTTCGACGGACAGTCAATGTGTAGGTAACAAGTAGCAACCAACAACTAGTCACAATGCAGGCGACTAAATGTGAAGGTTAAAATAACATCCACGTGATTTATATCATTCATCCTGTTTTATGCATAACAATATGATGCTTATTTTTATTCCACGTATCATAAAGTTAAGGAAAATTGTATAATAATAATTTGCATATTTTATACCTATTACCATGTTACGATAAACTATGGTAATTCTATATAGTGCAATATGCTAATATATAACTGGGTGTCTAAGCACTATAATATAGTATCCTAAGAACAAAAATAATGTCATTACTATAAAAATATTTTTAACTGTTTACAGTTCAAATTGTTAACAATCATAATTTGAAATAGTGAACCATAAAATATTTTTTTTAATATAAGTACTGGTATATTCTCCAGATTTCTCTCAGTGTACCTCAATATTCCACTTCGACGTACCTACTCATGACAGTTTTCTGATAATTGAAAACACAAGTTGCCTGTGATCATTTTTGTAACCGTAGCAACGGTAGGTATAAACAAAGCCGTTTATAGATGTTAAATTAAATTGTCAGATCGATATCCAGAACCATCATTAAGTTTCTTGAGTGAAAATTCCTTCAAGTGAAGATGATCTAGCATACGATATTGAAAATGCGGCAAAAAGTGTTATTTCAAATCTCGTGCCCGAGAAATCCCGAGAAAAATACCGTTTAGTATATGATAGGTATGAAAAATGGTGCAGAGAAAGGAAGGTTGTTAACTTGACGAATGAAAAGGGACTGCTAGCATACCTACTTCAATGATAAAAGCCTTCATCTCTTTGGTGCTATTACTCAATGTTGAGGACAGGATTTCTAATTAAGCAAAACGTCGATATCAAGAGACATACTAATTTGATAGCATTCCTGAAATCTGAAACGGATAGCCAGGGGGTACCTACAAACCTAAGAAGTCGAAGGTTTTCACGAAGGAAGAAATAATCAGATTTCTGATAGATGCGACACGAAATTTTTGTGCATGAAGGTATGCTATAGACATATATTTTAATGTATAAAGGTGTATTAATGTGATATTTAATTTAAAGAGAGTCAAGTCGATTGAGTGCAGTCGACATAGACAGACGTGTTGCGAAGGGGCGTGTCCTTTTCAGTTCTTTCGCTGCTATAGTTTCAGAGGATTTTTGAGTTGTTTTGGCCAACGTGGCAATCAAAGATTTTAACAAAACGCGTTGAAAAAGGGGGAGTGGCCTTAAGCCTTCTGGATCCTCAACTCGGTGTTGGGGATTGTTTAGTGCGACGAGATTAATGGTGAGTAGGCCTTGTTGTACTGATATATACGTCTCGAAATATATCATTTACAAGCTGTGAAGATGTCAGAGCAAATAGGTGCGATGTTGGAGAGCGCTTCGAAGGCGGATCTACTGTTGATATTGAAACATATCATTGTGAGATTCGGTGTGGGGCCTGAAGACGTGGCTAAAATAGTCAAGGATGATGACGAGGTTTCCTCGTTCAACCCACCCAGTGAAGATTTTCCAAGTCTTCCGGCCCCTAGGTTCGGAGGTGCCGGGTCTGTCAACAGACCCAAACGCGTTTGCATACGCAGAGGGTCGGGTGCCAGATCGGTCACCTCTGACACTACTGTGTCTAGTGCCGAATCTCGCAATGATAATGCGAGAAACGACAACAGTGATGATGCAAAATCGACAAACGATGCGAATAATAAAGATGTCATGCAGGTAGACAGTGCTGTAAGCACAGACGGAGAGAACATCGCCCCCACCCCTGCTATTGCTCAGCAGGAAAACCTGATACCTGCAAGCAAAGGCAAAGGCAAGGCCAAAAAGAGGCCAGCAGCCGTAGTAGCCGACGAGGATGATGTCCGCACCGTTGTCGGTGCAGACGAGACCGGGGCTGGACCTAGTTCCGAGAGCGTTAGGAGGAGCGCTTCTCCCAAACCTGCCCCGAGACGAGCAATCACACCTATCACGATCCGAAAGATGGATTGCTGGGTGGAGGTGAACCGAAAGTGTGTTCAGCAGAAAATTTCTTTTACGAAGGCAGTAAATGTGCAGGATGGAATCAGGGTGCAACCAGCCACCCTTCAGGGCTACCGTGAGCTATCACACGTGTTGATAAGCGGCAAGGTTCCACACCACACGTACAGCTTTGCTGAAGATAAACCCTTTAGGGTTATCCTTAGGGGTGTTCCGGAGTTTATCTCCAGCAAAGATATTGAAGAAGATCTGTTGGGGAGGGGTTTCAACCCCGAAACCGTTGCCAGATTGTACAATCGTAACAAGAAGCCGATGCCTCTGGTTCTGGTGCTCGTTCCGAAGTCGGAACGCGATATTTACCAGATCACGGATATACCAAGCGTTAAGATCTCGGCCGAGCCCCAGAAACCACGAGGTGCCGTTGGACAGTGTCACAAATGTCAACGGTTCGGTCACGCACAGAGGAACTGCATGGCGGTTCCTGTGTGCGTGAAGTGCGCTGGAAAGCATTTGTCCCAAGAATGCACAAAACCGCGCGCTGAGAAGGCAAAGTGTGCGAACTGTGGAGGCTCCCACACGGCCAGCTACAGGGGATGTCCTAACTTCCCTAGGCCCCGAAGCGGCAACGCCGCCAAGGGCACGGGGAGGGGGGCACCCTCTGCGGCCGGAAAGGCTACCAAGACTGGCTCTCGCCCAGCAGCGATTGTTGCAGGTTCCGGCACTGTCCGTGCTGGAGTCTCCTATTCAGGCGCCACGAAAACCGGCCCCTCCACGACAGAAACGAGCGGACCGGACGACTTTTTCGCCGCCCTCGAGAAGATGAAACAACTCTTCACGAAGTTCCCGGTACTACAGCAAATGTTTGTACCAAATCAGGCCGTGCTTTCGAGGACCAATTAATGGCTGTGCACCATATTAGGCCCAGCTCCTTGAAGATCGTCTTTTGGAACTGCAATGGTCTCAAAGACAAGAAATGGGATCTTGAAGATTTCATGGTGCGACATAACGTCGACCTCGTGCTCCTTCAAGAGACTCATCTTGACAATGGGGTCATTGCGGTCCGAAACTATCGAGTTTTCCGTGAGGACCGTATTGGGCGACGTGGAGGGGGCGTGGCTGTTCTAGCCAAGCGCTCTCTTCGGGTCGCACAATGCGGCATTGATGGTAACCGAAACCACGGTACGGAAGTGGTCGGTGTTGAAGTTGAAACGAGTAGGGGCGCCCTTAGGGTGATCTCTGCTTATACTGCCGTATAAAGGGCGTATCTGCAGTTTTCATGTTTCCGAAAAAATCATGATTTCCTATCACGTTGGGGGCAATTTTTGCAGATATGACATTTTTCATAAACTTATAATATCGGCTAATTTTCAATTACTACATTCGATTCTATTAAGATAGGTGTAAAACGATGCAGACAAACCAAAACAGTCCTAAATTCGATACTCACAAATTTGTAAGATACGCCCTTTATGCTTAGCACGGCAGTATAACCCACCGAACAATCCAATACAGGATGATACGCTGGATTCTCTGCTGATGGAATCCAACACTCCGACGATCGTCGCAGGCGATTTTAACGCGAAACACACGTCATGGAGCCGGGTGTCAAACCGCAATGGGATGGCGCTCTGGGCACACATGGACAGGCATGATTATCATGTGGTTAGTCCTGGTGAGCCCACACACTACGGTCGCTTCAGACCGGACGTACTTGACATCGCGCTGGTCAGGAATGTCCCCTGGACTTGGGAGATTTACCCCCTTTCTGAGTTAAGTTCGGATCATAATCCAGTCGTACTATGGCTGGGCGATGATCCTATTCCCCAGGGAAGTTGGCTGCGGAAGTCGACGAACTGGGAAACGTTCACGGCGAATCTCGCGGAGGCACACGTCGTGCCTGAGGTACTCCGAACTTCTGCCGAGTTGGACGTTGCAGCAGTACATTTCGAGCACGTTATGAATGACGCTTTTGAGGCCGCCACAACCAGTGAGCGGAGTCCTTTGAAGTCCTACAATGAGTTCCCAACGAGGATTAAACTCCTCATTCGGAAACGTAACCGATTGCGTAGGATTTTTCAGAGGACTCTGTTCCCCGGGGACAGGGTAAGAGCCAGCCACAAGGCTACTGAAGTTAAACTCGCGATCCTGGATTACAGGAATGAAAGGTGGAACGACACGCTCTCTAGCCTCGAGCCAGGAGATAAGGAGCTTTGGCGCCTTATCAAACGGCAAAAAGGTCGGAGAGCTGAGTTACCACCCATTCATGGTGAGCACGGGATGTGTTATGCATCGGTCGACAAGGCCATGGCCTTCGCTGATACGATGGAACGTCAGTTTGTGCTGAATACCGACGAGGATGATGACGACGATCGGGACACCTTCGTGGAACGGCGGGCTAGACGGATCCTTCAAGAGGACGATGACGATGAATTGCGTCCAGCTTCTGAGGAGGAGCTTAAGGCGCAGATTAGAGGGCTTCCGAAAAGGAAGGCTCCAGGAGTGGATTCCATTACCAATGTAATGCTGAAGAAACTCCCGGATAATCAGATCACTTCAATCAAGCATCTGATTAACAACTCTCTGCGACTTAGGCACTTCCCCAGCAGGTGGAAACATGCCATCGTCGTTATGATTCCGAAGGTCGGTCAAAACCCAATGTTCCCGCAGAACCATCGTCCCATCAGCCTTCTTAGCTCGGTGGCGAAACTGGCGGAACGCGTCGTATTTGAGAGGGTCAATGATGAAGTCATTGACAGAAACATCCTTCCTGATAAACAATTTGGCTTCAGGCCACAACATTCAACGGAGCTGCAGGCCCTGAGGATGGTCGAAGAGACCATCAGCGAGCTAAACAGGAGACACTTTGTCTTCCTGTTGCTGCTTGATGTTGCAAAGGCCTTCGACCGAGTATGGCACGAAGGTCTTCTGTACAAGATGAGTCTCTTGGGCTTTCCTCGAGGCCTGATAAGATAGATAGGCTCATACCTAAAAGGAAGGACGTTTCAGGTCAAAGCCGAAAATGAGCTCTCGGACACGAGGGCCATTGAGGCAGGAGTGCCCCAGGGCGCCGTGCTTTCTCCGGTGCTATACTCGGTATACACTAGTGATATACCGAGGACCGCACATGTGAAGGTTTCTCTGTACGCCGACGATACCGCGTTGCTCGCCAGTTCGGCGAATCCGGAGCAAAGGGTTGTCTACTTGCAGTCTGCAATAGACGGCCTTGAGCAATGGTTCCTGGACTGGAAAATACGAGTCAACCCTGCGAAGACGCAGCTAATCTCCTTGGGAAGGAGACGAACCTACCCAGAAAGGAGGGTGACAATCTCGGGAAGGGAGATTGACTGGCTACCGCGGGTCAAGTATCTTGGCCTGACGTTTGACCGTGGACTCACCTGGAAGCCACACATCGACGAATTGAGAGCCAAGTTGCACGCCAGATTGACTTTACTTTACCCGCTCCTCAACAGGAGGAGTAAACTCAGTTTGAGGAACAAACTGCTTCTTTACAATTCAATGGTCAAGCCTGTGATGATGTATGCCTCAGCCGCCTGGGGTCAAGCCGCCCACACCCATATACAAACTCTGGAACGGGTCCAGAGCAAGTACCTGCGGATGATAGTTGATGCTCCGTGGTTTGTGCGTAACGTGCGAATCCGCGATGATCTGAGGCTGCCTTCCATTCAGCAGTCTATCCGTGAGCGTAACCAGCGTGTATTGGATTGTGCGGAAGCGCATGAAAATCCGCTTGTACGGGTTGCAGTCGATTACACTATCGACGACCCTACCCGTCACAAAAGGCCACGCCTTTCCGTGGTCTAATCCGCCACCACTCCGACAGGGAATTTCGTGAAGGGAAACTTTCACCCAATTTCGAGCAACCTCCGTCATCTGGGGAACACCAACGCGCGAGGGCGGCAGGGGGCTGTTAGCACCCTGGTACTGTCCTGCACACCCATCCCGCCACTTTCGTAGTGGCCGCCAGCAGTCCTTCTCACGGATGGTGAGAAAGCTCGATCGAAGGGCAAGGGAACTAGGTTCCAGCCTGAATGTAAACCACGAAGATCATGATGATTTAATTTAAAGGTTGTACTGATTGTTGGTGTTGCTGGCGCATGTTGGCGGGAAGAGTTGACAAATTTATTGATTGAGAATGTTGAAGACCAAGCAATATGCTATCAAGTTGTCATACCAACTACTAAAACAAAAGTGTCACGAGAATTCTTTATAACATCTGGAAACACTGCCGGTTCGATTTTAGTAGAAGTAGTTAGGAAATATTTGAAATTAAGACTACACTTTTGGCTGATTCTGGGGCAGATCTCTTGACTATAAAACGACACGAGGGCTGGAAATGTAACTCGGTTGCCGAAGGTTACATCGAAACTTCTACTGACAATAAGAAGAGGACGGCAATGAAAATTTTGGAAGAAAAAGATAATCCCACAACGTCGAAAAATTTTCAAACTCATAATATATGTAATTATTGAAATAAATCGTTGGGAATGTCGGCATCTGGCATTAACCTGTATAATTGTGAAGACTGCACTTTACATATTATATAATAAATAAGTTTTCACGTGAATTGTGAGTGATAATTACCATTTTGCTCAATATATATTGTTATTGTTTATGAAGAGAAAAATAACGTTTTGTTGAATTTTTATTGTTTTCTATTTGAATTTTCTTTGTATTCATTCAATAAACGATTTATTTTGGTTGACATTTATTTCTTATCTCATTACCGCCCTAGTGCGGTAAAAGATTCAAAAAAGCACTAGTGCGGTAATAAACGTCATTATGACATTCAAAAAGTGTCAAATCATAATCATTACTTGACAGTTTGTAGATAAATAATATTCTAGAATCTACCAACTGTGATGTATGTTCGAAATTTCTTTCGTAAATGAGTGATAAAACCACAAATTTTGAAAATGAGTTTAATATATTTGTTGTACTTCTAAAACTGACAGAATTGAATGTATGACATATTGAATATTTTAGTTAGTATATGTCCGACATTTGGATGGATTACGTACGATGTGAAAATATTTTTCGATACCATGTATTGAATGCTGATTAAATTTTGAAAGCTTGTGAGCCCTACGCCAATGAAATTCTACCCTCGTAAGTTGTAAATCAAAAACTCTGTCTGGGCAAAGTCATAAATCACGGGGCTACCAGGGGCCGTTGACGACCGCCACTGGACAATGCGGTACATTTGCCAAAAAGGCCTGTAACGTAAAGGTTCCAACATTGTTACTCAAAAAAGTCATTTGGTCTTGCATTTTATGTTTTGATAGGCGTGAAACTTCGGCACTCCTATATGAGGTTGATTTTCATTGTTGACATTTCTTTAGTAAACATTCGGTATAATGATATAGGTATTCATTGATTTGCTGAATGGTTCGAACTTTGGTCAAATGATTGAAATGGAACAAAGATTCAGTAGTAAAGAATTGTATTTTAGATAAGACAGACCTCCCCTATTGTATTTTCATGGAACTTACTTTCAATAATTATAATCTAGGATAGATGGACTAACCGATGAAAACAATAAAAGATTTGTCCAAATATCAAATCAGGAAACCCGGAAAATAGTGAGAACTACAGACCAATATACACCATGTGTCACATCGTTGAAAAGATAATTCAATTCTATTTTCAACCAACAAAAAATTTTTAGAATTTCATTCGTTCAATTCAAAAAAATTCCAGTTCCGTTATTTCACATCAAACCATTCAAAAGTTATCGTGGTAAGGTAAGAAAAGGGATTCAGATCCGCCAGATTCGCACTTATTCCGACATTTCAAATGCATATTGTGAAAAAACGTATAAACGAAATTCTAAAAAATTAATATGGTTGACGAGGAAATTGAATTATATTTTCAACGATGTGACACAGGACCCACCATGCCATTTTAAATTTTTTAGTTGATGTGCCCCTTCGCCATCTATCGAGCAAACACAATGTGTTTTATTCAAAAAGTGTGTCGGTGAAACGCTCCAAACGGGTTTTTTATGTTTCTACGTTAAACCGTTTAAAAGTTAACAGGGGGGGGACTACTAAAAGCCGCACTGTATCCCACTATTGTTCTCGGAAACGAAGAAATCTACAAAGTCGGTTGAACTGAACAAAAGTTTCATATTTTGGGGAGCAATAATAGTCTTTTTTCAGATCTTAAACATCAATGGTTGTTTCTGAGATATTCACCTAAAACAAAAATAATTTCGTTGTTGGGCTCTACCGCCTTCATTTCGAATGATACTGATTGTTAGGTATACTGAGGTTTTAGTGTGGCTACGACCAAAAAGAATGATTCCAAAATATTTTATACGTGGGAGTACAAATAACCATAATGAATTTCTAGGATAGAATGTTTGTCAAAAAATCCCTAGAAATTAAACATGAAGCTCAAAACTCCCTAGCAAAATGTTCCTGTGCATAAAAAATCTATTTAGGAGATTATGACCAAAACTAAAATATACAACTGATGTTTGAATTTTCATACACCCTACGACAGGAATTTGTGGAAGAGAATTTTCGAGAAAAATATAGGTTGGCAACTTGCACGAAACTCTCCTATTATCCAGCTTCATGTAATCTTTCACTGATTGATTTTCTACTGTTACAGAATAACTTTTTTTTGTGATGTAATTATTTGCTTACAAACTTTGAACCGAATGAATCCGGAATCAGGATTTGTAGTGAAGTGGTTAAGTGTTTCATTTTAACGAACAGCATTTTCTAACAATAATGCATTGCAGTCATCTTCTCATGCGCAGAATTTGACGGCCTATTGCTGCGACCTCTGCATGTGGGAACCACGATCTACCAAATAATCCCCGACCATGTTTATTTGCGTGAAACGTCTATAGAATAGGTGCTCTCTGGGGCCACCTGTACAAAATCAGAAAGTTCGATACTCGATAGTTATCAGTAATAATATCCCTTGGACATTGATGATAGACGAGATAATTTTATGATAATCGAAAGCTCGTTCCTTAGTAACAGCCCAAAGCCGAAGCTTGAGAAATTTGTCATTGAATTATGAGGCATTTCTCAGTGTCCGAAAATTATAACTCAACACAACGAAACATTTATATATTTATTAAAAGTACAGTTAGTGAAAGTACAATTATTAAAATATAACTTAGCATTAGATTTGTTGCTGTTTTCTACTATACAAGATCTATTACCACGCATAATATTTATGATATTGTTGTGATGTTCTTGATCATAATATTGTAGTCATTATAGTACTTTTCTTGCAAATGTTTGCACGAAACGTTCCACGTTGTCTTCACCGTTGCTTTTTCAAATTCGGTCCCGTCTTTTTTTCTCATATTGACCGCCCAATCCTTTAGTATCAATGCCAATTCTATGTTCATTTAATTAAAATTCTCGTTCTCGGCAAACTTCCATAAATATTCCCCAATTTTTTTGTGAGGTTATATTTCAGAACGTTACATTTTGAAATTTATTTGGAACAAAGTTGTCACACTCAATCGTGTTGTCATAGTGATTGATAATTGCACTGAATGCAATTATCATGAAAATTGTTTCATATGACACTAAAGACAAAATTTAAAGGGTTGTTAGAACTATCAAAAAATTTTCAACAGTCTTCGTGGAAACTTAACAAAGACAGCGTACCATAGATGTGTGCCTGTGAAGCACTGGAAGACATTACCAAAAAGATATTATACATTCCAGAATTTGATAGGCATGAAATAATTATCAAAGGAAGCACAAACAAACAGGTCCTAGATAAAATAATAGATCTAAATTATTCGTGATTTATAATTACTCACATTAATAACGCGTGAAAATTTCAAAAGTTTGCTTGTCGAGTGCTTTAAAAAAGTAAAGTAAAGGTCTTGTTTGTCATGAAGAAAGCTTTTTATCAACTGGGAGTTGACTGGTGCTTTTTATCCAAAAATCATATTTAGATTCATAGTTATGCCATACAAATTTTGTTTTTTCAGTACTTATTGCTTCTCAACACATCTCATCTACGAGCCATGGTCCGATATGCACCATCATTTAAGGTAATTTTCAATGAACAATAGCTATTTTAATTGGAAAACATCAACTTCGCAAGCAAATGTCATCTGCTATTTGCTGTTTCAAAAATTACACCTGTAATCTTTTAAATCCAATTTGTTCTGCTAGCAACCGAAAATTTCCCAGAAGATCAGATAACGAGATAACCAAATCCAAAAAGCCGATAATTTACAACACTTTACACCCTAGTCAATTTAGGTTTTTCTGTAATGATATCCTAATGCCAAATTGAATAATTGGATTCTGCAAAAATTCCTTGGCTTCAAGGAACAAATGCCTACTAATGTTGTCTTAAAAGTTCAATCCGCTTGTAAGCCGATTTCGGGTTAGAAAGTAGGCGGTTTGAAATGATTAATAAAGGACGGTCAGTGTACACCGCACTCTGGTCTGCCTTTTGAAAATTGGTAGGGAATAATCGTCTTTGCTTATCGGAGGGTTTGCTCGTGGTTAGTCATATTATTATTTTATAGACGGGAGATTTTATTAGACGTTTTTACCTGCTTGGACAAATTTAATTTCAGAAATGACCTTTAAAAGGGTTACGTTGATGAGAAAATCAAATCAGGGGTGTTTATCATTATATAATATCTTCTGGGAGTGAAGAAGCAAGGTGGTCCTGATTAGACAGGCTTAGTTTATTAACTTGTTTTTGGAATTATCTCATCATCTGATTTTCTTCTTATCTATAAGAATATATTGTGCTAGGAATCGCACGTTAAAAGGTAAGAAAGACCTATTAATCCTTGGCTCGCACAAGTTCCGACTTCTGAGGGCTGTCCTTCATAGGGGCTGTCCTTCACATCGACCTGAAATTTAGCGTGTGAACAAAATTCGCGTTATGTATGTTTTTTGGTTTGAAATCGGAATTTTAGGAAATGAGCAGCGCCAAGATGCAGAACGGACGACGTTGGTCATTGATTTATGATGATTTATGGAAAACGACTGGGTTCGGATTAAAATTAAAAAGTTGGTATTAGTAAAATAGCAGTTTAGGTCTATCTCTGAGAATTAACACGTTAATAATATACGGTATACGGTACTTTTTTCAGACACATAAATATAATTTTGACATTTTTTTCAACTTGTTTGCTATTGTTAATGTCTGATTTTTAGATAAATATAAATCCGTCACTGTCAACAAGTTGCTTCAAATACAGGTGCACTACCATGAAGTGTTGGAGCAGAGTTCAGAAGAAGCAGTGACCTAGAATGCAGCAAAATTCATGTATCCAGGTGATCCCTGAAGTAGGTTGGAGAACCTACACTACTTACTGTAATTAACTGATGAGAATAAAAAATATAGACGTCTTTCGATAACTTCTCTCAAACGTCATTTGGACAGATGACACTTTCACTAATTGTCCAATAGAAGTTTTGATCACGCTAGAAAGTTTAGCAATATCAGACAGTTTGTTGAGGGCGGTTAGGCCACAGTTAGGTACGGTTTAGTTTGATCGTGCAACATGCAATTTGTGGAGATGAAATCCTTGGACCTTCAACAAAAACCATATCTGGAGTTCCTTCAAGGCATTTTCAATTTTTGAGGAGTATCTTAACAATTTATCTATCATAAATTATAATAAAAATAAGTTACAACATGATGGTGGGCAAACCCCCATACAAAATGCCACCAGAGCAATATAAAGATCTAGATGAAAGTAAATATGCCAGCAAGTTTGCCTGACTTTACGTTTCTTCAGATCTTTTGCTGTTGTGTCAGAGCTGACAATAAATATTAGTAAGTCCCTAGATTCTTTCCTATCCACAGTAATTGCTCAAAATAACTTACGTTATTCTCCAAACAATAATAAAGCCTGTTTTCAAATGGGTCTCGGCATTCTCGAACAATGCGATGCTCCACTTATTCAATTGTGACTATAGTGAATTCATATTTCAAATACGCTCGATGTAAACAGTGATCAATGCATGCTTGCAGCGTGTCCACCTCGTGATCGCAATTCTCGCAACGCTATTGGTCGATAGAACATCAACCTAACACACCTAACGAAATGTTTTTGTAGAGATGTATTCAGCTTGGCTGCGTTACAATTATTTAAACTGCTATTTGTTCGAAGATGCAGCGTTGATTCATTTTTGTGTTTTCAATTACATTATTGATTATGTATTTCGAATATTTGTTTTGGTGTAAAGTTCTGGGTTGGTTTTGGATGATGTTACATTTTCAAATTAATTTCATTGGGTAAACAAGCTTAATGCGTCTCTGTTCTAGTTTGGTGTTCACGTGCATTTGTTGACATCGTCCGTATTTGAAATACGAATGCACTATAGTTGAGTTTTATGAACTGTACATTTCAGACAACTCCACAAGGAAAAAATGTAGGGAGGTCAAATCTGAAGATCCTGTAGGCCATTCGATAGGTCCTCTCCTTCCATTCCAAAGTTTGTCAAAAAGGTCATCCAACCATTGTCTCACAGGGCCTGGAGTGTCGTCTTATTGAAAACGAAGCTGATCTCTATTCAAGACTCGGTAGCAGTCTTGATCAATTTGATTTTCCAACTGGTCTACAACTGAAAGCTCTATTTCAGTTTCTAACATATTGATATACATTTCTCCGCTTACATTGCCATCGATTAATAAGGGTTGTACTTTATCTCCATGAATTCCAGACCACACATTTATTTTTCAATAATACTAAATGCATGTGCCTATCCCTAACAGGATGCGTATTTTCATCACCGCAACCACGATAATTTTGATTTTTTTTTTTATTTCTTTTTGTCGCAAAATGATTTCCAAATCCATACCTACAGTATTTATCGGTATATTTTTGTGGATGGATTTTATATCTGGACTGGAACTTCTATCACTATAAGAGAAGTTAATTATAACCGTTGCTTCTATATCAACGACTAAATCATTGAGTAATTTCGAACATGACATCATAATTTTTTCCATATTCGTTTCAACTTGGTCCAACGACACGGATAAAATCATGCTAGTTTCGTCAGCTTATATAAATAAATCTCGTGAATCTTGTAAATATTCTTGATTGATGTAAAATAGAAAAAATAATTAACCCACCCTTGAGGAGTCCCAGGGTCAGTGTTGAAAATATCAGAGAACGTGTCATTTATATGAAAAGATCATTTAGGGACATAAGAAATAATCCAAGAATGCAGGCCCTGCATGATATAAAACATACAGTGAAAAATACATCGGGGTTATTTGAAAAACTCGAATACCATTACCACAGCATTGACAAAACTATTGCAGATTCAAATAAAATATGTTCATGTAAGACAAAGGCGTTCAAACCGCAGGTGCTTCAAAAACCCTGCATAGGCACGCATGTATGTGATTCTGCCTAAAGACAGTACCCGCAGTAGCGGGTGCTAGTCTTTATGCTACGAGGTTTCCGGGAACGTGAAGCCTTTATTTAGGCTTTCTTCGTATGACGTAAGACACGGATTACTCTATAAATTTCGTGAGCTTGAATTGTGAAGACAGCACATATTGGTTCCTTCATTCTGGTTTTGCGTGATTCTCTACTAGTTCTTCTCGAATAAGTTGTCCGCAACGTGTTAGACAGCATATATAGTTTTCACGATGGTGATTCGCAGCAACAAGGGGCTAAAAAATTTTTGGATAATGTATATTTTCCGGAAAGCGCTTTCATTCAGCTGACTACAACTTACTTGATTTTTATTTCTGACATATAAAAACCATGATGCATGTAACGCTAGTTAACAGTGAGGCCCAGTTGTGAAATTGCGTGCATCAACAATACGAAAAGCTTGAAAATGCATTGAAAATTACCGACATAAATCTGAATAGATGATGTGAATCAATTATTTTTCGAAAATCTCTTCCATTTTCAAATTCAGTGTATTAAATGCGATAGGTTTTTAGACTTTTTGTCATAATAATAGTTGAAATTCATCATTAACTATGGAGTTTATTTAGGCTCGCTATGTACCTATTGTAGATTCAATAGATGATAGGCATGCTGCTTGCAGCTAATCGTACCCGCCATTTGGTTGGGTATAATTCATAAGATCCACTGGCCGATATTCTTTTTACAACAAACCACATAATGAAATATATAAAGTGGAAGCAATAACATATTCAAAAATAATATCAGAAATTACCTACATATTTTCATGCATGGCAATAAGACGTTGACTGTTGCTAATCACCGGTTTGAAAGAAACATATTCTGTATAGCTAGTAAATATAACTAGAAAATAAATTTGCGTCTTCAAAGGTGTCCCTGAGAAAGCATTGAGAAAAACAACGGAAACAATCCATATTTCTGTACCTACAATGATTATAGAATTTTTTCTGTCCTCTTCTTATGACCCTATATTGAATTACATAAACCCTTATTCCAAACTATATCAATGACACAAAATAGCTTGTATCGTATTTCTCATTACCCTGATAATTTTGCATGTTGAGCAGACAATTCAGGCCAATTAAAGGCATTAGTTTGGTCCTTCGGTGCAATACCAAAAAGGCACTTGTGTATCACCGAGACTACTCGATAACAAAAGAAACATCTAATCCGGAACAAATCGGTGCACTACAGGGGACACTTTACAAGAATTCCACATGACAGTTCATTGTTCAGAAGTGTTACTCCGACATATCTAGGACGTGCGGACCTCCAGAAGTACTCAAACTGTTTGAACTGCTCGTAAATAGCAGCAAGGGAGAAAATGTACGTACTATTCTCGGAGAAAATGTCTGAAACTTTCATCTATTCAATACTGGCATTCAAATATCAGCAAAGTATTTTTTTTTTAAGTTGATGATGAAAGATGAATCTGCTGAAACATTTCTTAGAACTTCGCGCTGCTAACAGTTTATTTACAGTTGACACTACTTTCGTATCCTCAGCAAAATATGTATCAGAACTGCTAGCTGATGCTAACACTTTAGTAAATCAATTCGACATTTACCACTTGAACCATGGTTTACCTACCAACTCAAGTAAATCACAAATTATGGTCTTCCTAACTAAAATTAAAAAAATGTTCTCAAATTGAAATTCTCGATTACAGTTGTTATCTCCGATCAAGTAACACAACCTAGATGAGTAATTCTCAAAAAGAACTGAAGGCAACATCTTTTCATAATGATATCCCTCAAATCATGACATTATTGCCATGTCGCAATTTTTTAAGGATACAATAAACACGTCAGCTAAATTTTGATTTCTGTCGGGTATATTCATGGCAACGAAAACCCAAAAATACTGTCTTGGATGAAATATATAGCAATAAGAAGGCAATTGAAACGTTCATTGCAGCTTGTTGGGGGCATGTAAAAACGACAGTATTTCCATCGCCGAACAGAGATTCTTCGTTGTCGATAAACTCTGGTCAATACGGCCACACTGCATTTGAAATATCGAATGTCAAATATGACAGAACAACAACAAAACATCTCTGCTTTTTTCGTCTTTGGCATATTGGAGTGTTTTTTCGTGAATAAATGTCAAATTCTGAGTTAATTTGTATTAAACTATCGTTAGTTTTTATTATTAAGCAATGGTGAAGCATTGTGAAATGTGTTAAAGACCATTTGAAGCTGAAAATCAAAATATGTCATTTTATAGGTAAGCTACCAGTGTCGTAACTATCGAGAAAGGGAAACCGAATTGGAAAAGAGTAAAATGAATGAATTATGAAAAAACATGTCATCGGCTGTTCTCAAAATCCTGTGGAGATTATTCCATCATAATTTCAGGTTTCCATTCCATAATGGGTTCAATTATTTCTGTTTTATTGAACCTCAATATTTCTGTTAACAACGCACGACACTGCCGTCGGGGAAGATGTTCCTTACACACAAATTTTAATGCGTGTGCGGCGAGTTACTCATCTAGGTTGTGTTATTTGATCGGAGGTTCTTATCTACTTAGTTAAACTTAACCATCAATCAATAGAACAAACCGGCAACTTCAAATGTTTGGATCTCATTAAGGACGCCTGCCCAGCCAACACAGATACATGTCTAAGATATTGCTGCGATGTCACTTCGTGACCTGCGACTCGCATGGTTACGTCGCACAGACGTCCCAGCGACTCACTTTCGTCACACTCACGATACATGCGTCTTTGCGGTGTAGTTCTGAGACGACGCAAAGATGCCTCCTAATAACTTATCAGGGATATAACATAGCGACATAGCAGCGATTTCTTCACTGTTATATTCAAGAGACGTCTATGCGATATTCCAGACAGAAACAACAAATAGAAAAAGGAAATATATTTTCAATATGAAGAAAATAAATATAACAAAAATATATATTAAAAAACATCTCCAAAAAATTAAAACATTCTGGCATAACATTAAAAAATTAAAAATTAACACATTGAAAAATAAAAATAAATGAATTAAAGAACTGAAAGTCAATTACTTTGGTCCCTTTTCCTGTCAAGCCTTTGTTTGGCATGCCTGAACAATTGGAACAGGCTGCTTCCACATTTTTTTCGTTCTCTCCGTGAAGGCTCATCACCACATCTGGAAATCAATAAAACAATATGAGACCACTGAAAGCTACAATGCCAGATAGTAGTGGGGCATGAAATAATCCAGACAGTAATGGAATACTTGGTATAATTTGGCACCATTGAACAGCTCACTTTTTTGATACTCAACAACGATACTCACTTTTCACTTTCAGTTTATGGACACTAAAATTCGCAAATGTGATCAGCTTTAGTTGGAAATATCAGAACATGGACGGTATACAAAGCATTCATAGCAACAAAGCTTCGATCTTCGATCAATACATCGATAAAAAGAACTAGAACTAAATATGGTTATACGATACGGTAACAGCCGGTCACGTGGTCACCACCCGCTTTCAGGTTGGCCAACATTGCCTACGATCTGTGTTGCCAAGTTCTTACCAACTTACCGCGGTACTTACTTCATAATAAAATACACAAATTCAGGATTCGCCTTTCGACCGTGGTGGAGGACAGATGACGTTCTTGTGGTCGGCAGTCAAGTGAATGTGTGTGAAAGTCCTATTATCACCTGATCTTGAGGTAACTCAATAAAATTATAGTAGCAGAGATATCTAGGTATATATTTTGATGTCTAAATGATGTCGCAGTATGACGTCTATGGGAAGTAACAATTTGACATCGCAGAGACATCTATATCGGGCTATTATTGATTTTGATATGGAAGGGGTGTCGCGGTGTAATAAAGCAGGAATGTCTACGATATGATATCACAAGAGCATAAAAATCCCATTTTTGACGATATTGACATCCCTGAGATGTAGATGTTTCTGTTGACTGGGTTGTTTCTAATGCCAACAATTACGATATTGTGAAATTGTGTCATAAAACAAAGTATTTAAGACTGACACGTTCAAGCGCTGGAATAAAAAATTTACAAAGTTTGACCATCGCATTGTAAGAGACCTTTTGACTACCGCTGCTATATTTGAGCCGATCCTCTTGCGTCAGGTGCACGGAAAACTTTAAAAGAGCACTACATGCCTTGTTATTCTATTCTTCCATTGAAATTTGTAACTTTTATACCTAGTTTTGCGAAAAAATCTCTTTTGATAGCCATGGGAACGCACTTGACACTTGATATTCCTTTGACAAAAGTTTCTTTGATGTGAAGGAGGGCCTATTAAACCGATTAAGGAAGGTTGAAATGTTTTATCAAGTCAAAGGATTTGAGTAATTCATCCGATTCACAGAAAATTGATATAAATAGAGAAGAGAACAAATTGATTCACTTTAAGTTTTACGGGTTATTGAACGGTGTATAGTGTAGCATTTCATGTGATATTGAATTTCAAGTTATTCAACATACCTACCCAGCTATAAACTGTGCCCATACAGTGTTTGTTTCCAATATTGGGGTGATTTCAATGAGAAACATTTAGTATATTACCTACTGACTGATATGAATCGATGTGTAGAGTAGTTTATTAGTAATATAGAATTGGTTCAGCCACATAGGTACTGATATTTTATAGCACTTACGTAAAATTTATTTTCAAAATCCCTATTTATTCTTCTTATAAATGTATTTTTCAGGTCAAAATCCGATTTTTTTTCTATAAGCCGATCTACAGAGCGTCAAAGTTTCAAGATTTCTTATATTTTTTTCTTCATAGCTCTTTAATTTTTTGAGATAAGATCAAATTTTTGCAAAGTAGGTTATGTTTGAGAACTTTCATCATCCAGCATGCTGTGATTGTTAAAATCTACAGGGAGATATTATTTCAGGGGTCAACCCCGGGCCTTTTTTGTCCCATACAGTTTTTTGTTGTGCATCGCTGGTGGATTCTAAAATGTGAAATGAATTGTTTGTTTAGTTTAATTTTTTTTTTATATTCTATAATTTAATAATAATTATAATGAATTTTATTGATAGGTTTGTAAACAATACATTAAATACATGAAGAGTTAAGAAATTTAAACCTAAACCTATCAAAAGGCAGAAGTCAAGTTCAGATCACGTCATGTGTAAGATACCGCAACCAGAACTTGCTCTTCCATTCAACTCAAAAAGGAACATAAAAAATATATTATTTCTTCATGAGTACCTTCATACATGATGTACAACTAAAGATAACCAATAAGAATAAACATAAGCAAATTTTTTTGGAAATTTGGGATCGATAACATTTTCATTGAACTCGGAAGTCGATTGTAAAGCCAAGCAATATTATAGGAGAAAGAGCCACGGTAACGTGTAGTTTTATGGTTAGGTACTGAAAGTTGATATCTATGAATGTCAATTCTATAACAGATTTTATCGTGAAGATAGGAAGGTGTTTTGGTAGTAATGATTTTATGGAATAGAATTCAAGCATGTAATACACTGAATTGAGATGAAGGTAGAATATGTTCTGCATTAAGGTGTTCACGGATTTGCTTATTAATGATTTTTTCAAATATTTTTGATAGTGCACAAAGTATGCTGGTAGGCCGGAGATCATTGTGGTTTTTTGCCAGAGGGATGACGTGTGATCATTTCCATATCATGAGAAATACATTATCACTGATATATTTATTCACTAGATGATATATATATTCTATAATGTGTGGACAAGAATGAAGGAGCATTTTGATGCTAATGCCATCAGAGCCCACGGCGTCAGATTTCACTGATAGCATAACTTCGGAAACTTTCTGGTCACAATTCCCCTGGAAATGAAAATGGGAATCGCCATTCAGTTTATTATTGGAAAAAAAGGACAAAAGTTCATCGTCAGGTATTGCATTGTTAGAAGTCTTGTACTCATCTACAACCGTTATCGAGACAAAATTAAAATATTTTTTTTGTAATTTGCTAGATTTTATTCAAATTTTTCAACAAAAGATTGTTGTTTTCAATTTGAGGTTTACGTATGTTTTGAAGCAATTACAATACAAGAGCCACATTGTAACATACTAACTTAGGTAACACCTCAGATGAGCTTAAGAACTAATGAACAAAACATTAAAACTAAAGAAGAAGCAAAAAACTACCTATTTTGTGAATGAAAAATATGCAATAATTACAATAAGTAAAAACACTAATGAACAAGACATGTTAAAATCAAATTTTTTTTTAAACAAAAGGTAAATAGTTATTTGTTTTACTAGGCATAAAAGCACAAAACCAGCCAAGGCATTAAATCTGCTTTTCTGCCGTGTGAAACATATCATTTTTTCTTCAAATTTGTTCCAATTCCACGCAAAATCGACTTTTTCATATTTAAATTGCGTTTCATTATCAATATCCAAATACCTAAATTATTTCATCAAAGGTAACTGGGCCCTGCGTTACTATATGTTTACCGCTGATGACGTTTGTTGAATTTGTTTGTTTACTGTTTACTTTGTCATTGTCAATTTTAATAACCAGTTTGATTTAAATTATTACTTTGAAGGTTGCCTAGCAACGAACTTTTTCTGCCTAGGCATTAAAAGTACAACTTCTAAGCCTGCCAAGTGTCATTAAAAGGCCGCTTTTAATGTCATTTGAAGAAAAAATAAATTTTTTGAGAAATTCATCAATGGAGTGTGCTTTCAACTCCAGATGGTTTTTCAGACTAGCTTTTGAGCAATTCAAGCTATGGGCGGATTTGATACTGTCATCAAGAGCATTATATAACTTAACACCAATCGATCCTGGATGATTTTGCGACACTGATAGTCTAGTGAATGGTTGTTGAAGTTTGTGTTTATTTCTGGTTCGATAGTCATGAGACTGTCCACAAGTAGGAATGTTGGTGATATTTTTTCTCACATAGAGAATACACTACATTGATATATAAATAAACAGGGTAGAGTCATTATACCAATTGTAACAAATAGTGGTTTGCAATGTTCTCTCAGAGATACTGCCATCATTAACCTTACTGCTTTCCTCTGAATGGCAAATATTTTATGTGCCTTGGATGTTGCACCCCAGTGAATGATTTCATATCAGATGAATGACTGAATCAAACTAAAATAATACAAGTTTCAAGACTTCGAGAGAGACAGTGTTTCTCAGTTGACGCAGTAGAAATAAGTGTTTACTAAGCTTGCATTTTATATTTTCAATATGATTGCCCCAGGTGAGTTTGATATCAATATATGTATGTCTTCTTGCTGTTAAAGAAGATCCGCATAGGAGTCAACGGCAGATTGGTGAAAAAGTGGATATAAGTGAAAGATCAGTGCAACGAGTTTTGAAGAAGAATCGCTGTCATCCATACCATATTCAATTACATCCAGAACTACTGCATACAGATTTTGAGAAAAGAGTAAGATTTTGCAATTGGGCCATGAAAAAAATTCGCGGAGACGACAATTTTTTCAATAACATATTAAGGTCAGATGAATCAACATTCCATAAAAATGGATTTGTAAATCGACATAATTACCATTATTATTCGACTGAAAATCCCAACTTATTAAGACAGTTAGATTATCAACATAGGTGATCAATTAATGTCTGGGGGGGAATCATTGGAGAATATGTTATTGGTCCATATTTTTTGAGGGACATCTGAATGGAGAAATGTATCTCAATTTCTTACGAAATGATTTACCAGGTTTGTTAGAAGATATTCCTCTTGATCTTCGCCATTGAATGTGGTTACAACAAGATGGCGCTCCTGCTCACTATTCGAGAGAAGTGAGAGATCATCTGAATGAGGCATTTCCCAATAAATGGATAGGACGGAATGGACCTGTCAGGTGGCCCGCTAGATCACACGACCTAACAAAACTGGATTTTTTCTTATGGGGATACATAAAAAATATTTGTTTTTGTTGAGCCACCAACTTCTTCCGAATATATGCGACGTAGAATAACGAATGCTTTTCGCAGCATTACACCAGCTGTCTTGCGCAGGGTGGAACGGTATTTCGAACATAGAATTCAGCTCTGTATTCAAGAAGATGGAAGACATGTTGAACATATTTTGTGAAACTTTTATTATTAACTTTCCTTAAAATATCCCTATAACAGTTTTGTAATTTGCCAGTTGACAAAATAACTACTTGAAATGAATTGATTTATTAATGATATTTAGAACTTTTTTTTCAGTCGTTTCAAATGGATTGTGTGATAAAGAAAGTCGTTCTTTGAGACTATAGTGAAGAAATAAGAAGAATTGTAATTTTTCACAAAAATGCTTTTTTAAGAAAAACTATTGATTTTAACCATAGAGAATATTTAATGAAATTTGTAGAGCACTTGTTGGCGCTTTTTATGGATCGATAATATACCGGGTGCTCCGTTTGAAATAAGGAAGATTTTGCAAATTTTTATTTACAATGTTTGGCAAGCTATTTTTCGCACCCTGTATATCACATATCGATTTTTGATATAGTGTTTGAGAGAGTCATCAACGTACATAATTTGACCAAAAACTCATTTCAATACTTCATAATTTCAAATAATATGAGTGACGAATTTTGGGAAAAAAAGTTGTCATGCTAAAAATCTCGAAAACCGTCAAAATTTTGGAAAAAAAGATCCATATAAAGTACCTTTCATTTTTCATGTAGCAACCGAGAAACTGATAAAAAATACTGGTTGCCATTTAAAAAAACAAAGTTGGGACCCGCCCAGAAAAAACTGAACACCCTGTGTGAGTGCCATCATTTTCGATTTGTAGAGCTCAGGAAATAGTATCATTTTGCTCCTTAAATGATCCATCTATCTATTACCATAATAGAGATATGTAAGACCGCGCCCTTGCTGCAGGACCCTGTATAGAAAATATTGTTATAAACAGGTTGAATCAATATAATGTTTGTATACAATTCTGAATTTGATAGTTTGATTGTGTCAAACTGGAAAAATTTAAAGTTTTGTAGTGGGTGAGATGAAAAGTTTTTTTTGACATATTATATATTTTTCTTAATATTTTGAACGTTATGGATACTTGAGACTACGAACGATTTAAAATACCTACTCTCTGTCCGAAATTCGTATACACTGTGAGACATTCGTTAGGTGAAAATTTCGAAAAAGCAATTTTCTTAAAATTGAACGTAAAAAGTAACATTTTTCATTTTATTTTTCAAGGCGACTTTACGCTACCGGCTTGGATTTCCATCCTTCCATACCTTTCCAGTGCTGTTATATCTCAACCTCAGTTACGTTATTGCAAAAATGTGGTTATTTTTTTTCCATTTGTGCAAACTTGTAAGTAGCAGTTATTTGATAGATTTATTTGTGATTTTGATACATAAGAAAGGCATTAAATTTCGCATGGGGAGGCGGGGGTTACTGACGTGATCGTTTCTTCATTCTCATAAAGTTCGTTTCGAAAACTGCAATTGTTTTGAGTCATAATTTTTCGAAGGTTTATGAAAGATGTATCTCGAATTGATAATCTTAGATCGTAGCTTTTTGACTCGTCTATGACAAAACGTGCTACTCCACAAATTGTTCAGAAAGTATAAGTATGGCATTATAGCAGAATTGTTCGAGTCGATGATCCATTCAAAAAATATCATGAACAAAAAGTAATTTGGGACAGGTGATTAACAAAAACCAATATATTTTCGGCATGAAACAAAGAGATCGGCTAACTCATAATAATTTTCTAACCATCCCATCTCCAGAGATACCACCCCCTGCAGCTAAAATGACCCGACAAAAGCAAAGTGTCAGAGAAAACTGTAAACTACCAGGTCAAAAGGCATTTTAGAACCTATTTTCGACCGATTGTCCTTTGTGTAAACATTACGCCTAAATGTATTTTTGACAGAATATCCAACCTTAGAGACGTTGGGTTAAAGATAACTATCGCGTGGTGCTTCATGATTTTACGCGTCCGATTCGTTTCAAAGAATATTAACGTCACTTCAATCAGAAATGAATTTTATAGTGATATAAAAATTTTTTCTGTGAATAATCATGAATGTCCAATTTGAAAATTTGTTTATTAAGGTGAAGTGTTTAAATTTCATTTTAAGTTCTTTGTGAACGATAACTAAACGATCCAGTGCCGTGCCGTATATTTTTGTATAAAAGACAGTTTACAGAATATATTGTTGATTTTCTGTGGTTGAATATATTTCTAATCGACATTAATTATAATCGGAGTCTAATGAAGAATTTCCTTAAAGAACTTTAACACAGCTTGACGATATCAGAAACTACTATATTGGAATATGAAGACAACGCCATATATAACGGATTTTAGACTTGATTCAGGCACTGATTATTTTTTTCGTATGATTTTCAACCAATCAGAATGTCCAATTTAGTTAAGTTACCTCGTATAATTTCGATAATACCTGATTTATACATAGAGTAGCTCCACCGATCGAAAATTTTAAAATAATTTCATTTTCATAGTAACCACATCGACATCAATATACAACAAAGAGAACTGTCAAATTGTGAGGTTTATCAAAAATTGTTCAAAAATGAGTCGATTCGGAGATTTATCATCAAATGCAATAGACGAAAGTATACGAGATACTGAGCCTCATAATACAGTGAAAACAAAAAGGTACGTATGGAAACAATTTCTTACGTTTTGTAGTGAAAGAAACTATGAGCAAAATGAATAAATTTCCACTGAAAAGATAGCGTCCATTTTGAAAGATTGGGCTTTCATTATGCGAAAATGTAATGGAGAAAATTATAAAGAAAATGTGGTTAAATCGATGTGGAACATTACGGCAAAACAAGTACAAGAAAAATATATGAAGGAGTTTAATAGAGTAATTGATCCATTCTCTAGTCCCATATTTTTAGCCGCACGAAACGCAAGAAATTCAAAAAGAAGGGAACTTCAAATGTTACCGGACAAGAGAAAGGTTAGTGCATCAGCATTTAAAGATAACGAGTACATAGCAATGATAGAAGCGTGGGATGAAAATACACCGGAAGGATTACAAATAAAATTTTTAAATTTTTCTTAATTGCTTCTGTAGAACTTGCATGGAGAGGAAATGAAGGAGCGTCATTCTTGACTCATTATTTTCAAAAAGAAACTGGAAATGATGATGCTCCAACTGGTAGAATACAATATAATCCTATTTTTACCAAAACCACACAGGGAGGAGCAAAACCATGTGCTGATATTAAATGGCTTGTACCTAACCATAATGAAGTGAGTCGTTGTCCAGTGAGACTTCTAGATAAGCTAATGATGAAAAGAAGCGAAAACATCAATATTAAAACAGATAGGTTATTTCTGACAGTAAATCTCAACTGGAGAAAAGAAAAAACCCTTGGCTGGTACAAAAATATGCCAATTGGAGTGCATGAAATTAGTAAATGGACCAAAAAGTCTGCAGAATTGGCAAATTTGAATATGACCAACAAAAAATTTTCAAATCATTCTCACAGAGCCACTGCTGTTTCACAATTGGCAAAAGCAGGTGTATCGGAACAAGAACTTATTAAAATAACAGGACATGGTAATAGCAATTCTATCAAACGCTACCTACAGATAGATGAACAACATCACCAAAACATAATAAATAAGATGAGATCCAATTTTCAAAACGCTGCAGGTTCAAGTAATAACACCTCCAGTATTTCCAGCACTTCAATGAGCAGTGGCCACGTTTCCTGCTCCGAAAATAACTCAGTTAAAAAAAACGTAGTATATAATAATTGTAACTTTCATTGCACCAATTTGTATTTAAATTAATAAATTGTTTATATATTTACTTAACTTACTCAAAAAATAATCGTATCAAATACAATACGTACTTCAAAATAAATACGGTTATACATCTCAAACTTCCTGCATAATTACAAATCGTGTCAGTTTGACAAAATAATCCTCCCGCTTCGCGGTCGGATTATTTAAACTGTCAAACTGACACTCTTTATAATTATGCAACAAGTTATCGATGTATAACCTGATTATTTTGAAGTACTAGTATTACTACTGATTATATATAGAGTAGCTCCGCCAATCGAAAACTTTACAATAATTTCATTCCTATAGTATCCAATTCATATTATCGCTTCATACAAACAAAGAGCGTCGTAAAGTTTTGACGTTTCTATCTTCTCTATCTGTCAGTTATAAACGCAGATGTTTCGTACAGGTGCATTCTAGCATAAACGTGTTTTCTACCTCGCGTTATTTATTTGTTGGGAACAATCACAGGTTCAGTTCACATCTTCTTGGATGATAGTACTCTTTTACCTACTAAAAAATGAACAAAAATATATGCCTCCCGCCAACGTTGGGATTTACATGTTTTGTCTTGGTTTCGAACTCTATTGTAATTTCAGATTGAAAGGAGAGTTTACAGCTGAAAGATATAGTATCACTCTAGACTTTTCCTGCAGAACCATTCAATCCCTCCTAATATTATTATAGAGAAGATTTCAGTGTCCGTACTGTAACAATGCCGGGCTCCCATTTGGATGGATATAAGAGCATATTCATAGTTCCTGTCTGATAATATATTTGGCTGTATTCTTGCCATCAATCCCGATCCGAATAGAATCACTCAGAAAAATGTAGGTATATAGTTTCACAGTCATCTTTATACAAGTTACCTCAAGAAGAATAATGGGGTCTAATATACGTGAGTGAGCATCTAGAATATACTAGTGAAATTATTTAAACTTCTAGAAAATTCGGTGAGCTTAAAAAAAACTTCAAAAAAATTCGGTAAACTCGAAAGAAGAACTTCAACTAGATTTGAAGAGTCTGGAAGATAAACTCTTGGAAAATTCAGTGAGCTTGAAAGAAGAACTTCAACAAAATTCAAAGATTCTGGAAGAGAACTCTCTAGAAGAACTTTACGAAAATTCGAAGGATCTATAAAATAAGAATCACGACTTCAAGGTCACTGCTGAACCAGTGAAGTTTTCATTGAAGCCACTTCAGTTCGACGGAAAACTCCATGGCCAAATTACTGCCACTGGCATTACAAAGAGAACCACGAATATTTTACAAACTCTCGCCGCTCAAGGACAGGAGGACTATGAACTGCTGTTCAAACATCTAGATTCACCAAGAACACGTATAGCATCCACGGCGTAAATACCGCTGCCATAAATCAAGCGAAACCTCACAGGACTTTGAAGCTGACGTTTCTGGCTTGATTCCCCTTGTATATCCAGCCACACTGGAAAAGGTAATTAAACGATAAGCGCTTCAGGTATTCTTGGATCGACAGGATCGACTTAGCAACAAAGAAAGTCAAGAGTTGATACCAACTAGCTCGTACAACACATCTCATAGAAGCACTAGCAAGCGTTTTTAAGCTTGCAGCGAACAAGCTCTGTTTAATAACGCATATGTAGCTACTCTTCAACATCAAAACAAATGTATCAAATCAAATGTATGTATGGTGAGCTACCAATTGAACTGATTTTAGCCAGCTCTCAATTGAAAAACCGGGTACTGGTATAGCGGACATCGAGGACGATGCAATCATTGAAATGGACATCAGGAATTCCAGAGTATCGAGCTGAATTTCAAGAGAGCGTCCTACGTGTAACTCGAGAAAAGCTAGTGCTTCATGGGAGGGGAGAAGTGAAGATATTCAGGTTCTGTTGGCTGAAGACGTACCTGAGAGGGCTGAAACTATTCTGGAAGCAAGCCTGGATGAAGGTGCGAGCAGTGGAAACGTGGTGGTGTTCGATTCCAATCCTTAAGGTGAGAAAATTGAATAAGGAATCGGACTTGGAAAGACCCTGTTGAGTGCTAATACATTTTGTGCCCGTAGGGCCATGAATATCATGAATTGAAAATAGATTATAAGTATCTAGTCTTTCAGTTTTGTCTTCAAACGATGAAAAAAAAATTATCAAACAGTTCCATACGGCAGCCAAGAACATATTTTGCAATGCTTCCTGTAACAACTAGCAAATTTTAATCGAAACACGTGATTTCCGTATACTAGTTTCACGGTTCTGTCGATCAGTGCAAACCTGTTCAGGGCGGAGAGTTGATGCATCCTGCAATCAATTTCCATCTGCTTTTGTCAAATGACCCCACAATAACACCCATCAAGAAAGTAAACAACAAAGCCATCTATACGAACCACTGAAAGTACTCCAACCAGGGCCCAGAGATCCAAAGATTATTTTATCACAAAAAAATATTCAAATATTTTCATGTGGAATTGGTTGTACCTACTATGCATAATTTTATAAAATAAAAATGGATTTTCGAAAATTTCCTATACTGCAGGCAAACGCCAAACATAACTGATGATCCTTGGAACTAGTAGGCAGTCACCTATTTCTATTAAAGACGTTTGCTAGTTATTACATGAATCATTGCAAATTATGTTCATGCAGAAAAACTTTGCTAGGCGTTGGGCAGAGGTGATTCGGCAGTAGTATTCAATTATTTTCTGGTCAAATATTTTTCGTGGTGAAATATCATGAATGTCAATTATTATACAGTAGTGACTTTAAAGAAAGAAACAATTTTAGGTAAATTTTATCATTGATTCGGGAGTGTATGCAGTACGCAGTACTGTTAGCCTAGCAAAGAACTTTGTCCGCGTAATTGGGAAACTTGGTTGTCACCCATTCCAATGACAAAAAAGAATCATCTCAACAGAGAGATTTAGTTGAGAAGTTTTCTTGGTTTGTGCACCTACTATCGACGATACGTGCTGGGGTTAGCCACTTACCAAACCCAAGTAAGCAGTAGGGTAATAACTGTTGGCTGTTGTCGAAGAAGTAGAGCACTTCTACAAGTAGCTGTATGGGAGAAGATTCCTATTAAGAACTTGAACATGCAGCCATCAAATGGCTTCTTCAGTTTAAAAATTTTAAAGGCTAGGTAGCACGCTAGACTGGGAGACTAACAAGAATTTGACTTCAAGATTGAACACCGAGCAGGGACCACCCATAAGAATGCAGAAGCCCTGCCGCGGAGGCCATGCTTGATGAAGAGGAATCGACAATTTTAGAACCACGGCAGTAGATGATAACTGGAATGACAACAAGATCCAGCAAGACCAAAAGAAAGATCTAGATCTTGATTTAGTCATCGGCTGGAAGAATAGTAATCGAAGACCAACTTGGCAGGAAATAACAAATTATTCGTTAGCCTTTGAATCTTACTGGGCACAATTGAACGCCCCCACAATGGACTCGAAGCGTGTGTTGGAGTCCGAGGATGGCAGTGAAGAAAGGCGTCAGACATGCGTACCAAGGTGGAGAAGTGCTCTTAGAAATCCATGATGGGGTCACCGGAGGACATCTGGGAGTGACGAAGACCCTCCAGAATAGAACACGACCTGGCCCCGTTGCGTCAGTTCAAAGTAGGCAGCCTATTTGAAAAGGTCACCGGTCACCGTTGACATCGCTATCCCGTTATTACAATCTGACCACGGGAAAGAGTACATCCTTGTGGCAATAGACCACTTCAGCAAGTGGGCCGAAGCCTATGCCCTGCCAAACCAGGAGGCCATCACCGTTGCTGACGACTTGGTGATGAAGCGGATTCTGTGTTCCGTTGGAGCTGCATTCGGACCAAGACAGATATTTCGTGTCAAACTTGTTCTAGGTTGTGTAGAATGCTGAACATCCGAAGAACTAGAACCACATGGCTTCACACCCACATTCCGATGGAATGGTGGAGCGGTTGAATGATAAACCGTCACCTGTCCAAAGTAGTCTGTGACAACCAGAAAGATTTGGACCAGTAACTTTTCGAGGTACCTTATCATTCCGCAGAACAGGAGTCAACTGGTCAAACCCCTATTAGTTGAATCCAGTGACAGAATGAAAGAGATCTATATGACATCATAGCTGATAATTGAAGATATCAGGCGGGGGGCTCGTTTGGCTGTACCACTCTAAACGACGCCGTGGACTATAACCTAAGTTGCGGAACTCTTGTAAAAGGTCCGTACAAGATCATGAAGAAGATAAATAACCGAATCTATAAGCTATTCCGGGGAAAAGCTATGACCAAGTTCGCACCCTCAGACCTTCGGATAAACGGAAAAAAATCTGCATGGGGTAACTCGAAGAATACCCACGAGATATTCTCAAGGTGCCTGTTGATTACTTGCTAGTGCAATCTGTGACAGAAAAGAATACAGAACACATGTTTTCTGTGCAGAAGACATTCAAATGTCCAGTAAGGTCCAGAGGCATCGCTGTGATAGTTCGATCGACACCAGGAACTACAGGAACCTTGTACCTGCTTAGGGCTCTGTAGTGAGATCCATTTTATTCGTTATTTACATTAATGATCATTATTATCATATCCTTTCAAAAAAGTATGCTTTTTACCGATGGCATATTACTAGATACCCATAGAGACATAAACAGCTTAGTTGTCTTCTCAAAAGTCCATATGAAGTCGGCAGGGGACTGGTTCACCTCTATTAAGCTTTTGCTGCATTCAAAAAAGAACCAGAATGTTCTCATTTCCTGGAATGTAAACGTAAAACTGTTAGGTGTGTTTATCGATGACAAACTTAACTAGTTACCTCAAATAAACAAGCTCGTAGGTAAACTAGTGAGCGCCATATTTCTTATTCGTCGATTGAAAAATATGGTGGGTATTCGTGTCAAGTCTGATGCTAAGTTTAGAGAGCACTGTCGTCCTTTCTTTTGGAGGGGTTAGATAATGCCTTTTCCAAAAGCCTTTATTTATCACACTCTACTTGAAATATTATAACTTATAACAGATTTTACACTACCGTTCAATCTGAGATATTCATGCAGTTTCCGAAAACCTAGAAAACTTAAACGATTTAAACAGAAAATTCAAATCGTTTCTGCTTCATAAATGCTCTTACTCGTTGGACGAGTTTCAGAATTACCACATTATATGTACTTGGAGAGAAAAATCTTTCCTTCAGTTAATTTTATATACTTTTGAACTGTTTGTGAAGTATTAATGATATTGGGTTATCTTCCGTAGTGCAAGATAACCCAAAACAAGACATTTTCAATATTGAGTTACTGATTTATGTGGAACTTTGATATTTATACAAACAGAAAAGCCGCTCATAGGTATATCGTGTCTGTAAAGTTTATATTCCGACATTGAACTCTGTCCGTTGATAGGTATACTATACTATATATTGGACCTTACTATAAAACATTCCTTCATCGTAAAATCAACAATCAACATTACACTACTACTATATTATAATTTAATTGAATAATTGAAACTCATATATCTTTGTTAGCACTTTATTTTGTTTAATAGTGTGTACAATTGTAATAATCACTCCAAGTGAATAAAAAAATGAGATTCATGTTATAGTAGATTTTACATTTTGAACAAGGGCTCAGGCTGTGGTTGTCAACAGGAAAAGAGAGCATTATTTCAATAAGCAGATACTATGGATCGTGCCTATTTATTCCAAGAATCAACATCCAGTTTATCTCTCAGCAGAAACGGCGAAAACACCTTTATCAATTGATAACTGAACGACCACCTTTTGAAACGTCTTCTTAATATTACTCCTTTCACTAGGATTACATATTTTTGTAAGCCTGTATTCAAAAAAATATACACAAATGTCATGAGAGTTACTGCTGTTATGGACTTATTTTGATAAGCGAGGAAAAATGGCTGTCTAGACTTAAAAAAATAGGGCAATTTATAATAAAGTGCAAATTTATACAAAAAAAACTACAAACCCCTATCAGTAACAAAAATCATGGTGTTTTCTGAACAAACAAGATATCACAATAACATCACGTTTCACTGGGCTTGAGAATATCGATACATTATTGAAAATTTACAAATGTACAAGTTCTGTGATGAAACATTAAAATCAACCCACTCCGCTCTATTATATTCAAGTCCAAGAAACCAAGCAGAGTAATTAATATGTGCAAGCAGTTTAAACAGAGTGAGCTCATCAGTTTTATAATAAAACGTCTTGAATTATTCCTCGTTCATTTTTATTTTCTAGGAAACCAAATCAAATCTGAAGTGATTTTAAATCAATTCATTTCAGTGGGTTTATATAATATGTGTGTGTGTGTATTGAAATGAGTTGTGCTGAAATATGTTAAATGATTATTCATAGTTTGTCGAAATTGGTGAAAAAGTAATAATTATGCAATATAAATAATTTCAAATGTGTTGAAATTTTCAAGTTATGAATATAAAATAAAATTTTTGTATACTTCATTTGCAGTTTTTGGAGAGGATTTCATTCATGGTCCACCGTCATGAGAATTTATTAGATTCTGGACTAACGATGCGTGCCTAAGTTTCGTTATAATTGAAGAAAGTTTAGGAAAAAATCGAGAAACATTTCTTTCAACAGATTACCCAGTAGCAGGCACCCATGCCTTGCCAGAATATACAAATAACCTCACCGTATTGAAACTTCGGCTATTTGTCAGTGCTGTTGCATATATTGTTCTGTTGGCTAGTAATAAAGTTGAGGTTTTTTCCTTTTTTCTTTTTTTTCAGTTTTCTATATGATTAATTACAAGGCTGAAGGATCTCGGTCAATAGCCTATTGAATTGAATTGTTTCAGTTCAATAGAATTCGTTTTTCATTATTAACAAAGTGCACTCTTTCTGATAGTTGTAGAAATATTTATTTATTGGAACATTATTTCAGAAATACTGTATGTAAAAGATTAAAGTAGAAAAGATATGAAGGAAAATATACAATAGATAATTGTGTATTTAGAGGGGAAATTGATAGAATGCCTCTGTGTGACGCGAAGCAGATTGTGCAATGACACGTGCTCGAAATACACCCAACATTTTTTCTACAAAAAACGCTCATTTATAAGTTATTCAAACATCCAATAAATCATAACTCTAACAAAAAAAGGGAAAATAAGTCAGGCTGGCCGTGATCAAAACCGTGCTACGCCTCAAACTATTATGGTGTTTTGAATTCACTCTCAATATTACCAAGGAGATGGAAATCGACCGTTTGTTCAATATTGTTGCTCTAGAGCGGGATTACAAAATACGTAATTATATGTATGGCAGCCTACAAAGTGCAATCTGGCAGAGGTCTTTAATTGGCCAGTTTGACCCTGTGAAAGATATTCTGTGGTCCCCCAAATTAAAAATATGTATTAGCGTCACATTCGATAGACAAAAGTAACACATTAAGCTAGCTTGCAAGTTCACAAAATATAGTGCACACTAAAATGTTCTGTTAACATTATTAGTTGATACGAAACTAAGATGCCTAAAAATCCTGGTGTGCCGACTCATACCTCTAAAACTGTAGACTAAAACGCTGGACATTCGCTTGCTTGATAATGAGAAAACAAATGAAATCGCGGTCTATTTTCCAAAAATCCCGCGATACATCGTGATCCGCCACCGTCGGTTTTCTTGTTAGGGTGAATTTTCATGAACAGAAGTTTCAAGTATTACGCACGAGCATGAAATGAATAAAACAACATTATCATTCAAATTTACAGAATCACTGTCCGCAAGCAGTTTTATTATTTAAATTTTCGACTTATTATATAATTTTTATTTTGCTGATATTCAATTTACTCGAATAAATAATAATCACACATTTCACATAAAAGTATTGAAATTCAGCTGAATGGAAATTCACCATTAGAACCTGTCAATCTTGTGCTTGTGCCTATCTGACATCTGCCCAACATGCGCATGCACAAATATCTGCGCCATTATATCCGAGTTTTCCTTTTAAAGTTCTCTATAATAAAGTGTATATATAAAGTAATAATTTTGTAGCTTATTTTGAGTTTAATTGCTTTTCAGAAGTGATATGTGTGATGAGTTGTGTGTTACAATGGTCTTTCGCTATTTTAAACACTGAAAATTTATTTTTGGATGATCTAACCACAATGAAAAGATTTTACGAAAACGAATGGTAAAATAAGAAAACCTAAACAAGCATGATGATATATGATAGATTTCAGTAGAAGTGATTTTTTTTTATTCGTCAGGAACTTTCGCAACTTGAACTTATAGAATATTTAACGAAACAGTAGGGTACCAAGTTGATTGAATCGATTTGGAAACATGTTTGCCATGTTTATTAGAGCATGGCGAGGTAAGAAATAAAATGTAAGTTCCAAATTGGATCCAAAGTATATTTTACAGATTTTAAGTAGTAGGTATTCACTTTCGGTACTAGACATAAATGAATTATTGTATTCATCTCTCTGAATTTTGTCCACACAAAAACGGATTATGGTCAAGTTATTTAGGGAAATAATATAAAATACAGAAAAATAAAGAAACGAACATCATTAATAGTCAATAATATTGCACTACGAAATTTTTGATTCTGCCACAACTATTTTGACTTTCAAACGGTATTTACATTATTTTAAAACAATAACACATTTTGTGTGGTGATATTTTTCCAAAAAGTTGGTCTTCCACTTCGAGTATGGAACTATATTGCTTTAGAATGATATTTAAAAAGTTTATTGACATTCCGTCAAATTCAACAACAATCACAATCACTATGTCCCTGGAATATAAAAAAAAATCCAAACAAAATGTAATCAGTCGACACACCAGGGTTTTTAGGTATCTTATACAAAAGTGGTGGTGATGATGGTTTCTTATAAAGATTATATTTTTTAGGTTATATCACTATTTAACATCTCGAGAACAGAGAACAATAAGGTGGTTAAATAGGACGAAAGTTGCACTTTCAATGGGATAATCAACTGATGTCTCTAAATCGAAAATATCAAAAATCGTTTTTAAAATATCAGAAAAAATCTATTTTCTTCTTTTGCGCTAGAACCATCATTTTCCATTTATAGAAAAGAAAAAAGTGTTTAGGCACTTTTTTTCGGTTTCACTTTTCTTTTAATTTGGTCCACTAAGACTTTCAACAGATCGTTTCTGCCCACCAAAAGAAAACAAAATACATTTTGAGTTTCATTTGAGACTGTTAATATTTTTTAATATGAATACCTTTCAAGAGGTCACCTTGAACAGTGGAAAATGGTGACTAAAGTTTGTCTTTTGACTTTATGATACCCATAATAATTGATGATTATTTAAAAAAAAAATTCAAAATGTATTTGCACAAGTTTTTTTTTCATTTCCATCGTTGTTGAGTGAAATTGCTTCTAAAGAGTATGATTATCAATTCTTCCAACCTCCCTGATAATCTTTTAAAGAGTGAAATAGATTTTTGTTGACAAAAATGAGGCCTAGCAAAATTCTCGCATCATTGATTTGAACGATTTTTGTGAGTGACACTTTTGAATAACATTCTTCTCAACGAAAAATGAATCATTAAAAAATCAACGATCTGAATGAAAATGCAACTTTTCACTTTCAGAGTTTTTCTTTCTAGTTAGGGTCAGTGTCCAGCATGTCATTGGCTGGTAAAGTGGTTGTTTTCTGTCAGATATTACAAAAACAAAACAAAATTATTAATTTTTTCACAAGCTTTTCAATTTGAAAAAAAAATCTAAAAATATTTGAATTTTTAGTTTTATCTCAATGTCCAACCACAATTTCTTACACATCGACACGTGGAAGAAGTAAAACAAGTTACATAATTTGCATTCACCATTCTCTAGATGCTAATATTCGTACAACCTAAAAAATACTGACTGAAAGTATCATATGATGATGTGATACAATATTGATATTGTTAGCTTTTTATAGTGACCCTTATTCGTTGTATGTGCATTAGTCTTCACTTCATATTTATACTGGAATGGTTCGGACATAGACTCGTATCATCCAGATCCGACACTATTTTAGATCTTCGTTCGAGCATCAGAGAGTATTGGCCATCCTTAGGCGTCTTTTCTGGACCATTTAGAGCATATTTCTTAATGAATTCCATTGCAACTTTAGTTGAAACTTTCGACATCTCGAGTCGGTGTCCCCAGGTCACTAATGCAAGAGGCTGAAAAATTGAGAGAGGTAATAACGCTAAAAGTATCTTTATTAATAGGGAAATATGTGGTGTTTGTTTTTGAATTCGAAAAGGTCAGGAGGAGCTTCGTTGTTTTAAATTATGCCCTGGCAAAAGGGGGGTCGAAATAACGTTCACTGAGCCAGAATAGATTAATGTATATGTTTTCTGCTTATTTAAAATTAACTGATTGGGGTTACACCATGAACGTGCCTTCTCTAATATTAATTTTAGGGTTTTTGACGGTTGTCGACTGTAATAATTCTTCTGCCAAGTGTTTCATCATCTGCATACATTGTTGATTTGATACACCCGGAATCCATCGAATGTGGGTCCAATATTGACCCTTGAGGTACTCGCAAAAGTCATAGTTTTTTACTGTAGTTTGAACCACACTCTACTATTTCAATTCAATTTATTGATATCAATATACAAGGAAAATATAAGAATGTTATTAATCCCCATCTTGAGTAACCTGCTACACCTAAGCACGTGTGTGCTTGTGTTGTGCTCTGCAGTAATACTCAAAAGAGGGTCGCAAATAAAATATGTTTGATGCTGGTAGGGTGTGAAATTGAAGCGAAATAATGTCAAGTTGGTTGATGAGTTGTTTTGATACTTTTCTAAAAGAGATTATCAATTTTTACTTTGTTGGTAACTATGAATTTTTTATGTTTAAATTTATTTATTATTCCAATTTTTTGTATTCTAGTGGCAAACAGTTATATAATTTTGGACCGAAGAAGTGGACAAATCTTTGTAAATGAATTACTCTTTTTAAACAATGGCACATTCACAGACATGACCTAGTATTTTTTTGGTTGAATGGTTCAAACTCATGTTTATGGAAAAACATCCAGATCAGACAGGAGTAGGTATAAAGGCTTCTTACATCGAGAAGGTTAGATTCTTTGTAGAGTTTTTCAGTGGCGAATAACTTCTTTTTTTAAATATTATCTTTAAAATTGTATTTTGTACAGTTTGTATACACCATAGGTTGTTGTTGTACAAAACGAGTAGTAAGTATGTAGTTAACCTATTATTATTTTCTATCACATCTTTCAAATAATAAAATGTATGGATAAGTTGTCTCAGTCTCTTTCTTATGTTAAGGGCATGTTCATCCCATCGAATGTGTTTGTGAACTTTAAGTGTTTCATTTTCTGGTTGATCGATATTTTGTAGTGATATAGTCGTAAGTTTTGTTTTATCGATATTCAAGCTTAAGAGGTTGAGATCAAGCCATAGTTTTATATCCTTCATTCGTTTTTCAGTTGCTTTGAAAACCTCTGACCAAGTATTTTTAGTGAAAACTACTTATGGCAGTGTCATCAGCATAACAAGGTGAACATGAAAGTTCTTTTTATGTGTGATGCTGTTGATGTACACCAGAAAAAGTATTGGTCCTAACACTGTCCCGTGCGGCACACCTAGAGCCACTGTAGACCATTCACTCAACTGGTTATCCACCTTGACCCTGTGTCTTCTGTGAGAGATAATCACGCAAAATACTGAGTGGTATGCCTCTTACTCCATACCTGCATAATTTTTCTAGAAGTATATCATGAGATACAGTGTCGAAAGCCTTGGCCAGGTCAAGAAAGACTGCTAAGCATCTTTCGGACCTGTCCAGGGTATCAACACATTTTTTGGTGAAATCAGGTACAGCATTTTCTGTATTGGAATGTTGTATAGAGCCAAACTGTCTGTTGGTTCTTACATTATGTTTATTGAAAAACCCCATTAGTTTTTTTAATACTTTGTTCGAAAACTTTTGCGAAATTATCTATCACAGAGATTGGCCTAAATTCCCTGGATTGCATCTATCTCCTGATTAGTGAACGGGAGTTACAGTAGATTCTTTCCATTCTAACGGAATTTTTCCTCCGCTATAGGAGAGGTTTATTATGTATTTCAGTGGTTCAAGAATGTGTCTATGCATCTGTTTTATTGTTTTTGTATTTATACGATCTGGACCTGGTGCGCAATTATTTTTCAATTTAGAGATTATTTCAATTGATTCATTAGATTTAATAGTCTGCAAAAAGGGATTAGTATGAACAGACGATTATTTCAAAATCTTCTAAATAATAATAATTCCTAATAATCACTCATAGAGTATAGATACCCAAAGGCATAGCCTGTGCGTGTAGAGGACAACTATTATTATTATTTGTAGTGGTGACTTACTGATTTTTGGTGGCATATTCACTTTTCAGCTGTAGGAAAACCTACAGCACCATCCTGGGTGGTCGGCGCGCACTCTAAGCAAGCACCAGACGTAACTATGTGACAATTTTTAGACAAACTCCTCTAAGCCTATCACTCAAAATCTTGTGATTTGCACAATTAAAAGCAGATGTTAAATCTGTGAAGACACCTATATATTTCTCTCTATATATAAGTGTTGTAAGTGAATGAATTGCATTGGAGTTTGACCTTGGCCTTAAACCAAAATGATCAAGGATGAAAATGTTATTTAGTTCTATAAGTATAATATGCAATATATAAACTATATATATATATATATATAAACGAGTATTTTTGAGGATGGGAAATTTTTTGGTTCAGAGGAACTGTCTTTTTTGTGAATAGGAATAACTCTAATAAACTTCAAATCTCGAAGAAAGTAGCCTATAATAATAATACTCCCTCATAAACACTCGTTGAGTGTACCCAAAGGCATAGCCTGTGCGGGTAGAGGACATCTATTATTATTATTTGCCGTGGCGCTCCGGGGCGACTTACTGATGTTTCAGGTGATGTATTCACTTTTAAGCTGTGGGAAAACCCGGAAAACCCACAGCACCACCTCGGGTGGTCGGTGTGCACTCCAAGCTAGCACTAGACGAAATTGGCATCTAGACAACTCACCATACACTTGCTTTTCAACAAGGCATGCGGTCGCCTATCGATCCGATATAAAGTAGTTGAGAAAAATTCTCGTACCTACATCGGACTCGAACCGACTATCGCTATGCTGGAGTTTCGAACGGCCTGTGCCTTAGACCGCTGATCCACCGACCACACACATTTATTTTTTTCCCTCCAAAATTCCTGAAGCAAAATATACCAAACTCGGTACACTAATTAAGGTTTATCAACGTGATAATTGGAAGTTATAATTTCTTATTTTCGTAAACCAGTGGCGTAGTTACGTTGGTATGTGGAAATATTTTCCTTCATATTTTCTTTGGACAAGTGAATGGACAAGTGAGCGTTTGACATCAGTTAGGCTCATCGATGCTCAACATTCCTTGTACCTAAAAGTAAAGGTTTCTGAGAAAATTGAGAAAAACTGAAGATATGTCTCGAGTAGCAAAATAATTTTTTTGTACTTTTGACACCCTGTATCTCAGAGGGGATGTGTTTTAGGACATACCTTGATAGGAACTTTTCATCTCGAAATGAGGTGAGGAATCTGTAGTCGAAGTTTGTCGGTTCTTTTTAATGGATCATGAAACTCTAAATGACAAAAACATTCACTTCTTTTCTTCTTATGTTTTTTATTTATGAGTTTATTTAATATGAATCTAATATGTCATCGTAATTGGTCTGAAAAACATTTAATTATTGATGTTGAGTTTTTTATTCAGTAGATATAGAGAGTTACTTTCTATAGTGGGTAAAGTGTTCAGTTTATCATCCATGTCATGAGAATATGCGAGAGATTGCTTTTGTCTGCCGATTTCAATTGTTGAAACTGTCAAAATCAAATATAGTTTATCTCCTGAATCTGATGAAAACTTCTTAGCAGCATAGTATTATAGTCAGATTTTCAAATCCCTTCAAATTTTTTTTTCAATTTTGACTTTCTGGTATCATGAAGGCTTGTCAGAAAGAAATATTATGTAAAATTGATAATAATAATTAGATCCCACGGCACTTAGATTAATTAGTGAGCTCTCATTATTTTATTATATCATTAACAAATATTTGTTGCTAACAAAATTTCTTAGATTCTATTTGTTTATAGATTGTATGTCTCTATTCTTGAATGGTCTTGCCATAAAAGTTTTATTTTGCTATCATTCAAATAGACAACTTTTTTGAAAGAGCAGACAATTCTTATGAAAAACACTAGATTACTCAGTTCATGGTTTTATTTATATGCACAAATAGCTTATTTTTGCAACATTTGTGGATGTTCTCATTTTTCCAATAAGTTTCTTAAATTATGATTTAATTAGAAAGATTTCATTCCTGAATCTCAAGTAAGCAAATGGGTAAAATAGTTCAATGAAAAATAATTTACTCACTCTGTCATAGGTCAGTTCATTGTATGGAGTAATGACATGTTTGTAGAGGCACGACTTTACTATACTTTTGAGTAATTTGACTTGGTTTTTATTGGCACATGGATGATACAACATAACAACTGCTCCATGTTCCAAATTATGAATCCATCGCTGTTTTGGAACAAAGGTATATTCACCATACACTGGCCACAATGGTCGATGTGTTCCGCTAGAAACAATGAATGTAAAAATCTGGTTTCAGACACATACATAATCACTTACAAGGTAGGAATAGCTTCTCTGTATTCAATAGATTCATTCATACATTTGTGGGGTGCCTGAAAACAATAATATGCAAATTATTGAAAGAATATGTATTTTGAAGATTAATCAAACTCACACTATATGATTTGGGAATATGTTCAACAGTGTGGATTGGGTGGACAAGGCTTTGCGGCAAAAATAACTTTTTATCATCAAAACAGGTGAAATTTTCCTCATTCATAAACCAATCAATTGATAGGTTTGTCTAAAATTTTCAAGACATTAACAATATTCATGAGTTGGTTAATATGTGCTTGTTACTTTTGCATCATCACAGCTGACATCTTCCCTTCCCATTATTATTCCATGATTTGTATCATGTGAGTGATTTTTTTTTGAAGGAACTGATGGATTTTGATCTGATTCACTGGGAGAATGGGGGAACCACTTCCCAGTCCAATATTCATTGTAATGATGTGGAACTCCTAGAAATATGATGTTCAGAGTCTAGGCAGTCTCATTTTGTGATTATCACTCACCATGACTGTTCATAAGAACTACACAAAGTAAAACTATATTTTTCAACATTAGGACTAGAGGGCTAGCTAAGATGACTAGAAGTATGAAATGGGTGAAGGTAAAATTATAGAAACATCTACGAAAATCTGCAATAGCAATGACTATCTTTTCTTAATTACCCAAATATTATATACATGAATAATATCTTATACTTTCTATTGATTAATTATTTTTCAAGTAAGATATTGAAACTTCTTTCAGTTTCTTTAAAATAACAACTAAAGCCAACACTATAAACAATTCAACACTGTACTGTCAAGTCAACTGTCAACGATCATCATTTAGGATGTGTTCCGTTAATAAACATGTAACCAAAAGTGTTTAACTGAAAATAATTCTGGTTTCGTGACAGCTACACTCTGGTTAGTGTGTAATACGGAACACTTCCATTTGGGTATTTACTGTCATTTGTCATTATTATTTGTTATTGTCGTGTTATTTTCTCTGCGAATTTTGTTGTTTGAGAATCTTCAATCTTTTGTGTTTTACAATTATATTATTCAATACTTATAATAATGCATGAAGCAGCTGCCCATTTTTTAATGATGATATTCTTTCTGAAAGTTCCAGCAGTGATGATAATTTTGTTGTTCGGGGTCCTTTAGGTATATAAGGCATCTCATGATTTGTACGTAGTAAATTTCCATTCAAATACCTCCACAAGTTCATCTAATACTAAATTTGAAATTTGAAATATATTCTAATGACATACGACAGATCGCATTAACCGCTCACCTACGTGCAAACCCCGGTCGTTTTGGTACTACTAAAAGTCACCAGAATTTCAGGAATCATGTCCCGTAATTCGCTAATCTTTCAGGGATATTTTATATACGGGACACAAAATGTGCAACCATAACGACCAAGTTTATTAACGGAACATATCCTCATTCATTCATCAATCACGTCACCACATCAGTCAGTTGTCATGGCATGGCACAAAATCTACAACAAGGCTGATTTTAGATATAATTCTATAGTCGACAGTTATATTTCATTTTCTCCCATGATAATGATAATGACATCTCACTTATTTGATCGAAGATAGAATTGTATGGTACACGGAATCCCACCCCAGGCGTGTCCACCCTGCATTTTTCACTTTTTGAAGGCCGATTCAGATATATTCGTGCTCATGCAGGGTTTTTAAAGCACAGGTGGTTTCAACAACGCCTTGTAATTCATTCATTTGGTTCCGTAATAATTTTGTAAATACTTGAGTAATGCTAATTATCGCAGAACCAAATAAAATATGTTCTTGTGATAGAAACGTGAGTAAAATGCGTTCAAACCGCACTTGCTTCAAAAACCCTGCATGGGCACGCATATATCTGAATCGGCCTTAAGGAGCACAGAAAAGCAGAAAACACTCTGTTCTGTTCTGTGGCCGACATAACCCAATTTTGGCGACCGAGTTAGCGCAGTGGCCAAGCGCTCGATTCACGACCTGTGGGTCGTAGGTTCGATTCTCCAATAGGGCAGATCTTTTTTCTTTAGAAACTATATCTGGTTTATTGAAGAATGACTCTTCCACGTTTCATGTTTGACGGGACTACGAATAAACATGCTGGTGGCGTTTGGAGTTAGTAACAAAGCCTAACCAGAACACTTGTGTGAATGAGATTATATGTTGTGAATGTCCACTATTGAATACGGGTGAGGATATTGCTTCGAGCAAGATAATCCTCATCCACCGACGAAGCCCGTGTTATTTACGCCGGTTAGAGGCTGGGGCAGGACGGATTCTTGCATAACACATATGGGGAGAACCTGGGTATATGTCTCACGACGAATCCCATTAAACCAAGAATGAAATGAAATGAATAAACCAATTTTGTTAACTTAACCTCGATACCCAGTATATTATTTTTCCTGCACTGTAATAATAATGATAATAATAATAATAATAAATTTACCCAAAGGCATAGCCTGTGCGGGTAGAGGACGGCTATTATTATTATTTGCCGTAGCGCTACCTCGCTACTTCCGTACATACTCCATTTCCATTTCTTCATGGCTTTTTATTGCCCATTCCCACTTCCAGGAACTCCTGCAAGTTATTCTCATATTGCCTGGATTTTCATCAGTCCTTCTATGTATATGACTCACAGATTACGGAAACAGAGTTAGTTTCCGTAATCTGTGATATGACTCCAGGAACCGATGAATACCCTAACACCACGGGGATATCTGATTAGTAGCGGTTATAATTAGATAAATGACACCTCCATCAGCGCGTTCTATGGATGTCAGAGCTTTAGAAAAAAGGGTCTGATGGGTATGACATTCTTACAGAAAAACACTCGTAGAATGAACGGCCTGTGCGGACAGATCCATTCCAAGCCAGGTATTAAAGATCAGGAAGGGCATCTAGATGGAACCCACTCACACATCACACTTGCTTTAAAACAAGGCATGTGCCCGCCTGAAGAGATCTAATGTACTCGAGAAAAAAGATCCTCGCGTACTATAAGGCCTCGCACGTCTGTCCAATGCGAGCCAGATGCTCCACTGCCAGATACCTTAGCCACTGGTCTACCTCTCTAGAGATAGAAAAATATTCTGTAACGATTTATTTTTCTTGCCAACGCAAAAGAAATTTAATTATAAAAATATTCCAGCCTTTCGCATATTTTCCTATACAGGATTTTCGGCAAAGGCAAACGTCGAATAGAAATAATTCTACAGCGCTATACGACTGCCGAATCACGTCTACCCAACGCCTAGCAAAGTTTTTCTTCAAGACTATACTTCGACTAGTTTTGCGATTCAACTCGCTCATCAGTACAGACTCGGCTACAATATGTTATTGATTTCCAATCGGTTTTGATAACTGGCACTACAATAACTCTGGCACCCACTAAGAAAGTGAGCAACAGAGCCATCCATAGAAACTACAGAAAGATTCCGACCAGTCCCCAGACTTCGTTTGAAGCCAAATGAGACCAATTTCATATATGGGGTTGTTGAATTATTTCTGTTCGACGTTTGCCGACAATCCTATAGTATAGGAAAATATGCGAAAGCAGAGGGTGGATTATTTTTATAATCAAATTTCATTTTGGAATTTATTGCCTTTCGTCAAGTACCTACTCCCAGTTCCACATGGGAAATATATAAATATTTTTCATGGTGAAATTGCCCTCTTTTGCTTCAAAGGAAGTCTAGGTACTGGTCGGAATCTTTCTGTTGTTTCTATGGATGGCTCTGTTGCTCACTTTCTTAGGATGTGTTCCGTTAATAAACTTGTAACCAAAAGTGGTTAACTGAAAATAATTCTGGTTTCGTGGCAGCTACACTCTGGTTAGTGCGTAATACGGGACACTTCTATTTGGGTATTTACGGTCATTTGTCATAATTATTTGTTATTGTTGTGTTATTTTCTCTGCGAATTTTGTTGTTTGAGAATCTTCAATCTTTTGTGTTTTACAATTATATTATTCAATACTTATAATAATGCATGAAGCAGCTGCTCATTTTTCCATGATGATATTCTTTCTGAAAGTTCCAGCAGTGATGATAATTTTGTTGTTCGGGGTCCTTTAGGTATATAAGGCATCTCATGATTTGTACGTAGTAAATTTTCATTCAAATACCTCCACAAGTTCTTCCAATACTAAATTTGAAATTTGAAATATATTCTAATGAAATACGACATACGACATGACATACGACGCATTAACCGCTCACCTACGTGCAAACCCCGGTCGTTTTGGTACTACTAAAAGTCACCAGAATTTCAGAAATCATGTCCCGTAACTCGCCAATCTTTCAGGAATATTTTATATATATACGGGACACAAAATGTGCAACCATAACGACCAAGTTTACGGAATATATCCTTAGTGGGTGCCAGAGTTGTCGAAGTGCCAGTTAACAAAACAGACTTGAAATCAATTTCATAATATTATGGCCGAGTCTGTACGATCAGCGAGTCGAATCGCTAAACTAGTCTGCAAGCAGATGGCAGTATGGCAGGTGTCACATGTTTTCGATTGCCAATAGACCGCAATAGCGTGACGTCAAAATGTATGCAACTAACAGTACACTGAGTCCTAACGAAATATATCTGAACGAAGCTGCGCTAACATGAACCTTCAGTAACCGTTACATAAGGTTTAGAATCTGCCGTCAAAATTATAGTGATATTAATTTAATTATTTCGCTATTATCAGCAATATTTGAGAAATGTATGTATTTGAATTCGATAGAAGAAGAATTAATACGTCTTAGAAAATGGTTAACGTAAAAAAAGTCTTCTATATAAATTCTGAATAAATTCCAGAACATCCATTATGCGTCGACCAATAGCAAAATAGAATCATGCTTCTAACTTCATGTTGTTTGCTCGTAGTCGTGTCCACAGAACACACATTATGTCATATGTAATATGTATTTGAGATCTTCATGAAAAAGTATCAATGTCTGCGTAGATGAAAATGTCTGATAAACTTATTTCATCTTTCGACATCTTCAGCAATGTTTTCAAATTCGAATGGGAATAAAATGAAACACTTGGCTGATCACCACTTTACTGTTTCTTGCCTAAATTATGAGCGCCATCTAGCGGGGATGCACTTCCTCGCAGCATGAAGTTAGATGTAGATGAATATTCAAATTTATTTCGTCTATAAATTATGTATAATCCTTTCAGAAAATTGTTTTACCGAAATATCGATTCTTCTATCCTTCATATCCAAGGCCTACGACGGCGTATTGGGGCCATCCAAAAATTATTTTTTATTAGATCATCTAAAATTTTAAGAATAAAATCTTAAAATTTTGATAATAAATTATTTTGAGAAAATATATTAAAAATTTTGTGAAATAACAATCAAAAATTTCTAACACATTGATTAAGAAGAAATATCCGATTTAATTAAAAAAATATCGAGATTTAGGAGCTTACCGAATTTATAAACAAGACAAGACAGACTCATAAAACAGATCAGAAACTGCAACTCTACGACTCTCGACTTTGCCCGCCATCTCATGTTGAGCGTCTTATATACCGGCAAAAAGATTCCTGTTCCACTCTCGAACTCAGATGTCTCTCGTACACTCATGAGTGCGATTCTATTCCAGCTAGTTCTCGTTTCTTCTTATTGGACGTGACGAGTCGTGGTTGAACCTGTTAATAGTGAGCGCAGATACGTTGTTTACAAACCGAAGTCGAATAATTAATTAGCGATCAGGGCCGACTTTAAAATCGTTACAGTACCTTTTATAAAAATGAGACTACAATTCTCACAATGTTGTACAGCAATAACTACGTTAACCTTGACTATCATCGTTGGTTTCAATGGTATGCCTGGAGTTCGGAAATTGCAACTATACTCTCACCTGTCTTGATGGCTAACTCTACGAGTGGCTAAAGTCCCCCATACACGCTCAAGAATGCTCGGCTCGGAGAAAGCACCTCGAACCCAACTTCGAACCTTGCATGCTCGACGGTTTCCACATATATGTACGCACCGAACATGCCAACTTCAGTTCAAAATTTACATCGCGAGCCTAAGTTATGGGAATGAATTCAGATACCATAACATTTTTCTGTTCCCGACGAAATGAAGCTCTTAAACTTTCTATTTTTGCTTTTACGAAGTTTTCCGCAGCGTTATCAACAAGTACACCATAACTATTCTTTTTCATGTGTTTATTGCTGTTATCTTTGCTTCGGACGTCCCTAAGGGCCCTTTGATCTCTGTTTACACTTATAAATTCTGTCCAAAGCTTTTTATTATCACTGAACGATATAATTTTGAAGAAATGACAGCAAATTGATGCACACTGCACACTTCTTTCATACAGCACTACCAGAAACTAATGCAATTCACCAATATGCTCGTAAAATCACCATACATGTACCAACATGTTCGATGCTTGGTTCGTGTTGGTAGGGATCGGCAAGCCGCACACCGAGCAGAGCATTCCAACTACGAACCACGTTTGTCGGTGTCACACATGTTCGCCGAGCCACCTTCCAACTACTTTCACCAATATGCTCGATTGTGTATGGGGGGTTTAAGGCACCGCAGCCAACAGTAGTTGCGACTCCTATATAGCTCACCGTACATCGACGCCAAAACTACACATTATTTCCCCAACACTTACATACACATTTAGACATTACAGGAATTTCATGAGGAGGCGGATTGAAGGAACTCGCAGGTCTTTGATGGGAGCCGATGATGGGCCTCGGATCGCATACTGCGGGACTAGTAACCGATGGCCGCATCGTCCGGCTGAAAACCCTACCGGAGATTGAAGGAACTCACTCCGTTAACAAGACACAATTTATTAGTATTAGGGTAAATTTTGAGGTCAGGTGCAGACTTGTAAGAAGGCGGAACTAAGTAGTTTTTGTGAAGAGCATGCCATGCATGGATGAGGAAACCAAGGGATGAAAAAGGGCCCCCTGGCTGCAGTAGCAGACTCCCCACCACCTTACTACTAATACTAGTTTCCTATCATCGTAGTGGCATTATTTAAATTGAAGCGTAAAAATGTTAGTTTTTCATGTTTTCACTTGATATTGAAAAAATTATCGGAGAGAAAGTATAGCCTGTTACTCAGAATGAAAATTTGCGATGCTCGTGTTTCCTCTCACTCGCAGAATATAATATAAAGGTTTGTATTATACACTCTTCTCCTAGCTATTGGAATATTATTTTTAATTTACTCTCACTGCAAAAATAGTTTGGGAAAATTGTCAAACAAGATTTCAACAAAGAACGTTTGTCAAGTAGTTGTTTTTCCTCACAAATTTTTTATGAAAATTACACACCGAAAACTTTTAATACAGGTTCATTGAAAAGAATTGGAGAGGACTCATAATTATAAGTACTATTTATATAGACTGTGAAGACGATTGGAACTGCTTCCAGTACTGATTTGCAAGAAAAGTCTTGATATGACCAAGTTTAATTTTCTTTAAATTCCTATTTTAATCAAATATCGGAAATACACTTTTAAGTTTTATTTTCTGAAATTAAACAGTGTACGGAGGTTTCCCTAATTTTTTGGGTAAGATATTCAAATTTTAGCTCACAATATTTTTGAAAATGGGATAACAAGCATTTATACATTTACGTACATTAAGTTAATTGTTCTCCCGAGAAATGTCTAAGTGGCATTGACAACTGAAAATATTGTTCGTAGTTCAGGAGAGGATTCTGTGTATCTACCATAGAATTCTTGTTTTCATCGAATAAGTGAGGTGACAGTATGATTAAATTCTATGGTACACGAAGTCCCACCCCAGTAGATCTAAATTAATGGTGTATAGTCCAATAAATAATTCACAACATGTTCAATAAAATTTCAAGTTTTGTTAAAAGCATTCATTTATTCATAATGTGTACAACTTGAATTCACTAACCAACGTTAACAAATAAAATAATTTTCGGTTTTATGGAACTATTTTCAAAACATTAGTATTTGTATAATACATTAAATTCATCAACGTTTCTTAATTTTTCCCCAGTAATAACATGTAGACAAATGAATAAATATTGATGAAGTTTATACCAAAGGTTCACTTCTTTGGTTTGTGCTCTTAATTCAAAAATAATACATACCTATTAATCACAATGTGCTTCTCCTCTATCTAAACAATGCAGTGGATGGATGGAAGTTATTAAGAAAATATATATAGAAGAATCTAACCCCATTTCATCCACCATTAATTAATTTATATGTACTAATATATACAAATACACCAGTAGAACGAACTCAAATTGGATATTATTCAATAACTGTTATATGAAAAAGAAACAAAATATTCGAACAATGATAAAACCTGAGCTTTCAAAGATATATGCTCATTTAATGTATTTTTGCTAAATAATCTAGATATGACACTAAAAATTTATATCCGTATATTTTACAGATTTTATTCAGATAGAGGAGATATAAATATATTGCTATAAGTTTGTACAGTGTGAATTGCTGCCAAACAGTAGAAATTAATATATGTCAACTCTTCAACTCACATAAATGCGGAACACCACACATTTTTTTAATTAGCCTATTTCTACAACACTGTTGATACATTCGAAGATTCAACTACTTATATGAAAAGTACTCTACTCAAATCTCACTTTTCTGCATCAACATTGAATGATGCAAAAATTTTATATAGTTACAATAAATTTAGTTATTAAAAGTTTATTTCATTTGAATTGACACTTACAAGTTGAAATTTTTATTTTGGTGCTAGGGTATCAGTATCGTTCATATACAGAACAGCTCAAAATGCATATTTAAAATATGAGGTGAGGTATTGTGGTTAACAGTAAGATTGTTTTTGTGTGATAGAATTGAGTAACTTCTTTTTGTCAGTTGGGTATGGAAAATGTGGAAAAATATATGAATTAATCACATATACGTTGATTCTGTTAAACCTAGTTCTTTTTCTCAATCAGTAGAAATAGCTATAGCATTTACGTTAAACAATTTGTGGAATTTTAGTCCCATGTCATGGTTTTTCGGTGGAATATCGAATTATTTTCAACTGTTCTGAATTTGAAAACGCTGGCCCAACCAACCAATAAAGAATACTTTGCGACTAGAGCGCAAAAATGCAAATTGAGTATAAAATTCTACATACACAAATATCTTTCGAAAATTACAATAGACATGTTATGTTCTTCACTATAGAGATCTTTGAAAGCCTACTCAAATGAATAACATAATTTAATCAAACAATTGAAAGGGTTCACTGTGGAAATACTTCAATATTGGCGGAAGACATAGGGAAAGTGATATTTCGGAAAAATTGTCGGTTTAAAATCGGCCGCTATTCATTTTTTCCTTCGAAATACAACATTACAGAATTGAACCGACACATTTTCACCATCTATGTTCCAAAATTGTATACTACAAGTGCCGAAATGACAGTACCGAAAATGTAATGATCTCTCTAAATGAATAAAGATGAAAATTTCGGATTTCTTTGATATGCAGGTACGTAAAAAAGGTACTGTCGAGTGAATCACTTAGGCCTCTCAAACACTACTGATTGTGCAATCTTCTCTAAATAAGAACAACTCTGTCTTCTAAAATCCTACCTTATAACTCCTAAACATTTTATTTATCAGTAGAAGTTCTTGATAACCACTTTAAATTTCAAAATATATTACATAGTTTATTACATGCCCACAAATTGGGTAATAAGTATAAACAATCTTCTCAAGAAAAATGGCACCATTAGATTTCTAATGTGCCGAAAAATAAGTATTCTGCGTCATAGACCTCAATATATTTTGTACAGTAATACACAAATACATTTCTCTGAAGATAAAATTATAATGAAAATTTCAAATATCACACGTTGAAAAACATAAACGTTGTTTATTATTATTGCTATAGCAAACATTTTTGCGAATTAAATTACTCAAAATATAGTTAGCTCACTATTTTACAACTCGCCTAAAATCTACAACTGAAGGTGAATTAAATGTACAATATTTATCTTCCTTGACCGAAAACGATTTCTTGCTAAGCTAAGTTCACGACGATTATTGGAACAGTTGAATAACTCTTCTGAAAAAGAAAATATTACTTCTACAGTCATAGTCGATGATTTTAGATGATGTCGTCGGTCCAATGCCAAAGTCACGAATGTGCATATTTGATGTTTTGAGAAAAATGCGTTTCAAAAATTCAAGACGTGGCTAAAAATAAATATATCATTATTTAATATTTTACAACAGAAAACCTTCCACTAGTGGTTCAGTAAACCAAAATGATATCTTTAATTTTAGCAACGGCTTGAATTTTTGAAATGCATTTTTCTCAAAACATCAAATATGCACATTCGTGACTTTGGCATTGGAACGACGATGTGATCATTGGATTATTTAATATTTCCCAGTAATTTATGGAGCATGGGTAAGGAAAAAGTAAATTGATAAAAAATGTTTTCTATCAACTGAACTTTCGTTGGTTTTCGAGTTTGTTAGTGGTGGTCTCGAGGTAATTTTTCGTAACGTTTCGTCTACATATGCGGGTGACATTTTCAAAGGCGGTGCGGTAACGGACGAAGCGTTCGTTTAAGCCAACTGAAATCAGAACATACGCCGAATCAGTTAGGCTGAAACGAACGCTTCCTCCGCCTTTGAAAATGTCGCCCGCATATGTAGAAGAAATGTCACGAAAAATTACCACGACAACACGACTAAAAATTCCGAAAACCACCGAAAGTTCAGGGATTAACGATCGTAAAAGTTCATCTTCTCAGATGAGATTTCCATTAGTTAATAAACGCGGATCAAAAAATTTTAAACTATATAGAAAACTGAAAACTTTTATTTTTTGCCAAGGTACAACTTCCTTTCTGTTAATGTTGATGATGATTAAGTAATGCTTCTCATTATAGAGCTTCAATAAAACAACCTCTCTTCCATTACCTACTTGGATGACCTGTAATATAATGAATTTATGAGATATAACGTTTGACTATTTGGTTTCATGGCATTTTTCACTGTCAGTTCAGTTCACTTGTAGTGTTCCAATATTTTGTTGAACTCAGACAAGAATTTGATTAAAAAAATAGCAACCACATAATAAATTTTCATCATGAAAAATATTTAAATATTTCTCATGTGGAAATAGAGTACTTGACGAAAGGCAATAATTTTGTTACAGGAAGATTGCAAAGTATATCCATGTAGGAAAACTTTGCCAGGCGTTGGATAGACGTGATTCGGCGGTCGTATGGGGCTTTTGAATTATTTCTGTTCGACGTTTGCCGACAATCCTATTGTATAGGAAAATTTGCGAAAGGCTGGATTATTTTTATAATCAAAAAATTTTGTTTTGAAACCACATAATAGTTATAATACTAAGAAGTACGGAAAAAGTACCTTTCTCGCATGCGACTGCCGTTACCCGAACGACGCGAAGATCTAGAAACATGGATTTTTGAATAAATATTGTTCTCGTTACACCTATACCTACTCCATCTCCTACTTAAAATTTGTCTACATGAATTATTGATTTCATTTACTTGTTGAGGATGGAACAGGATTATTATGTTATTTATTGCGACTAGTTTATCAGTATTTATTCGTAGGTCAGTTATGTCGAGTGGGCCAAACAATTTTGTGAGATCATAAAAACAGATGCACTTTTCGAAAGAACCAAATTGTATACTTGAGAATTGTAGGCAATGAAAGAGTTTGGTTGAATCCTCCATATTATGATTTAGACATATTCTTCGCAAAAAAAACCAGGAAATTTTGCACGAAATTGACTTGGTACTTACCATAAATTTACACCAATCCAAGATATCCTCCAATGGTACATGTGATAATAATTGCCAAGATTGTAAGACAGATTAAAATCATAATTTTCTTCTGTAAATTGATGAAATACACAATATATTAATTTCTGTAGCTAGAAAGGCTACTACACGATGTGCCATTTGTCACTTAAATTATAAGTGTTCATGTGTGTAGTGTAGTGTCAAAGCTGTATTGTGTAGATGTGTGTAGTATATGAGTTCTGAAAAATATCATATGATTAGAAATAAAAAAAAATCGGTTATATATTCTCCATACCTTCTTATTCTATCCGAGTCGGACAAGAAAACCAAATAAGTTTTCATTCATTCAAACGAACTGGTGATCAATTGATTACAGAAACTGGTACTTTTTCGGGTAATATCACTACAGCTCCCATCCTCCCTTATATTCATATATATTATTTCACATATAGTAGTTCTCATAGCAAACAGAACAAGGGAGGAATAAAAATATTGGTGGAACCATCAATAATTGTCCGGCGATGATTCCAAGGTAAGCTAACAGTGTTGTCTACTCCCCAAGTGAAATTAGGTAGTTCGTAGAAATTATGGATTCTGAGCCGAGAGAAGTTCGGATTTTAGTATTGTAATTCATAATATGGCAATGTCATAGGAATAATAGTACATCGACAGTTCTCGTCAAACAGTGGGAGTAGAGCAGAAGAACTTGTAGTTATTCATTAGTCTATAATTATTTGACCTTGATTTTTATTCTCTCCCATGTTATGTTCATCTTGAGATTGTCTTTATGGAAGTCAACATGATAGTCTTATTAAATAAATATAAAATATGATACTAAAATTTCGTTTTGATTTCAGGAACTACAGTTCCATGAACCATTTGGAATTGCAATTTTGACAGACTATTTTATTTATCAATACCCAAAACTTACATGGATTGTAACCATGTAAGTTTTGGGGTTATATTCAATTTCTAAATATTGTATTTATAAATTGAATATACCTCGTTATTGAAGGGTAACAGTATTTATTTCTTTATGTGTGACCATTAATGAATGAAATTTGAATCTTGAAATTAACTTTACCGCCAAAAGCTGTATACGTAATTTGCACCTTGCAGCAGATATATTAAAATGTACAAAAATAGAAATCCAAGAATAAAATTTCTACTTACAAGAAAAAAGTATGGTACAAAGTGTTAATTTCAACAAAAATTAAACCTCAACTACTTTCATGTATATTAACAGTTGTAATTATTCCATTACATACATCCAAGCAAAAATCGAGACATTAAATGTACTTATGTTCACCTTCAATGAATTTTGTTTTGTTTAACACAATATAGGAATTTAACGAAAAACTATTTTGAACAATTCAAGTGGAATTTGAAATTTTTAAAGCTTTAAATTTTCAAGTGCCTGCAAACAAAAAAATAGAATAAAATTCTACTGAAATTGTTCAGTTATGCTCTCTTGTATCATCTCAGTCTTTTCTATCCAAGGGCTGCATTGCAAATTTCGAGATAAAAATGAAACTCCGTTAATTGAGGAAGATATATAATTTGAACTTATCTAGTTTAAGATTCGATTTGACATTAGTAACACAGAATAACTATTCGAATTAAGCGTTGCCTCCTAATATTTTGAAAAGTATCATAGGTTGATTCATTAGTATTCTAAAGTATTACTTTAGGAATGATGATGATTGGAATGAATATTTGAATAAATTATACTTGCATGAATATTTCAATACTATTGATTTTACTATCCATGATCTTATTATCTTGTTTAGATTTATGCCCATTATATTTTTGTCAATATTTTCAATCCATGCAATAATTGGAACTTTTTTCTAATGGTAGAAGGTTAAAATTTATTATCACCAAATTTACAAAAAAATCTTTTTGTTCACCAACATTTGAATTTTTCAGCAACCATATCGATACCCCCAATAAACAAAGCCGTAACTAAAGTTACAGCTATTTTCAGTTATAGGTGTAGGTGTATTCAGCTAAAAAACTGATGCTGACGATAAACAAGCCGTATCTCTAGACCAAGTAGTTACGAAGAAATCTACTTGAAAAAAGTTGTATTTCCATTTAAATATTGAAAAAAAAATCAATATTTTGGCTCTTCTGAAATATGATGAAAAATGAGTTACGTCTTTATTCGTTGGGAGTGTCAATATATGAGCTCATATATATACAAAACTTGGAATAATGAAGGTATCAACCTGTGACAATTCCCATCACTTATTTTTTAATTATTTGGGCAAAATATCGGATTCATATAAAGCAGTTTGACTTAATATTCCGTTACAACTTGTTGATGAAATCATTGAGTGAAATGAAATGCTTGAAGGCCCAACTGAATGATAGTTTGGACAAAACCTAAATAAAGTGTGTTGATTGAATTCGACTTTATCAAGTCACTACTTTCTGGAAATATTGTCAACTTAATATATTCAAACCAATAAAAAACAGTTTACTAACCATCAAATTAGCACAAATTCAACTGTATTGCTAATAATTCATCTGGGAAACACAAGTAAAGAGATCTGGAAAACGAATAAGACTTCGCAAATTTTCGCGGAACTCAACTACAGTACTGACCTAGTTTAGTTTAGATAGTTTAACCCTGTTTCAACAAAACTTAATTCGGTTGCTGAGAAACTACGAATGTGTTCCGCTGATGCCTAGCGATTGAAGAAAATTTGAATTGGAGTTGAACGAAGTCGATACAGTTAGCTTAAAAGGATTGAAATATTTTGGTGAACAAATCTGCTCAGTGGGTGGGTAATGGTTTGTATTTAATGAGTGTATGATCCGTTTATTTTAGCTGCCGAAGCTAACCTGACAGAAAAGTTATCAACTTACCCAAACTATCCGAATACTGGACGATTTTCACGAATGAATGAGTGGATTTTACGTAGCAGGTATCAGTTTTTTTAATGTAATGAAGAAAATATTGACTTCTGAAAAATGCTTTACATAGTCCGACTAAACTCCTACTGTGGTAACAATGGTGAAATACAAGATATAGTTGTTACATTTTGTCAGAATAAAATGAATGGAACATTAGCAAGGAAAAACTTACAAAAAATAATTATCAATTAAGAGTATTGCAGTGGCTTTCATTGAGTAACCATACAATCTGTTCTACTTTCATTCTCACTTGGGGATTTCAAGAAAATAAATAATATAGAAGAGAATATACCCGTCACTAAATTTAGGCAAGTAAGAAAGAAAATAAAATTTTATTGTCTATATAATAATTCATAACTTGAATAGTTGTGTGACATGCATATTATGTAGCTACATTTGTATTGCTCTGCTGTCCAAATTCACATTTTTATTATCGACTATCTTTTTATTACAAGTCTAACTTTTATTATAAACATCTCATTCAGAATCGACAAACTACTTCTTTTCAAGATATCCTCTACATTCGATTTGTTTATAGATTTCACAACTTGCTTACTTTTAATTAATTTACTCAGACTAAATTGGAGTTGAAAGGTTATCATAAATAATATTTTATACTTTGAAAACGACCATTAATCATTTTCAACTGGCATGAGAAGGTACATCATTTGAAAGCAAAGATTATTGATTTCAATAAGTGTTTTTATGCTTTATGCAAGATTTATTTCTTTATATCTTCACTTGAAATTATTCAGAGAACATGACGAGTTAGAACCAAATAAGGAAAGAAACAGGATGTATGAATTACTAAATCATCCGTTGGAGTAATTGTCTTTCTCGAACATCTGGAGGCTAAAGGCTTCTGGATATTTTTTTTAGGCAATAGGTTTTCTTACTGCTTATTGAAGGAAAAGTCATGATAGGAGGAACATACATCAGACCTCCTGATTAACAAAAAAAATCTCCGCATGTTCCCAAATTTTTATTCTTCGTATGCAGTTGAACAAATAATAGGTATTTTGTGTAGAATTGTTCAGGGTTTCCATTGTCTAAAGAAAAACAACAACAACGAACAAAAAATAGGTACTATTCATTTTTCGAGTGAATAGGTTCAGATTTCAGGGGTGAATGATTATCCACCATTCTAAAATCATGTTTTCATTTCTACTTTATTCAATATTTTTTTAAAGTTGTCGCACGGCACTGCCAATGAGTATAACGAAAGTTGTTAGAAGGACCCTTACATGGCCATCCTATGAAAGAGCATTGCCATATCTAGAAATCCACATATATTTTTTTTCATCATTAAGACATAAGAGCAAGTTGTATATCATACGATCATCCACTGGGCACTGTACCAAACACAAATCAGATCTTATAGTTGAAGACTTGTCAACAATGTTCAAAATTATTAATTATTTACTCAGAATTTGTAATAATTTTACTTAAACATTTGTTATCAGATGATGTACCTTCATACGTGAACCCAAATTGAAGTTCAATGAGTAGCTGGTATCATTAGACTGTAGGATCGTCAATGAGCACATTTCTTTACAAGCCACATTTTGCTGTACTTGTCAGATTCCGCTGAACTGTAACATTTTTTTTATGGAAGCCAATTTCAACACATATTTTGCAATTTCCCAACAAAATATAATCACTTGTGTTCACTATACTCACTACTTCAGTTTATACCAAATTATATATTGTTCCTCCTCCTAAGAATACTACCAGAACTGATATGCAGATTAAGATCATTATCTTCTTCTATAAAGGGGGAAAAAAGTTGTGTTAATATGTATTGTGTAGTATGTGTGCATGAAACATAAATAGAACAGGCAAAATAAAAGAAACAAAATAATAATAAAAGTTTAATAATATTTGAAGACACTTAAGTAAATAATATGTGCAAATAGTTGAGAAAAATAATAGAAGAGGAATAATATAAATAAAACAACACTACTAATAAAACAATACTTTCAACATATAAATACTATGCAGATATATACAAAAATCGTAGAATATGTAGTAGTTCAATATACATTATCTTTGGCATTGTTAGTAATTGTTTATAACAGTTAAGTTTTAGAAATGCTATTGTAGTTAAAATACTAAAATGCCAAATAAAACAACGATCAAAAACGTATGACATAACCAACTCATTTTTAAACTCTTCTTGATGGATATAGAAAAAGTCTGACGAACTGAGAAAATAATCAAGTTTAGTTCACACCCTGTGAAGTTCAAAAATGATTCAATTGGTCAACCTTAGTGGAATATGGATAATATTCTGAAATATTCTAAATTAAAATTAAAAGCACCCAGCCTAGCAAATATTCTCAAATATTTCACAATACCATTTTTTCCTTAAGCCTACATAACATTTCGACACCGTCTAGGATATTAAAACAAAACTAATAGAACTAACTTCAATGATATGAGTATTAACATTACTGAAGATGATGTGATGCTGAAACAAACTATCACATGATACTTACTAGAGAGAAATCACAGTTCAATGATGGTCTAACTGTCTCTAGACACCCTTACCCAGAAAATTAATACATCAAGTGATGAAGTTACAACCCAAATTTTATTGCACCTGTAAACTGGATCTGAAATAGCGAGGTGTGAAACGACCATTTTTGTTGAGTTGAACTTCCAAAAGTCGGTATTTCGTAATACAGAAGGAAGTTGTTTCGGTGTTTAACAATGTTTTGTTCCGAAAATATCTTTAAGTCTCAAAAAATTATGAAATGGAGACAAATACCTTATGTACAAGGTTTGAACGTAGTTAACATTGAATTAATATATCAGTTACATACCTATTATTCAATAAATGAACGTAACAAGTTAAAAAAATGGTGTAATGTTGTTATTCCCTTTGACAAACCATGTAACTTTCTGGCCGAGTCGTAAAATGAAGTAAAATAGATATAATTTCATCTAGATAAGCTGATTTGAAATCAGTAGCTATGATTTGTTCGATGAGAAAATGTGTCCATTGCACCATTTACATTATTTCAATAAAGAATGTTTTAATTTTCTGAGGGTGAAAAATAGTAACAGGTTTAAATTGTCAATTTTCGAAAGTGTGTCAACATTTGAATTATGAACTGATTAAATAAATGGTTATATTTCAGGAAGTAATACTATAATCTTTCCGAAATTTCAATAACCCCTTTCAACCAATGAGTGTGCCAGAGTGAACATTCAATATTCACTTGGGTGGTATAATACCTACTAGAATATGAAATGTTTTCAAAAAACACAATTCAGATGAATAGAGTAATAAAGGCCTGGTGGTTGATATTTGGGGGAGATAACTTGTCCTTTCGGAAAGCTGATGGTAATTCAATTCCTGAAAACTATAGAATGATAAACTGAGGACATGTATTTTTATAAATATATATTTATAAAAACAGAAAAAGTTGAAAGTAAACCATCATCCATCATTAGTCTAATAAACTACTCAAGTTCTCTTTAGATAATTGAAATATCATCGATGCCCAATTTAAACCTGATCCTGGTGTTTGATACAAAATTTACACAAAACTTTCGAGAAAACAAAAAGTGAACAAATTTTGTAGAAGTGTAATAAATTTGAAATACGTACCTACTATAACATTAATTCCACTCCTAATAGCATTATTCAGCTTTTGCTTTTCAACCTGCACTGGCATACATTAAGGCCCTGCCTCAATTTGATATAAATAAATATATTCATAATAACTTAAAATTCACAGTACAATAATTAAAAGGTGTGCCAAACATAAGATCGCTGACCTTCACTGGGAAAATAATTTTGGAGGATGAGTCTACGAACATAATACTAGACTAGTAACCCCATGATAATTTCAGAAATTGTTAATTATTCAATGAGACCATCTATGTTTGAATCATCTTTTGCAATAGGTTATTGTCGATAAAAAATATGTTTCAGTTTTATCTTTTATCTTCAGGAAGGAACATATATATATATATATTTTTCCTCCTTTTTTTTGCATTATATCGAATTGACACAAAAACTAGTCTTAAGTATATATGTATGAAAACTCTTCAACTGCATAAAACATTGAACTTAAGTTTTTATTGCTTAGATTTATTTCATGCACTAACATCTAAGTTATTTATGAAAGATAACTTTTTCTAAATCTGGCACACTTTAACTTTTTTTGTTATATATACAGAGCAGATCAACAAAATATAATTCTCTAGTATTGGTGGATGTCCTTAAGAGGATACTATGAACAAAATTTAGGCACTGAAAAAGTGACCATTTTTACAACAACAGACTAAGTAATTCGCAAATTCACTTGACCTTGACTAAATAAAAATATTCACGAGCCCACAAACAGAAGGACCTGGACTCAACACCAATTAACACCATCCAATAGAACATATTGCAATATTTTTAAGAATGCTCCTTGGTAGGTTCAATTTTTTCCAAATTACACTCGTTTCGGTAATGCGCAAGTGCACGCAAGATGACGGCATTGGTGGCCCCGAACAATTTACAAAACTACTGATAATATTACAATTAGTATGATGAGAGCTACTACGAGGCAGATAATGATGAAGATCTTTTTCTGAAAAAAGAAACAAACAAAAAATAAAGTAAACCAAAAAATAAAATAAACATAAAATTTATGACACGAAAGATATGTTTCCTAATCGTTGAAAAAGAGACAAACTGCAAGTTGAATGAAGAAGCTTGCATTGGGTTCGCCAAATCACAAAACCACGCACAGAAAATTCTGAAACTGTTAGACTTTTTGATGAAAGGAAACATTCCTTAGAAAATAACTCACATAGAATTCCTGCAAAGATTTATGTTTGAATTGAGAGGATATGTAATTTCCTGTTTCAACTAGGTTGTCGTTCTTCTACATTTTTAATGTCGGTTATGACAGAAGAGTGGCAGTATCTTACATTTTCATTACAAAAAAAAGTTGGAGCTCTTAAGTCTCACTAACCTTTGGAACTTTCGCCATTAGTACCTTTCCTTTGAATGATGGTTCCAAAACCACATATAAGAGCCCTGAAAAATAGAGATTGTAGTTTTGGCAGATGGTGACAGTCAATCTCACGTAAAAAATTGTTTTTACAAGTTGATCTTAGTAATCGTTGCCACTATAAACACCCAATAGAGAGTGAACTGAGCTACTTGAAAATTGAAAGTTGCCAACAATCAAATGATATTTTAGAGTACCAAATTTAGTTTAAAGTTAGAACTTATTGACCGCTAGAGTTAAACATTAGAGTAGACATGAACCACTGGAATATAGTTGCTTTTATTCCAAACTCAAACAATTATTAGTTCTAATTTGTGATATCCATGAAGGCTATCGGCAAAGTAAAGTTTTATTTTTATTAAGTAATGAGGAAAATCCATATGGTAATATTAGGAATTCTAGTAAATCAGTATCGAAAAATCAATAAAAAATATCAACAATTAACTTACTACCAATTCTACTACAAATATTTCATGGAAACTGCAAAATTAAAAACCTACCAAGTTTTATACATTCAAACTATTCTTTTGTAATTTTACACTGCGTTTTTTATTTTGAGGACGTTGGCCCTTATTCTATACTTCAATATTATATAGGTACTCATATGTAGTGTTTTGTACATAATTTTATATTGTAAAGCCTTATTTCATTGTTAATTAGGGATAACGAATACGTACAGGTACAAATTGTCAAACTTTTTGTAAATTATTGTTGAATATACATTATCATTTAGTCGTTTTTGGGTTGTGAATATTCAAGTTAAGTGACTTTTCGCGGTGATTTTTATTGGTTGAGGTTTGTTGGAATTATTTTGGTTAACAATGGTTCTGTACGAAGGCATAGAAGGGCCATACCAAATATAATTTTCATAATTCCGACTTAAGAGATCCCTGGTTGGAATTATGAAATTACAAGTTAGTTACTCAGAATTCCAAAATACGAAGTCGGAATTATGAAATTCTGAGTTACCAATTCGGAATATTCAGATACTTACCAAGTCAGAATTAGAAATTAAAATTGGTGTGGTTCTTTTATGCCTTCGTAGTTCTGCAACCGTTTTCAACGAACGATATCTAGACAAAAGTGTTAGCCACAAATACATACTTTAGTAAAAAAACACTGCAAGAGAAAGAGGAATTCCTCATTAACAGGTGCGGAACGTTTAAAAGATGAGCTATTTTCATATGAAATGATACAAACTATGTAATAAAATGGAATAGACTAGAGCGTCATCTTCAGGAATGACAATTACCTACAATTACATAAACAGTAAAACCTACACTGTCATAGTAACTTAAATTAAAGAAAACAGTTTCAGGTGATGATGATCCTGATAGAAGAATAAAATTTTGCAAACTAATAACCATAAAAGGAACATTTTTTTTTAGACGAATTTACTTGCTTTCTGAATGGGGAGGTTATTTCCGTCAACGGGCTGCAATCTCACGAGCAGCCCTCAGAAGTCTTCTAGAGAATTGTGCGAGTTAAGGAAGGCGTAGCCGTGCTGGGATTTGAACCCATGCACCTGTGAATGATTGGATTAAGAAGCGAACGCTTCACTCGCATGCCACCACGGCCAACTAGAGCTTTTAATTGTGGACCAGATGGAAAAACAAACTGATCCAGAAGGCAACCAAATCTGGAATGAATCAGCTTCGTTATATACCAACAAGGCGGCGCTCCACAGCACTATTACAGCCCTGTGAGAGAATGGTTGGGTGACCATTATAACAACCATTGCATATGAAGGAGACGACCTAACGGGTGGGCTGCAAGATTTCCAGATTTGACTCCCTTAATTTTTTCCTCTAGAGTCATCTGAAATACGCAATTTATAAAACTCAACCAGCCTCACTTGAAGACTTTTAGAAAGCATAAGTCAAGAATGCCATAGTACCTCCATCGAAACTTTCGCGAATGTGAGACACGAATTTGGTGATGAAAAACAGCCATTTTATATTCAAGACATAATCTCTACTCTTTTCCTCATTTTTATATTCCTATCATTCATTCATTGTTAAATTCTGAATTAGAATTTATTGGCTTGATTTTAACAAAAAAAATTTCGAGCATGTGCTAAATTATGGAAAATTATGTCTTATGTGTTTAATTAAACACGCAGAGAAACATATCTTTCGGTACTGTAAATATAAAATAGATTAAAAAAATTATTAACAAAACGAATACAAACCTTTTCAAAACATCGATAAACAAATATTGTGTATGAAGTGGTGAATGCCAATTTTCTGTCGCTTATAATGTGAACTGAAGAGTGATATGATAATCACTTCAAAAACAAAAACTCCGAACATTATTACCATTATCCTAAACATTTCTACTTCCATTTTATCATTTCGACTATTCGATAATGCCAATTTCTTGCTTGTATGCAGACATCAAACTTTTCATTAATATTCAACCCAATTTCTTGGATTTTTGTAGAATTTTACCTGTGGAGTTTTCTACAGCAGAATCACGATCTGAGAAAACGCATAAATATTATGACTACTAAGTAAACTTCAATGATTTTTTAGATTACTTCTATCATGTCATCATTTTACAGCATCACTATCCAGAAAGTAATGCTCGAAATCATCGATCATGCCTTGAAGCACTTCTTCTGAAGCAAGTACTTTTTATCACGAATCTGTGACTTGAAAGTTATGTGGAAGCAATTGTCTGTTTTACTTTCATGTTAACAATTTTCAATAACCTTATCATTTGGCCATTACTGGTCTCATGTTTCTCAACAAGACCCCTGAAGCCGATCGGCAGGTGGTCAATCTGTGTGTTCTTTTGTTCGATTACAAGAAGCACACGCAACAGTATTGTTTGTATATTGTTGTTAAAATTGTTATTATTAAATTGTTGTTAATCAGCTGCACACCCTCAAGAGTACAACTCTCAAAAGTCTTTGAAAGACTTATCCGAGCTAGGGAAGACGCAGCCCTTACCTGTTAACGTGTGATGCCATGCACGAGACCGATGACCATGCTGAGAATCGAACCCATGACCCTTTCTTCAACATTTTCTATTTTATATTCGAACCTTATACTCATCAATTCTTTTCCCATTAAAATATTGACCGACAGCATTGACCACTTCGTACACCGATTGATAATCCAAAAAATGGTAGCATCTAAGCAGTTTATGAAGAAAAAAAAGTTAGCGTCACATGAAACGGGTTAACATTTAGCGAGGAACATCACCTACCTTTCTAGCCTTAGACTGATACTCTTGCGCGACCTTGAGCTCGCTCTGACCTTGCTGAACGTGGTTCTGAGCAGTTCCTACGTGATACTCCACTCTGTCCACGAGTTCCCCCTAAGTTCGGGAGCGTGGGATCGGGAAAAAGTAGGGGAGAGAAAGTACACCGAAACAAAATATCGCAACATAGGTTTATATACAAACATTTAGTACCCAAAATAGAAAACAGTGACAAAGGCACACAGAGTAGTTAGTAACGGTTAAATTAGTAGAATGCAAAGCAAAAATTCAACAATAATATCACCACCATAACAACAGGGAAGTCAAGGATTCGGGGTGGGAAAAATAAATAAAAAGAAACAAAAAATTCAAATTAAAAGCGGTCTTATACACAAATAATACTTATAAGCTAGAAACTGACTCACCCGTCTAGCACGGCTTTGGTATCGTAAAGCTTTTTTGGTATCCTGGGTTGCCGTTTGCACGTAATCAACGGCATGTTCTACATGGTACTCGATACGATCTATCATTTCGCCCTAGAATAGCCCAGCGGGAGGAAAAGTTGGGTTAGATTCGAAGAAAGAATAAGCAATTGCATGCGATTATAAAGACCCAGTTAGGATATAGTTATAGATTGGATTATTCTTCTTTCTTCGCCCTTGTACAACATGAATTAGTGTTACAATGTACGGTACAACAAAGAATGAATACTGTATGTGAAAACATGGAGTCGGATTTTCTTGTGAAACGTCTATTTCGAATATCAGCCACAGTAAAGTTTTTAGAACTGTTATTCATTTCCCGATAGTTGATTTAATTAAGACTTTTTAATTTCCGAGATACAGAGCTTGGAAGTCGTAGTAGTAAAACACATTTTTTCAAATATCTTTGAAAGCATTGAAAACATATTCAAACCTGATATCCTGCACGAATGAAAAGGAAAAAATAGTGAACTCGATGTAACTTTGAAACATAATTAAAATACTTGTATACAAAAGGCATTTCTGTATTTGTTATTTTCTTAAAAAACCATTAATTTTTATGCACCTTACTTTTCGTCAAAAACTTTGAGAAGAATGGAATAAGTAATACAATATTAGAAGCCATTATCTTTCATTTCTCAAAGTTGGAACATTCAACAAAACTTTGCTGACTGGATGTGAAACAAAAAATTAGGCGGAAAAATCTGTTTGAAAACATAGATGGAATTGCAATGTGAGAAGAAATAAGGGAAAGAATATTTTCATTATCATGTGAAAATATCCAAAAATTATCAGAGGAGTTGCTCTCTTCTTCTCAAAAGGCATAAATAAACAAAAACGTCAAATTATTCACAAGTCATTTCACTAAAATGAGTTGTATTTCATCACGCACAAATCATAAGTTGAAAATTATTGGAGAATGTCTCAATTTGAATTTAATGATTAGATTTGCAATATTCGATTTATCTTTTACAAGTTTACATTATGTACCAGAATCAATAAAACTTGGCGTTAGTTTTTTAATCAGAAAATTAAAATATGCAATCTTTCCTTCAGCATTTTATGATTTAGGAATGTTATTCCACTAATGAATGTCCAAATAGAATTTTCCAGGATTTTTATTTTTTAATTAACTAACGACGAAAAATATCCTCCTTTATACGCCACCGACTTGGATCAATTTATGAAAAATAAAAGTGACGACATTTGTGCCATATTATTAGTAAAAATATAACGTTTTCATTTCAAGTACTTTTTGAGATATTTAAAAAAATGCACTTCAAAACTCTGACTCCCACAGCCATAACTATCTGAAAAGTAATAAGTTTTGGACAAATTTTTATACGAGCGTTCTTTCCTAAAAAATCACTGGGAGTTACTTCCTCAAATAAGTTATATAGTGACCCCTTATACTTTAATACAAATGAAAAACAGTTTTACTTCAACTATCTCTGCAAATTCTTCATGGAAGTGTCTGCATGTTTCCAAACCGAGAACGTATTTATTATCGAACATTATATCCTTCCGTTTTCATAATAAGTTAAAAAATAGGAAACTTTCTGAACAGTAAAATTCCATTATTCTCCAAAAGTCACCAATGTATCAAATGAGAAAAATAATGCACTAATGTATCAAATACGAAGTAATGAATAAGTATCGCAAAAATAATATAATAATAATAATAATAATAATAGGTTTATTGCTTATTGCGGGTTTATAGAAATAAGTTTATATTGATTACTTTTGTTTGTTTTTTCAATTATAAAAAACTTTTTCGTCTTTTCAATATCTCCTGCATAGGAAAGATATAGACACTTCAATGAGATATATAATTTTTTGGCAACTTCCCAATGAAAATCGTTAATTTTAAAACATGATTGATTTATGAAAATGGAAAACACCAATTGAAAGCAATGATTAGAGAAGGCAGAAAAATAATCACCAACTGAATCGTGTGTTCAAAGAAAATTACTTGAATACGAATGGATTCACCACGATCACCATTGTACATTAATTTTTATTAGTAACAGCTGAAATACATCATTCTGAAGAATCGCAACGAACAGGAAAAATGAAAAGAAATATATCAATATGGCCATGCAATTTTAGTAGCCCCGCTGGGATTCGATCAATAAACCGATCCTCGCGAGAGCCTTATCGAATACAATTGTCAGTAAAAACATTATACAGCAATTCCCTATAAATCACTATCGATTGTTCGGATCACCAGGCACCCTTTTGAATACCGGCAGTGGGCACTTTTCTCCAGTTTGCAGATTGAAATTTATGAGATTTTTGAAACAATGTTTAATTGGAATTTTCTATTCTCCACACAGTGAAGCGTGAGATGGAAAAATTTAGATGGACACACTGAATTTATATTGAAACGATATTTGACTTCATCATAATTGAACATTGAATTCCAGCAAATAAAAGCATCACATCAAAACTAAAATTAGTGCTGAAAATACATGAATACATGTGTTTAGCCAAGCTGATCAGCTACCAAAAATAGGGGGGAATTTTATCATAGCACGGCTGTCTCTCTAAACTCTAAACCAATAATCGTGATCAAAGACATTGCCTCCAGTTTTGAAAAATTCAATAACTACAGTGCAATCCAAAAGTTTCCTCCTACACAGTATCTTTTGAACAGTTACACTTAATTCAATGAACGGATGTTGTCTAGTGCCAACTGGTGAACGGATCATTAAAAAATATTCAAACTAAAATTCAATGATTGAAATCTGTAAAATCGCAACAAAGTAAACTAATTTGAAAAATTACATAACCTTAAACTTTTTTGACAATTATCAGAGGTGAATTTTTGACTGTATCAATTATACAGTGCGGCTTTTAATAGCTGCCCCCTGTTAACTTTTGAACGGTTGGACGTACAATCATAAAATAAAATAGACTGTGTTTGCTCAATAGATGGCGCAAGGGGGCACATTAAAAAAATTTAAATGGCATGGGGGTCATGTGTCACATTGTTAAAAAATAAATAAATTATTTTTTTACCAATAATTTTTTTTAGATTTTCGTTTTTTCACAATATACATTTGAAATGTAAGTGCGGATCTGGCTTCATCTATCGAGCAATCACAATGTGTTTTATTTCAAAAAGTAGTATTGGAAAAAACCCTCCAAACGATTTTTTTTATGTTTGTATGTTCAAAAGTTAACAGAGGGAGGACTACTAAAAGCCGCACTGTATAAGTATAAATACAGATTGGTGTTAACTGAGCAATTTCTGAGATTTCTCTTGGAGATATATACGCATTATTGTTAATGTGTAAACATTGCTGATGAGAGATTTAAAGAAAAAAAATTATTGCATAAATAATACGAACAAGTGGATTATTACTGTTCTTTCGATGAAGTCAAATATCCTATTTAGTTCCAAATACAAGTCCACGCTCTATCTTTTGCTCATATTTTCAATGAAAATATGAGTATCCTCGAAGTTTTCTAAGCAGTTGTTATTCTGTTTACTTCAAAGAGAATAATCTCAGACAGAAAAACACACATAGAGGATCTCTAATTGGGTTCGAGATAAAAAGTCGGGTGAATCGCAATGAAAATTAATTTCAAGTGATGGCAATTAAAATCACAGACAACATTCCAGATTCCTGACATAAATTTTCATTGATAAAACGAGCAAAAACCATAATGTAACATGTGATTTTTTATCAATAAAAGTTTCGATATGTCCTAAATAGTATGATAGGTATGAGAAAATAACAGGTACCTATATTCTTTAAAATATTGACAGTGATCAGACAATGCGTCTGGATGGTTCTCATGAGAAAAAAATGTATTCAGCCTTGAAATAATATAAAAAATTGTCAGTCTTGCTTTTAAAATTTGAACAAACTTTTGATATCATTTTCCTATTCAGATATCCCCCATTTATCGAAACAGATTTGATCATAGGTAGAATCATGGTTATCAAATATTAGGGGAAAAAATGCATACAACACGCGGAAGACTGTATCAACAATTAACTTCCTGCTTATTTCTAGACCCACAGCAAAGTGTATACTACAATAATATAGGTGTGATAATAGGAGTTTTTGGTGCAGCTCCTTTAGTTTTCGACCTGCACTGTTAAGGTTAGGGTAACATTACAAATTTGACAAATTATTCAAGAACCCTTTGGATTCTTCGAAATGACAAAAAATCGATATTAATAATATGAGTTTCGACAGGTTGTATTGACACAGTTGGTACATTGGCAACATTCAGACGGTTACTTTTGCCATCACCAGCATACTACAGAATATATAACAAAAAATCGATAAAAGCTGTAAATTAAAAATAACAGAAACAGATTCGAATAAAAATCGAAAAAAACTTTATTGTTATAACGAACTTGCTAAGCTGAAACTCAAGCTCTTAAAGATACCTGTGTATTTATTTGTAAAAAGACATGTTAACAAACAATAGAAAAAACACAAAACAACAACTAAGTATATCAGTTGCCAACAACGAAGGTACTAAACAGTTCAATACGATTTACTGTATATATTAACCTTAACATAACTAGTTGAAGTACAATGCTAAAATTTGGCGAATGAAATAATATCGTGTACCCCGACCTAGTACCAGCTAGTAATATTTCTTGTATGATGGTTTTTCGGGTTTTTGGGCCGACGTGTATTGTGAGATGTTCTCGAGGTTTCGCTTATACGAGTGGTTGGCATTATCAACTAAGATGTTGACAGTTACTTCATGTCTACTGATCAAAGTGACATTCAACATCTCTCATGAAAATGCCAACCACAAGTGTTGGCAACATCTCACAATAAACGTCGGCCAAAATGACAGAAAAAAAATAATTAAGGCAACGTCGGACGTCGGTCACGAAATTAGTATTTATTTTGAATTGTTGGGTACCTTCTGAGCAGGTAACTGACACAACTGTTGTGTTTCGTTTTAATATTGTTAGTTGATATGTCTTCATTCCAGGATAACAAACAAGAGATGTATTCCAAGTAACCATTTCTCTCAAATAGGTAGCTAGTAGCTACTAGATACATTTCTACATTTTTATGAGATTTTTCATTTGTTTTCGAACTAATTTGCTATATTGTTTAAACAGTTGTTGGTGTAACGTTATACTTGAAGCCATTCAAAAACATTTGGCAGTAGGTGACAGCGATGTTCAATTTGTTATTCTTATATTTTTTTGTTCCATATTGTGCAATATCCTAGATGTCTTGCAATACTAATGATGGCATAATGGACTACCGAAACGTTGGTACTGTAGCAAATGTCTCAATAATAAAAGTTTACAAAAGGCGATATAGATTTGTTTCCGTTGAAAACATTCCATGCTGCTGATTCACACTGTTACCCCTTGAAGTGAGTCACTTCTGAACAAATGAACCCTTCATCTTACCTCATTCCCAAGGTTATTAAATTTGAATCTTGGAGGTTTTCATAGGATCCTGTTCGTAGCCTCGAATTGGGTACAATGATTATTGTAAGTCTGGACAAAATGTAGTATCCTAGTCAGGTTGGAGCTGTTGCAGCTGCAAATTGCTGGGATGATACAGATACGGCTCTACAGCTAGAATTACTGGGCTTCGTGGACCTACTTACTCTATATGGACTCCACGATTCAATAAAAAAAATTAAAAGTGTTTGCGGCAGTATCAGAAAGAATATTTGGAGACCTACATTGAAAAAAACTCACTGTTTCACAATAACCTGTATCCGATTGGGTGCTTGATCATAAACTGACAATTATAGTGAAAAGAAGAGAAATATCCCCAAATTTGATAGTGCATGTTGAATGTATTGATTGTGTTGCGCTAGACACACCATGAAGCACTCGAGGTTTTTTAAGAACTTATTTAGTATTTCGTTGACGAAAGTTGACAAGATAGCAAGGCTGACCAAATTTAAAATTAGCAATTAGCAATGAAATTTGAAAAATTTAAGAAAATTAAAAGCCTTTCTCCGAGAAATCGATGATGCAGAAAAAAGTATGAGACGGAAAAAACCAATGCAAGATCGAGTACAGCTGAGATCACATTGAGAGACTACGAAGTCTCCAGAAACAACTAGTGAAACCTCAGAATGAAGACACATTATGATGAAATAGATAGTGAAGAATGAAGTAGGAAACTATCAAAATCGGTGAGACGCAAGACTGAGAGATAATTATGGGATGCCACTGGAGTTGACCTAAGATCGCAGAGTGAAAAAACGTAACGTAATAGGACTGTTGGAGCCAGAGCGGGCATATAGTGAACACTTTTAGAGAATACAGCAGCGTGTGGATAATATATTGATTAGAATTATAAGTAACCTTTGATTTCAAATAGGAATGCACCATCACCCAACTTAGAGCAAATCCAATGAGCAAGCATAATTGGAATGAAAATCTCAATAACAATTTCGGTGTTCCTGATGATTTTGTCAAATTCGTAACATTTCCATATATATGATTTCTGTGAAAATTCGCTGATGGTTAGCACCACCATCGTTAGAAATAAATCTTCAGAGCTTATTGTAAATTTTCGATCGTTTCGAATAACTTATACTGCCGTCCTAAGCAAAAAAGCCGTATCTGCAAAAACTCTGAAGCTGAGAATCTGTAGTTTCGACCATCTTAAGTCCGAAAAGTCATAAACTTGTGTAATGAAGGCAAAATGATTGATTAACTTTGGCTATTTAAAACTAGTTTACGTAATTTTTTATTTGGAAAAAGTTTAAATTTATAGTGTTTTAAGACTACAGAAACCAATATCTCCATATTCACATTTTTTGTGGATACGGCTGTTTTGCTTAGGACGGCAGGATAGGTATACATTTATTACTAATGAAAGCTTCAACAATATCACAAAGTACATTTCACTCAATCACGAGCTTTTGGACACGCGCGACCTAGAAACAATTTCTTGTGAATTTTTCTTGAAATGAATATCGTTTGTCCCGTACATATTGTGACCTATTGGAGCTTTGGAACATTTTGTATGAGTAACGCGCCGCGACGCTGACCCAGATAACGACTCAAAACAAAATAATAAATTACCTGATTCTCCACCAGCATCGCCATGTCCATAAACATGTCGTGCAATTCTCTAATTGAATTTTCTAACTTGATGATATCGGAGTGCCTCGCTTCGATATCGGCTAATGTTTGTTTCGCTTGTTGCGTTTCCATTATTATCTGTAAATCGAAACGAATTAATGTACATAAACACATAATACATTTTTTCATCATAATTCTGTGTGATACATACAAAATACAAAAAAAAAATCACAAGTAGTGTCGAGAACTATATTTTTATAATTAGGGTATTCATAAAACTTAATGTAAAATAATTGGTTCTCACTGGTGGGAAATATGCCTAGAGTATTGTTGAATTAATTTTCTTACAGCGACTGGTAAAAAAAGCAAAAACACTCATTTTATTTAATCTTGGTAATATACTAGTAGCAAATGATTATTTGAAGGCAAACGACACATCAACAGATACATAACAAGTGTGAAAAATCAATTTTGCACACTGTTCCTACGACCACGCGATAATTTTACTGATCAATATCTGACGTATTGGTACACAACATATTACAATTGCTGTAAAACGTGACCAATTAGCAATCTCAGTTGTTAAGGCGTTATTGTTCCGTATATTTCGGGCCAATAACTATACCAATAAGAGGCATACTATCAAACTATTCAATTAATTTACTCGGATCTCCCGTATTAGCTTAGCAGGAAACGAGGAGAATGCTTCTCGCTGTAAACAAGACTATGAAACTCAAGGTTAACCGCTTCCTGGCCGTCCCAAAAATGTAACCATCAGGCCACGCTGACCAGATTTATACCAACATACTCGCACCTTATCCCTTCTTTAACATCGCATCATGTGTGTGACTGTAGCTTAAGAGTGTGAAGAATAATTTTATGTATCCTCAATACGACCAAATGGCACTGTGAAAATAATTTTTCAATTTGAGTTTTTGATCGTTGGTGTTTTAATTGACAGTGCGAGGGTTTGATTTTGGGTGGGGTTAATTTTATTATGAAAATGAAAAATATTACAATTTTCGTTTATGAGTTCAGTTTTTGTGCTTCAATTGTAAATATTACATTGGTAAATCTAAATAGTAATTGTGTACTTGACAGCTCCACACACGTGCGGAAAGTACTTTTCACCCTCGTGTGAATTTAGGCCAGTTTCAGTGGGATTTTTCTAGGTGGTCGCAGAAAAAATTATCTTCATTTTTGTTTCAGTAAGCTATTATTGGGTTTCAGAATGTTGTTAGTAACATTAGAAGATTTTTAAACTTGATGATTGTAAATTTAATGAAATTAACGTTATTCTTATCAATTAGTCTATGTGTAAAGCGTTTGAAATAAAACTGAACTTTGGAATGAAATCGACTTTTTTTAATGGGTAGTTTCAATGAAGATTTCATTCTGGAAAGAGCAAACATAGTAAATTTGAGGTAATTTGTGCAAAATTTTAATAAAGATATGAAAAGGAGTACGAGCTGTTTACGAAATGGTATCAAGAAAAGCGTAAGAAAAGTATAGGGCTATTTTTCGGAACCTCACAAGGTATGAAGTCATTCCGAGTGTTCGCGGAAGATGGCTCGCCCGTATAGTTTTTTTGTTATTGAAGATGATGGAATGAAACTTGAAGGATATGTATACGATATGAAACTGCATTATTTGACAAGTGGCCCAGCTTCATGCAATTTCCTGTTTCAACTTTCGATTTTTGAATGGAACCCTGGTGTATAATTTTAAGTTATTTTCTCTCCATATGACATTCTAAATACAACTGTATCACTTATCAACTTTTGTGACCAAATTAAAAAGTATTCATAGCCCATAAGAATGAAAAAAATGTAAAACAAGTAAAAGTATACCAAGTTTACAATTTAAAAATCGGAAGTTTATTTATGTAACTTTCGATGAAACCGAAAGTTGCATGAAGCAGAGTCAAAAATTGCATTTTCAAATCACACACAAAGTCTCCAACCTTCATTTCATTACCTGCAAAAACAAGAAAGATATAAGACCTTCTCTCTAATGAATCCAATGGATTGCATTAGTGTCGACGTCACAAATATGCAACCAACATTACACCGAGTCCTAAATCATTTGGCGCGAAATGATATGCGTCATTCTCGACGTACGTATGACATAAGAACGATAATAGAATAATAATAATAATAATACTCCCTCATAAACACTCGTTGAGTGTACCCAATGGCATAGCCTGTGCGGGTAGAGGACGGCTATTATTATTATTTGCCGTGGCGCTCCGGGGCGACTTACTGATGTTTCAGGTGATGTATTCACTTTTCAGCTGTAGGAAAACCCGGTCGGTGTGCACTCCAAGCTAGCACTAGACGAGATTGGCATCTAGACAACTCACCCTACACTTGCTTTTCAACAAGGCATGCGGTCGCCTATCGATCCGATATAAAGTAGTTGAGAAAAAATCTCGTACCTACATCGGACTCGAACCGACTATCGCTATGCTGGAGTTTCGAACGGCCTGTGCCTTAGACCGTTGATCCACCGACCACAGTCACACGAACAGCTCTTTTTGTTTTATGCTCTCACACGAAAAAAGTTAATATTTAAGGAATTGCCTACAGCAGGCCTTGGATATGAAGGATGAAAGAAACGATATTTCTGTAAAACAATTTTCTGATTATACATAATTTATAAACGAAATAAATTTGAATATTCATCTACATCTAACTTCATGCTGCAAGGAAGTGCATCCCCGATAGATGGCGCTCATAATTTAGGCAGAAACACTAAAGTGGTGGTCAGCCAAGTGTTTCATTTTATTCCCATTCGAATTTGAAAACATTGCTGAAGATGTCGAAAGATGAAATAAGTTTATCATTTTCATCTACGCAGACATTGATAATTTTTCATGAAAATCTCAAATACATATTACATATGACACGTGTGTTCTGTGGACACGAGCAAACAACATGAAGTTAGAAGCATGATTCTATTTTGCTATTGGTCGACGTATAATGGATTTTCTGGAATTTATTCAGAAGTTAATTAGAAGACTTTCTTTACGTTAACCATTCTATAAGACTTATTAATTTTTCTTCTATCGAATTCAAATACATACATTTCTCATATATTGCTGATAATAGCGAAATAATTAAATCAATAACATTATAATTTTGACCGCAGATTCTAAACCTTATGTAATGGTTCATGTTAGCGCAGCTTCGTTCAGATATATTTCGTTAGGACTCAGTGTACTGTTAGTTGCATACATTTTGACGTCACACTAATGCGGTCTATTGAATGACTGAAATGGTCTAACACTTCAAGGTTATAAATAATTGATTAATATTACAACTTGGGGAACTTTTCTACTTGAAGATGCCATTGTATAAAATGCGATGAATATTTGAGTAGAATATTTTTTTTGCGGTGAAAGTTCTATCATCGACCACTTTCATAGTTTTCATATCAAAATTTAATCAAGTCTGATTATGTTTTGAGACGGAGATTGATTGTAGCACCACCAAATCTGATATGTTAGCAGACAAACAAGGAAAAAAAATGGTTTACCAAAAATCCACCTACTCATACTGCTACAATTATTCATCCTTCACTTTTCGCTCAAATTCGTCTATGGTTACTGAATTTAACAACAGAATCAATAAATACATAATGTAAAACTGTGTTTAATGGTATTCAGCGACAAAGTGAAGCAATAAATTGTTTGATGACACAATGTGAATATTAAATCCATATTCCATCATTAGACACCTATACGAACAGAAAACACTACTTTACGAAATCGTACTCAGACAGCCATTGAATAAGTGACCAATGACAATGAAGCAGAGACAAATTATGATTGATTTGAAATCGGACAACCAGACTGCATTATATGCAAATACACCAGTTTGAGGATACATCCCATTATTATACCGAAATTTTGGTGTTGAAATTTCAGAACAAATCATCAAGTATCAAAATCGTGTAATAGGTATGAACTGTTGATCAATATTATCTGAGACAAATCTGTATGGATTTATGCTATGACGGCTCCTTACTGAATAATTATCGTACACACCTTACTATTGACTGTACATGACGGTATGATTTTGACGTTTCCTGACTCAATCAGAAAGTTCTTGACTGTATTTTTATGTTCTGACTTAAAAAAATTGAAATAATTGCAACAAAGGTGACATATTAAAAGAAATCAACTGAATGACACAAATTTTTCTGAACTAAATCGATTAGATTAGTTAAATTTCAGATTAATAATGGGCTACTACTTACGCCTTGCGTGAACACTGCTGGATTTCCTTGTTCTAACATCTCTTCTAATTCCTCATTGGTTGTTTGTCTACCAGCTAATGTAAAAATATATATATTAGAAAATCATATTTAGGTACTCTTATTCATACGTTTGGACAGAACCTCAAGAGAAAATAACGGTTGTAAATTTTATCTTTTAACCGTTCGCCGTTAACTATAAGCCATAGGTTCATTTACGTGGGATCTAATTTTAAATGGAACCCAACTTTTTTGTTTCATGTTATGGTTTGATTGGCCTTTCGATTTTGAGTTCAGAAAACCTTATATTTCAAACCGACCCTTTTAGCCATTTACAAGTAACTTCATAAAGACGGTGTTTGAATACAATAATCAAAAATCATCATATTTTCGATTTTTTTTCAACTACATAAGACATAAGTGAATGATATTTTGTTAAAAGGTGAAACTGACTGCATGGGATTGAGGTTTTCATACTCTGCAATACAGACCCTTTTAAGTCACCATACATTCCCTTTCCTTTATAACTGTGAAAAGGACCCCGCAAAATCCTTATGGAATTTGGGTCTCGGTGGATTTTTTTGAATTTTTGATATGATGTAGTTCATGCTATTTTCAACCAATGTTACCATTGCGCCAACCCCAAAAAATGAACAGTTTGGCCGCTAGGGGTCGTTGCAATCACCCCTTTCTCAGAATAGACAATTTTTTTTCGAAACCGAGAACGACATTTCCACCTGTTTCATTTTAGATAATGTTGCATATGATCAAGCTTTCTTAAAAAAAAATTCTTCATTCCCCCCCTCTTTCCCCCACCACCTATTATGAAATGCAAAAAACGGAAATCTGGACTACTTTGAAATATATCGTCAGATGTTTGAATGTGCTTGAATTAGCGAAATGGCAGTTTTTCATGATTATCCCCCTTCCCCCCGAAAGGTACAAAACAAAAAAAATTCGGTGGATTTTTCTGAATTTTTAGTATGATGAAGTTCATGTTATTGTGAATAGAAATTATGCAGGTGATAAACCCCAAAAATGGATAGTATTTATGCTAGGGGGCGTTAAAATCACGTCTTGCTCAAAATAGACTATTTATTTTGAAAACCGGGAATGACATTTTCACCCGTTTCATTGTAGCTGTTGTTGCATAAGATTGTGCTCTTTTATAAAAAAAAATTATTCACCTCCCCCTCTTCCCCCCACCACCTATTATGACATTAAAAAAAATTATATCTGGATTATTCTGAAATTCATCGTTGGATGTTTGAAGAAGCTTGAATTAGGGGACTAGTACTTTTTCATGGTTTTCCCTCCTCCCCCGAGGGATACGAAGCAAAAAATTCCCAGGATTTTTCTGAATTTTTTAATGTAATGCATGTTATTGTGAATAGAAATTAACCAGGTGAAAAAATTGATAGTATTGATGCTAGGGGGCGTTAAAGTGATACCTTGCTCAGAACAGACTATTTATTATTATCGGCTGGTACGATATTTGTACGTATTTAATTATGCTGGATCATATTGTATTTTCTTATAAGAATTTGAAACCTACCTTACCCCCGCTATTTTAAATCACGAAAAAAATTAATCTACTTGTAGACGCGTTATCAGAATGAATATTCTAATCAGCGTAGATCAGCGAAATCGTACACTAGTTTGATTATACCTCTCCTCCTTTCCCATTTATGTGCTATTGGACTGCACTTCGGAATATACGCACAAGTTGAATCAGCGTGCACCACAGGGTTATACATTCTATTCGTAAAATGAGTAGTAGGTATGTCATGTTATTTTGCATAAACCTACTGTGGTTTCTGAAAAAAAAATCCCATTCGCGACCCCATCATGGATACCCATGGACGACGCTATTGGATGTAGTAATGGATGCCGCCAACAGGCCTGTACAAATTCAACCAATTCAAGCACCACCTCAAATTCAAGCACCACCTCAAATTCAAATTGTTGATGTTTGAACTTTGTACAAAGTCTGGCATGGAAGCTGGGTACTGGAAACGAAGAAAGTGTCACCGGGGGCAATAGCCTGACGGGCCTACATAAAGGTGGAGGTTTTAGAGAGTAGCCCTGACATCGGAGAATCAGTAAAGTCTCACAGTGGGTCTTGAGTTCTGAGGTATGGAGACTCATTACCTCTCTATAAAAGATTTCCTTCACCCCATACGAAAAAAAAAACGATTGATTTTAAAAGTATTGTCAACAATTATTTTTTTAATGTTTTAAAATAGTGGTTGGGGGCATTAAACACGTACAACTATCTCCCCTTCCTATAATAATAAATATTCTATTCTGATCAAGGTATGACTATAAAAACCCCTAGCATCAAAACTATCCATTTTTGGGGTTTATCACCTAGTTAATTTCTATTCACAGTAACATGAAATGCATAATATTAAATATTCAGTAAAATCCGCCAATTTTATTTTGTTTTGTACCCACGGGGGAGGGGGGATGGATCATGGAAAAGTGCCGTTTACCTAATTCAAGTTTATTCAAACATCCGACGATGCATTTCAAAGTGATCCAGATATAATTTTTTTGCATGTCATAATAGGTGGTGGGGGGAAGAGGAGGGGGGTCAATAATTTTTTTTATAAAAGAGCACAATCTTATGCAACAACAGCTGCAATGAAACGGGTGAAAATGTCATTCCCGGTTTTGAAAATAAATAGTCTATTTTGAGCAAGACGTGATTTTAACGCCCCCTAGCATAAAAACTATCCATTTTTGGGGTTTATCACCTGCATAATTTCTATTCACAATAACATGAACTTTATCATACTAAAAATTCAGAAAAATCCACCGAATTTTTTTTGTTTTGTACCCTTCGGGGGAGGGGGGATAATCATGAAAAAGTGCTATTTCGCTAATTCAAGCACATTCAAACATCTGACGATATATTTCAAAGTAGTCCAGATTTCCGTTTTTTGCATTTCATAATAGGTGGTGGGGGAAAGAGGGGAGGAGTGAAGAATTTTTTTTAAGAAATCTTGATCGTATGCAACATTATCTATGAATGAAACAGGTGGAAATGTCGTTCCCGGTTTCGAAAAAAAATAGTCTATTCTGAGAAAGGGGTGATTTCAACGACCCCTAGCGGCCAAACTGTTCATTTTTTGGGGTTGGCGTAATGGTAACATTGGTTGAGAATAGCATGAACTACATTATATCAAAAATTCAAAAAAATCCACCGAGACCCAAATTCCATAAGGATTTTGCGGGGTCCTTTAAACATTTGCAAGGAATGACCATAAAAATATTCCAAGAATCCTAATTTGAACTGATATTTTTGGGCTTCAGATAATTTACATAATGCCGTTCATGTTGATAATCAAGTAAAATTCAGTGTGTATCGGTTGGTAACAATGGGAATCATTATTTGCATATATTCAATTCATAATGTGGTAGAACACAGGTTTTTGAAAAAACTACACAATCCGTTGAAAGTAGAATATTAACGTTGGAAGACTGTCAGAAGTGTAAGTTTACGTTTAAATAAAAAAGTTGGTATGAACCTTTGGATATACCCTGTTTAAACGATCGATTGAAAGTAATTTGGGTTGGACGGATATAACTGATTATGGCTGCTTACTGAATTTAAAATTTTTAATCCAACTGCGAATTAAAAATCCTAATATCAATAGTAAATCATATGTGAGAAGCACCAATTGACTGCTGACTGAAACTGGTTCTTGGGTTTCGCCCATGAGATGGATGAAGTTTTAGGCAGCAGGCACACTGAGCAACCACGACCAACCGTCCGCGACCGTCCAACTATATACGACCAAAATTTCCAAAACGTGTATTCTTATCGGATAACTCACACTGAATGATCGACTTCAACCGGTTTTCGAAGACCACGTTTAAAATTGCAATCTGCTGAAAATTTTGTTTGATCAGTGTGAGTTTGAAAGTTTTTATTGATCCCTTTCAATTTTTGGTCATTGCTGGACGGTCGCGGACGATCGATGCTGGTCGGTCAGTGTGTTTCCTAGCTTAATCCCCATACCAAGTAGAGTCGGAAACTATTTTATTTTATGTATCGCCTAAACTGAAATCGGGATTTTTTGACAGGAAATACGTGCGCAACAATAATTGCATTTTTGACTACATGAGGCTCCTTTTCCGTGAATTGAGAAAAAAAATTGAACAGGATCGCTACTTTTTCGATGCTCACCATTGACATCTCATAAACTGTGCCAGTTAGAAGAGAGTTGGTTGAGAGGAGAAAAAGCTGCGTTTCAAAGACGAATAGAACGGTATGAAATAATTCAAAATATCTCAATGAGTTCCTGTTTTACTGTTAAATTGGGGACTACTTTTGCAGATATGACAGTTTTCATAAACTTGTAATACTAGCTAATTTTCATTTACGACATTCAATCCTAGTAGGATAGGAGTAAAATGGTGCCAACAACCCAAAACTGACCTAAATTCAATACCCACAAATTTGTCAGATACGCCCTTTATGCTTAGCACGGCAGTATTTTGCTTGGAATTCTGTAGATCTGACCTTCATACGAAGAAAATTCTCAAACTTTTGTACATACAACAAAATGATTTGTTAATTTTGACTATAAACTGGGAGTATACATCATTTCTGCGCAAAATTTATAGGATTTCAAACCTACTGAGTCCAATATTTCAATATTCATATTTTTTGTAGATACGGCATTTTGTCTAAGGACGGCAGAATGGGAGTTTGCAAAAGACGAAACGTCATATTCAGAATCTAACGCAGAATGGAGTTCTAGATTTAATGATACTAAACAAAATATCCAAATTTCTGCTATTTAAAAAAAATTGGCATCTAAACCAAAAAAAAAATCCATTTTTTGTTTTCATAAAAATAATATATTGGGAACTCATTGAGATATTTCAGATTTCTTAATACCGTTTAATTGGTCTTCAAACTACGCAACTTTTTCCCCATTCCACAGACTATCTTTCTCTCACATTTCACGAGATACCAATGGTGATCATCGGAAAAGTAGTCACCCTGTATATCACAGGACAGAAGTGATCAAATAAAAGATGCTGTCTAGTCCATTTGTATACAGGGTACAAACTTACACAGATCTTGCATTAGAGATTTTTGAAATTGAATTGACATTTAAATTGCTTTCATAACCGATCATGGCCGTTCTACCTAAATATCCACACATGATACTCGAAGTTGAAAATGAGGTAAAATTTTAAGCAAACGTGTTTTTTTTGCTATTGAGCAAAGAAATATTCTATTATCTGTTCGATATAATTTTTAATACTGAAAGATACTCAACAAGCCTCCAAAATGCTATAGAAAAATTTCTTGAAAATTTGTCACTGACTCAGCTCCATGTTCAAGGAAACAGATGGATGGAGCACCACCGCATAGTACAAGAACTGTGAATACCAAATTCACATCCTTGTTTAATCATCGTTAGTGGGGAAATCGAGGACAATTTCTGTGACCTGCCAGGTCTTCAGATCTTATTCTTTAAGACTTTCATATTTGGGTAAGATGGAAGATATGGGTTGTTTTTCACCAGTTTACAGTAAATATGATTTGAGACCTAGATCAATACAGAAGTTAAATAATAGAATGTATGAGCAAAAGTATTGATAATATATTGAATAGAGTTCTGTCAACATTGTTCTTGTTTGTTAATAATGATTTGTTTTCTGTCATTAAATAGTAATCCATATTTTTGATTTAATTATCACAGTTGTCATTTGTATCCGTGGTATCGATAGGTACTTGAAGAAACAAAATATATATCGGCATTATTAAAAAAGTGGAAGGTTCTATTTGGAAATTGCCTGCGCCAATGTAATAATCTCGAAGAAAGTAGCCTATAATAATAATACTCCCTCATAAACACTCGTAGAGTGTTTCCAAAGGCATAGCCTGTGCGGGTAGAGGACGGCTATTATCATTATTTGCCGTGGCGCTCCGGGGTGACTTACTGATGATTTTGGTGGCGTATTCATTTTTCAGCTGTAGGAAAAGCCGAAAAACAGCAGCACCCGAGTGGTCGGCGCGCACTTTAAGCAAGCATCCAGACAAATTACATTGCCTATCGACTCCTATGAAAATAGAGAAAAAAAATCCCATTCACAGGATTCGAACCTGGCCATATACAAGCGGAAGTTTGAAAGGCCAGCATCTAACCGCCTCGCTACCAAGCACCCATAGCAAGATAGGACCAGTGGAACCCAAATTTCCTTAAATTTCGTTGCCACTTAGTTCATGGAAATCTTTTACTGATATAGAATAGATAGTTGACATTTCTTTGATTGATTGAAAACTGACGATTTCTCAAGTTAGTAGTAAAAAATATGAGAATTGTGGTGTCTTTCTCATCTAAAATTACTTGTTACCTAAAAAAACCGCATAAAAACTAGCGGACTAGATTTCTAAATAATTATTGAATAAGTTCATTACTTCAATCAATTTTGTTTAAGTATGTATAGAAAAGATCAACTTATATCTCTGGGTGGTGCATTATCTCAATATTCATTCAAAGTTACCCAGTTTTTCCACATTTATGGCTACGCCAAGGAATATCAGATTAATATTGACTTTTTTAATGTAAAAATAGCATGCCGGTAATCCGGATAAGCATCAGAAACCATATAACGATACGACAGAGATACTGTTCAATTATTGAGTAAATTACCGATATAAAATATGAATGTTTTCTTTGCATAAAATTCAGGAATGAGAAATATTATTCAGTTAATGTAGAGAAAATTTGACCTAATAAGCATACAAATTTCAAGCAGTTTTTTGGTCCATTTGAGTAGAAATCATACAATTCTCTCAAAATGTTTGGCTTTCTTCCTTTCTCTCCTTGCAACCTCCCCTTATCTCTCACTCTCTTTTTCTCTCTCTCTTACAACAGATGACAAAAGCAATATTGGGAAGAAAACTTGGTATTTCTTCAACCCTTACCCCAATCTAAAATTTTATTAGAAATTGATCCATGAGCTTCTTAATTGTGGACGAATAAATTCAATAGTTGATTCCTCAAACTCATTTTTTTATTTCTATAGGAATTTGTGAATATTTGAAATTGGAGTAACGTCGTATATAATAAACGTAACCCTCTAATAATAAACAAATTTTCAAATGTATATATTAGTTTGACTTATTTCCTACGATATTTCGTGAAAATTATTGGAAATTTTTGAGTATCGTATTTATTGATTGTGATCACAGTTTTCAATCAACCTGCCTAATCTATTATGAACTGATATCGACAATGTTCTACTACTACTCACTTATTTCTAACTGCCTCTGTATCCTCCCTTTACATCTCTCCCTGTAATCCGTCTGCGTCCGGTTATATTCCGTCATAACTTCTACAAATTTCCGGGATAGTGTCGAATGCTGGGTTTTTCGTATCCTCAAGTCCGCTGAAGATTTGTTACTTTGTTCTTCTTGTTCTATATTTTGTTCTATAACTAAAACAAGAAAATTCGCAAGTCAACGATACGAAAAACATTTATGTAGGATATGTTCACGAAGTTACATCGTTTTGTACTTCTATATATCCTTCAACGTTTTTTTTATGAAAGTCTGATTTCAAATAAAGTACCAGACACTTCTTTATTTCATCAGATATGGATATATCTGGATAAGAGAGGTGAAAACCAAAACTTTATTATTACGAGGTAATGTTTGTCGATAAAGAAAAAAAGTTAATAGTTCTAGTTCAATTTAATGTTGGTTCACATTCATTTAGATATAAATCATGAATAACAAGATCTGTTTCTCTATGTACCTCAATTTTTTTCGTTTTTTTTTTTTGTGCATCTTGACATCAATAGAATATTACTCTCTACATGAACACTTTAATTTTCTCCATTATTTATTTTTTTAGAACAATTAGTTTTCTTTTGAAGTAAACACAGCTAAAATCATGACAGAATGAATGACAATGTTGAAATATTGATGAAACAGAATTCCCAATTTAGAAAACCAGTCATTTATTATTTTGGACTACGTATTCATTTTATCAAAGTAATGAAGCATTTTTTACATGTAATGATTAATGTAGACCAAATAAATTTTGTAATATGGTTGCTCAAGTACGTATGGATCGAACCTGAAAAAGGGTAATTTTCTGACACCATATTGGTTTGAGCATAAAAGGAGATCAATTCTGGGTCGGGGTAAGTAGTGGGCATTTTCGGCCCACTACTTACCCCGATTAATTTATTTAAAAAAAATCAACAACGATGAGTTATTAAGATTTATTTACCTTAATATCTTGTATCTTTCCACAAACAAAATATAGATTGTTTCGAATATTCTAGCGAGGTCGAAAAAATACTACAAATGTAATTGCCTTCATCGACATTCTCATGAATATTTCATCTTTCAGAAAACCATGCTGGTGAGAAGTAATTATTTTATTTGAATCACGGAAGTCATAAACAACGTTTTCAATGACTTTTGAGAAAGAAGATAGAGTCGATATGCATTTGAACAATTCCAACTCACAAATTTTCATAAAAATTTCGTCATTTTATTAAGAATAAATTCAACTTTGGTTTCGTTGATAGGCGAAAAATACATGGACTAACTTGTTTATAAATTTGGCTGACATGAAATTACTTGATAAATTCTAGGAATGTGATTCATTTTTCCATGAACATTTTTGTTGATAATGGCTTTTTCAAGTAACACATAATATTGACTAAACGCCAATAAAATATTTCGCGACGCCAATTTTATTTTGAGCCAATATATAGGCATCCTGAATCTAGAACCAATGACCCTAAATATTGAAATAAAAACAAAGAAAACATTGATACAAAATTTATATTTATTTGTAAATGTCAAATACAACAAATAGAAATGAAATCAAAAATAAGTTGGAAAATAAATGAAAATTAAATGAATACAGATATAAAAAAAATCTACAAGCAAGACTCATAGAAAATGAGATGAGACTCTTTGCTCCCAAGATAATTTGAAAACTGGTAATCTGAGACACAAGAGAGTCGTTGTACACGTGTCACGGAGACTCTGTAGGTCGGCAGAACCGAATTACATAAAAACGCTCGTACACATCAACTAAATTTTCGATGGGGACATCGTTCGCGATGAAATTTACCCGAAATATATTCCATCCCTCGGAGCTGTGACTGCCACCCCTAAATTTTCGAATAGCAACATATGGCAAGTGATACCTCATTTGAAAGGTATCAATTTGTTGTCGAGATATTTTGAAAATGTTTTCCATGTAATTTGAACCTATCCTATTTACGTATTAGTGACCAAGTGACCAGAAATAGCCAATCAGACAAACATTTAACTGATAAGTGCCCCGGTAAATTATCACTATTGAACAATCGAGTCACCATGCTTATGACATAGTTTGGCGTTTATAGACCAGGAGATGGTGACACATATCAGGTCATTTGTATCAGTATGGCGGATGACAAAAAAGAAAATGATGATCATAGCGCTGGTACAGGCGGCCCAATCGCGTAGGCGTGAACGTGTCGAATAAATAACGAGTGTGGACAATTCTATGAAAAAATTTTGTTACTGAATATCCCTCGGCTATTGATAAATTCTCAAAATTTGTCCTAGTTTTTCTCAAGCAAGTTGCTTTTAGGTAACAGCCCTCCGCCTTCGGATCCAAGCTGTTACCAAGCAACTCGCTTTCGAAAGTATACGACAAATTATTTCGAAATTATCAATAGCCTTGGGATATTATAAGTGAAAATAACCTCGCAGGAAAATGGCAGAAAAATTGACCCATGCTACGACATTGTTAAGCCTCTGGTAATGTAATCTCATGACAGAAAAAAGTACGCTTCCTGGCCAATATACACTGTTAAGCAAAAGTTTCCTACCAAAGTGGTCAAACTCAAATTAACTAGCAACATATGGCAAGTGATACCTCATTTGAAAGGTATCAATTTGTTGTCGAGATACAGGAACTCGAAGTTGAGATATCACTTTTATTCAGTCAATAAAAACAAAATCTGATAAAACAATTGTCGCAATAATTATTATTGTCAATGAACTGAATGTTCAACTGTCTACCACCCATTTCCATACAATAGTATAAGTTTTGGTCAAAATGAGACCTCACATTTCGTAGTATTTCCGGCGTTATTCGACGGCATTCCAGAGATCGTGGTTCGGTTAAATCTGGAGATCTGGCCGGCCTATATAGCATTTTCTTCCAATCCAACTTCCAGGGAACATTTTATTTAAAAACGCTCTAAAACAGGTTGTGAATGTGGAGGTGCCTCGTCTTGTTCAAATATCAAGTGGTCTTCATGATTTCCACTAATTGTGGATAAAAAAATTCATTCAATAAGTACAAATAATTTTTTGGGGAGTTTGAGTATGGACTTCGTGGAAAACATGTGGATTGACATCTGACCAATAACGACAATTATAACGATTCACAGTCGAATTCAAAAAGAATGTAGACTCATCAGAAAAACAGATGTTGAAAAGGACATTCTCATCAGCATCTATTCTCGTAGTCAAAATTTCGCAAAATTCCTGTCGCCTATCAAAATCATCATCATTCAATTGGTGTACCAAATGTATTTTCTAGGGGTGGAAATCATGATGTTTCAGGATTCGGCGGATACTGGTTCTATACTGATATTGGTAACTCTAGCCAATTTCCTTGTACTCAATGTTGGGTCTGCATGAACTGCAACTTCAACAGGTTCATTTCACAATGGAAATTCACGTTCTGGGTGTCGTTTCTTGTTGGCTACTGATCCAGTTTGATAAAATTTTTGCACTAATTCTTGAACTTATTTTCTAGCAACAATTATATCTGAATGCGTTTCATTGAACACATTAGCTGTAGGGTTAGCACACTCATCATTCTTAAAAAAAATTGTTAATATTTCGACCCTTTCCGCGATCGTATTCACCATTATTGAGGAAAGGTATTCAGCAGCTTTAGTCAAATTCACTCTAATGTCGTTCAATCGAAGATCATCAGTTCGACACTAATAGACGTCTACAATTGCGATTTGGCGAAAAAAACGCACACTTTTTTATCGATTCTTAAGAACCCATAAAATTTTTCCGAACTAGTAAATGATGATGGAATATAAATTTGAAACGGAATTGCATGTTATTTGTTGGAAAACTGTTAGATCATTTAATTTCTTGAACAGCTGCGTTGTTAGACAATTAATGTGACAATTTCAGTTTGCTGTTTCTTTTCGGGATCGGTACAGAAAGGTCCCAGAATATATACACTTGTAATGTGGATTTCAGCTGATCGAAGTGTCCTACAATCATAGAGTTACCTATCTTAAAGAAATTCGACCAAGCCTCTTTTCCTTTTTCACTGTCACATTGATAACATTCATTTCAGAGTTTCATTGTTTCAAGAAAACATTATGGCTTATATATCTGAAAAAATGTATTAGTTCATCCACATTCTATACATTCTTTAAAAGATATTGTTGTATACCAATATTGCTCAGATTCACATTCCAGAGTCAATATTATATTGATTGGGAGATTCTGTACGCGCCACCGTTTCGGGTGTATTGAATATGCCCTCGATGTCGCCCACACTACAAGAATCCGTAGGCTAGTTTATCAATCTCTCTTGTATAAGGAGCTCCTAGTTTTTCTTACTTCTATACTAGCGTTAAAAACTTCAAGACTTGACAAACCCTCGCACTGGCGGGTACCCAACTAATATTCTCGTACTCCTTTTCTGACTTATTAGACGTTCTGTGAAAGTTGGCAGCGGTTTTCCAATAAGTGTACCCTTGTCTCATTCCTGGCGGGTTGTTCCACAATTTGTAACGTGACAATTTCTTTGTTGAAAAGTTTCATCTGACCGCTTACCCCTAAACATCAACTGCGAATTTGGCCATCATTCTGATCCAAATGAATTGATTTCTTCTTTACCGGCTATGAGAAATGTTTGTCAGCACGCTACAATGGGCTGTTTTTGTGTTGTACTGGTGCACACTGGCCGTTATATTTTGGAGGATTGTTGTTTTCGAGCAGACCGTTTTTCTATTACGGCTTTGACAGGGTTAGGTTTGACCTTAGGTTGTTCTCGTATTGTTTTAGAAACATTTGAAGTAATGTTGTGTTTCTGTATATAGATGTTATGTAAGTTAACTATGTCTCAAGTTATTATTTCCCTAGCGTTGAGAAAATTCTGTTTGTTGTTCAAAAAGAGTATGTCCGGAAATATTGTTATTTGGGAGTAGGGATTTTAATAGGCACAGTTTTTTTCGAAACAGTGAAAACGGTCGATTTGATTGGAGCCAGGTGGAATGATTGGAGAAAGGTTATTAGCTTTATCGGATTAGCTAAGCTTGTTAATGCTTGATAGAATTCAGGTGGGCGTTGTTGATTTTTTGGATGATGCTGTTGGAGCAAAAATCGCCACCTCAAACCCCTCATCAACAATTAACAAACTTGGGTTTAGTGTAGATATATCCATTTCAAGTGGAATAAGTGCTTCCAGAGTGGATTGGATCCAATATTTATTTTTTTCACTGTTTCTAAAAATGTCCAATATTACCCTCGTATATCCGATTCAAATCGAAAGTTAAATGACGCGATATTCGTCAACATTTTCCAGATATGAATTATCTATGGTGAATTTGAATCAACCCGTATACTTACTCCAAATATAAAAAATTGTAAAATTTGTTTTTACGAATCATCAAGGTTTTCGGAGAAAACCCCTCAGAAGCAGAGCTTGTCCGAGCAAGGGATATTTGAGACCTACAGCTAACGTACAAGTGGATTCTGAATCACTTTTGCCTAGTGGCAGGCGGTGGGGATCGCCTGCGTGAGAACCAATGAATGAATTATCACCTAAGTATTCCCCTCAGTGTTCAATTTTGCGAACATTAGAAAAGGATGTAATTAAATTGTCATATTTTTGCAATCCATTTCAATCATTTGGTGATTTTTGCGTCTTGAGAAGCAAAATTTTGAAACTCCTAAGAAGTAAAAAAAATCCAGAATACCAATCATTCGAATATATTTATCAGGAAAGAAGATACGTTAAGCTAGCACCTTTTTCTCCGGAATCACTTGAGTTATAAAATACTGCACACATTTTTTTGATTGTGCTGAACTGCTGAAACTGTTATGCTGGCTTTGGATAAAAACGCCTTTCAAATCAAAAAATAATAACTGTTGATCCTGTATAGTAGCAAAAGTGTATTGTAACATTTATTAATCTCAACTGATGAAAGTGTGTCATTCTAATATTTGGTTCAGTTATTGGAATAACTAAACATTCAGTCGAACAAATAAACGAACCTTCGTCAAGAAAGTTTTGCGACTGAATATGTCAAATTATTGGCGATTACTTTTACCCGAATCTTTCCCGAACATTTCCAGAATTTAATTCCGTAAATAACGATGAATCGCCTTTAATCAAAAACTCTGAAAGCTGAAAACTCGATATTTCTTTCACAAACGAAAATGATTTTTGTCTACTCTGCAAACTGAAATGCTGAAAAAACATATATTTTGTGGGCTCCCATTTATATCTTTTGGAGCATAGGGTTGACTTGAAGATTCTTACTGAGAATTTGTAAGTATCAAGAAGTTGTAAGCTGTCTTTGTATTATGTTCCGATGCACAATTATTGTGGTGAAATTACGAGATTGGATACTTAGTCATAAACGCAGTTCTCATTTGAACTTTGTTGATGTCAATAGATATCTTCGTTTTAGTAGTTTGCTTTTTACGATGTGATTATTATTTTATTATGCTGTTATGGTGAACTTCAACATAAACGTTGATATTATTGTAATTTTTATTTGTAACATTATTTTTATCATGTTTTCGGTTGCTATATTGAATTGATCTGTCACGAATATTGAATTCAGGAAAACATCGTTGCACCGATAAAAGCAAAGATTACCAAGATTTTGTTGCACTCTGAGGTGTAATAGTATTATTTACAGTTCTTCTTCTGGCACGGATGGGCAGATTTTGATGCTCCTGCATGTAGGCCTTTTAGTCTGGACCCTTTGTGCACCCACATGTTTGGCATTAGTTGGAGAAACCTGTGATTCCTCTATCTGTACTATTGTACTATCTTCCTCAAATTTTTGTACTGCGGACATGAGGTTGTTCCCAACAAACCGTTAATGAGCTAGAGTAGTGTCTGTGAGACACCAGGATTTATAGGAGTATCAATCAGATGTAGTTTAATATCCTCTATGATTAGCCCAAGACATAGATGTCTTTTTACAGATTTGCTGCCTATCCTTTTGTTTTAAAGGGCATTTCGACGTTGTCAAAATTATTTTTATAATCATATCAGTCTCCAAATCCTTTGAAAGATTGATTAAGAAACCCTGAAAGTATTTTAAAGAAAAATATGTGAATAAAAAAAATTGTGATATTCAAACCGTGTCGATCTGTTCTGGTTCAAAAAAAATTAGCAACAAAACTATAGTATATGGGGACACATATTATTATTTTCAATATAAAGGGTCACTGTAGGGCGAAATTTTAATAAAAATTACATTTTACAACGACAGTCAGAGTAGGTAAACTATTTTGAAAATGTTTTCCATGTAATTTGAACCTATCCTATTTACGTATTAGTGACCAAGTGACCAGAAATAGCCAATCAGACAAACATTTAACTGATAAGTGCCCCGGTAAATTATCACTATTGAACAATCGAGTCACCATGCTTATGACATAGTTTGGCGTTTATAGACCAGGAGATGGTGACACATATAAGGTCATTTGTATCAGTATGGCGGATAACAAAAAAGAAAATGATGATCATAGCGCTGGTACAGGCGGCCCAATCGCGTAGGCGTGAACGTGTCGAATAAATAACGAGTGTGGACAATTCTATGAAAAAATTTTGTTACTGAATATCCCTCGGCTATTGATAAATTCTCAAAATTTGTCCTAGTTTTTCTCAAGCAAGTTGCTTTTAGGTAACAGCCCTCCGCCTTCGGATCCAAGCTGTTACCAAGCAACTCGCTTTCGAAAGTATACGACAAATTATTTCGAAATTATCAATAGCCTTGGGATATTATAAGTGAAAATAACCTCGCAGGAAAATGGCAGAAAAATTGACCCATGCTACGACATTGTTAAGCCTCTGGTAATGTAATCTCATGACAGAAAAAAGTACGCTTCCTGGCCAATATACACTGTTAAGCAAAAGTTTCCTACCAAAGTGGTCAAACTCAAATTAACTAAATTGGAAATGTGAACTCATTTTCAACTGGTGACGTTGTCATCATAGATGATGTCACAGTGCCATTGTGACCAATAATTTGAAATGGAATCCTACGGCAAGTGACACCTCGTTTGATAGGTATTTGATAATTAATTTACTTGGCTTGTTCGCCAAACTTGAACCCTTTTCAGTGGGGGGTATCTAAAATCAGGTGAATACCACTCAATCATTGAATTGACAAGATTTGCAAAATCGAATTTTGAAGGTTTGTCAAAGTATGTGAAATAAAATTTCGAAATGTGCCTTGCAGCAAACGGAACGCAAGAACATTAATATTAATATCATTGTGCTCATTTATTCGTTTAGACAGTTTTTTTCTTGTTGGGACTGTTTGTTTGGTAGTTAGGTACAGTTGAATAAATGGTTCAATGTTTGTATTGTATAGTTTATGTCTATATTTAAAAAGTTGAGACAAAAAAAGTTTGAATTTCGTGAAAATCATATAATTTTTCTGACCACCTTGTTTAACTTTCGAAGAAGATGAATACATTATATGATAGAATATTCTACCGACTACCAGTAGTCTTAAATAATTCCATAAATTCATAGTATGAATAATGAATTTGTCTTCAAAAATTTAATGAACAACTAGTATAACTTGGCAATGCACTGTCGGATTTTCAAAAATGAAAACCTAATAATTGGCCTGAATGAATGAGAATTCAGATGTTGAAATATATGCAGTGTTCTATTTAAAAAAACTAATATTCCATTTTGTGAGCCTTTCTTGTGCCCTTCACTATAAAAAATAGTAATTCCTGAAATTAGCTGTCATAATGCCGTATGATGTAAAATCATATTTCAAAAATTCCGCTTGGTTCAAGAAATACTATAATTGCCCGATTCAGTTCCACACTACTTATGGCTGTCGCAGCTGAAACAAACTAAAAGGCAACGCCTATGTCATTTTACTCCCCTTTTCCTTTTCAGGATATTTTCGGATAATACTGACTATTTCTTTTCGTGTGATCTTTATTGTTCTCAATACCTATTATATCAAGAGTTTTTATTGAGTGATCCAGATATTTATTTATTTGCTAGAGGCCATGCACACAATGTATTCCAACTATAAAAAATCTAATTACCACATTTTAGAGGTCAAGCAGAAGTGCGAGTCTCTAACTTGGATAAACTCGGTTAATCGAAGACAGTTTTTTGTTAGAATTATTCTCGGACAGGCAAATGCGCCTTTTTAGATGTAAGAAAATGTCATAAATTTTGAGATATGACTTCATCGAGTATTTTTTTAAATGGCAATCCCAATTTTTTATCACTCTTCTAGAAGGGTATATCAAGTTACACACGCATAAATTTGTATTCCATGTAATATCCTCTATCGATACGATACTACTCTCCTCACTTGTTTTACTTCAACTTCTTTGTTTAAAATTGACAATATCAACCCAGTTTGACAAAAAATTATAAACGAATACCCCTTCACATTCCATTTTTAAGTTGCCTGATTTGAAGTTTGATAAATATCTTCTGAACGACAATAACAAAAGATAGTCGATAACGTTATATACGTATCAAATTTGGGACACGCTGTATAACATTTTCTTGCATAAAAGAAGTGCAATTCAAAATTAATCGACCAGACCGAGCATTATTCCAACAAAAAAACTTCTTTGACATACTGAATATACTCCAAGTTAGAGACTGGCACTATACCGGGTGGCTACGAGATTTGTTACGTTACGCCATTTTGTTATTTTTAAAGATAGAAATTTGAGCTTTGGATATGTTGTATGAGCGGTAAATATCATATTTTATAAATGAGGGTATTGGTCAAGTAGGCATTGGAAATAGAAATTATCTCTGCAGGGAAGTCGTGTCAATATCAATCTAGTAAGCGCCTGTCAGTTTGACGGTATTCCGGTGGTTCAAGTGAAACTGACAAAAGAAAAGAACGTTGACATTGTACCCACCCGAGTTCCCACCAGTCGACCGTCTCGTAAAGCAATGCAACAATACTGGTTCGCTCGCACGCAGCCAGTAAGTGAGAGAGTAAAAGGGATAGGTAGAAAAGTTCACGTGATACTATCCAACATATGAACGAAAAAAATAAGCTATTGGGGAGACAACAAATAACTCCACTATTAATTCTCTATCTATAAACCAACAAACTGAATGCCTAATTTAGTATTTCACCTTCTGAAGTCAATGATAATTTGAAATATCTGGGAACATAGGGAGGTAAGAGGAAAAATGAATGAGTTTTGCAAACCATCGCAATAGCGTCCATCTGACAGGCGCCTACTAGATTTTAAATAGTTTTTCGACTTTCCTGCAGAGAATATCCCGCTGAATCACTTGTTGGAATTTCTCTCAAAAAAGAAGGACAATAATACGTTGCTTCTGTTCGAACATGATTGTAGAAGATGGTTCATTCGTAATTTTTAACATAATAAATGTGGTACTTTCCATTAACAAAAAACGAGTTACGTACACTGATATGAACAGCTTTTCAGTTGCTCTAAATAGATGTACCATTTGTATCGATAGATAATTATCTAGTCTATTTAATTTTACCGATGAGTTGGGCCCATTATTCGTTTCCAAAGCCTACTTGAACAATACCCTTTTTTAATTTGGCGTTGTGAAACTACCTCAGAATGTCATTTACTTCAAATTGTGGCGCCATTTTGGGAACAAATTACGTCATCTAGCATCATTTGGTTGGATTCAGAATGGAATAACAAATTTGAATAATTAAAAAAATCTATTTGAAATTCAAAAGTTGATGTCACTTCCGGTGGAACCGGAAGTCGTATTTCAACTTTCAATACGGACAATAATTGATATTTACCTCTCATACAACATATCCAAAGCTCAAATTTCTATCTGTGAAAATAACAAAATGGCGTAACGTAGCAAATCTCGTGGCCACCCGGTATATCAAGTGCCTTCGAAAGACTGAATTTATTTTGCACACAGTTCCTTTTGAGATAATTCAATTTCTTTCGAAACTTGCAACTAGAACATTCAATTGCTCTAGGAACTGTAGCACTATTCGTAAACATAACAATATATTTCATAAACTTACCCTTTAGCTTGGCACGGACTTTATTGGCAGTTTTCTTGATGTCAGCCATTAGGTCTTCCAGTTCCTGTTTCGTTTCTGTAACAAAAATAAAGAAAATTCAGTGAAAGCTATTGAGGAAAATGAAAAATTGCATCGATTTGGCCTGTTGCCGAAGACATAAATCAAACGTCGCTTCGAGTTGACGTGAATTCAAATAAGTTGCGATATCGAACGGTTTTGATCCTTGCGATAGAACTTCTCAAGGATATCGGAACAATGGGGAGATTGATTGTGCAAAAGGCAAACAAGCTGACCTGGCGTGATTTTCAACCGACCGTAGTTTTCCAGACACCGTGGGAATATTAAGGTGTTCACGGGAGGCAATTCAATTCGGGCAAGCCGTTTTGCATTTAGAATACTTTTATAAGAGAAAGAATATACAGCAAATGGAGAAAAATTGTATGAGCGTCAAGAAATATGTATTGGAAGAAAAAACATTAGGTATTATTCCAAAACGCACAATATTGAACGTGTATAACTTTTATTGACTATTTGTGATAAGGTACAGCAATTTGGAGAGTGCTATAGTTATTATTTGAAAATATTTAAATTTTGCAGATGCAATATTCATGCACAGCAATGATTGAGCTAGATTACAATAATATATAGGCCTTATTAGTTGAAACTTGGGATTCTTCTTACTATACATTGAAAAAGATACAAATTGGCAAAAAATTATGCCCCTCTGAGATTAATAATAATAATAATCTTTTATTGTTCATCCGATACATACATAATACATACATGATAATATATGGTAGAAAACAAAAAAAAATACGTATGAGATCTGTTGAACAAATGACTTCTTGGTTGAGATATCAAAGCCTTTGATTCTGTTCTTCCACCAGTGCCACGTGAATATGAGTTAAAAGTATGGAACGAAAATGGCTAGGATAAAAGAAGAGAAGGGAGACGAAAGAACAGAAAAGAGAAAAGAAAAATCAGCTATTCAATAGATGGAGTTTATATTGCATCTTAAATGCATATGGACTCATGTTGACGTCAAAGAAACTTAGTTTCATCAAAGTAGTGATTAGCGGCAATGTTGTAGGTAAGTAAGGTGGTGTATATTTTATAATTTAAAAAAATAAACATGACATATGTAAGTGTCGACGATTGTGCATGTTGAGCCATTTACATTCTTCAAGTTTATGAGAAACTCGTTGAGCTCGATGAATGTCGTACATCAAACGCAGACAGGAGTTTTGAACTTTTTGTACACGATTTTTATCAATATTATCTAAACAGGGACCATAAACATTATCGCAGTGATCGAAGTGGGATAGTACAAGATGATCACATAACACCTTTTTGATACCTAAATCCAAGCAATTTCTCTGCGCATAAATTAATTTGAGAGTTGAATAAGCTACTCGTAATTTTTTCGTAATAATCCTTGAATCTGATAAGACCAAGACTTTTTGCATTATTTATGAAAGGAATATTATCTTCTCCTATTTTCAAATTTAAATTTTCTAGAAGAGTGGGTCGAACTGAGTTATTTCAGAAAAGAATTGCATCTGATTTGTTTGCATTCATTTGAAGTAAATGATCTGAAGATGCTTCATACAATTCTTCTAGGTCGGTATTGATCGAATTTACAGCAAAATCCAAATTATCGTATTTGAAAGAGGTATATATTTGGGTGTCATCGGCGTAAAAGTGATAGTTGCAGAAGGTGAGTACGTTTTGAAAATTTGATGTATACATAGTATAGAGCAAGGGTCTCAAAGTACTTCCTTGCGGGACACCTGATTTAACATTGATTGTTGAGGACCGTTCATTAT